>CM034706.1:112612820-112638484 GCA_020142125.1 Phrynosoma platyrhinos
TCTCTGTTATTGCCCCTAAACTGTGGAATGGCCTGCCAGACGAGATCCGTCTTAATACGACACTTACTGCTTTTAAGAAATCAGTCAAGACGGATCTTTTCCGGCAGGCCTTCCCAGAATAATCTCCTCACAGGGATGAGTATATTTGGATTTACTCTACTCCTAATCTCTCCACTGATTGTGGCAATTTGCTGCTGTTGTTATTTGTTTATTTTTATATTAGTTGCATTGTGGTATTTTAATTCTCTCAAGTTTAATTCTGTTTTAAGGGGTGCAGGATGTGGGTGGAGGGTGTGGGGAGTTGGAATGTTTTAACTGTTGTATTTTTAACTTGTTGTAAGCCGCCCCGATTGCTGTGCAGAGGGGCGGGTTATAAATAAAAATTTTATTATTGTTATTATTATTTACAGACTGCCAGAAATAATCCAGTTTGAGACCACTTTAACTGCCCTGGCTCAGTGCTAAGGAATCATGGGAACTGTAGTTTATTGTGGCACCAGAGCTCTCTGACAGAGAAGGAAAGCTAAATGTCTCAGAAAAAACTACATTTCCCATGATGCCCTAGCATTAAACCAGGATAGTTAAAGTGGTATCAAACTGGATTATTTCTGGCAGTTTGTAAAGGCCCTATATCATTTAGTCCATTTATGTAGCAACTCCACCAATATGCTCTGTTTGACTGATTTAAAAAAAAAATCATTTAAAAACATAAAGAGAAGTTTGAAACAGTATGAGCCACCTTAACATTGCATTCTTGTGTCTTAATTGTTTAGAAACTTGGTTTATTAGCACTTATCAATGAAGAAAGCCATTTCCCTCAAGCTACAGACAGCACTTTGTTGGCAAAGTTACACATCCAGCATGCTGTAAGTAATGGACCATGGACCTGTCATTTGTTTATAGATAAGCTGTACTTGGGGATGGGAGAGAATTTCATTTAATTAAGATGTTTATGTGGGCTAGCATAATTCACACTTCTCCAATATGCAGATTGGTCTGTCAGGCTGCACATTTCTTCATACTGTGCAATAAACAGTTCAAAATAAGAAATGTGGATATTAAAGTAAATTGTGTACAAAAATACATGTATTAGGGAAAGTTGTATACAAAAATGCATGTATTTGAGGAAGCTGCAGAAGAAATAAATGGTATTTTTGTTCTATTGAAAACGATTGCACACAGATGTAGAAATCTGACAGAACAGACTTAGGAAATAATACATACGAATCTGGTGAGTACTAGAAATAGACTGATCTGATGCTTCCTAGCCCTACTAATTACCTTCCAACACGTACCTAAAAATTGTGCTATTCAGCATGTTTGTACTTTGAAGATTTGTAATTTCATCCAGGCAGGTAGTTTTTGTACTGATGGAGATGACAATTATTTCATATTCACATTATTCTAATCCATTATTTGGATTAATTATCCAAAGAATTTCAAAGCAATGCTAGAGGCAGGCTTTTTTTGGAAGCTGATTTTTCAGCAATTTCTCACCACCATGTTTAAAGACTACTACTTTTCTCTTTCCCCAATCCATATTGTAACCTAAACATTTTTATCTTTCTTTTTGCTCCCCTTTGTAAACAGAACAATCCTTTTTATGTGAAACCTAGAGTTGCTGTCCACAACTTTGGAGTGAAACACTATGCTGGGGAGGTAATTTTTCTTTTTTAATCATACTGAAATTCATCCCAATATTGTTAAAGTATCAGTTCAGTTTTGCCCTGCAGCCACTTACAGAATAACTGAAGCATTCAGTTCCTTCTCTTTTCTTTACAATAGTGGCTCTGTGAGCTGTTGTTACAATAAGAGGGGCTTTTTAAAACACCCAAGCCTGTTTTTCCTCTTTTCAAATAGGTCCAATATGATGTCAGAGGAATCTTGGAGAAAAACAGGGATACTTTCAGGGATGATCTGCTTAACCTGCTACGAGAAAGCAGGTATGTCATTATTTCATCCAGGGTCTTGTTCTTGAAAGATGCCAAAAATAGGAAGTTTCAGTAATAATGTGGGCCATTGAACAATGCAATCCATAGTGTACTGCTCTAAACAAAATCTTACCCCCATTATTAGAAATTATTATATGTAGGAAATACTGTATTTCCTATGAAGCACCACAGGATTTAATGGGTTTATCTTTCTGTGTAGTTTAGGTCTATATTTGTGCTTTAGACAGAGGGCCTGTTTCTCTTTTCTTTTTTCTTTCTTTATTGGAGTATTTATACCCCACTCTTCAGCCAAAAGGCTATCAGAGCAGCTTACAAATGGTTAATTAGACATTTCTCTGCCCTCAGGCTTACAGTCTAAAAAGACATGACACAAAAGGAGAAGGGAATAGTGGTGGAGTAGGGGGAATACGTCCAGCAGATCTTCTTTCCCTTTAAAGCCTGGACTGGAGCAGGGGTCAGCAAACTACGGCCCGGGGGCTGAACCCAGCTTGGTTCTGTCACCGCTGCGCGCCTGTGATGCAGGGCGCCATTTTGTGTTCCAAAATGGCACTCGCGCACACATGTGCACTACTCCCGGCGTTGTGTGTGCGCAGGTGCCATTTTGGAACACAGAATGGCACCCTGCACTCGCGCATGACGCCGGGAGTAGTGCGCATGCATGCACAAGCATGGGCGCCATTTTGGAATACAGAATGGTGCTCGCGCATGCATGAGCACGACGCCATGAGTAGTGCGCATGCATGCGCACGTGCACCTCCAGCACCATTTTTTCTTTCCTTCGGCCCGCCAATGATCTGGGGGACAGCGGAACCACCACCACCCCCCAAAAAAGGTAGGCAGACCCCTGGACTGGAGGGAGGGCCTTCTTCTTACTATGGCTAGGCCTGATGGAGCTGGCCTGCCCTTCTCTCCCTCTTGCCTAAACCTTGAAATGAAGATAGCTCTATAACTGGGATGCTGATCCATTTGTGCTAATAAATTGTGTTGAAGATCAATAACGATTTTCTTCAAACCTCAAATTCTCCATAGCATAAGTCTTTTAAAGTGAATCCATATGCTGTGAGTCCACATGCTGGGATGTACTGGACAAGTAAGAGAGATAAGTAATTTGCCCTTGTTAGTGTACCTTAGGGAGGCTCAAGCAGACTTCCTAATTTGTGAGGTGAGCAAATTTGAAGACACCAGTTATCATCTGCTGAAATTAGTTCAAATAAATTATGGACATAAAGGAAGCTGATAACAAGCTACTTTCTCCTGAGGAATGTGTAAACTTTCCAGATCTACATTTTTCCACACTGCTTTGTAAAACCACTTGAGCTAGAATCTGAACATCTTATATTCCAGCAGCAATACTTAAGTGCAGATAGAGTTTTTAGCAGAAACAATCAGTGCTTCAAATATTACTTGTGCAGGCCTAACAGATAGTTCATTTTGCAGATGAAAAATTAAGTGCTTACGGGAATCTACAGAGCTTGCATATTATGGTTTGTATCTACAAAAATATTAATCACAGAGGAAAATGAAAAGAGCATAGAAAATACTCTGCAACTATTGTGACAAGGCAGAAACATGGTGCCCTGACTGATATTTTCCTAATATGCGTTGTTTAATTTTCAGTTCTTCTGCCAAACACAACAGTTTTTTAGGGAAAGGCAAATGCTAGTTAAAGAACATTCACAATGTCTCTTGCATAATTTGTAAAATGAGAGAATGTGGCAAAGAGAGAGGCATCACTGTGGACTCATAAATATGGCATGAGATTCTCCCACAAAGAACATTAAACATCATTATGGAATATTCAAAAGGACACTAACAGAACCATACCTTTTGGGCTGTGGTCGCTAATAGACAAATCATCAGTAGTAGTATGGAAAATTAAGTGCACTTCCAGCTTTGTTGTAACATCAGCCCCAAATATGGCTGAACTCTATAAAATTAAAGTGGACAACTTTGCTATTTCCAGGGGCCCATTTAACCTCCCTTACCTATCAGTCTCCCCATCTCCCAAAACTGCTGCACACAGATGAAATGCAGTGGCAGAAACAAACACACGCTTATCCTTTCACACATGGCATGCAAAGAACACTCACCGGATGATACTATGCTTCTGAAAGTCTACCATTTCCTTGACATTTTAAGTTTAAAACAAGATGCAGCCTCCCCATGTGCACTGTTTTAATATTTTTATTTATTTTTATTTCATTTTTATGCTGCCTTTCTCCCAAAAAGGGACCCTAGGCGGCTCACAAGATAAAAACACTTTTAAAACTTCACAAAACTTTGTTTAAAACATATAAAAGTTAAAAACATAGCTAACGGTGTTCCAGAGGATGAGAGCAGCCACCGAGAAGGCTCTCTCTCGTGTCCTCACAAGACGAGCCTGTGATGGTGCCAGGACTGTGAGATAGCCTTCCCCTGAATACCTTAGTTTTCTGGCAGGTTCATATGGGGAGAGTCTGGACCTAAGCCATAAAGGGCCTACTAGTTCATGACCAGCACTTTGAATTGTGCCAAGAAACAAACTGATAACAAATGAAGCTGTCTCAACAAAGGAGTTACATGCTTCAAAAAGAGTAAGTGGGCCACATGTTCTCAACCAGTCCTCTAAAATGTATATTTGCAAGTTAGTTTTCTAATGTAGGGCCGAAACAGATGGCCCATATAGCCCCACTTGGGGCTGGCTTGGGGGCATGGTGTTTACATGCCCCCAAGCCAGACAGATGCCAGGCCGGCACGCCCGCTGGCTTCTCTCCCACTTGGGGTTGTGGTGTTTAGACACCACTTTCCCCAGAGCCAGTTTTTTGGGGAGGAAAAGCTGGGTCTTTGGGAGAAGGGGTGGCTTTTGTTTTGTTTTGTTTTTTTGCCTCAAAATGGAGGGAATTTTATCAGCTCTTTTTTGGGGCAGAATCTGGCTGGAGTGGAACTGGACATCTGTTTGCACCGATCCAACCTAAAAGTGGCGACTCTAAGCCGCCCCTTTTGGGATCTTGTATCCCCCCCGTATTGACAAATTTAAATTGCCACTAGAAGAAACCCCTCTGTTTCTTCAGTGGGACATATTAAGAAATTAGAGCTCCATTTCTAAATTGAAGGGCACTTTCAGGTTAGGGTCTATGGTAAATCCTTTATATTTAAATTAATTTAACCCTTCCAATTACCATTTCAGCCTTGATTTCATATATGACCTCTTTGAACATGTTTCAAGCCGCAGCAATCAAGACACTTTGAAGTGTGGGAGCAAACATCGAAAACCTACTGTCAGTTTACAATTCAAGGTTAGTTGCTTCACCTGCTGAGCTGTTCTAGCCACTGTGTTTGGAAGGAGGGTGTGATTGGTGCCTTATGAGATTTTCAAACATTGATATAACTCTTTCAGAAAAATAATGTAGGGCGTTTGTAAGATTGCTTCTGACCTTCTGAAAATGAATGTTCAATTGTTTCTGACCCTTCTGTTCATTTGGGCTTGTGTGTGGTTATGTGCCTTCAAGTTGCCTGATGACTTGTGGCAACCCCATGAGGTTTATTGGGTTTCTTAGCCCAGGAATACTCGGAAGTGTTTTTGCCAGTTCCTTCCTTTGAAACACAGCCTACAGCACCTGATATTCATTTGTGGTCTCCCATCCAAGTACTAACCATAGCTGATCTGGCTTAATTTCCAAGATCAGACAGATCTGGTGCCTTTTGGGTAGCTTTATAAAAAAATGTTATTGATGTAATTTGCAGACCAGGCCACTAGATGCTGCTACAGTAACTGGTACTAGCAGCTTACTGAGAAAAGTTTGAGTTACAAGTTTAATTCGGTCTCCTCCCCACCCCTCCACTTTTTTGTTTTGTTCCAGGATTCACTGCATTCCTTAATGGCAACACTAAGTACATCTAACCCTTTCTTCGTTCGATGCATCAAGCCCAACATGCACAAGGTAAGATTTAAGATTGTATTTGCCTGGGATCCTTTTTGCCATGCATGTAGGGATTGATCATTTACCTATATGTGAAGTGTCTTTCATGTTTATTATTGTTGTTGGAAACAGTGACAGAACAGTTCTTTGGAATACTAAATAGCTTTACAGGCTGGCATGTTTCAAGCCTCCAGGTCCCTGAAATCTTCCATCTTTGGTAGCTTCACACTTGTGAGTTCTGTAAAGACTCTATACTTTTAATAATAATAATAAAAAAGTGACAGACCAAAGAATTTGGAAATCTCTTCTTACATAAAGAGCAAACACAGTGTTTTTGCTTACAGTCTGTTGTTATTTATATCTCACCTTTTCTTCAGTTTGGGACTTAAGTTTGTTGGTTTTGTGAGGCAGCTCACATAGGCTGGAATCCTAAACAGCGTTTGCCCAGTACTTTGGTGCATGATGCTGACATGTTTCCCCCCATTCCATATACAGAAGCCACGCAAGTCAATACTGTTAGTTGCAGAAATAATGCAGTTTGACACCACTGTAACTGCCATGGCTCAATGCTATGCAATTCTGTGATTTGTAGTTTTATGAGATATTTAGTCTTCTCTGTCTGGTTCCCCAGAGTTCTGGTTCCACACAAAACTAGGATTCTGTAGCATTGAGCCATGGCAGTTAAAGCAGTGCATTATTTCTGCAGTGCAGATAGAGCCAAAGAGATAATGTTCTCTATCATACCTGAGGGCCTCGGGATGCTTTAGAAAGTGCAAGGCAGGCCATGTGGCTCATAGAGCTCGGTCCTTCCAAAAGAGGAGAATGGCTGAGGGATTCAGGTGGAAGAAGTGGGAGCTGATGGTGGCTGCTTGAGGCAGATGCCTCTTCTGCCTAATAGTAGGGCTGACCATGAACAGATACATCTCTAATTCAGAAATAAGTCCATGAAATATACTCCCAGGTAATCAGCCTAAAAATGGTAGACAGTTATGTTATTAACATAAACATTAGTTAAAACTACTACTTTTTGATAACGACTCTTTAATTTGCTAACCATTACTGATCTTCTAATTCAGTAACATCTAATAAGTGCCAGAAAACCCCAAGATACATTGGCTCTTAAATTTGAAATTCACTGGTTTAATTATAATCCATTACTTATTTCTGACTGAATTTATTTTTATTTTATGCATAAAGTGATACATTTAATCTCTGGCCTGTAATTACACTCTGTTGATACTGGTCACTAAAATTCAAGGAAGCACTTCTAAAATGTGTGGGTTTCAAAGGCATAACAAAGATAAAACAGAAATGCAGTGACCCTTCATTTCACCAAGTCAGTAACTTTCAAAGTTGGACAGAATGGTTTGTTTCATTTCAACTGGAATATATTTATTGAAATCAAGAGTTAAAGCCTGTGAGGATACTGGCTCATTTCCAAAAAAGTCATAGAAATTGTAGGGGAAAGAGAGGGGGGTTATTTTTTCAGGTTCTGAGTGGAAACAGATTGGAGCTCTTGCTGTAGATGATTCTTTCTCAATTTGTGCAAAGTTGCTGAGGTATCCTATTTCTTACTGTGGGACACATATGTGTGCATACCTTATTTGTCTGCTGTTGAATCTGCAGTTGCCATAAGCATTTCAAGTTTTATTTTTAAAAAGGAAAATTAACACATATGTTTAGGTATTGCAAAAGAAAAGAGGCTTTCAGGAAGCTATAGGATAAATCTAGTTATCTATACTCTACCTTTTGGCCCTCAAAATGGTCCTGAAGACAGTTTTTATCCATAAAAACATAAATAAAAATTCAAAGAGAATGTTGTATGTTAAAAATAAGTGTATTAGTAAAGACAACAAGAACAGTCCAATAGCAGAATGAGAACTAATTAAATGCAAACAAAATATTCAGTATTCACTGGAAAGCTTTGTGAGAAGGAAACATGCCACGTGCTACATTTCCTTATTCTTGCTTTAAGCCTGCTCTGCATGTCAAATGAAAACAAGCCCTTACAAAGATGCATTGGCAAACTGGCCCTAAAAATGACTTTTTCTTTAACTAATTTAACTAACTATTCTCATGATGGATTTGTTTTTACTTCATACAATAGCTGCAATTTAAAGCAAAATTACTATTTGGGAAGGCACTTATAAAGAGAAAAGTAGGGAGATTGCACACTTCCCTTTGGTGTTCATGCTCATACATTCACTTGCACTTATGCTAAATATAGGATGTGCCAAAACTCATATTTGATGTCTGGAGACAAGATTGGGGTTTGACTTAAAGAATACGTGTGTGTGTGTTTTGTGCAATTTATACAACCCTGAGCAACCCTATCATGGGGTTGTCTTGCCATAATTTGTTCAGAGGAGGTTTGCCATTGCCTTCCCCTGAGGCTGAGAGCATGTCACTTGCCCAAGGTCATCAGTGGTCATGGCCAAGCGGGAATTGAACCCTGGTCTCCAGATTCTAGTCGAACACTCACACCACTATGCCACACTGGCTCTTTACACAAACAATAAATTAACATATCTTAACAGCAAATTTTAAAGGGCACATAAAGCACTTTTCTAAAAACAGAATGTGGACAATATAAAAACAAGTATTTGAAAACACAGACTTTCCTTTTTAGATGGGGTAACAGTTGGAGTGTGTTCTTGAGTAGGCCACCATTGACTTCTGTGTGGCAGTGGATGAATGAGCAGCGCTTATGAACATATGGTCCATTTTACAATTCTAACACAGTGGAGGAGAGGAGGTAGAAACCTGAGGGGCTCTCCTGCTTTCTGGCACATATGCATTCAGCTGTGAACCATCCCAAAAGGTAGATATAACACATGCTGTATTTGTACCAGTTCAGTCTGTCTTGGCTATAGGAGAAGCTGTCCCAGTGTGCATGGTTTGGCAGGGACTTGGTGACAGGTGCAAGGTTTAATTGGAAGGGAGTCATGGTAGAATGAGCAATTCATATGAGCTGCTCTCACACTCAAGAAAAAACATGGCTGTAGCTAGATTAGGAATAAAGTAGTTTGGGTACAAGTTTGATTGAAATCGTCAGATTTCATTCATGGTGTTATGATTCCTTTTCAGAATGGGGAGAATGTTGTGTGTCTGGGTCTACAAGAATGTGGGGAGAGGAAAGCCTGAGTAATTGTCTAGACAGGCCTTAGTGGTGACATTGCTGCCCTTGTCCTGTGTAACCAGCAAATCAACTGTAACTAATGCTTAGACCCTGCCCTTCAAGAAATTGCCTGAGTGAGTCCAAAGGTTTTATTAGGAACAAGATTCTTAAGCACTTGGGAGGTCACTCAGGGACAGAAGAAGGAGACAGTACAAGAATCCTGCTCATCTTTCCCCAAAAGAAGCACCTCAAGCAGAAATTGCCTGACTATGTTTCTATGATACTAAAACAGGAAAGTACAGTCAGTCCTCTGTTTTCATGGATTCCTTATCCACGGATTCAACCATCCACAGCTTGAAAATATTTTAAAATATATATACATTCCAAAAACCAAGCCTTGATTTTGCCATTTTATAGAAGTGACACAATTCAAGTCCCAATTTAATGGGACTTGAGCATCCACAGATCTTGGTGTCCACTTGGAGTCCTGGAACCAAATTCCAGCAGATACCAAGAGCCTGCTGTGTCTCCCAGGAAGCTTCCTTTATGAAGCCAAAATACTTAGATTCTATATGGAGTACTACTATGGTTTACAGATTGTCTCACTTCATAAAATTAATTGCAGACAGGCTTTCTAAAGAAAGTACTGACATTTCCAAGGTGTAGCAGAAACAGCTCTAAATCAGGGTTACATATTGTAGCAAGCATGGGGTGGCAGAAGGGCTTTGCTAGTGGTTTCACTAAGATAAATTGGCTTTACCAACACATTTGCTTATTGAACACTGATGAATTCTTAGGAATCCTTCTGGAAGGAAGGTATCTCTCCATTAAACATTATTATGAAACATACTTGGTGCCTTTTTTTCAATGGAAAATTCACAAGTAAAACAACAAAAACAGGCAGGAATCCAGTAGATAGATAGAATCAGTGTATACAGACAAATCTATATGTTCATCCTGGATGCTGGAGAGGGGGTATTTTAAAGTGTTTTGAATGGTGGGAAGTGAAGATGTTTTCATTTAAAATGTGAGCTTTTTCAGGTTTGGTGGGCAAGAATGTTGTGGGAGTCCAAAGGGCCTGGCACCCTCAGAAACTCACATGATTCCTATCCATATTTGAAATGGAAAGGATTTGGTTGGAGGTCACTGCATGAATAAAAGAGAAGGGGAAAGTAGGAGGATGGTCCCCCCCCCCCTTTGATAGTAAAGTAACAGTATTTTGGTTTTGGAGAAATAAATCCAAATCACGTTTATGCCACGAAGAAACAAAATGAACCATGCACCTTTCAAGAAATGGATATCTTTTTGAAAGCAACTTGTTTTTAGATCCGTGGAAGAAGGCAAGACATTGGATGAGCCACATTTTTGTAGATTGATGAGCAACATGTCCTGCAGCACTTTTCCAAGTGCAGTGATCAATTTAGCAAGTAATTTTGCCTTAATTGAACCAATATTCATTATAATTATAACTAAAGGAACTTTAGTTTTTTTTTTAAAAAAAACATCTTAAAAGAGTCAGTACCTTCATTGGCATTAGTGTTTACCTTATTTGTAAATTGACATTAAGATATCACTTTTATTAAGCCAACCAAATGATCCAGATTGTTATTAAGGTCAAAATAAAGGTCTTTGCTTTTTGTGTCTCTTGAAAATACTTCGGAGGCTCTGGCTACAGCTCCTTCCAGCTATTTTGAACTCAGGATCTATGTGGGAAATCTCTAAGTGCACTTCCTTTTCTGTTTGTTTTTTGTTGATGATGATGATGTTGTTTACTTTAAAAGTACTTTAATATAGATTCCTTAAGCAAAGTATTGTTGCTGTGCAACTGTTCATTATGTCAGGAGTCCATTACAGTCCTCAGGAATTAAAATTATAAGAATCATGTTTCCAAAGTCCTGTCTTGACTCTTATTCTCTTCCCATAGGGACCAACCAGAAAACTATTGGGGACCCCAAAAGCAGGACATGAATGCAGTAGCGTTCATGTTTCCCAGAAACTGGCATAAAAAGCATGAGGCCTCTTGTACTATGGAGTCATCTTGATGAATAGACACTCATGAAATTGAACCCATGAATGAGTTTGTATGTATGGACTGAAACAAAGGCCAGAGGTCTGAAGCTGATTTAGACACTAAGAAAGCAGGGAGGAAAAAGCCTTTCTGTTACTCATCTGAGCACTGATATTAGCAGAAGACAGTGGCAGTGTGAATGGCATCTGAATTGTGTAAACACTAGGAAACTTGTTAGATTTTCATTTCTTAAGTGAAAACGGGTTAAACATTTTATCTTGATTGAAAACATATAACAGGGAAATACTGCTTGTGTAGCAATTGATATCTTTCCCCATTATTTTTCATGATTTGGATCTTGATGCTCAAGGCAAGTAGAAAATAGTTTGTCTTATTAAGTCCAAAAAATTATTATTTCTAATTTCATTAGAAATGTCAGCTTCATTACATTTCTGTCCTGCTGTTTCCTCCAAGAGATCATGGGATACAGCATATAGCATATCTAGCAAATCCCTCCCAAAATAAATTATCCTTACTGAAACCCTGCAAAGTAGGCTAGGCTAAGAGATTTTGTGTGGCGTAGGTTCACCCCACTTGTTCCATAGCTTTGAGCAGGCATTTGAACCCTGGTCTCTCAACCTGTACTCCAGTATTTCAATCCTACATCATACAACCTCTCAGTTTGACAGACACTGTTCATATGAGGCACTTTAAAATTCCTCCAATTATTCCAGGTTTTTAACAGAAGCTTGTAGGCCAAATACCTATTGAAGGAATCTGTAGCAGTAATACTCAAGCAGACCCTGTGGCACAATCAGGATGCAACAAAGTGGTAGCAAGCAGAGTGATTGTATAAGCTGCCCATTCCCCTCACCCCTTATCTGTCTTCATAGCCATAGTAGTCAGGTAGCATTACTTGGCAGCTGGTTATCTCAAGGTAGGTAGGGGGAAGTAGCATCTCATTTGAGAAAACAGCTATGAAAAATTCAGTGGGGGGAAAGAAAATCTGATTGTTATTCTTCTGGCACTACCCTTTTAGCCCTTGTGGGGAAAAGGACAGAGCACTACTGAACCTCGGAAAAGCAGATTTAAAACCAAATACTTGTATATGCCAGCTGTTGTATTTTCAGTCAAAGTGAGTGTTTTGATGCTTTTGCTTTGTCTTCCAGCCAGCAAAATTAAGTTGCCCTAGAGTTCTGAAACTGGCTTAAATTCTGATCTCCTTTTCCATGTTGACATGGTAACCATTTGGGAAGATATGCAGGCCCTCAATGAATAGCTTGCTAATGAAGCACAACCAGAGGGCAGCTTATTCTCCTCTGAACGAAAATATTTAGAGTTCCTAACTCCCAGGCTAGACTTTGTTTCAAGCCATCTTGCTCGCTTTATCTTGTAAAGTCTCTAAAGAATCTATTGGCTTTAAAAGCTATTTACATTCTCCACACTCATAAAGAAAGATTAGCTCTCCTGTGAGGGAATATCTAACAGGGACTGCTGCTGAGCCAACTCTGGCTAGGCATGACTTCCTTTGAGTAGCAGCAGGAATGAATTAAAACAAGCATAGCCAAAGATATCGCATGGAAGCCTCAAAAGCAAACTGAAAGGAGCCCTGTTTTGTGTGCAAGTTTTAGTGCCTCTGTGTGCACATATGCTCCATGCGTGCAGCTGCTGCTGTGAGACATGCAGGGCCTTACCACCGATTAAAAACTAAAAGAGGGAAGAGCTTCAAAAAGGTAAGGCAAATCTAGAAAGCTAAATAGCTAGAAGTTTTAGACGTTTACACTGAAACCATGGTGAGGGGTTGAGGGAGTTTTCTAGCAGTATGTTTACTTCCAAAGGAAAGCATTTGATTGTTAGTACATAGGGACTTGGGTATTGAAGCAAGCATCTTTCTTGGCAGATTGTTCTTATGTCCTGAGTTGCATGATAGAAACAGAGAAAAAGTACCATAAGCAAATTTCCCAGTGTTTGCACCATCATCTGGGTTTTCTGCAAAAACTCCCTCATGGAATGGCTTTATCAGAAAGCAGATGAGACCTCCCTAAAACTTTTCTTCCATCAAAGCTTGGGAAAGGATTTGGTAATAGAGGGGAGAAAGCGGAAATATTGCCCATGTTTGCCAGGCTGTGTGTGAGAGACAGAGAGAAAGAGGGAGGGAGGGAGGGAGGGAGGGAGGGAGGGGGAATAAGTGTGTGCATGCATGTATGTGCATATACACACACACAACATATGCACTTTGCTTTTAACGCAGTCGGTATCAAACTTGTGGAGAGGGAGGTGAGAGCGTGAGGATGAAAAGCACAGAAGTTAAAAGAGGTTATCTTCTTTCTTAATCAGGCTCCCACAAGTTAAAATGAATTTTGCAATCCCTCTGGCATAGCCTGATAGTGCATATTTGTTGAGTCTGGGATTCTGTACCCACTGGGAGACATAGTGGTTTGTGTGTAAAAAGAAGAAAGAAAAATAAATAACAAAGGTGACTTGTTTGGACTTACAGAAAGATAGAGGGTAGTTTATGTGTTTTTTCAAGTCCAATCCTGGCATCCTCCACATTTACTTGTGTGGGAGTTAAGGAGGCCTGGGATTTTTAAAATAATGGAGATTAATGCTATCTTTCAAGAATGCTCACTAAAGCAGAAGTTCTAATTCAGTGGCAGTTGTTACAGCACAATTGAACAAAAAAAAAGTACTTGGGATGACTTAAGAAATCATATGTTATCTAAAATCACATGGGAGAAAATTTTTGAGAACTTGAGTCTCCCCCTCCTTTTTTAAAAAAAAGATAATGTTGAATTTGTACGGAGGTTTTTGGAAGTGGTCTGGATATCCTTGTAAGTTGCTACATTTGATTTGTAGATATATGAGAAACACCTTAGCTTAGATATAAAGAGACTGTTTTTATCCCCCTGTATAGGTGGGAATAGTAGTTTCATATTTTCTAATACTTAGGATAATATTCTTTCTCTGCCTTTGCTGTCATTGCTGGTGCTAAATGATGGCAGTTAAAGTAAAGAAATGCACACTTAGGTATTGCAGCATAGCATATTTCTAGAAGTTACATTACTTTTTGTGTTTTCCTTAGCTTTGGATCAGTGCTTACGCTTCCCATCTGTACATTTGGCTTCAGATAGTGGGTGCAACCAGTGAGAAGGCATTTATCTCTGTTTCTCTCTCTGGATGTGTATGTCTAAAACTGGCATATAAGAAAGATCCCCTCATAAAGCCAATGCTGCAGAATAGTTTCTGTTCTTTTCTTACATTAAAGGGGTTTATTAAGTGAAAATAAATAGCAATTCTGTCAGAGATGTGGAATTATGAACATGAAATTGAAATCTCATGCAAGTGGAAATTTAAGAATGCAGAGATGAAGAACTGGGCCCAGTGAATCCAGTTCTGAAGCTGAGCTAATGAACAAAAGTAAAATAGGTATAGATTAAATGCATGCCTTATCTTAAGAGGGGCTTGCTGTGTTTCACCTGCAGCATCAGGCAGCATAGCAAACAATACTACATGAATTGATCTCTCAAAGTAAGTAAAATAAATAAAATGGACACAGATAGGACATGCAGTTGAGATCAATTCCAAGATGTTAGCTTGAACGTTCAGAGTAGGGTTAATAAATCTGAGGAATAAGAAGGAGTCTAAGGAGACTGGGGGGCAAGGTAGGAACAGGCAGGAATGAAGCGGTTTTCAGGCTAAGTAACAGCAATGTTGGCACAAGTGCCTTATATATGTGATAGGGCCTATCGCTTCCTCCTGCCCTCAACTTTTCCTCCTGCACCAGCACTGTGAGTGACACTAGGCATCTTTATTTACCTACGTTTTTAGTTCCCTATAGGGCTTATGAGGCACTATGGAAAAAGTGTGGGAAAGTGTGGAAAAATCAAAAGAGTGAAATAAAGGTTGAAAATTAAAAGGATGGTTAAACCCCATCTTTACTCTAGTAAAGACAATAATACTTGGTAAAGTAGAAGGCAGTAGGAAAAGAGGAAGCCTTCATTCCAGATGGATAGACTCAATCAAGGAAAACATCACACTGAGTCTGCAAGACCTGAGCAGGGCTATTGATGATAAGGTGACTTGGGGGCTGTGCAGACCAGCCAAAAGGGCTGGCCTGGGGGTAGAGTGGGGGGGTGTCAACTGCATGCTGGCAACCCCAACTCCGTCCCGATGCCACCATCATGTCACCCATCCAACCAGATGGTGGGGGAGGGGTGTCAGGGCACTCCCTTGGCACAGCCTTCACACACTGTGCCAAAGGAGTGTCAAAAAGCCCGCCACAGCAAGGGCGGCTTTTTGCCACTCTAAAAAGGAGCAGCATTTGCCAGCTCTTTTTAGAGCAGCAAACCACTGGATCAGGGCCATGACATGCGGTTGCCGCGGCCCCGATCCAGCAACGATCTGTTCAGCCCCTTGGAGCTCTCTCATTCATGGAGTTGCCGTAAGTCAAAGTTGACTTGACAACAGTTAACAACAAACCCTGTGGTCCAGCACTACATACAAGAAAGCCCATCAGTCCTTATACCATAGACCAGAGGTCAGTTCTCCACAATTTATAAGCCCTCAATCTGAACAAACCCATCAGCCATGTATACTTAACCATCCAAAAGATTGGCATTTGGGTTGCCTGGGATTGCAAAAACAAGGGGCCAATGTGGCTCTCATGACATTGAGACAATGGGTCAGAACTTTAAAGAAACACCACGGTGTTGAACCTTCTTTGCACAGATAAAATAAACCATTAAAACTAAGAAATTTATATAGGAGGATGCATCTAAGAAAAGTGTAAAGACAGGGAGAGCATTGGTGAAGATGCCTGGGGTCTGTAACGTTTATAGGATGGCCTGTTACACATTGGGGAATGAGTACACAAAACTGCATAAAATGTTCAAGTGCTCGTATGTAGCTGCAAATATAAAAATCATTATTAAAAGTTAAACAGAAATGCAGTAAGACTTTGCATAGTGGTGAAATCTGTGGCCATGGGACTAGTGTTCCTCTTTATTTTGCTGCTCAGGAGTCAACTGTTGATGAGTAACTCCATGGCCCCCACTCTCCCTTCTTATGATTCCTCTACCTTCTAACCAGAATTGGGTTGGATAGCCTTTGAATAGAAGCTTGTATTCTGCAAAATATGACCTATGGCCGCTCTAGGCATCTATGATTTTCAAGGAATAGAAAACTAGCATGAGGAACAAGATACCAAGTCCATTCCCACGCAGGTTAGTTCAGTATGCCCTGCAGTTTTAGATTCTAACCTTTCATCACATTGAATGGGCAACAGGTACTTTATAGTCCCAGAAAGCACTGGTCATGTTGCAGTTCATCAGGAAAGAGGAACAGAATTCCCCAAGGAAATGGCTCTAGTTTTGGATGCTTCCATTGTGGACTGCCTCCCTATGAGGCATACTGCAATTAGAGGTTGAGGTACCAATATCTGAGGACTATAAAGGCCTGATAGGCAAAGCCAGTCCAGTAAATTGCCCCCCCCCCCCAACTTTTCTGGCTTTGAAATCTGCTATTCCTTAGACATCTTCCAATTCAGTACATTAGCTGTGAAGAAACAACATTACTCCACCCACCTCTGCAAAATGTGTCAGGTCAAAATGTAATGATATGATTTTCCCTCACTAGATTATCAGCAAGAATGTTTTAGAGGTATGCAGAAGTGTATTTGCCAACAAGCAGAGAAGTAAGACAAACATTGCTGATCTCATAGGAATTCTGACAATAATATATTTGTGTTAAGCAATCCAGGAGTGTTTAATAAGTTACATTTGGTCTCCCCACCACCAGCTGCACCACATTATTTTACCCTGAAATCATGCAAAGCAAGCTGCATTTAAAAAAAAAATTAGCAAGACTATGAAAAATAAATGTTTGATTACACCAATGGATTGTTTAAAACATCTTTGTTGAGGTGTTTCACACATATGCTGGGATCTGACATCTTCACATAGCTCTGCACACATTGTTCTGTGTTCTCCCATTGCTGGGCAGCATTCAGTCTCTGAGAAGGGTCTTTACTGCTGTCGCTTTTTTACCAATAGGGAGATAGGCAGTGGGGAGGCAATTGAGACCATGGAGCAGCTGGTCCCAGTTCAATCGGATGAGGTGGAAATGTGGGTGCTCTGTCAAAGAGAGTAAATCTACTTTTCCTTCCTCTCAGTGCCCAGAGCAGCCAAATCTTCATGGTCTGACTTGCTTCTCCCTTCCCCACCAGTAAGAGACAACAACAAAGGGCCCTCCCAGGGCTGGATAGCTACTGGACAGTGGGAAGTTTTTGGATAAAGCACAAGGGCAAGAGAATAATCACCTGTGCCCCACCTGAAAAGGGACTTAAGCACATCAGCTGCACATACACACACCTAAGTCAGTCACAGGGTGCCAGATTTATTTTGTCCAGTTTTCTCGTAAAAAGTTTTCATTGTGAATATAAGTGTGCAATTGATGAATACACTATGTGTAGAGTTGCCACTATTCTTTTTTGGGTAGGGCTCCTGTGACCTTTAAGAGCTCCACGACTAGATAAAATGCAACAGGTGCAGCATTCCCCATCGCTGCAAATGTATGTTGAGGAAAGCTGCAGCTGTTACATTCCTGGCTGGGGTACAACATAAAAACAACAGCAATCATTTTGGGCAGAGAGATACAGTGATAGAGAAAGCAGCACCTGTTGTATTTCTGCCAGTCATTAAGTTTTTGAAGGCCCGTGATCCTTGTTGCAAACAAGAAAAGGTATCAGCCCCTAGATATATGAATATATAAAATGTACTCTTGAAAGGAAGCTGAGATTGCCACAACTTTCCCACAAAGTATGGACAAAGATTGGGGTTGTCATTGGGCTTGTTCACACATGGTCCAGATTGTAGCAGTTACCCAAGCAGTAGAAAGGGGGAACTGGCCTTAAGTGCCTTGGTTTCTTTTATGTGCTTTCGCTGTACTTTAACTAGCTCTACAAAATGTGACCTTTATCATTATTAAAAGGTACCCTCATTCATTTGTTTGTTCCATTAATAGGGATTTGTGCAGATAAATGCTTAAAGGCTATGATGCCAAAAAAGAAAAAAAAGACTTGAATTGTCATGAGAAAATGCATGGCTGTAACTTGGCAGTATATCTCAAAATGACTCTAGTTAACATTAATGTGTAATAACGTAATTATGTTAACAGATGAACAAAGCCATCAAAAGTTCTTCACAATTATCACTGCATGCCTATTTCACAATTTTATAAAACATGTACCAAGTAATTATCTTTTAATATACTTAATTGTGATCAGCAGATTTCCAGGCCTGCAGCTTTTCAATGGTCTAATAGAGAGATAAAGCAAATGGCTGAAAGAATTTCTCCACTTCCCAGAGAACCACTGATAAGTGCCAACTCTTGTCTGGTGTCAGCTTTCATAGATGAATAGCTGCCCCAGATTTAGCTGAAAGAACAAGAGTACCCATGGAGAGTGTGCCAGCCACCTCAAATTGTGCTTATTACAGCTTTTAAAAAAAAGTTTTCTATGCCCATTAAGTACAGTATGATAGACTTCAGTCCAAACAGTGTTTGTAAAGAAGTGGTTTTGTTAGAAGGATTCTGAAAGACAATTATTTGGAAAATGAATCAACCCAAACATTAGAACTTCCTTGTACTATAGAAAATCAAATATGCTAAATGTCCAGTCTTATGCATATTTACTCAGAGGCCCCACTGAATTCCATGGAATTTATCTCCCAAAGTATTCCATACTTTTCAGGCTTTAAGTGCAAGGAGCTAGCCTGCATGGCATAGTGGTTTGAGTGTTGGACTGCAACTCTGGAGATCCTGGGTTCGATTCACTGCTCATCCATGAAACCCACTGGATGACCTTGGGCAAGTCACATGCTCTCAGTCTCAGGGCAAGGCAATGGCAAACCTCTTCTGAACAAATCTTGCCCAGTAAACCCCATGACAGGGTTGCCTTAGGGTCACCATAAGTCAGAAATTACTTTAAGGCACACAACACACACAAACACACACACACACACGGGTGTAGTTAAATTTCTCTCTTGAAATTAATGGGTCTCAAAAGTGCCTGGATTGCCAGCCAAATTGTATTCCAACACAGGCTGCAGATAAAAATAGTACTTTTTCTAACACTATCCTCTCAATGTTTCCAGCAGTTTACTGGTGGTCCATACCAGTGGCTCAACAGGTGCATATGTTCCATTGAAGGACAATAAGATTAGGTACTGTCAATCCTTTGCTAAGCTGGGAGCTAAAGTATGATTGGTTTTTTGATTCCTTGGTTGTGTTGTGCTAGCTAGCAACAGAGACATGGAGCTTCAGCCATTCTCTTATCAATGCCTGAAGGAAAGACATAAGAACACAGGAACCTTGCTACTTCTTGTACACCCCAACTATACACTGTGAAGACAACTCATAAGGAACATTCAAGGCAAATCTTTGGTGCTTCTGTTGCATGAAGCTTAGTGCATTCACTACAAACCATGGTTAGCAACTGAAATGTTTTGTCTCAGAAAAGTGTGTTCTTCCCCCTTTTTCTCTGTCTTGCAGATTTCTCCTTTCTTTCCCTTATTTGCCATAAACAGGAGTTTGCATTATAGATGCTAGAGATAGTTAATGCCAACTGGGGATCCCAGCATATTCAGAATCTAGACCAGGACATGCACATCTAATTAAGAGAAAACCTGATTATTGTTGAATATAGTTGGCATCAGTGCAGATTTAATGCTAATCCATGAAAACAGGGGAGAGTTACCTTGGGAGGGAAGGAGAAGGAAGCATATTTCCAAGTGATCTGATAGTTTCTGTCAAACTGTTAAATTACATAAAGTACCAGGCTACCCTTCTCCTAAGCACCTTACTGGGGAAAATGTACTTTAAACATAGAGGGGTCAGTTTATCATCCCTATAAATGAGGTTCTTCACTAAGAGCTAAAGGGACATTGGTCCAAAAGACACTGCAGAAGTAATCCAGTTTGTGACTACTTTAACTGTCCTGGCTCAGTGCTAGGGAATTCTGGGAACTGTAGTTTTGTGAGACATTTATCCTCTGTCATAGAGCTCTGGTGCCAGAATGAACTACAATTCCCAGGATTCCCTAGCATTGAGCCAGGGCAGTTAAAGCAATATTAAACTGGATTATTTCTGCAGTGTGCTTTGGACCATCGTTCCTGATTAATATACATGATGCCAAGGTTATTCTAAGATCACTGCCAGTCAACTTCTCTAGGGAATCCTTCTTTTCTGTAAGAATGCCTCCAAAGTCTCTACCTATACAAAAAGTCCTCAGCTGTTAAGAATACAAGCTGTGTGATGAAAACCGGTAGGTGGCAGTATGATTTGTTCCCCATCCTCATGTGTATTAAAAAGTGGATATATATTGAGAGATCAGGGTGGAACTTAGGAGCCCTGAATCACAATTAGGCTCACAGAGTCAGAATTTGGAATGAAAGAAGCTTTATGAGTTTACCAAGGGAATGGGAGTAAATTTGGCCTTTGAATGTTGCCTGACCCTTTGTTTCCTAGCAACCCAAAGCTACTCAGTCAAATATTTCCTAGGTTTCCCAATTTACACATATTAAATATTAGCTGTGTGCTGAGGCTGGCTAATTTCCTGTTATGACTTCTTGGCCGATTTTACTAATAAGCCAAGGAGAAAGTTCAGAGTGGTATTTAATTGCTTCCTTGTCTCTTTTGCAAAACTTGCTGGAATCAGGAATGTTTACCTGTTGAATAAAGGTGCCTACTGGCTGATTTGCTTCTGCAACAGGATTGTATGTATCTAGGCCCTTTTTGCTCCTCGAATACAAATGCAGTCTTTGCAAGAATGAGTTAGCTAATTGAGAAACATGTTTTGCTTTCATAAAATAGGGTAATTGTGAGTTAGTGTAGTTTGTAACAGCAAATGCTGGAGGCTAGCAATGTGAGTGAAACCAGTGCAGAGTTGATGTAACACTCAGGGTGGGTAGGAAACACCATCACAGATGTAGCTCCATCTGGTACTGACTTATATCATCTGAGAGTAGATCTACACAATGTGTGGTCTACCGAATCAAACACAGCCCATGGTGGTCCACCAGACACTCAGTAAATTTCCTAATTTTTCTGCCAGTCTGGGATTAGGAAAAGCAGGAGTTGGTTCAGCACCCGAAAGGCCACAGAACATGGCTGATGGTTAGCAGTTGTGTAAACAAAGTCAAGCAAGAAGCAAATATTCAAGTTTTATTTATTAAAATGTTCATCGTGTTTCAAAGAAGTCTATCATTCCTTCATCTAAGGTAGACTCTAGATAAACACATTTAAAATAGATAATTGCATAAAAATGATTGCCTCCAGTATTTTTAACTGTAAATACTGAAAAACAATAAATTTCTATAGCACTTATATTCCTTATAAATACTCCAAAAGTTACATATATTCCTTGTAAATACTGCAAACGTATATTGACATTCAGATGATTATACAATAATTGCAAACATAAAAGACCTAAATCCTTGGCTACTCCTACCACATTACATGCAGAAGAAAAACAGTTCTGTTACATATTAAACTGTATAAAACTGTATAAAAATTACCTCTACTGTATAAAAATTGATCTTTTACCAACTTGATAAAGAGTTTGTGCACTCTGGAAGCAATGGAGAAGCCAGAAAACATGAGAAATCTTTTTATACTTCCCTTTCCTTTGTAGATTTATATCTTTAGACCAGGGGTAGGCAACCTTTCCCCTTTAAGGGCCAAGGGACTTCAGCTCCCAGAAGCCTCAGCCATGTTGGCCAATAGCTCCTGGGATTCTGGGAGCTGAAGTCCCTTAGCCCTCAAAGGGGAAAGGTTGCCTACCCCTGGTTTGGAGACTCCAGCCAAAAGAGGCTGATGGACCATGATTTTGGAGTAGATACTGTTAAGTACCAGCTAATCATTATAATGTCTGGTTCACTTATATATATGAACCTACCCTAAAGCATCTGATAATGCATATGGGTTCTTCTAAACAAATAATTGGTTCCATGGGTAAAGATGAAGCTGCACACCATCATGTTATCTCCTGTTTTACTTTCAGCCAAAAGACTGTCCTGTCTGTTCTTACTATATCATCCTGCCTCATGGCTGGTTATGTCTCAAATCTGGGCTCTCTTGTGGACTAGCTGGATTTAAAAAGTAGCAGCCTCTCACATGAAGCTCCCAAAATCAGAACTATTTCTTCTGATTTTAATAACTTGTCAAATCTGAAATGTACAGGATGAGGTTCCATGCTGTTATATTCATTATGGGTTTAGTACAGAGGTAGGCAACCTAAGGCCCGGGGGCTGGATGCGGCCCCCCGAGGCCTTTGGAAAAGCCCCAGGCTGGTCCTGCCGCCGCTGCCACTGCCCCCCCCCCCCCCGCCATGATGATATTGATTATTGTTGTTATAACTTGTTCATGGGGTTTTCTTGACAAAATCTCCACAGGGGTTTTGCCATGGCTTTTCTAGGGCTGAGAGAGTGTGCATGCATTTTTTTTAAATTTAAAAAAAAATTTATTCATATTTTATTTATTTATTTATTTATTTATTTTTGGTGCTTCGGCCTCCCAATTGTCTGAGGGACAGCAACCCGGCCCACAGCTCAAAAAGGTTGTCTACCCCTGGTTTATTACATAATATCTAAGTAAAAACAGTTTTGCATTTAATTGCTCTTTTGGCAAAGATAAAGAGTGAGTATGGGAAGCTGGATAGCTCATGAGGTAGCCAGTACAATACAAAATTTGAAGTCATTTGATGGGATGAATTCTTGGCTTTGGAGATATTCAGATAATATTTTGTCATTTTAGAAAAGGTCCTCAGGATCCATAGCAGGCCTTTGTAGTGTGGGATAATTCATGCATTGAACATGTTCAGACAGTGAATTTTTGGAGAGGGTAATTTGATGACAAAGGAATGTAATATTATCCATACTTCATATACAAAAAGTCTACAGACAAAAATTCTTGTCATGATTTTGACAATTCTCATATGACCAGGGCACTTCAGCACTAATAGGAATCTCTGCCATCTAGACAGGGCACAGCTCACTAGCTGTTCTCCAAGCTGTACTGCCCTTCTGGTTGGTAAAATCAGCTTGAACTTCTAGCCAGGAGGCACAAGGCACTGCCCTTCTACATCTTACCAGGATCTTTTATGGCCAGTAGTATTACAAGGGATGTGCACCAGGTGACGTCGCAGAAGAGAGGTAACATCCACTCAGGCCCTCCTCCTGGTCACTGCTGCCTGGCACACATACCCCACACGCACCAAGTGTGACCAGGGCTGGAAACACCACTGCTTATGGCTGCATAATAAATTATTCGCCTTGCCAAGGGTGACTTTGTCATCTTTGGAACACCAGTATGTATGGGGTTTCCCATGCCATGCCTAACTTTTTATTGATCCCCCCTTGGTGAGGAAGAGCTGTCAACACAGCACAGCCATTTGTGGATCATATCTGCTGTGCTTTTATACTTTTGTCCATTTCCCATCAATTTAGTCCTTGCTAGACATACTACGGTAATAGATTTGCCCAGTTTTAGATATACTGTCTGTGCAAATGGAGTATTAAAAAGGATAGATTCCTGTTCTGCATTGAAAAACTGATTTTACCCCATGCTCATTAAAATCATAACATAATGATTGGAGTACAGTCAGCCCACTGTATCCATGGATTCCTTGTCCACTAGTTCAACCATCCACAGCTTGAAAATGTTTTAAAATACACATTCCAAAAAGCAAACCTTGATTTTGCCATCTTATATAAGGAACACCATTTCACTACACCACTTTATTTAATGGGACTTCAACATCCATAGATTTTGGTATCCACTAGGGGTCCTAGAACCAAATCCCATGGATACCAAGGGCTTACTGTAGTTATATTGAACAGACTTGTTGGTTTCGTCTGTGTACAAAGGCTATGTTCTAGCTGCAACCAAGGCAAGAACTTTGGTCAGTATTCTACAGGAAGAAACAAAAAATACCACAAATACTTTAAATGCAGGTTTAATTTAATTATTCACCATTTAGGAAAGCCTTGCTGGTTTTCAACTGTTTCTTTGTTACTCACTGATAAGAATAATCTGCTGGCCACAAAAATATGTTGAAAACAGGTCTGCATGTCTTTTCAGTGGAAGACAAGTAAAGATTTTTTTAATAGTCCTTCATTGAATTAAATTACGTCAGCAAATCTGTATCTCTACTTCATTTTAAAATTCTTTAGGTTAAGGCTGCCAGCTGCAATTTGTTGATTGTTAAACTAAAGTTTAATGTAGAATTTTGAAAACCCTAATGAAGGCTTTTAATATAGAGCTAAACCAAGTTTAAAGATGCTTTTTTAAAATAAAATTGTGGAGGCCATTCCACAATATAGTGTATAGGAAATGAAAAATATTAAAGATAATTTTCCTTCCAACTGGGATTAGCAACTTTTGCATATTTAATTCCAAGTCATTTCATAAAGACAACTGTATTAAGTTTTCTGATAATGTGGAAATTAAATTGAATTTAATTGGTTAAAAAACAAATAATGCTAGATGATACTGATTTAATTGTATTACTGCTTCAGTATCTTAACCTATGTTCAAAACAAGTGTACATAAAAGTGAGGTTTACATTTGAAGTAAGCAAGTATCTGAGTTGGAGAGATCAGGATAAGGCAAGAATCTGACAAGATATCAAAGATCACTTGAAAAACCTATCCATATGGTTTAGAGAATCTCCCACTGCTAAGAGGTGTAAGTGCCATAAAATCTCTGACATTAGTTTGTATGTATGCAATGCAGGGAAGTGTGCATCTGTTACTTTAAAGCAGGGATATTGTGTTAGCGATGGCACAGTCTTTATTCAGACACGTGGCACAGACCTCCTGCCCATTGCCATAAATAATGATGTGCCTGCCTTTTGGCCATCAGGAGTTAGGTGGGAGAGGACAGCTGTCTCTTAATTAGTGTTTCACAGCATGATTTTGTCAAATGGGCAAATCTGTGACTAGCCAGAACCCTGATTGATTTTTTTTTCAGCGGAAGACCACTGACCGGTAACAATGAGGCAAAAAGGGGAGAGGCCAGATTGAGGCTTATCCAGCAGGGACTGTAGGCTTTAATTAGGATGACCTGAGAAGAAATGGGAACAGCATTTTCACAGGTGGAGAGGAAGGCCTCTCCAGGTTTCCAGCTGGGATCTGTACTCGGACTCCTGCTGCCAGTTCTAGTAAGATTTGTCAGCCCTAAAGCTAAAGGAAAAGCTCAAACCATCTCTTCCCCTCAATACCTTTATTACTTTGAACAGTCTCTGTTTCCCATGGGTAGAAAGACATCCCATGGGTCTTGCTCAGTATTTCGGCCGTGGTCTTTGGGCGTGTGCAGACAAACACACACACATACACACGTGGGTAAAAATTAAGGTGCGTTGAATACTGACATATTATACTTGAATCGTAAGCCTATTATAAGACATTTTATGATAAGACTCCTAAACATATTATATGAAATTATAAGATTATAGTTTCTGTGCATATTGACAGTGTGAAGGCAATGTTTTGCTCCTTATGCATATTTATTTTTTAACCTGCTTACAATCTTATAAGAGGTGTGTATAAGCCTCATGTTCAGAGTCTTTGTGTGGTTTGTAATCTGTGTTGCCTCAAAAGAGAGCTCTGTTGAAACATATGTTGATCTCTTGT
>CM034706.1:112638584-112685356 GCA_020142125.1 Phrynosoma platyrhinos
TTAACCAGTGAAGTTTTTCTAACAGTCTCCTAGAAGTTGTCCAAATCAATCCTCTAGTATCCTTCCAGATCTTGGCTCTGCCTGGGTGTGATAGTAATTTTGAGACCGAAGGACATGATGTCATGCCATACACCTACAAGCTAGACACCAACTATACCGATTTCCACATTGACCATCACTGGTTCAAACATACTAGTGAAAACAGTTGCACCATACCAGCAGTGCAAATCATGCAGACCTTCAGATGTTGGACTGCAAGTTTCAACAGCCCTAGCCTGCATATTAATGAATATTGGGATCTGTAGTCCAGCAGCCTCTTGAGGACTACATGATTGCTATCTCTGCACTACACCAAAAATATAACTGTTGAATGTCTCTTCTAAGAAGTACTTCATCTGTGAAAGAAAGTTCCCATTTTGTTTTTCTGTTTAGTTGCAACCTTAATTGGAGAAGCTACCAGGTGGAAGTGGGTTCAGACTATACTTAATGATTTACTTGATCTTTGTCAACATCTTTGTTCAAAGACACTGTAGACTTGTGGACAAGCCATAAATTAAGCACACATCCATAAAATGGGAATATTTGTGATGAATGAGCCAAGTGCAAAATGGTTTTGCTGTGGGAATGCGAATGCAGTAATTACAGGAAACTAGAAAATATCAACATTTTTGCTTCCATTTCATTTTTGTTCTTATTAGATGATATATCTGCATGTTTGTCAAGCCCTGTTCATTGCTCTCTCAACATGTGAAGTATAGTTGGGAGCGAATTGTCTAGAATACAGGCTTTTCTTACAGTAGGACACAGTAAAAACATACTGCACCCTCACAGTGTTGAATATCATGTGTATATCAAGTGGTAATAGTGCCAATAGAATTCATTTCAGTTTCATAGTGTATTTGTTCCTTTTGTGTATAGTAGAAACTATGTTTATTCAACTTTAGAGTGCAAAAACAAGCTAATACTTTGATTTGCTCTGTTGCTTCTAAACTTCCTTATAGCAGAAGGTATGGAAGTGCTTTATGTACTAATAAATTGTTTTCCAATGACTGAACCGAAGTTTTTAAAAGGAATGGCTGAAATAGATCTGTACAAGCCTACTGGAAATAAGCTGTAGTTTCAAGGCTGTTTTTGTATGTAGTTCTTCATTAAGAGAGGAAGGTATCAAGGGGTTTACAGTAACATTTTGATAGTTATCAATGCCTGTCAAATAGGATTTCTCCTATATGGGCTTGGACCATTTCTGCAGGTCTCCTGCACAAATGATGGTTTTCAAGTCTACACTGAAAGTGAAGGGGTTAATGTCACTCTAGTCTTTCTTTAGATCTGTTGTAATATATGCCATTAAGTCTTCCATTGTTTGTGCTGGCTCTCTTTTACAAATGACAACAAAATGAGGTGATAAAATCTTGAGTTGGCAGTTCAGTGCAGATTTTTTTAAAAAACTTGGGGGGGGGAACCCTGTTAATGTTTTCGTATACATTTTTCAAATAGATGCATTAATGGCTGCAGGTTCACGATGATTAAACCGTATTTGTGCACATTTTAGAAACGTGCATAGGATCATTGCATGTTTTTGGAAATGTACACATATCCAATGACAAAATGGGTTTATTTCCTTGAGGTGTGTGCTATACCTGGATGTATGGAAGGTAAGAGAGCCAGTGTAATATAGCAGTTTGAGTCTTGGACAATGATCCCGGAAACCAAGGGTTTAAATCCCTGTATGGCCATGGAAATCCATTGGGTGACCTTGAACAAATCACACTATCTCAGTCTCAGAAGAGGGCAATGGATGCCTCCTCTCTGAACAAATCTGACCAAGGAACCCTCATAGGGTCATTATACGTGAGAAATTGCTTGAAAACACACAACAATAACAATGAGAGGTAATCCCACTTCTTAAAAAAACTTGATCAAGTAAATATTTTCCACATCCTTAATCTGAACTGATCACTTACTGGCTGGCATCCTATTGGTTAATCCCAACTAGAATAGACCCATTCAATTGATTGTTGAATGGTGAGTTGATAAATCTAATGGATTCAGTAGGTCTTGTTGTTGTTATTGTTGTTGTGTGTTTCTGACTTATGCTGACCCTAAGGCAAACCTCTCACAAGGTTTTCTGGGGCTGAGAGTATGTGACTCACCAAAGTGGGTTTCCACAACCAAGCAGGAAATAAAACCTTGATCTCTAAAGTCATAATCCCAAATGCCAACACCGTGCTGGTGTTATTCTTATGTGCCTTCAAGTCAATCCAATTTATTGTTACATATCACAGGTGAATGGGGCAAGGTTTATTCAGAGGTTTACCATTGCCTTCCTACAAGGCTGACAGTGTGTGACTTGCCCAAGGTCACCTAGTAGTTTTTCATGGTTGAGCAGGAATTTGAACTCTGTTCTCCTGAGTCTCAGCCCAACAGTCAACTACTGTATTACACTGCTATCTAGGTCTACTCTGCTCAAGACTAAATTAGGATTTAAGCTGTAGAGAGCCTTGAGATTAGGGTGAGAGAGCAGAAGCATGTGTGCTTCTTCCTCCCTTTTGGTCCATGATTTTCTCATAGTAGCTTCTCACCAGTCATAGTTTGCTGTGACAGATAATTTAGCCATGGTTAGTGTTTGCCCTCCAAACCAAAGTTGGAAAGTCTTCAAAATTCTTTGCATCCCTTAGAATTACCCTGAAAATTTAAATCAGTACTATTATCTCCCATACTGCAGGAAGGGACTGAGAAAGAATGACTAGCATAGATTTGAGTGAGAGGCTACCTGTTTTGTAGCCCAGCCTCTTAGCCATTATGTAACCTCAGATACAGACTTGGAGACTACCAGAAGATCATCTAAGTCCATGCCGCCTTCTGGATCGTCCACTTCAGAATAGTTTACAATCCAGACTGGATATGTCCTTGAGTAAGGAGCATGGTGAGGACAATGCTGTGTAGGCAGAGGGATCCTGATTACTCAGGCAGAAGGTAAACACTGACACCCACATCAACCAATCTGATTTGGAAGAAAATCTCTCATCAGATGATGATGAGACTTGTGTCTGTGAAACAAACCCATCTTCTGGGATTTTTTGGAAGACATGATATTGGGTTGTAACACTGTTGCATTGTATAATTGTCCAGTAGCCCTGTCAGTCATGCCCCAGAGGAATTTCACTGGAGAAGGAATAAATCTTCCTGACCACAAGTGACAGTGCATGAGGAGCAAAGGACAAGGTGTTTTTGTTGTTGCTTTTGTTACTGTTTTTGTGTGCCTTCACGTGCCTTTGACTTATGGCGACCCTAAGGCGAACCTATCATGGGGCAAGTTTCTTCTTGTCAAATTTCTTCAGAGGGGGGTTGCCATTGCCATCCTCTTGAGACTGAGACAGTGTGACTTGCCCAAGTTCACCCAATGGGTTTTGTGGCAGAGTCGGGGATCAAACCCTGGTCTCCAGAGTCGTAGTCCAACTCTCAAACCCCTACACCTCGCCTACTCCCAAAGGTCTATTTTGTATACTTATATCTTTCCCTCTTGGGGTTGAGTGACTAGTTTCAGGGAGACAGCTGAATAATTCAATATCTCTCATTTCTAGCTTTCCATTTTGAATTTTTTAATGAACAAATTACAATCATCAGTATTTCTGCTCCTGCCATTTTTTAAACTTAAGTCTCTTCAGTGTGTAAATCCCCTTCTCGGAGATGCAGAGAGTTCCCTTTCTGCAAGAAAGTGCACACAAATCTGTTGCTCTTGCCTCTCTCATTTGCATGCTTTTCTGTCCAGCCCCCCCCCCATCAGATCTCATAGCCACACCACACTAATTATCCTCAGAAAGGGAGGGGTTGCCATGGCAACTGAGCACTTTTTAAAGCACTAGGAATAGTGTTCATTATTGTTCAGTGTCTTTAGCCAGGCAGGGAAAAAGGTCAGTGGTGGCAGTTGCTTTCCTTTGGCAACCCCTTGCGGAAAAAGGAATCCAAAATGTGCCTGTAAAATGGTGAGTGGTAACTTAGCCTTCGGGTATCCTTGGAGTCTAGCCCTTTAGTTCTTGATGGGCATTTATTGTTTTGGGGAACAAGTGTTGGAAAGTATTGAGCTGAGTTTTGTGCAGTAGAATGCAAAGCTTCTTGTGCAGATTTTCTTTCTTTTACTCCACTTCTTTGAAAGTTCCTAGCAGGTTTTGCAAACGTTTGTTCTGTTCTGTTTAAATCTGCATTTAAGCATTTTGCTGTCCTTGCGTAAAAGTACCCTTGTTTGTCCCTGCAGACAAACATGATTTGATGTCATAGATTCATACCTCCTTTGCTGTACCCCACATGTAACTATCCTGAAACTATTTCAAGGGAAATAGTTGTGCATGTGGAATTTCTACAAGTTATTAGGAAAATACTACTTTAATACATTTAGATTTGTACTTGTTATGGCTATACAAAGCATGTGCATTAAAAAGACAATACATAAATTAAAAGGAATGTTGTTGTTGTTGCTGTTGTTGAATCTTGTCTAGTTTCAAAATATTCCTCTGAGTTATGCAAGGTTTTGAACACTTCTGCATCCTTATCCTGATCACAAAAAAGTCTTTGTTGTGTGTCAGAAATGTTTTATTATTGCAATAATGCTTTATTACTGCATGTGGACATTTTTATGAGACAAAACAGATGTGTAAGTTCATTTGGGCTGAAAGCACAGTTCCCATGGTGAAAGGTAAGTATGCATAGTTTGGCATCAGGTTACCACATGACATTTATTGTAGACACTGCGCCTGCATTCATGAAGAAGTATGGGTTTGTTTTATACAGAGGTTAGATGTTTGATAAATGTATAGTGCAGTGTGATTCCATAGTTTACAGTGCTGGATTTGGTGTTCAGATCACAGCCCAGCCTAGGTCCGCATCATTTTACTTATCTTATGTGTACCTGTGTGAACAGCTGACATGTCTTCTGTGTTTGTATAGTTTTGATCTGTCACTAAATCTCCAGAACATGCTATGGAAAATTGGTTCTTGTGGGACATCAGACACAAACACTTGAGTGATGGGGCTTTGTAACATTTGTCTTTTAATGTGGAGCTGAAGATGACACCCCTGTTAATACAATCTTACCTTTTTCTTCAGGATCAATAGCACTGAACATAGGCTTTAAAGCAGTCCTTCCCTCTCTCTCTTCCTGTCTCTCATATGAACCCATTTATGTGTACACATGCCTTCATTTTCCTTGTTGGCTTATGGCAACCCCATGAACTTCATACTTTGACTATTCCTAGCCAGTTCCTTCCTCTGAAGTATAGCCCACAGCACTTAGTGTTCATTGGCAGTCCCCCATCCAAGTACTAAGCAGGGCTGACCCTACTTAGCTTCCAAGATCAGACAGGATCTGGTGCCTTTAGGATATTTGGGCAAATAAAGGTATGTATATAGCAGAAAATATTTTTGAAAACATTGAATGTAGATTTAACTATAATAAAGAGCAGCTTACTCCTTGTTCTCAGATTATAATTTTCAAAGGTTTGTAGTTATCAATAAATGCTTTATTATATAGTTCACTGCAACCTTCAAAGAAAAGAATGGATGAGGAGCATTTTTTTTTTTTTAGTAAACCAATTCTCAGGTATTCCTAAGAAAATTAAACCCATAGTTTGTGCCAGTGGCATTGCCTTACAAGTAGGATTTGATTATTGCCTTGGAATACAAATCAAAGCATTTATTTTTCCCAAGGCTCACAATTTACTTTGAGAGGCCATTATATTGTAATGTTGCCAAGGTTCTTTTACATTGCAGTATTTCTGTCAACAGTTTAGGACTGTTAAATAGAAATGAAGGGAAATGAGACTGAAATGCAGATTGGATTAAGCAGTGACTGAAGCCCTATGCCTGGGGTTTGCCTCTGTTACTATCTCTTCGCTTACCTTACTTGAAAGCAAGGTTGCCACCTTCTCTAACAACAATTAGAGACAGGTGATGCTTTTCTTACTAACTTTATCCATCCCCCGCTCCAAATTCCACATTTACATTTCTATGTTGCGGTGTATTAATCAAGGCAAAGAACCAGCAAAAAAATGGCAATTTAGGCATTTAATCATCTGTAGACTATTTTATTTTGTAATCATTTTATATTTTGAATTTATGAAGAGATAACCTGAGGACATATTATGTAGTTCTCTTGTCATGTCGAATGGGTGCCATTTGCCCCCAGCCCTTTTAAACAACTGTACTTGGAAGCTAAAGTTTAACATCTTCCCAATCTGGTTGATATTGGAACATAACTAGGCTTTACGTATGCAAGCCCCTTACACCATACAAGAAGTATGTATACAGGAAGGTTGTAGACAAGAATGAAATATACAGAGAAAATCAGTCTGGAAATAGGTAGTTAAGAGTGATACAGCTAAACAGATTTGCTGCAGAATTATGAATCTCTGGCTCTCCCTAAATCATATCTGTGCAAATTCATCTTTATAATTTAATTATCAAATGTGGCAGACTTATTTGTTTTCCTTTATAGATGCCTGACCAGTTTGATCAGAATGTTGTGCTGAACCAACTACGTTACTCTGGTATGCTTGAGACAGTGCGTATCCGAAGGGCCGGTTTTCCAGTGCGGAGGCCATTTCAAGACTTTCATAAAAGGTATACCTTGTGTTGAAGGAAAGATAAAAGAAGCAACTTAAATGGGGTGTGCATTTCCTAAGCACAGCAAAAAATATTTTTAAAAAGAAAGAAAAGCACTCGTTTGTTTGTTTGTTTTCACAGATACAAAGTCCTGATGAGAAATTTGTCTCTCCCAGAAGATTTAAAAGGAAAGTGCACTACCCTCCTTCACCTGTATGATAGCACAAATACTGAATGGCAGCTTGGAAAATCTAAGGTAAGATAAAAATTAATTATTAATGCAAAACTAGAGCAGCTGTAAAAGCACATTCTGACTGCAGTGCTGTTTGTGTATTAACAAAGAGAGAGAACTGAACCTTGCCAGGTGATTTTGCTTCAATTCCTAATCCAGAAAATTTTTAGCAGTTGGTACATTTGTATCTGTATTATTGGTTTTTTATTTTCTATACTGTCCTGTATTTTTGGGAACATACTAAATTGACTGGCTACAGACTTTGCGATTCCAAACAAATGAAGAAAAAAATGTAAGTTTTTAACTAGGAAAAATGTTTTCTTTCTGACTAGTCAAGATGTTGGTGTAAAAAGTTTCCATCTTTCCACCTGACCTTTGGAAATATCAGATCAATGACAACCAGGTCAACTATTGTTTTTGCACAGTGAGAAAACTGTTGTACAAACAATGACTGTTTTTATTTATTTATTTTTATTTGTTTGGCTGCTTTTTGTTTGTTTATTTATATCCTGCCTTTCTCCTTGTATAAGATCTAAGGCATCTTACATGCAATTAAAAACAGGGTAGGCTACAGCTAGAAAAATTATTAGTACAAAAGTTAAAAGGCAATTGTGGTTAAAAATGCATAGTTAAAACCAAACAAAGCACAATTAAAACATGGCAAAACAGATAAAAGCATAATCCCATTAAAAGCCTTTTCTGCCACATGAATTATAAGCCAAAGGCACACCTGAATAAAAAGATCTTTGCCTGCTGGTGAAAGGAGAGGAGAGGAGGAGCCAGTCAAACCTCCCATGAGAGACAATTCCACAACCTGAGAGCAGCCAATGAGAAAGCCTCTCTGAGGCCATCCTCACTGTTAAATAATCTGGTTTGACATCACTTTAACTGCTATGGCTCAGCACTATGGAGTTATGGGAACTGCTGCAACAAACTACAGCTCCCACATTTCCATAGCCTTGAGCCATGGCAGTTAAAGTGGTGCCAAACTGGATTATTTCTGCAGTACAGATGCAGTCTCTGTCCTCACCGAACATGCCTAGATGGTGGGACTGAGAGAAAGCATTCCCTCAAAGATCTTAAAACTCAGACAGGCTCATACCTGGAGATGGAGTCTTTAGATTAATGTGGACCAAAACTGAATTTTAAAGGTCATAAACAGTACTTTGACTTCTGTTGAGGAACAGACCAATAACCAGTGATGCTGTTTCAATGGAGGGCTTATATATTCCATGTAACCAGTTGCAGTCAGCGACCTGGCTGCACCACTTTGAGCTCTCTCAAATTTCCAAACAGTTTCCAAACACAGTCCCACATAGAGTACATTACTGTACTTCATGAATGTGACAAAACAAACAAATAACAAACAGGAACAGTATAACCAGTACAGATGTGAGGAAGAGGAAGTAGTGAAATCAAAACATCAGTTACATGACTAACACTCACACATTTAATTAAGTTACTAACTTATTTTTTTTTCCCTTGCAGCTTATTTCTAGATTGTCTATTGAAACAATATTGCCATACACGTTTCTTAGTTCAAACTTGCAGGAATACAATAGCTATGCATAATAAAGTATTTTTGCTGATTTTTCTCCTGAAGTGTACTTTTGAGGTGGAAAAAGTAGGCATGGTGAATCTGAAGGCCAATTGAAATGGATTTGGATTTTCATACTGATTATTATTACATGAACATTTTATGATCCTAATTAAACACAAAACTGCTGCTATCATATGGAAGCCACCTGAGGTCTTAGCCTGGGAGCAAGATGACATAGAAATAAAGTAAATAAATAAATAAATAAATCATAGTAGACCCCAAGCTTGTGTGTTCAGCCACATTGTTTAAGTCTGCAAAAGCCCTCTTACAAATTGCTGTATTGACTAAGGTAGTGTAAATTAGTATGAAACCAATGAAGAAATAAATAAATCTACTGCCTAGTAGTTATCCTTGTGTATCTTGAGATGATCAATTACACATCTTCACTGTTCACTTTGCTAATTTTCTTCAGCTGCTTTGTTACTATTCGTAATTGATATGTCAATATAAGGTTTTCTATGTAATTACAATAGAATTAAATAAAGAATCCAAAAAAGAGTTACACATAAGAGAGCTCATTAAAATGTGGCCACAATGTGGTCTACCTGTCATGAACAAACCCCATCCATGTAATCCATATAACTCTTTAACATGCGTGGATCTTAGACTCTGCTAATATTTCTTCACAATACAGATTGACAATGAGCCTTGCTCCCATGCTCTATCTTCTGACTGTGTGAACCTTCTCTAGTATAACTTAACATTAGTGTGCCCTTTACACATGGGCATCAGACTGACCATCCAGAAGCAGTAGTTTAACTAGCCTTGCCTAGACACTGTGCACAAGGTTGGAGAAAAACTTGATAGCGCTCTGAAGGACAAAAAGACTTAATTAGTTGATTTTCTCACTTTTCTCTCAAAGTAATTTTATAAATATAGTGAACTCTGTGTCATAGTTATAGATATATATCATTCCTTGAATTTTTTTCAAGGTATTTCTTCGTGAATCTTTGGAGCACCAGCTGGAAAAACAAAGAGAGATAGAGGTTGACAAAGCAGCCATGGTTATTCGAGCACATGTCCTGGGCTACATGGCACGGTATGTAAATAGCAAGTCTTTTACTGTCAGACCACCAAACTCTTGAGTTCTGACTAACAAGAAACCTCAACCTCACTGCAGTCTGGAATCTCAAGCTTCCTCACCAGTTCTGCCTGAGACACAAGATTAACAGTAGATTGAATTGGAGCTTCACATATGCAATTTCAGTGTAAGCTGCCTCTCCTGCCTGTGCCATATATTAGATGTAACTGTAAACTGCTAAGCTCTGTGTCCTTTCTTTAGGGTGAGATTTTTTTTTTTTTGAAGCCATGGATAGTCTTTTGACTTCCAGTTTTCCCTCTTGACTTCAAATAACAGCAACATTTTATTTGTTGCATTTTCTCCCTTTTGAAAACACAAGCTTGTACATACTGAACAAAATAAGCCTCATTATGAATTAGATAAGGAAAAAAATTTCTAGTACACAAGTATATTTTTGGCACCCAGTCTTTTCCCCAGTCGGTGAGCCAGGGTGCCACATGAATCAGTCAGATATTGTGTATCTACCAGGCATTTCAAATGTTGAAGGTTTGTTGGTTTGTAATTCAGGATCTACTATTTTCATTCCTGTGTTTTTGCTGTTGTTGTTGTTTAGCTCTTATGCCTAGTTGGCAGTTTCAGAATCTTACACTATGCTGTGTTGAATTTTAACTGATTTATTGTAATTTATTGATGTTATTTGTGCTGGTCTATGACCATAATAAGGATGGTGATAGTGTTATTGTTATGTCTTAACATTTGAATTATGCATTGCCTACAGAATCCATTAATAGGTGTTTAATAAACATGAAATAAATAAATGAAATAAAAGTTGGTGCCACTTAACAGACGGTGACAGAGCACATATTCCCAGGCACTGCCAGGGCATAGTATTATAATTCCAACAAACTGTAGCAGTAAAGTGTGGAGTATCTTTCTCTTTTATAATTTGAAATGTATTTTGGTCAATTCTGAGGTCTGAATTACATGTCACTTTATCCCATGGACTCTGAAAGTACATGACACTGCTTTAACTGTCATGGCTCCATCCTACAAAATCCTGGTATTTGTAGTTTTGTAAGGCAGCGGTGCTCTTTGGCAAAGAAGGCTAAAGATTTTGTAAAACTACAGATCCTAGGATTCTATAGGATGGAGCTACATCTATTAAAGTGGTATCAAAGTGCATTATTTCTACAGTGTAGGTACACCCTGAGACTATTTCAAATTATGAAAATGTCAGGTGGCGCAGTGGTTAAATGCCTATACTGCAGCCACTCACTTATAAAAACCACAAGGTTGTGAGTTCAATACTAGCCAGGGCTCAGGCTAGACTCAGGCCTGCATCCTTCCGAGGTTGCTAAAATGAGTACCCAACTGTTGGGGGGCAATGAGCTTACAGTTGTAAACCATGTAGACACCCCATAGCGTGGTATGAAGCAGTATATAAATGAAGCTGCTTTGCTTGCTAATGTTACGGTGTTTCCCATGCAACTGTTTTGTTCATGATGTACTTATGTAAGGAAGAAGGAGAACTCAATGCTGACATGGAGATCTTCCACATCAGGAAGAACAATAACTGATCAACACATTGCAGTGAGGCTAGAGAAGAGCCATCATGGCAGTGTGTTTTTCAAATATTCTCCAAGCAACACATACATGTTTTTGAATTATGCTATCTGAATAGCTTAGTTGTCATTTGCGAATCACTTATTCAGGTGTAATCCCATTTTACCTTTTTGTAGTATTAAGAGAGAAGGGATTTGGACAATTGCGGCTTTAGCATGTTTGTAGTGGCAGAAGGAAGAGATGACCCAATAGTCTACACCATTTAGTTTGGTTTCCCCTACTCCCCAAAGCAATAAAAGAACAATGGTACGAGGTGACTGAATTATGACATTTTATTTGCTTACTTATCATCATGCATTATTTGCCAGAGTCTGAGAAGTAGATCCCATCTGTTTACTCCACCACAAGTCAATAGAGGGCTGTTCAATAGCTGCTTGGGCAGTGAGCTCATTTCTTTTTATGTGTATATTAGCCCTACCTATATATCTTGACCAATACATCTGTTGCTAGAGCAAAACATCTTAAAGATGAAGACTATCCTGCTATTTCCAGGTTCCTTTCTTTATTCCTTGGCATCTTGGTGGGTTACAAATGGATGCTAATAGAAAATGGTATGAAAATATGTTTCCTATGTCAAGATGTATTTTTCCTCTTTCAAGGATTATAGAGTCTGGGTCTAGCCTTCCTAAGGAATCAGTAACATGAACCACAATAAAAGGTTTCCCATGGGAACTAATACTGTCCTGCTTTACTGTCAGGAATCTTTAATGTGTTCCAGTATATTTGATGGTTCCAGTATTTAGTTCATCAAGCCTTCTTCAAATAAATACATCCATGTCTCATTTCAGAAAGCACTACAGAAAGGTCCTTCACTATGTGGTCATCATACAAAAGAATTACAGAGCTTTATACTTTAGGCGGAGATACCTGCTCTTGAAGAAAGCAGCCATCACCTTTCAGAAACAGCTGCGAGGCCAGATTGCCCGTCGTATTTATAAACAGCTGCTAGAGCAGAAACGACAGCAAGAAGAGGAAAAAAAGAGAAAAGAAGAAGAAGAAAGGTATGGAATATATCATTAGTTGATTATATCTTGTCAACAATGTATTTTTCATTCAAAATAGTATAAGTCTGTCAGGTACTATTTGTGACCTTTTTTAAATTTTCCTTTTTAGAAAGCAACAAAAGCAGGAAGCAGAACGTATTGCTCGGCAGGTAAGCTCTCTGAACTTTTTTATGCTTCCTTTTTGTCTTTGAATAACTCACTGTGCATAACATTTGGTTTTGGGAACATCCTATAGTGTTAAAATAACTAATTACAAAAAGGTCACAAAAGAACATCATAAAATTGTTTGTATCTATGATTTGCTGCAGCTGCCTCCTCCTCTTCTTTTTCTTGTTTACAAGATTTTAAGGAAGGAGTTATATACATGATGCCCAAAATCCTACATCTCAGACTTAGTTCTGAATATCTACCTACGTATCATCTCCTGACCTGCCTCCCCAAACCTTAACAATTAGCAGCCACACTGAGTGATGGAGATCTGTTCTGCTGGCCATCAAGAATCAAAAGAATGATATTTCCAGCCCCCTCCCACCAGCAGTGGTGTCACTAGGGTTGACCTCCCCTGGTGTAGTAGCTCCTGGTGTCGCCTCTATGTGACCTTCTCTTTACCACACCATATAGAATAGTTAGTAATATTTTTTGTACTAATGTTACTCTTAAATTGTAATTCCTAAATATCACTGAATGTAATGATGATAATTGTGACATAAACAACTTGCACAATTAAAATTCTAACTTTAAAATACAATATCATACACATAGCTTAAATGTATTTACATGTACATAGTTTCACGTGGCTAAAATTGGATAAGATGTGGTGTTTTTAAAGACAATTTTAAAAGAATACAATTTTAAAATTAGAAATTTTAATTTTAATATTTTTTTTCAAAGGTTGGGATCTCTCCTTTCTTCTCCCACTGAGTCTCACCCCAATCACATCATCTCTTTAGCATTTTAAAGGGATGCAGGTGAACACAATAGCCCATTTTTGCCAAAAGGCAGATGTTTGAAAAGCAGTAGTGTCACCACCACCCCTTAGGGTGTTACCTGGTGCATCCTGCATCCTTTGCACCCCCATCCGCCCACCAACAATCTGACAAGATGTTGTGACAAGGAGCTGTCTTATATCACAGATTGCTGATGGGAGGGGACAGGAAACATCACCTTGGGTGCAATCTGATCACAAACAGAACAGACCTCCTTTACTCAGTGTGTTGCTGCTTGTTAACATAGTTTTGGGAGTAGGTAACACCCTAAGGGGTGGTGGTGACACTACTGCTTTTTGGCAATAATGCAAAATCATAAACATGGTGACACTACTGCTTTTTGGCAATAATGCAAAATCATAAACATGAATACTGAACATTTATAAATCATAACTGCTCAACAGAATGCCAGCCTGTAAGTATAATATATAACAGAAGTGACAAAATTGGCAGCATCATATTGATTTCTCCTTCTCCTTCTCCTTCCCTGAAGTGTTTTGATATCATTGGGCTTTGGTTCATCACCTCCAAAAGCAGCAGCCAGTGATGTAGGGGACAGCGTATGATGATGTCAAGACTAAGGACATGTCGAGCTGCATATTATAGGAAGAGGGGACTCAATATGAGACCACAGTTTTTAACAGCACCCATGTATTTTGTATGACATGTAAATTTTACACAAGCTATTTGCTACAATTTAACTTTTTGCTGTGTGCAGTTCATTGTAATGGTATTTTGTGTGTGTGTGTTAAGCAAAAGGGGGAGGTGAGCTTTTCAAAGTAAAAAATGCATAAGGATTACAGTAGTTTAGCAAGGGACAGAATGAGCAATCTTGTGTGTTGCAAATGCAGGCAGAGGAAGAGAGACGGCAGCAGGAACTGGCAGCTATTCAGAAAACTCAGAAGGAGGAAGAGCTAAAGCGAGACCTGGAGAAGCAGAAAGAAAACAAGCAGGTGGAAGAAATCCTGCGCCTGGAAAAAGAAATTGAAGACCTGCAACGCATGAAGGAGCAGCAAGAACTGTCATTGACAGAGGCCTCATTGCAGAGACTGCAGCAACTCCGAGATGAAGAGTTGAAGCGACTGGAGGATGAAGCCTGCCGAGCAGCACAGGAATTCTTGGAATCCCTAAACTTTGATGAAATTGATGAGTGTGTTCGAAACATTGAGAGGACGCTCTCTGTAGGCAGTGGTTTCTGTGCAGAACTAAGTGAACAGACTGGGAGCGCAGGCAGTGAAAAGCCCAATTTTAACTTCAGCCAGCCATACCCTGAGGAAGAGGTTGATGAGGGCTTCGAAGCAGATGATGATGCTTTCAAAGATTCGCCTAATCCAAGTGAGCATGGCCATTCTGATCAGAGGACAAGTGGCATCAGGACAAGTGATGACTCTTCAGAAGAAGACCCATACATGAATGACACAGTAGTCCCAGCGAGTCCTGCTACTGGCAATAACACGCTCATTCCTTCTAGCCATGACTCCCTCAGTCTCCACAATTCCTCAAGTGGTGAATCCACATACTGCATGCCAGAAAATGTGTCATGCAGGCCCCAGAATTCCCCTGACCTAATCTCTCCTGATGGAGATTATGATTATGATCAGGATGACTATGAAGATGGTGCAATCACTTCTGGAAGCAGTGTGACCTTTTCTAACTCTCACAGTAGTCAGTGGTCCCCTGACTACCGCTGTTCAGTGGGAACATACAACAGTTCTGGAGCATACAGATTTAGTTCTGAGGGAGCTCAGTCTTCTGTGAGTATTATTTTTCTTTAATGCTTTGAGGAGAAATAAAAGTAATGTTCAAATGTCCTAGGTTAAAGATAATTTTGTCAAGGTTAGTATGGTATGGTTCTTTTTGTCAAGGATTGTTCTTAATTGGCAATCTAGATACTGAAATCTGGTTTTTCCCCCCGTTTGTTGGGGCAGTCTTCTCAACATTTGTAGTTGTTCAGTACTTTCAGACATACAAAATGTAATGGAATTATATTAGAATTGCCAGTGTATTCCAAGTGCAACTTAGTTAACAGCAAGATTCAAAAATGTTATATGTAACATCTGTGTGCATGTGTGAGAGAATGGGGAGAAGAGGGTCCTTTTTTATTTTTGTAATTTACAAGTGTACCATAAGCACAAGTGAAATCACAGTGAAGTCTGAAACATAAAACAACAGATGAAATCAAACATCCCAGCAAGTCACCACTGTATCACAGCAAGTCACCACTGTGAAACCCTTGATATTCCCCTTTTGAAGAAAAAAACATGAAAAATTCCTACAGCAAACAAAAAAGGATGTGGCTAAACGTTTCCAATTTATTAAAAGAAGCATTTTCTAATATTTACTTTTTAAAACAACAGATTCTTAGTTTTGTGTTGTAACTTAGAAATTCATTTCTGTTTCAACAAGGTTGATCAAATATTGCTACCCTCGTACCTTACCTAATTTTAGATTGTTTTACAGTGAAGGCAATTGATCATTTGAGGGGAAGGATATACTACAAGAGATACCTACAGTCACACATAAAGTGAACTTTTTATCTATTTGAAAAAAACCAGTATAGAATTATTTTTACTGACTATAAATGAAGTAACACATGAATGAGGGATTAAGTTCTTCTGTAAAAATAAGGCAAATTACCTTGGTAGAAGGGGAACAGTTGCATATGAAAACAATCTGTTTGCCAAATATAGTCTGTTGCATTCTATGAGGAAAATTCCAGCCAAAATAATGACAGTTCAGATGTTATTCTTGCCCTGTGCCACTTACTGGGATTACCTCTGAGAGACTGGCAGTAGGTTTCAACCTCAAGTATTTTCAACCTGTCTCTTATCACTACAGGAGAAGGGAGCAATCAAAGGGGAATATCCTGTTTGTTTGTGTGTGTATGAATGTTCTAGAGGAAGATAATGTCTGAATAGAGCTTGATTGTGATGAAACATGTCCCAAATTATTTTTTCTGTCAATTAAGTAATTAATTCTTCACATTCTACTGATCTTGATCTTCCAGTTTGAAGATAGTGAAGAAGACTTTGACTCCAGGTTTGATACAGATGATGAACTTTCTTATCGGAGGGATTCAGTCTACAGCTGTGTCAGCCTGCCTTATTTCCATAGCTTTTTGTACATGAAAGGTATGAAATAATCCAGAGTTGTTTAAAGGGCCAAAATGAGGTGACCTTCTCTATTAGTTGAATATTGGTGGTCAGTAACTTTGTTGGATGTTGTAATACAATTAGAAGATATGATAATGTGGAATCTTTTTAACACTACTTGGAAGTATGTCTTTTTACCAAGTAGAGTTGCTGTAATCATGGTCAATGGAAATGATATCTTTGTCAGTGTTATCTCATTTGTCTGTGTGTTTCATGACATCTGTTTTGATTTGTAAAAATGAAAGGCCATGTATTCCAAGGCAGCTTAAAAGCTTAGAAACATGTAAAAAATAAACAAGTCAAAGGAGCTAATCATTTTACATTGATCCAGTTGGTCATAGTTGAAAATGTATGTGAATGGTGTTCCTGTGTGCCTAAACATGGATAGAACCAAACAGCTGCTGAAGAAGTTGGCAATAGCTTTGGTCCATATGATGATTATACTGTTAGTTTTCTTAAGATTCTGTCTGATAATTGACAATCCACTTGTATATTGGTCATGTGTAACTCTGTCCTGTATTTCTTTTTTTTACTCATAAGAGTGATAGATTCATTACACCATTTGACACAGGGAAGGCATTCCTACAAGGCACAAGTCAACACTCAGGGCTATGTTACTGAGCTTAAGTTATATAATTGAATCACTGGAGTTAATAAGAGAAGCTTGGGAGAAGAAACCAAGTTGGGGGAAGTTGCTGAGCTCACATCTCTCAGATCCTAGTCAAAGGAGAGTGCAGTTTGAAACTCCCCTATTTAAGCCAGCTGTGGTTGAATGTAGTGTATGTAATGTGGTATACACAACTTTTATAATTTTTAGTACAGTAGGCCCAACATATTGGCAGGCTTCTGATTTGCAATTTGAACCACCCATGGATTGCCATGCCCCATATTATTCAGTGGCAGCAATATGAATGTGTATATGCTGAAGTATGCACCCGTGGATCACATCATTGCCATTGAATAATATGGGGAATGATCATCCACATATCGTGGTATCTGTGGAGGGCCTGGAACCGAACCTTTGCCAATACAGGGGGCCCACTGAGCACCTAAATCAATTTTTTTTCAGTTTCTGCTCCTAGGAACCTGAGGGCTTCTTCAGAAAATACTTGAACCACAGCTTATTCACTATTACTAATATTTAATATTACATAGTACAGAGAAACAGTGGACAGTTATTTTTAAAGCTATGCTTTAAAACCTTTTTCTTACTTCCCTTCCTGACAGGTGGCTTGATACATACATGGAAGCGCCGTTGGTGTGTCTTGAAAGATGAGACTTTCTTGTGGTTCCGCTCAAAACAGGAAGCGCTCAAGCAAGGCTGGTTGCATAAGAAAGGTGGTGGGTCATCAACACTTTCCAGAAGAAACTGGAAGAAACGCTGGTTTGTCCTCCGGCAGTCCAGGCTAATGTACTTTGAAAATGATAGTGAAGAAAAACTCAAAGGGACCCTCGAAATCCGAATGGCTAAGTACGTGAGGCCTGCTTAAAGCTTCCCATTCATATTGTAAGAAATAGGGACATCATCAATACATCCCTTAGGGAAGGTTGTGTTCCATCTTGTTTGAAGGAAGCAGTGGTCAGGCCATTTCTGAAAAAAACCCTTTCCTTGACCCTTAGGACATGAACATCTATAGGCCAGTCTCTTTGCTACCTTTTTTGAGCAAGGTGATCGACAGGGCTGTTGCTCTTCAGTTCCAAGCTGTCTTGGAGGAAACATTATTTAGATCCATTTGAAACTGGCTCTAGGACAGGCTATGGAGTGGAGACTGCAATGGTTGCCTTAGCTGATGACCTTCGTCTGTGCATCAACAGGGGTAGTGTGACCCTGTTGGTGCTACTGGACTCCTCAGCGGCCTTTGACATCATAGATCATGACATCCTCTTGGAACGCCTGAGAGAATTGGGTATCAGAGGTATTGCATTGCAATGGTTCTGTTCCTTTTTCTTGGGGAGATTCAAGAGGGTGATGCTCAGGGACAGTTGCTCAGCAAAAAAGGAGCTTACCTGTGGTATCCCACAAGGCACCATCCTGTCCCCGATGCTATTTAATATATATATGAAGCCGCTGGGAGAGATCATCTGGAGACATGGTGCGGGATGTTATCAGTACACTGACAACACCCAGATATATTTCTCCATGTCTCAGTCTACAGCTTTGACTTCAGATGGCGTCTCCGCTCTCAATGAATGTCTTAAAGCGGTAATGGACTGGATGAGGAAAAACAGATTGAAACTGAATCCAGACAAAACAGGTACTAATGGTAACAGCCCCAAACCCAGGTATTGGGACACAATTTCCAGTCCTAGATGGGGTCACACTCTCCTCAAAGGACTGTGTTTGCAGTCTGGGGGTGCTCCTAGATCCGTCGCTTCAGATGACAAATCAGGTGAATGTGATGGTCAGGAGCGCCTGCTATCAGCTTTGTCTGATACACCGACTGCGCCCTTTCCTGGAGGTCAGGGACCTTAAAACTGGTACATGCGCTGATAACCTCTCGTCTTCAACTGGTACAGAATATGGCAGCCAGGCTGGTCTCAGGTAAAACCAGAAGAGACCATATAACACCTATTCTAAAATCGCTTCACTGGCTTCCTGTCAGTTACCTTTAAAACCCTAAATAGCTTGGGTCCAACCTATCTTCAAGACCATCTCCTTCTATATAATCCATCCTGCACACTCAGGTCCTCTGGGAAAAATTTACTGCAACCTATAAAAACTAGATCATCTGCAACTGCCCAGAGGACCTTTTTGGCTATTGGTCCCAGACTTTGGAATGGCCTGCCAGATGAGATCCGTCACTTAAGATGGGTCTCTTCCAGCAGGTCTTTCCTGAGTGGGTAACCGGCCACCGAAAATAATTATGTCTGTCCCTGATTTTTGTTGTAGCTATTTTAAATTATTTGGTTTTATAATTTTAAAGTATGTTTTTATATTCTATTTAATTGTATTTTGCGGGGGGATACTGGGGGATGGGATTGTTTGTTTTATCTTGTAAGCCACCTCGGTTGTATTTTTACAGAGAGGCAGGGTATAAATAAATTTTATTATTATTTTTGTTGTTGTTGTTGTAGCTGACGTAATCTGTTCTTTTAAAAAAATTCTAAATTGCAAATACTTGTCCCTGCTCTCCTTTACCAAAGCTGTCAACTAGAAATAGGTAAACCACCTCAATTTTGGTCACATTCTCATCTTCCCAGTGTTTAGTTAGTTCTGTCCCAGTTCAGCATTGGATTACAATATTCATTTAAAAAAAACTGTATGAAAATTCATAGATTTTTGTGTGCATTTTTCAGAATGTATTTATTTTTTCTGATGTCCACATTTAGAAGCCGTTTTTCTCTTGAATAAAGTGTTTTTGTATTCATTTTTTCAAAATATTTTTGTATGCACCATTTTCAGTGCACATGCTTTTGTGAATATATATTCAGAATCAAACATTGTTTTGCACATATTGTTGCAAGAGGGATCACAGACTTCAGGAAGTAGGGATTTTGATGTCTAGCTGCATTTCATTTTGTGTTCTGCTTCAGGAACCATGGATCTGGTTCACCTTGAAATATAAAACAGATTTCACACCCATTCCCAGTCAAAACTGATGCTGTCTCCCTGCACTGACAGGATCTTAGCTGAGGAGATGGAATGAACAGCCTGCATTAAATACTCCTTGTGAGCAGGCTGCTTCTCTGCTCAACTTGAGCTGTGCGTCAAGAGGCAGTTGTATTATCTGGTGAGATAACAGGGATGAAAGACTGTTGATCCAGGTAGTTATAGGATACCTAGGAACAAATCTGGCCTATCAGAGAAGTTTGTGCAATATATTTACTAACTTTGGTTAACATAACATAATAATTGTCTTGCTAGATCAAGCCAAGGCTAACAGTTTGGTTAGTGGGAGAAGGGAAGGTGGCAGAGGCCTGTTAGACCAGCCCGTTCCCAGTTTTTATTCCCTCTGCCAAAGATAAGGCTTTGCACAAATATGGCCGTAAGCATTGTCTCCAGTCTTCTTAGGTGGGGAATGAAATCTCTAGTTAGTAACAAAGAGAGGATGTGTATCTTGTACAAAAGTTGTAAAACCATGGTTATTTGGTCAGACTGACACTACCTTGGGAACCCATCTCACCCTTTCTTCTCCACCCCCGGACAAATGACCTTTTGTCTAGCTTTATCACCACAAATGAGACTCATCCAATTCATCTACACCATGTTTTGGCTAGTTATTCAGAAAAAATCACTACTCCCCTATAGATGCTAACTCCATTCTAAAATTTCTTTAGGTGCAAACAAAAGATTTTATCTATTAGTTTGTTAAAACATATGTCACTTTCCCAAACCTCCCACAGCAGTTCACAAAACTTCTCAAAGCACTTTACAAAATTATGAAGTGATATATCAATAAAGATTAATACAGTACAATACAATTCAAGATGATCAGTCAATCAGATCACCCTTAAAGCCTAGAGTCCTAACACCTGTTGCCAAAAAGATAACACAATATCAGACAGATTTAACTGGGAATTGAGTTCTGTAGGTCCTATAGTAGTTTGCCCTCTTCTTTATCTCAATGAAGTAAAAAACCCAAAGGAGGGTTTTTTTATTAGTTTTGTAATACTAAAAAAAAGTTTCAGGTGGAAAGAGAATCTTAGAAATATCCTAAAATGTTTATAAGTTTGGGAGTTTAATTTCAGCAGTAGATAACCTTTTGCCTATTCTGAGAAATATGCTGTAGTAAAATGTTGCCCATATAAGAGCAACTAGTAAGCAACCATGTTCATTGCTAACTGTTTCCAATAGTTAACTTGTCTACAAAGGCATCGTTAGAATTCTTGGAGTTTCTGAAAGCCATAGATTATGCAATTTCAGAATCAATCTCTAGCATGGTTCCTGCAGCCATCCTAAAGTAAGGTATACAGCAAACTATCTGGGCTACTTATTTTTTCCATTCCCAGATTATCTTCTGTGGGACTACCATACAAGGATACAAAGCTATCTTTTCACAGATTTTTCAGTGCCCCCCTCCCAATCAATGTATAATGTATTAGATATGTAAGAAGCATTTACAAATTATATGATTACTTTGTTTTTCATATTCAAGAAGATGCAATCAAGTTGGCAAACACTTGAGGAGACTTAAAATAAGATAAGAACCCTAGTATTTGTCATTGTTGTGTGCCTTCTAGTCATTTCCAACTTATGGTGACCGTAAGGGGAACCTATCACATTTTTTTCTGAGGCTGACAGTATGTGATTTGCCCAATGTCACCTACATGATCAAAGATGTCTTCCACTCATTGAGTCTAATGGTTCTTTATAGAATACAGTCATAAAAAGAATTAAACTAAGTCCAAAATGTGTTTGTCTACCAATAAATGGCTGTAAAATCTGTCCATAATAGATATGAACTTACTCTTTTGTCGGCATGTTTCTGAGAATTTGTGGAATAGTACTAGCAGCTGTTTTTTGTCCACCCTTGGGTTTCGATCCATCCTCAGACCAATGAATGTAGTTCTCATTTAAATCAGTTATTATGACTACTAACTTTCCCCATTGATTTCTGCATAATTGAAGTTCAACTGATTTAGTGTCGATCCAGCCCATAGATATTAAGATCTGACTTTGCATCTTTCTGCATGTTAGTGTGGTGTGTATGACAAGTTTAGCCTACCTCAAACCACAGTCATAAATTATTCCAGGGGACAGTAGCATACACAGATCAGTAGGCGAAGAAAATTGAGATGGAAATGAAGCAGATCAATAGTAAAATGCCTGCATGGCCGTAAGAATTGGCAGATTCCTGCATAGAAGCAGGAGAATGGAGTAAATGGTTTCTTGGCCATTTACTCTTAATATGAAAAGAGATAATTTTTGAAACGCCAGGATCCTGTCAGCATCGATTCATTGTATTCTACCCTTCTTTATCTATTTCAGAGATATCATTGATAACACAAGCAAGGAAAATGGAATTGACATTGTCATGGGAGACAGGACCTATCACTTGATTGCTGAGTCTCCAGAGGATGCAAGGTAATAAGGGTCTCCTTTGTGTTCTAAGTTTATTTTACCCTTTTGCACATATGAGCTCCAATACAACTTGGCAAGCACTTAGCTCAGTTTAGCATTCTTTCAACAATAGTAACAAAAACAACAGAAACAATAGATCAGTGAGATTTTCAGGTATCTTTCTGCCTACTGTAGTCTTAAATATAGTCTTAAATATAGGGTCTCAAAGCGGCAAGAAAGCCATACCGGAATAGACCCCGTAGCTTCAGACAAGAAAGCAGCATCATTCCAGTATGGTTCTGGATTGATTCTGGTCGCGGCAAGATGTAATTCTTCAATGAAAGAGGAATTGCAAGAATGGGGATGATGCCGCAATGCGCCGGGGATGGCACTGGATGGGGCGGGGTTTGCTGTGACGTCGTTTGAACACAGGGGCAAAGGATCCGGAATGGGATGGGGATGGTACGGGGATGGGACTGCTTTAGACCCCATGTGATAACGTCCATAGTCTCTTCACTACACAGACTCCTAAAAGATGGTCATGGACAAATTCATTTGCAAAGTCCTATTCTCCCCAAATTTTTGTATAAGGAGTATAATGTACTGTCTGTTTGACCCACAGAGTTTTGTTATTCTGATGTTCTATTTGAAAAAGAGGATTTAAAATCTTACAGCATATTAGTACATATTAGTATCTTAGTAGGGATAACACTAAATTGTCAGGTAAAACAGAGAAGAAACTTTGGTTCTGAAAACATTCAGGATTTGAAAGAGATTACTCAAGATCATAGTAGGGGGCACATAAATATGTCAATTGTGACCTAAAAGTAAGGTGATTTTTTTTTCCTTTCAAAATTAACTTAGGTCTAGTCTGCATTGCTGAAATAATGCAGTTTGACTCCATTTTAACTGCCATGGATGAATCACCAGAATTCTGGGATTTGTGATTTTTTGAGGCACCTGCATTCTTTGGCAGAGAAGACTAAAGCCTTTGTAAAACTCCACAGATGTTGTAAAACTCCAAATGCCAGGATTCTATAGCATGGAGCTACAACATTTAAATTAGTGTTGAACTGCATTATTTCTATAGTGTAGATCAGGGGTAGGCAACCTTTCCCCTTTAAGAGCCGAGGGACTTCAGCTCCCAGAGCTATTGACCAATATGGGACTATTGGCCAACATGGCTGAGGCTTCTGGGAGCTGAAGTCCCTCGGCCCTTAAAGGGGAAAGGTTGCCTACCCCTGGTGTAGATGCACCCAGCATTTGTAGTTTTTCCACTCCTCCCTAAAACTTTACTTAGGTTGTCAAAAGCATTTTTTCCATGGACTAAAAAAATAACAAATAGAACAATGGCATCTTTTAATGTAGAAAAAATTAACTGTATTCCCACTTTCCAGTGGTCCAATTACAGGTTGGGTTTTCCCCTTCTTATCATTGTCTCTAAAAATAGACCATTTGACGTGCCAGCAAAATTTACTAGCATTTAAAGTGCCTTTTGTCCTTTGGCACATATACCTACCTTCTTTTCCAAAACATAAAGATAATTGCATGCTTTCAAAATGTGTATAGTGTACACAATGTCTACTCTCCAGGTTCATCTCTTGTCATTTTCTTTATTTATTTTTCCATGAGATAATTGTTGTCCTGATAGACCTTGATTATAATGGGAATCAGTTATTTTCCAGGTATACTGAAATCAAAAGATTCTGTGTTGGAAACTAAACCCTTGAGTTGATGGGAGGCCTCTGATTAATGCTGAATCTGCTACTGTTCCTTTCTTTACCAGGGAGTGGGATCAAAGTTACAGTTATTTTGGTTTCTCTACAACAGTTTCACTCATTCTCCCTGAGAGCTGTGGAGACTTTATGTCTATTATATATTTTTGCCAAGAGAAGGAAGGTTAAGCACAGAACTAGTTGTTGGCAGAATAACTGAAAAGCTGGGTTAAACATACTGTTTGCCAGAGATGACCATCATTTATCCCCTGGGGATATTTACCTTCCTTGCTCCCAAATTTGTGATTGCCTTATCACCAACAAAAGAACTAATGTACTGTAGAGTTGGATCACTGTTCCTCTTCCCAGGTGCTAAATATTTATTTTCCATAGAGCTGACTTCATAATAGAAATATAGACTCATGGATGTAGTCTATGTATTGAGTTACATAGACTACAAACTGTCAACATGTCATACGTATGTGACATTTGAAGTGCAGTCATTGGTACAAACAATGACCTTTCACTGGGGGAATATTTACGTCCCCAGAGACAGTTTCATTACTGAGGCAGGAAAATGTCCTGTGATGGCAGATAGTGTGTTTTCCCTTCTCATCTCACGTATGCCTTTTCTGGCCCTGGGTATTTAGGTATTTGTAAAACATACTTTGTTCTGAAAATACAAATATTCACAGGCTTACAGATTATTATTTTTTATACCACACAGTACCCTCTCACTGGGATTGGAAACTACACGAACATACCAGTAGTGTAAGATTTTTTTTACCCTAATGCTTGAAGCAGTAATAAAGCTGTCTTTGGTGAAGTAAATAGCTTCCAGAAGAAAGGTCATTATGTGTGTCAGTATCAGAGCACTTTGCTTCATGTTCTCTGCATCATATTTTGGTTCCAAAAAGGCATAGGGCACTTTTTGCTCTCCATATCTTAGATCAACTAATAGGATAAATCAGTAGATTTGCTGGAATATTTCTCATCCCAGGTGTTATGTTTTGTTTTTGTCTTGTTAATAGAAGGAAAGATTTTTAAAATTTAAACTACAAAAAGGGACAATTAGGGAGCATTATTTATTAATGTGAAGGAGATGATGTCCTGAAAAGACTACATTATGGGTGCTTTTGCAACAACACATGAATGTGAGGGAATGAAATGAATCCTTCTGGTGCCTAAAAGTTTGGTATTGGTATTATGTAGTTTAGTACTGTTCTCCCATACCATGGGTTGTATTTTAGCAACTGCCCAAAGCTTTCTGACATTTTGAAGTACTGTGTATTTCAGATACAGTTAATGTCCCCGAGCATTCCTCAGTGTGCTATAGTCCAGCTATTGGAAGTTGGTTGAAATAAATCTGTTCATCCATGCAACCTGTCAGTGAGTCACTGTCATTTTTGTGTACCCGAAAGGATTCCTAGGGTGTAAAATAGCCCGTACCCTTTCAAGGAAGGTCAGAATATAAATATTTCAAACAATAATTAATGTCTCTTATTTGTTGATTTATTGGAAACAAGGGGGGAAAGTGTATAGTTCTCTCAAATTTTAAGATATCGGTTTTTTAAAAGAAATAAGTAACATACAGGAGTAAATCTTGCCATAATCTCATTCAGAAATCTCCCTGATAATGGGGGGAAGCAGACGAGGGCGTCTGGGTCGCCGCGGGACTGTGCGCCGCGGGACCGTGGCATCCGTACCACGGCGCACCGTCGGCGCCCCTGAAAAGAGCGCTAAATCAGCGCTCCTTTCAGAAGTCAGTGAAAGTGCGCCCCAAAAGCATAGGGCACACTTTCACTGACTTATCCGCTGCAGCGTGTCCGGACGCTGCGGCGGGAGGTTGCCCTCGGAGCGCCGGCCATGCGGAGGGCCGGCTGCTCCGAGGGCAACCTCGGGAGGAGGAAGGGGCGCCGAGCGTGCGGCTGCCCCTCCTCTTCCCTGCCTCCAAGACGGCCCAATTAGCCATCTGCCGAGGCCCAATGTTACTGTAAAAGGGACAATGTACAACCTAATGTTTAATATTTTCCATTTGACCCACCTACAGGGAGAAAGACTCCATTCCACAAGGACCTTATGAAATCTGCCCTCATGATAAACAGAGGGCATTCTTTGGAACTTTTAACTAAACTTTTAACAAATTGCCTTCTGTAAGTGACCACTAATAAGACTTGTGAGGTAATGGGAAATAAGTTTTTTCTTCTTAAAATGAGAGTACTACATGGAAAATTTTGAGTGCCAGCCCAAGCTGACAGAGAGCTAGTGTGGTGTAGTAGTTTGGGTGTTGGATTATGATTCTGGAGACCAGGGTTCGAATCTCGGCTCACCCATGTAAACTACTGGGTGACCTTGGGCAAGACACACTCTCCCAGAGAGGATGGCAATAGCAAACCCCCTCTGAAGAAACTTGCAAAGAAAACCCCATGATAAGTTCGTCTCAGGGTCACCATAAGTCAGAAATGACTTGAAGGCACACAACAATAACAACAAACAAAACCAAGCTGTCATCTTAATTAGCATCCTGTGCAGATAGTTTGTGCTGTTAAATGTGTTAATCCACTTGTAGATCTAAATTCTACAAACTCACTAAGGCAAGGTATAACAGATTTTTAGAAAATTAGGACATTAAATATACAAAATAATCACAAAACTGCCTAAAGCAACTTATTTCAATTAGTTTAAAAAACACAAAACAGCCTCCCCTGGCTTTGAGGACTGAAGGCCACATTTAACATATATCACCAGTCTTGCAGGAATGCACAGACTTCCAGTTTGCTTTGCTCAGTTCAAGGCTCTGGTTTTGACCTACAAAGCCCTAAACAGTTTGGGCCATGATATGTGGAAGACTGCCTACTTCCATTCTCTGTGCTGCTAATCTGATTAGAAATATTGGCTTTAAAACTCCAGGAACATGATTAGGAAACTCCTTCATGATGAGCAGGGAGGACAAACAATTCAGGCAGCTAATTTTGTTCTTCAAATCAAATATGTTTGGGCTACCTTCATATATTTCTTGGTTCAAAACCTTTGCATTAAAGTTTGTGATATACAAAGTATCATCTGTAAGACCCACTTCCCAAAAATAAAATCGGATTTATTTATTTATTTGTTTATTTATTTATTTATATTTATTTATTATTATTTTGAAATCTGAAAAACATCAATTTACCAAATGCAGTTCAAAAGAACTGCTGGGGTACTTTAGTTCAGAGATCTGCTCTCTCTCTCTCTCTCTCTCTCTCTGTGTGTGTGTGTGTGCTTTTATTGGATTACAAAAGCCAATGCGTTTGGTGACTGAGCAATTCAGGAATTACAACCTAGAACAGAAAAGTTTCCAAACTCTCATTTAAGGCTTGTGTTTCAGGACAATCTTGCCCTTTAGTCCGGGTAGCCAAGGCCTGTTAGAAGCTAATATCAGGGAGAGCATGACCATGAGCCTGGTCATCCATATGTGTTGGTCTGGTACTGGCTGTTGCCTTGTGAGGCTCCCATTAGTTATATTGTCCAATTGGCACTGATCTGCTGGTCCTTCTTTACATATGTGCCTGGTCCTTTACAAGAGCCATTTGTATACTATTGGCCAGCAGCACAGCAAGTGGCAGTAAAATGGGTATGTTATGTGTTGCTGCAATAAATATTTCCTTTCATTTATTGTGCCAGTTGGTTCCCTTACATTATTCTGACTCATATGAAGATTTATCAGAAAAGGCCAACAATAGGTCTTTGTCCATATTGGAAAATATGCCAAAATAGTTAGTCATTATCTGTTTTCACCTTTGCCCAGAGATTAGTGTAAGTGCTTCAAACAGAAACTCTAGGTGAAAGTTAATATTTAGCCAGTTCAACTTGGAGTACAATTGTTCCGTTCAGTGAATCCAAAGCCACTATATGTGTGTCTGTCTAACTTCAGAAATTAATTGTGCTTAAAAAACGTAATATATTTAAGGGGTAGCCTTGAGCAAATCTCTCTAGTAGACTAAGGGTGCATCTGCACTGTAGAAATAATTTAGTTTGACACCACTTCAAACTACACCTCCCCCCTTACAGAATCCTGGGATTACCAGCACTCTTTGGCAAAGAAGGCTAAAATTAAAAATCATAGGATTCTATAGGATGGTGCAACAGCACTTAAAATGCTGCTAAATGGCATTATTTCTACAGTGTAGATGCACCCTCAGCCATCACACAAAGCCTGGAAAGTTGCTTTTTAGAAGAATGACCAGCAGCACAGCAATGTAATGAGATACTGAAACTCTATGGTAGGATAATGCTTTGGGTCCCAGAGTATCATCCTATGACTGTTCAGTGGCAGATTGCTTCAGTGTGTTATTATATTCATTCTTAAAAGTAACTCTCTAAGCTCTGCACCCTGGGTTGTTGCAAGGATGAAACAACCTCCATATAAGCAACCCCCAAGTTGCTTGAAGGACAAATGAAACTCAGAATATGACATATTTGTAAAACAGATTGTCATTGTTCCATAGAATCATACACAGAAATGGAATGGGAAAAGATTGCAGTGTTGGAGTGACAAAGCTGAAATGGGGATTGAATTGAGATTTCTTTATGTAAAGAATATTGTGGAAAGTTACAGAACATTCTCTGAATGCCAAGACTGTGGTCAAATGAAGTGCACTGTAATGTACCAAGCCATGGACTTGGATGACTGGGCCTGAGGGCATAATTCCAGTTATGCAGTGTTGAGTTTTGAAGTAGTTCTTATTTCACTGCAGGAATCTTAAGTTATTGCAGGTAATACCTTGAAGGTGTCAATAAGAGAAAGACATTTTTAAAGACCAAGTCTGGACATTTTGATTTATTAGGGGCCAGCTTTTTCAGATAAATTTAAAAAATTGCTTTACAATAACCAAACAGTGGTATTTACTGGAAAAATGAATAAAAATAGATAGACATGGAAATGGGAAGTACTAGCTGTATGGAGAATGACAAGGATTTCCCCATGTGATTAAAGATTGTGAAAGTAATCAAATATTGGACAATAGTGGCTAGTTTAATAATCCTCCCTTCCCTGTTTAACAGTTAAATAACCCATTTTGTTTGTTATATATCAAAATTGGGTTCTTTTGGACAGATAAAGACAAGTTCTGTGTATTCTCCATTCTAGCATCCCTCATGTGCAGTGATTTCACTACTGAGATTAGATAGGCTGCTACAGAATGTTTCTAAAGCTAGATTTGGTTTCCCTGGGAGTTTTTCTGACTGCTACCATTGCCAGTTATTTCTAGTTATATTACTGTCTGTATTGTCTTTAAAGTCTGTTTTACTGTGTTACTGGTTTGTTTTGTTTTATTTTCTTACATTTTGTGGAGCACTTTGGGACTTTTTAAAAAAAGAAAAGCAAAGCAAAGCTGTATACAATCTCCCCTCCATTTTCACGGACTTGAAGTCTGCAGTCTTGATTATTAATGGAGGGGTGAGCCCCATTGGCTAAAATGGCGTGTGCGGCCATTTAAGCCAATGGGACTTGAATATATGCGAGTTTCCATTTTCACGGGGGGGGGTCTGGAACAGATCCCCCATGAAAATGGAGGGGCGACTATATGTATCCATTTTCTGAAATATTGTATAAATAAATATCTACATTTTTGTTAAAATTCAGAAAAGTGCTTGAATAACTACTAAAACAGAGTTAATAAGAAGCATATGAAAGCAATTTAAAGTTGTTAGGTTGACAGCATCTGAGCGACCTCGTTAAAACTTGGATAAGTATTTTTATGTGTTGATGAATATATAGAGTTTTGGTAAGTATTTTTTTGTCTTTTGCATGCTGTAGGCTGTGCATTATCTCAATAAAAAGAGCAAATATTATGTGAGATAGCCTCAAAGGTATTGAGATTAATACAGATACAGTATCCCTGTAGAAATCAGTGATGGGCTTACTATTGGCTTTACTGTGCAAAGACTCAGGATGTCTTGCACATGAAAGGGGAGTACTTATAATAAAATATTTCATTTGTAATATATGTAAAGGTGTTGCTGTGACTTAATAGTAAATAATTTTTCATTATGACACACGAATTGGAAGGTAAGCTATGTGGATTTAAATTCTAAAACATTGCATATCCTGCATTTGTTTGAAGAAGAAGTGAAGCTGATTGATTTAGGAGCTCATTAACAATGCCTTTTGCCTTGATACAAAGTGGCAAGAACCTGCATATCCTTCCAAGCAAAATTCAGTAGCCCAGTAGACCTCACTTCATTTCAAGAGAGCAGGAAAGACAACCTCTTAGTTGCAGATTTTTTTTTCTGACTCTTTTTTTCTCCCTTGCTTCTGCAGTCAGTGGTTCAGTGTTCTGAGTCAAGTCCATGCTTCCACAGAACAGGAAATCAGAGAGATGCACGATGAGCAAGCGAATCCACAGAATGCTGTGGTAAGGAAGGATTTTGATACATGCCATCAGCTTCTGAGGCTTGTTGTATTTTTAGAATCAGGAGTTCTTGGCTTTCAGTTGCATATTATTTTTATTTATTTTATTTTATTTAGCGTATTTATACCCTGCAATTCAGCCAAAAAAGCTCTCAGAGCGGCTTACAGATTGTTAATTTGACACTTCCCTGCCCTCAGACTTAGGATGCAAAAAGACAAGACACAAAAGAAGAAGGGAATGGCAGTGGGAAAGGGGAACAAGTCCAGCAGATTCTGCTGATTCTTCTCTCCCTCAAAGACCAAGGCAGTGGCATATAAGATGGAGGGGGGAATTTTCATCTGCCTCTGAAGCTAGGCATGGTTTAGCTGTGCCTGCCTCATCTTCTCTCCCTCTGAGGCCAGGGTGGAGGGAGGACCTTTATCCATATTAATTATATAATTAAATCATATAAATAAAATAAAATAAATATCTTTTGTTTATAATTTATAAATTATAATTATATAATATTAATGTCATCCATATTATGATAGCAGTCTGTTTGTTGGATCCCACTGCTCCCTTTTCCCAAATTGGAGATGCAATTGTTCCATTGCTGGATTTTGTCTGAACCAGTTTGTATTTTACAGTCACATCTGATAGACTCTCCCTGCATGGCATAGCAATTTCTGGCCACTTTGCACAATTCAGTAACTTTACACTTCACCATGGATGGATCTTATTAACATGGTAATATTCACTTGGCCCTAAATATCCTCAAGGCACTAGATTCTGTCTGATTTTGAAAGCTAAGCAGAGTCAGCCCTGGTTAGTACTTGGATGGGAGACCACCAACAAATACCAGGTGCTGTGGGCTATGTTTCAGAGGAAGGAAGTGGCAAAACCATCTCGGAATATTTGTTGCCTGTGAAATTCATCAGGTCACCATCAAGTGATTTGAAGGCACATACACAAACACAGTATTCATATGAAAGGCAGGATTCACATTTGGTGAATTAGATGGTTAGGCTGAGAGCCAGGGTTTTGTTTGTTCATTTGTTTGTTTTTGGAAAGAGTACAGAAACAGTCCACAATAGAAATAGATTGGTTTGTACATGAAATGAGGCCAGATTAATTAAAAAGTTTGCTCCAAATTAACAAACAACATAGGACCTTATCACATAGGGGAAATCCCGTGCAGAAATGGGATTTAAAAGGTGGGGGGATAGATTTTCACACACATTGCTTTTAAAGTTGCTTAACCTGAACGGAAAGTAATCAAAAGCCGCTTCTTTTTACTTTTGGGATTTTCCGAAAGTAAAAAGAAACGGCTTTTAACTACTTTCCATTTGGGTTAACAACTTTGTCGTCTGAAAATCTACGTGCTTTTGCGGGTTTTTTCCTGTTTTAAACCCCATTTCTGCATGGGATTTCCCACTTGTGATAAAGCCCATACAGGGTGAGTTCAAAGTTCATTCTGTTTATACTGGTTCATGTACTGGATTACAGTGGCCTAAAGCTAGGATGGCAATTGCAATAAGCTTGAGAACCAGTGCTCTGCTCTGGGGCTACATAGATTGCCAGAAGTGTGAACAAAGACCGACCCCACTCCTAAATGAAATAAAACAGCAAGGGACTGGAAATTTTTAAATCTTCTGGTTTAAAAATATATATAAGAAGGGAGCCCCTGCAACCTAAGTAAAAGAAGAATCAAGCATTTCATCTTTGGGGAAGAGGCAGAAAAAAGAGGTGGTCTTATACTTTGGAGGGCCCCAGGGCTACAGAAACTGTCTTGGGGGCTGCATTGGGCTCCAGGGCCACCCTTTGCCCTTATCTGTCCTAAAGGCAACATAATACCATTGCTGCAACACCAGCAAAATGTCATTTTGTTTGCCTTCCCTGTCTCCCACAGCCCTTGATGTCAATGGATGGGTTTCTCAATCTTCCAGAAAAGCTTTTGGGCTGCATAGGGAAGGGAAGATCCATCTAATTCTATTGAGAGAACTGCTTCTATCAACAGATATATTCCTTTGGAATCTGGCCAGGATAATCTTTTCCCCCTAGACAATAGAAACTTGGATCTTACAAAAGTGTGTACCCAAAAAATATTGTGGACTTGTTTTTGTTTTTTAAAATAAAGAGTTGATGTAGAAAACAGAATGATATCTTGTCGTAATATTCCAAATTGAGTGAAAGGGCATTTGACAGATACAATCATACAGCTTATATTGAATCCACTAATCTTTATTGTTGAATCCACTATTATCATAATATTTAATGCAAGCATTAATTTTTACTAGTTGTATCCTTTTGAATTCAGTAAATCAGTAATGAAACATTTTGTTTTTTAAACAGGGCACACTGGATGTTGGGCTGATTGATTCTGTCTGTGCATCAGACAATCCAGATCGGTAAGTAAAACTGCTGCTTGTGGAGGTGGAGTGATGGTGGTGGGGACTGCCACCCACTCCACCCTTTTTTTTTTTTTTTAATGCATTATTTTCATCAGACAGTACTCAGAACTTCTGCAAAATGGCATCACTCCAACCTCTCAAAATAATATAAAGGGGAAAAAATACCTGGGGGGGCGGAGGAAGTCTGGAAATTTTACATCTATAGTTAGGACATACATCTTTTAAATGTGATGCCTAGAATGTCTGACCGAGCAAAGGTTCATGCCAGTTGCCACTAAAAAACACACAAGTAACTTGAAAGGAGGAGGAGCAGCTTTAGCAGCAGTACTGAAGCAATTTCCTCCACATTTCAGAAGGAACAATTTGGAATAATTCATTTCAGGGTATCAAACAAAGAACATGGACTTCATGCTTCATATCACTTTATAACTCCACATTTCAAAACTGGCAAGTGATTCTCAGAATGTTCTTATCCTTGCTTTTGGTTTTGTATTGGCAGTTTTCCAACCCTCCAAGGAAGAGTTTAATTTTTTTAATAAGTTGCATTTTAAAAAAAAATCAACTATTTCATGTTTGACAGTTTTAAGAACTTTTGAACAGTGGCTTGTTAAATGTTAATTTATTTATCAACCTTGTTATCCATTGTTATCGCTATTTAATGTATTTAATATATTTCCTCAGAAAAGCATAATCCAGGAGTGGGATTGTAGGAAAATCTTATATTCTGTTTTCTAGACAGTAACTGCCAGCAGATGATTACTACCCATTAACCAACCAGTCCATAGATACCTAGCACAGCTAGAGTGAGTTTGAAAGCTGGCCAGTTGAGAATGCCACTCCTTTGGCTCCAGTAATGTCTACAGCAAACTCCTTGCTCAAGTGCATAAAGAGCATGAATAAGAACAAACTCTCCATTAAACATTTATTGGGCCTGACATCCAAATATAAGTGAGTTATGGGATTATGCCAAGCTTTTAAATGACAAAAGATTTTTAAAACAAGTCAATAAAAGTAAAATAAAGTGATTTAACACTTGCTAAAATATACAGTACAAACAAGGGGGAAGTGCTTATACTGAGAGCAAACATTGTAAGTCAAGTTCACTTTGTTATGGATCCAAATAGTAACCATGTTTACTATACAGCTATTTTCCTTTCTTATATTCCCTACATAGACCCAATTCATTTGTGATCATCACAGCTAATCGTGTTCTTCACTGCAACGCTGACACTCCAGAGGAGATGCATCACTGGATCACCTTGCTGCAGAGATCTAAAGGGGACACTCGTGTGGAGGGACAAGAGTTCATAGTCAGGGGTAAGAACATCTTATGGAAGAAATTCACTGGTAAAATGTGGAAAAATTTTCTTGGGAAATTCTGATGTTTGAAACAATTAATGCAGAAGGTCATTGCATGGACTATGCTTTGTATATCCAAAGCAGTTTTGAATCCTTTAACATACCACAAGGAGTAACCCCTGACTATTCTAGAAGGGCTGGTTCCCACATCACCAAAATACACTCATTCCTCCACATTTTCAGCTTTGGCCTTTGTGGATTTGATTATTCACGGATTCTATTAATATGTTCTCCCTAAGAATATCTAGGTCCTCCAGAGCAACTCTATAGTCAACTTTAACAAAATGTTGCACTGAAGGACCAAGAGATTCCTAGAGAAGACACTCCACTAGGCATTTGTAGCTCCTCCAGTACAATTGTGGTCAATGTCTGGCAGATGCACTGGAGGACTTAGAGATTCCTAGATACTAGGTAAAAACATAATGTTTCTGTTATTTGCAGTTTTTCCACATTCATGGTGGTCCTGTGCCCCTAACCCCAGTGAATATTGAGGGATGAGTGTATAGTCATGTGGTCAATTGACTAGAAAAACATAGCAGCATAGATGGAAGGGAGGCTATCCTGCACTTTGTACAGTTAGATCCATTAGCATCATAAATATTTTGACAGACCTTTACAGTGAGTTGCCTCATGCTAAAACCTATGACACTGGATGAACTGAATAAATCTCTCTAAAGAACAGGCAAGATTTTAGTGTTGGTCATTTTTCCCCAGATAATTTTTCATGCCACATTGGATTGAACCACCCTAAAATTGCTGACTGATCTGAATTTAGAAAGGAGGGCATTTGTCCTTGCCTTACCTCCACCTCTCAAAATTATTTTGGTAGTGGGCATTCTTTTAACATTCAAAAAAGTTGAGATCTTGCTGCCCACTTCCCTGTCTGCCTCCTACTCCCTTGCAAGAATGTCTCTCAATAACTACCAGCTCCATAGATGGAAAAATAGTATAGTTTACATACCTACACAGACAGAACATTCCAATGCTTGTTATTTTTATGTGCTTCAAGTCATTTCTGACTTATGGTGATCAAAGGGTGAAACTTTTACTGGGTTTTCTTGGCAAGATTTGTTCAGAGGCAGGTTGTTTTTGCCTTCCTCTGTGGCTGAGAGACTGTGACTTGCCCAAGGCTACCCAGTTGGTTTCCATGGCTGAACGGTATTCAAATCCTGGTCTCCAGAATCATAATCCAGTGCTCAAACACTATACCATGCTGGTTTTGTATTTCCATGCTAACATTTTCTTTAAAAATTCTGCCACTGTTGCCTTTACTTTAACCCTTAATTATAGCTCACAACCCATCCTGCCAGTTATGTGTATAACATATTCAGAAATTTATTATTTTGATCTTATGTGCCTTGTATGGCATCCCCAAAACCTAATAAATGGTGCTTGTGATGTTTGATAATGCTGTAAATAGCAGTTTTCTGGATGTACATTTGAGAACATCACAACAACAAAAGATTAGAAATTCAACATTGTTCCAGAAGACCTGTAATTCAGGAAGTATAATTTCTCTTCCTGACTAGGATGGCTGCATAAGGAAGTTAAGAACACACAGAAGATGACTCTTTTGAAATTGAAGAAACGGTGGTTTGTTCTGACGCACAATTCTTTGGATTATTACAAGAGCTCGGAAAAAAATGCTCTTAAGTTGGGCACCCTGGTGCTAAACAGCCTCTGCTCTGTTGTGCCCCCTGATGAGAAAATCTTTAAAGAGACAGGTAACTATTTTTTCGTCCATGAGCCATCCAACATGACTATTGGTAGTACCATTAAGAATCTTGAACATACTTTGTAGCTTCAAACATATTTAGAGTTAATGGTTCATTTAAAACACATCTGCCTAAGCCAAACAACAAAAAATGAGTTCATGTGGAACATTTCATAAATTGATCTTCCATTTGTTCAATTCAAATTTTCACTGTTGTGATCTGAATGATGTAAAGGTGTTACAGGATATAGAGAGAGTTGCTGCAATAAGACAGTTACAGTCTGTGCATATTAAACATGTTACAAATCTACATTTCATGACAGATCAAATTTATTAGCCATACTCTTTTGGCTCATGCAGACTTGACAAAATGATTTGGACAGTGCTTGTTCAGGAAGTGCCTTCTAGTAGTCTAAAACTAATGAAGGTGGTATATTTTCTTACTTACGCTCACCTTAGGTTACTGGAATGTGACTGTGTATGGACGCAAGCACTGCTACCGTCTCTATACTAAGCTGCTCAATGAAGCTACCCGCTGGGCAAGTGCTATCCAGAATGTGATTGACACAAAAGCACCAATTGACACTCCCACTCAGCAGCTTATTCAAGACATTAAGGTTGGTAGAAGAATCCACCATATTCTTTTAATGCCATAAAGAAAAGTAACATAATTTTGTAAATGGTTAAGAAAGAAATGACAAATGATTGCTTCTCTGCCTAATTTATCCCAAAAGCCCAATATCAGAAAAGTTCAATTGCTAATACCCTTAGCCATCCCTCTGTGCCATTCTCTTTCAGATATGGCCCTTGGTTCAGTGAAGGAGGACATAATACAGTACATACAAAAAGGCCTATATATTCAGAATGAACTAATTATCCAACTGTAAATCCTTATGTAGCTAACACAATACCATTTGTATGCAAAAGGAAATATCAGTAGGCTTGACACACCATGGTCTGGAGAATTTTTTTAAAAAATACTAGAAATTTAGGTAGGGGGACTATGATAATGGCAGAACAAATGCACCACAGTGAGGATTAGATATGCTCGGTTGGCACAAAACACTATCAGACTGTTAAGAAGAAAATGGGGAAAATATGAACTGAGTGTGGTGAACTGAAACAGGGTATCCCAAAAGAGGAAGGGACATGGTGGCTTAGTGGCTAAAGCATTGACTCTGAATGACCGCAAGGTTGCCAGGTCAGCAGTTCAAGACCCAATTGCCACATGACGGAGTGAGCTCTTATCACTAGTTCCAGCTTCTGCCAACCTAGCAATTCAAAAGCATGTAAAAGTGCAAGTAGATAAATGAGTACCACTTCGGTGGGAAGGTAACAGCATTCCATGCGCCCCGGCTTTTAATCATGCTGGACACATGACCATGGAGTCATCTTTGATAATGCTGGCTCCCTCAGCTTAGTAACAGAAATGAGCACTGCCCCCTACGGTCAGACACAATTAGACAATCACGCCAAAGGGGAAACCTTTACCTTTTTATCCCAAAAAAGGAGATCCCATAATCATCACAACAATAGCAGGAGTGGTAATGGTAGATGTAGTAATAAGAAAAAGAGGAGGAGTAACAACAGAAAAATGCTGCTGTTTTGAATTTCTAAGGAATTTGAATTTAAAAGACAATCTTTAAGAATGCCTTCTGACACTGGTCGCATTACCCCATTGGTAATGTTCATGCAGCTCTGCCCCATCACAGCACATCCTTTGACTGCTACTAGAATATGATATAGCATCCTGTTTCTGCAGAGAAGCAACCATGTTGATCTGGTTATTTACAAACTGGAAACAAAAATCCAGCTGGTGAAGTGTTGTTTCCTCCTGATTTGTGGTGTTACCCTAGAGTAGTGTTTTGTTTTTTAAATCAGACCTGTGGTATCAGGTAGCAGGATGTGTTTTTTCATTATTAAAATGAGATGAGTGCCTGGTTGCTTCTGTGCTTTGAGGTGAGAAAAAAGAATAATGTCCCCATCTTTTAAGAGATAACTTCAGCACTTTGAGAATTTGTTTTGCTCTTAAATGGTTTTGGGTCTGCATATATGAACACCCTGTCACATTAGGCATAGTTATTTGTGTTATGAGACAGAGACTTCTCAGTAAAAATACCTAGGCTGTATATTGCACTTCCTCAGGTATCTTGGGAGGCTCCCTCTGTTTCAGCATCTAAGCAAAACAGAAATACATTCATATTTTGCCTCCCTTTTGGATTGTTTTTACTTTGCATCCTATTGATATAAATGATATCTATGGATTCTTTATCTGTGGATTCAACCATCCACTGCTTGAGAAAATATTCAAATATATACCCCTTGATTTTGCCATTTTATATATGGGACACTATTGTACTGCCCATTTTATTTAATGGGACTTGAACACCCATAGATTTTGGTATCTACATGGGATCCTGGAATCAAACCCCAGTGGATACCAAGGGCCCACTGTATGTTCATATTTTGCCTGCCTTTTGGATTATTTTAACATTGCATCCTACTAATAAAAATGGTTTACAGGATTACTACATGTGGCTTTTAAGCTGCAGTTAGACCTGGAAACAAGTGGCTTGAGTGATACTCATTGCACAGTGATGCCTCCAACACATAGCTGCTGTGTTCCCAAAGCACGATTAGGGCATCTCTTTTCATTGACAGGGAAACCTGTCAGTGACCTCCCAAACATGCTAGTTTCCAGGTGCAAAACACTGCCGAGGCAGCTGCGATATTGGTAGTCAGTAGTGTCATAGTCTCCTCCTCTCTCCCATCCCACCTTTCCCTCACTATTCCTAAGCAGCGTGATGTCTATTTTTTTTCCTGTTTCTTTTCTTCATCTTTTTTAAACTTAGATCTCAGTAGCAAAGCTCCAGAATGCATGAACAAGTAAAAATAAATTAAAATACTGTAAAATTTAAAAACCAAAAAGCATGTGGTGTAGTGCATAAGGTGGGGAGGCAGGATTAAGGGGAAGTCAGGAAGAAAGTACAATGGTGGCAGCAGCCTTAGTCATACAGTTCTGAAGACATACAATACTGCTGCTCTGAACCCAATACATTTCCCTTTTTAAAAAAACTGATGCCATTGCTGCAAGAACAGGGCTCGTGCAGTAATGTCCTTAGTATGTTACTTTGGCTTTGTTGTGATACTGTGGGAATTTTATTGTACATGTTTTTGATCTATATTTTAAGCCACTTTGGAGAAAAAAGGCCAAACATAGATCTTCAGTATAAATTATTAAGAACGCAAGTTTTCCTGTCAAATGTTTTCAAGCAGAATTTAAATGCAAGCTAGTTCTTTCTGGCAGTCTTATAGGAGCTGTCTTTAAATAATGTGGCTTACGTCTGACCTTTCACAAAAATTTCATAGTTGATTATTTTTACACTTGTGCTGGGAATAATTCTGAATTTTGCATATTTATGCAGGAGAACTGCCTGAACCCAGAAGTGGTTGAACAGATCTATAAAAGGAACCCTATTCTTCGTTACACACAACATCCACTGCATTCTCCATTGTTGCCACTTCCATATGGAGACATCAACCTAAACAGTAAGTCCATGATATGTTAGTTAGCCCATTCTTCTTATTGTACAAAATCATCCCTCCATACAAACCTCCAGTGTGACCATATTCACAAAGATCAAGTGGTATCTTAAATGCTCATACCTTGTCAAGAGTCCCTTGTGAAATCTTTTTATCAACGTGCTACTATTCTTAAACAATAGAATTAATTAAGGAAAGTTACTGATGTGCTCAGCTCACAATAGCTCCTGGACATTCTCCTTTTTTTAGTATTTCTTCCAACATACTGCCTCCTCCTATCCACAGCATTCTAGGCAAGAACACCCAACTGCTTGGAAGCCAGTTCTACATGGGAAGATTTTGGGTGCACCATGCAAGTCTGAGGTTGTGAGGAGGTTGTTTCTGCTCAGAAAATAAGTAGTTTCCCCAGTATGGGGCCAATAGAGTGTTGTGAAGAGCCCCCATGCTCTCAAGAGCTAGCCAAAACAATATGTTCCCAAATATTCAGCAACATAACCAGTTTAAACAAGGATAAACATTAAGATTTGTATGCAAAAAGTATCTTAATTGTTAAAATTAAGTAAGAATACTAGACATTTTTGTTCACTTCATTTTGAATATTTTAAGCACAGAAGATTCGACTGTTCAGATATAGTGTATCAAATACTTGCCCCACTTGAAATACAATACTAGTTTAACACTTGAGTGGTTTACGGTACAATTCCATGTTTCTATTCTCTAGTGCTCAAAGACAAAGGCTACACTACTCTTCAGGATGAAGCTATCAAGATCTTCAATTCTCTGCAGCAACTGGAGTCTGTATCAGATCCCATTCCTATAATTCAGGGCATTCTCCAGACAGGACATGATTTACGGCCTCTCCGTGATGAACTGTACTGTCAGCTCATCAAACAGACTAGCAAGGTGCCTAATCCAGGGAGTGTTGGCAATTTGTATAGCTGGCAGATTCTCACATGCATGAGCTGCATGTTTCTGCCAAGCCGCAGTATTCTCAAGTACCTGAAATTCCACCTAAAAAGGTAAGCAGAAGAATTATTACATCCAATACAGGAGAGAGTTTTTGTTCATTTGTGGAATGGAAGGTTCCCAAAACATTCTCCTTGTCATGCTAGAGTGTGAAACAATAGGTAGAAGATGCCTTCCTGCACTTGTGCGCCTTTTCAAAAGCTACCCTTTTGGTTCTGAGTAGTTTATGGTAATTTCAGTTTCCTAAAGCTTCAGCCTTTCTTAAAGAAACAAAGACATTTAAATATAAAAAAGACAAAGCCAAGCCTGTTAGGGTCTAGCTTTATCAGCAGAGTAGGCAAAATGTGCCTTTGTCTAACAATGCTTCCCTAATAGCTGAGGCTGACTCAAAAAACAACAACACAAGTATCTTGAAGTTCAAACAGAAGTTTACTAATGGCTTTAATCTATATTTACATAGAAGCTATATCCTAATCTAACTAGTGGATAGTTCAGGTAAAGGGAAATGTTTATCTCACCATCTTGCCAAAGAATGTTCAGAGAGGAGGAAGATGGAAAACATGTAGTTCAGTTGAAAATCTTTTGAGAGAGAATGTCAGTTAATCCCAAAAGGGGAATGACCTGAATCACATGGTTAATTTGAATGAGAGAGAGAGAGAGGAGTTTGCATACAGGAAATCCCTATCTATCTAAGGAGGAGGAAAGAGAATGCAAAAATCTTCCAACAGGTAACATTTGACTGAAAGGGTACAGAAGGATATAGAGGGGAGATAGAGTAAAGGGGCTGGAGTGAAGAGATAAACAGAAAGGCAAAGACAACAAAAGAATAGACTTCAGAAAATGATGGACTCTCCTTTTTGAAAACCATTAAACAGGCTGGATGACCACCTTTTTGGAGGACTTATTAGGGCAGAGCAGGAAATTGGACCAGATGGCCTTTGTGGTTCCTTCCAACTTTATGATTCTGTGAAAGAAGCCCATCCCACCTCCCCAAATCTCTTCCTAGTCTACTCTGCTTGGGAAGAGTTATGAACAAATTGATTTTATATTTGTCAGAAAAAAAGGATGGAAACTGACAGCCACACTGAAATGTTATGGACAAACCCATGTTTTATATATCAACATTTACTTAGAATAGTTTTAATGGAGATAAAGATCACCTGTGAGTAATATATTAGGGGCAGATACAGTCTTGGATGAGAGCCAGTGTGGTGTGGTGGTTTGAGCATTGGTCTAGGACTCTGGAGATCAGGGTTTGATTCCCCGCTTGGCCATGGAAACCCAATGGGTCACCTTGGGTGAGTCAAATACTCTAAGCCCCAGAAAACCCTGTGATAGGTTTGCCTTGGGGTTGCCATAGGTCCGAAATTACTCGAATGAAACTCCAGTCAAGATATACAAGGGTGGAAAATTGTTCCATGGCATGTTTTATTTGATCCATGGAGGTAATTGGATGATGTGCCCTGCATGAGCTTGCATTCTGATAAAAGTGATCAAGTAGTTGTGCCCATGCAATGAGTATATGGCTGCCTCAAGCTTCATTCTGGACTTCCTCCATCCATATCTTTTGGGGACACATACCAATTCCCAGTATCTGAAGAAACATTCTCTAAGGATAACAAGTATGACCTGGGCTTAGCCTGTCCCCTGGCCTAGCAAGGAAATATTGGGAAACAAGGACAGCACGTGAGGCTCTGCACCTATCACAGCTTAGATGAGATTGTGGGAGACAGCTGTGAGACAGTCCAGATACCAAGGAGGCCACGGGGGAAAGTATCAGGAAGGAAACCATGCCATAAAAGACAGTGACCATCAGTATGAGAATATAAATAGGTACAGATGGGGAAAGAGACTGGGAAGATAGGGAGGACAATAAACAAGCAAAGGAGGACAGACATGAAGAGGAAGGTGGAAGTGGAGAGGATGGGTTCTTACTCCCAGAACTGGGATGCCTGGTCCAGAGATACTGGGGAAAACAGGCTAGCTAAGGCAGAGCTGTGACCAGATGCTGAAGAGAGGAAGTAGGTAACAGAAGAGCTCAACTGAAAGATGTTTGAAAGATATACCTAGCCTGAAACTTGGAGGAAAGGAGAAAATCCATACTAGGGCTTTTGAGCATGACAAGGCAGGGTAGGTTCAGGAAGTAAATAATAAATGCAGATAATCTTTCTGCACAATAATCTTGCTTACAAGACTGTTCTGAGGCAGGAATGGGTCAGCTAATGGAATCCTTTGCAATAGAACCCCAGGGGGTGTTTGGTTAAGAAAATTGCCACCCATGTCTGACTTCTGATGTATATAATGTTGTCATCATGGCCTCTTAAGGTGTCCCTCATATTGTCAAATTTAAAGCAACAAGGAATTGACACTCAGTGTTTGCCCCAACAGGGTTCATGACCAGTTTCCAGAGACAGAAATGGAAAAATATGCTCTTTTCATTTATGAATCTCTTAAAAAGACCAAAGGCAGAGAGTTTGTGCCTTCCCGGAATGAAATCGGAGCTTTAATCAGCAGACAGGAGATGACATCAACAGTCTACTGCCATGGTGGTGGCTCCTGTAAGATCACCATTAATTCCCACACCACCGCTGGTGAGGTGAGATGATGATGGGCTGGAGCAGGGGTTTGTTATGATAAACTATAGAGGGCTATGTCTCATACCATTGTTCCAAAATGAATTTACACTTGCACCATATAGCTTCCCCCCCCCCCCCCATGTAGAAAAATGTATTGTTTCAAATGAAGTAGTTTGAGAGTTGGAACTCAGAAGCCTATTCTTCTATGCATTCCCTATGAAATATAAAAATGTTACTTTTCTGGCATTTACAGGCATCTTGTAAAATACATGTATCTTCCAAATGTGCCCTTTTATCTCACTTTCTTTATACTGAGTCGCATGTGATCTCTTGATATGTAATTTTTAAAGCAGTCACACTATTTAAGTTATCAATCCATCTAGAAATGTGTAGAAACATAAAAGTATGGTGAATATTGATTGTCTTTCCTTGTGGAGGAAAGTAGTTGGAGGTTCTAATAAAATTAATTTGTTCAGACTTGCAAGCCACAGAACCAAACCAACTATAATAAGTATGAGGAACAATAAGGGAGAAAAATGTGGCTTAAAAAAAGCTGTGACAGTAATTTGCTTTGTAATTTCAGCTTGTTCTACTTGTGCTTTTATTGTTTACGTTATGTGACATAACGATTAAGCCATATATCTCTACATTTTTAATAGATAAGTAGAATGTTGGTAGTAGTAGTAGTAGCAGCAGCAATAATAATAATAAAAATAATGACAATAATATCTGTACTAGAGTTTGTTTAGTGGTTTTGTACAGAATTACCACTTGTAGGACATCTTTGAGAAGAACCACCAATTATTTCTGTAACTGATAGCAGTGTGTATGTGTCTGATTAAATTCAAATTACAAACTTTACAATATGAAAACCTTGTGCTGAGAATGAATATGCAGCAGAACTAATCTGAGACTTGCTTTTTGAAAGTTTAACAAGAAAACTGTTAAAAGGGACAAGCACATAGAAGTTGCTGAGTCTGTGAGATGGTGTCACTTTGAACCTAATTCTTACCTTGCTTTCAATTTCTGTTCATTAATGTTATTACTTTGTAAGGTCTAACAATCCATGTTCTGTCTCATTTTGTTTTTGTCTACTAGGTTGTTGAAAAGTTAATTCGAGGACTGGCCATGGAAGATAGCAGAAACATGTTTGCCTTGTTTGAATACAATGGAACCACAGAAAAAGCCATTGAAAGCAGAACAGTTGTGGCTGATGTCTTGGCAAAGTTTGAAAAGTGAGTGTGCCTCTCCTAATAAGTAAGCAATTAAAATCTCTACTAGCAGCTTTCTGAATTACCCTTTCTTGAATTAGTAGCATCTTTTCCCCCACCTTGTCCCAAAATGGATTAATGAAGTGCTTGTAAGCATAGAGATGATTTCATCACTCTTCACTGTGAGACTTGTGTTCTGCTGTCCTGAAATTTCCTCTCTCGTGCCTTCCCATCAGTCACCCTCTCAGTTTGGACTCTGTCTCCACTCTAGACCCTTTGTTCATTGGGATTTCCCACAAATGATGCATCTTTTCCAAAGTTACTAGTCATGAGCGCAGAATTTCATGACAGCCTTAGTTCTCAGCAGTTCTAAAAGCTTGCCTGTGCAAAGCTGCTGATATTAGAGCAAAAGTAAAGAATGATTGGAAGAAATCTGGCATTTCCTGTGGCTGGATGGACCATGAATCTTAAAGTCTTACCTGCCTGCAACATTTCTTTTATGGGATTTGATGGCCATTAATATTCTAAATCAATGATTAGCAGACTTGGGTCCCCAAAAGTTGTGGAGTTCAACTCCAGAATCCCCAACCAGCATTGCAAGTCCAATAACATCTGAGGACAGATTTGGAAAGAATGTCTAAACTGTGAGTACAACTCAAAATCATACTCACTTGACCATCTGCCACCCTGAATCTCTGTCTTCAGTGCTCGATCTCACATCATTGCACCTTCATAAGAAAACCACCACCTCTGTTTACCTAAAAAAAATAGAGAGAAGGGAATTTCCAGTCTGCATCCTGCCTTCCTGACATTTTATGGCGTGGGGATTGAGATTCCAATGTACAAGCAATCCAAAACGGTTTCCCTCTCCACCCCAAGAACCTGATGATGTACAGTGTCAGAAAGTTTTGGCCATTTGATTATTTTGAATATTTAAAATAGTCCTTGCCTACATTGATGTTATATTCAGGTTCTTAACATTTTACATTAGTTGCCTTTGGATGTAAGCCAGAATTGTTCGTATTTCTGGCTTTTCATTTCAGCAGCAGCATGCTGGCACATACTGCCCAGTCAGCTGTGTTTCACCTCTACAGCCAACAGAAGTACCAACAAGGAAACAGAAAGCTTCTCTCTTGTCTGAACCCATTCCCTCATTTGTTGCTCCCCCTAGCAAATCAGGAAAGGGAAACCATCTTCCAACTATAGCTTCAGAGTCTGCTCTGTAGGAGAAAGACAAAATCCATATCTGGATATACCATAAGTTTTTGTAAACCAATAGAGGCGGGTTTTGTGTCTTTGTTACTTTAGCTGTTTGTGCAAACCATTGGAGTGAAGTGGGAATAACAGGACAGCGTGCACTAACTATGCTCCTTGTTAACGAAAAGCCAGAAGTTTCAGCAATACTGATTAAGCATTTTGTCTGAATGTGATCATTGGCTTATTAATTTGAATTTTAGCCCCAGCTTTGTTGCACGTAGCTATGGAAGGCACAAAATATGTAAAATATAATTTTCATTATCAGTTTAAGAAAATTGGGTTCTTTAAATCCAGAGTATGGTCTTATGTTTTCTCAGGCTTGGTGCTGCTTCTGAGGGTGATCATATGGCATGGAAATTTTACTTCAAGCTCTACTGCTTCCTAGATACTGAACACGTGCCAAAGGATAGTGTGGAATTTGCATTCATGTTTGAACAGGTAAGAAAAAGAAGTGGCTTTGATTTTATACTATTTAGAAAGAGATGGCTTTAAAAAAAAAACACATACACACACATCATTCAAATCAAACATAAGAGCTGTTGCAAAAGCAATTTTCAAGTGTCTGTTACCAGCAGTGGCCCTAAGAAAAAATGAGGGCGTTGCCAAGATGTTCCCCTCCTGTGGGCTATTAATAGTGACAAGACAGGAAAGAGGCAGCTCTGATCCTTGGAACTCAATCCATCAAGAGGTTCTCTTTCCAATTCATTTTTGTGACATTAACATGAAACATTACTCGTGGCATCCATCTTGGTGTCAACTAATTTCTAGCCTTCTGCTTTTGAAAGGTCTTTTAATAAAGTAACAGTGGTGGTGACCTAAAATAGATATTTTCAAAGCATTCTATTTCAAGGAATTGTTTCCCTATAAAATTAATAATAATAATAATAATAATAATTTATTTATATCCCACCTTTAGCTGAGGCTATCAAGGCAGCTTACAATTAAAATACGGTCCCATACAAATTACAATAAACATATAACACCCCCCTTAAAAATATATTAAATCGTTATCAACATTAAAATTAATTTAAAACACGGCTATAAGTCAATATTATTAAGTGGGCGGTACTCTAAATATATAAAGGGTTATTCTGAGGTCTGATGGCGGAGGAGAGATTATGACAGTGTCATTCTGGGAATGCCTGCTAGAAGAGGTCCATCTTGATGGGTTTTTTAAAGCCATCTAAGTTGGTTATCTGGCGGATCTCCTCCAGCAGGGCATTCCACAGTCTAGGGGCCATAGCTGAAAAAGCCCTGTGGGAGGTTGTTGTCAATCTGGTTCTTAAGGGCACTGGGCGGATTATATGGAGATAGGCGTTTCCTTAGGTAAGATGGGCCCAGGCCATGTAGGGCTTTAAAGGTTAACTCCAACACCTTATACTGTGCCCGGAAACTAATTGGCAGCCAGTGTAGAGATTTCAAAATTGGCCTAATAT
>CM034706.1:112710929-112727126 GCA_020142125.1 Phrynosoma platyrhinos
CACACACACACACACTATAGTATATTGGGAGAAAGGCAGGATATAATAAATAAAAACAAACAAACAAATAAATAAAGGCAGGAGATAAATAAACCTGATCTAGAGAGACTGACAGTTTTTTGTGTATACACACACACACACACACACACACACACATATATATAATTATACACACACACACTATAGTATATTGGGAGAAAGACAGGATATAATAAATAAAAATAAATAAATAAAGGCAGGAGATAAATAAACCTGATCTAGAGAGACTGACAGTTTTTTATATATACATATACATATACACACACACACACGCACACACACACTATAGTATATTGGAAGAAAGGCAGGATATAATAAATAAAAACAAATAAATAAAGGCAGGAGATAAATAAACCTGATCTAGAGGGACTGACAGTTTTATACATACAATATATATATAAAACATAGACACATACATATACACACACAGACACACATTATAGTATATTGGGAGAAAGGCAGGATAAATAAATAAATAAAGGCGCGCGCGCGCACACACATACACACATTATAGTATAGTATATTGGAAGAAAGGCAGGATATAATAAATAAATAAATATAAATAAAGGCAGGAGATAAATAAATAATCAAACCTGATCTTGAGGGACTGACAGTGGGCTCCACCTCAGATCTGTAGTAACCTTTTTTAAAATAATTGCTCCATACACACATATCTATCCTACCATCCGTCTGTCTACACACACACACACACATATTATAGTATAGTATATTGGGAGAAAGGCAGGATATAATAAATAAATAAATATAAATAAAGGCAGGAGATAAGTAAACCTGATCCAGAGGGATTGACAGTGAGCTCCTCAATCAGGCATTGAAATACTTCCTCCTCAGTTCTGTAGTAACATTTTTTTAATCATTGCTGCAATATATATTTTAATTTAATTTTAATTTAATTTAATTTAGTTTTAATTTGTTGTACTGTTTTAATTTGTTTGTGCACCGCCCCGATTGTTGAGCAGAGGGGCGGGATAAAAATTATTATTATTATTATTATTATTATTATTATTATTATTATTATTATATTTGTGTGTAGAGAGAGATTATATTGGGAGAAAGGCAGGGTGTAAATCTGAAATAAATAAACAAACCTGATCCAGAGTGATTGCCATTGGCTTCTCAATCAGGCATTGAAAAATCCCCTCCTCGTATCCATAGCAACACTTTTAAAAACAATTGCTGCAAATATCTATGAGAGAAAGGTGGGGTATAAATTCAATAAATAAATAAATTGAATCCAAAAAAACTGTCAGTCGCTCCTCAGGCAGGCATTGAGAGCCCCTCTCCTCTGTTCTGTAGAAAACACTTTTTAAATAATTGCTGCAAATATATATATATATATATATATATATAGAGAGAGAGAGAGAGAGAGAGAGAGAGAGAGAGAGTGTATATTGGGACGAAGGCAGGATATAAATGCAAAATAAATAAACCCAATCCAGTGGGCTCCTCAAGCAGGCCTTGAAAGACTCCTTCCTCAGTTTTGTCCTAACATTTTTTAAAATCATTGCTGCAATATATATTATATATGCAGTCTTATGCACAATATTTTAAAATAATTTTGTGTACACTGAACCATCAGAAAGCAAAGGAGTCACTATCTCAGCCAGCCATTAAAAAGCTTTTGGATTCTGGAGTATTTTTATATGTGTGTGTGTGTGTGTGTGTGTGTGTGTGTGTGTGTGTGTGTGTATATATGTATATAGTCTACACGCAGGGGTAAGCAACCTTTCCCCTTTAAGGGCCGAGGGACTTCAGCTCCCAGAATCCCAGGAGCTATTGGCCAACATGGCTGAGGCTTCTGGGAGCTGAAGTCCCTTGGCCCTTAATCTCTCTCTCTCTCTCTCTCTCTCTCTCTCTTATTTGGCATTCTGGATAAAGGAGGCTCATTTGTTGTCAGGTGACCAGATGTCTTAACCGTAAAGGAGGATGAGGCACCACAAAATGTAGGACATTGAAGAAAAATGTAGGGCATGACCAAATAAAAGCTCTAGCCCCTCATACAAATATAAATGCATGGTTCTTTGTCATGCTCAAAATGGAGGACATTATGGAATTCCTCCTGGACCGAAGGCTGAAATGTAGGACATGCCCTGGGAAAAGAGGGTGGCTGGTCACCCTGGGGGTTGCTCAGTTGCCCTCAATTCATCCCTAATTCCTGGTGACTTTGTGGGTGCGACACTTCCAAGCTTCCCTGTCTTCCACTGCTTTGCTCAGGTCCTGTAAATTGGTGCCCGTGGCTTCCCTGATTGAGTCTATCCATCCGGCATGTGATCTTCCTCTCTTTCTCTTGCTGCCTTTTACCTTTCCTAGAATTATTGTCTTTTCTAGTGATTTATGTCTTCTCAAAATGTGGCCAAAGTATGACAGCCTCATACCCAATTATTTGTCTTTTTAGCTCTTCGTGGTATCCTCAGCACTCTTCTCCAGCACTGAAGCTCAAATGAGTTGATCCTCTTCTTATCAATATTCTTCAATATTATATATAGCCTGCTAAACTGAGGCTGTCGTACTTTGGCCACATCTTGAGAAGGCATCACTCATTGGAAAAGACAATAATATTAGGAAAGGTGGAGGGAAGTAGAAAGAGAGGAAGATCACATGCTAGATGGATGGACTCAATTAAGGAGGTCACAGGTATGAATCTGCAAGAATTTAGAAGAATATTGGAGCATAGGGAGTCTTGGAGATGTCTCATCCACAGGGTTGCCATGAGTCGAAATCGACTCGAAGGTGATTAACAATGAGTCTACTATATACAATGTATACAATACAGTCTTCCCTCCTCGTTCACGGAATTGAAGTCTGCAGTCTTGGTCCTTCGTGGACCGGTAAGTGGGGACAGATAAAATGGTGCGCACGCCCATTGAAAACAATGGGGACTTGAATATTAACGATATTTCCGATTTGTGGGGGGTTCCAGAATGGATCCCCCACGAATCGGAAGAGATGACTGTATTTTCTTTCTCTCTCTTTCTCTCAGACACATACACACACTACATAGACATAGACAGTGAACGTCTTCGCCCAGAATTTGTATAATTCTTAAAAGTTGGTGGCCTTCACCTTGCGTGATGGTAGTGATATCCATAATTATGGAAATGTAGGATACTTTTTTTCTCTTTCTCCACAATGGGTAGCCACCATTGTTTTCCTTTCCAGCTTCTAGGACAGAAAATATACTGCTCAGGTAGACTTCAGTCTCTTGTTCCTCAACCTTAAGCTCTGCCCACCTTGCTATTTTTGCTTAACAGCTGCTGAGTATTTTCACAATGCTTTTTATAGTGTATCCCATGCTAGATCTTCCTTCCCTTTTGTGTCTTGTTTATAAAACATGGTAGCATTGCAATATGTTTTCCCATGTATGTTCTGAAAAGAAGTAAGTAGAAGTCCCTAGCAATGAATGGTGGGAGGCAGGCTTCTGGAAGCCACAGGAGAATAAAGAAATGGCATTAATGAAATGGGTTTTGTAAGCCACACTTTACAGAAGGGGAGTTGACTGTGACTGGATGACACCAGGGAACATCAAAGGTGCCTAAAGAGTGCTTAAAGGGAAGGAGTAGCCAAAACTGACACAGAGAAATTGAAATAATATTGAGAGAGTAGCTACAAGTTATGCAGGTAATATGGAACAGTGGTTGCCTTGGGGAGAAGAGTGATTCTGCAAGTTAGCCAGAGAGTTGAGTGACAATATCTTGAGTTACATGATCCACCTTTAGTGGATTGTCACAAATCCAATTCATTAATCTGGTTTTATTTCTGAAATTACAGAGCACGCAGCAGGCCTCAGTTCATGCCTGGCAAGTACATGCTGGCTTCTTGGGTCATAGGCAGTGCAGGTATGCTGCAAGGTCTGTGAAAATCCAGATCCTGTATATGGAACTGTGGGGGCGCATCTGCATTAGAAATAAATGCAGTTTGACACCACTTTAAGTGCTGTAGCTCCATCCTATGGAATTCTGGGATTTGTTGTTTTACAAGGTCTTTAGCCTTCTCTGCCAAAATGCTGGTATCTCACAGATCTGTAGGTTTCTGTAGCATGGAGCCGTGGCAATTAAAGTGGTGTCAAACTGCATTATTTCTACATTGTAGATGCTCCCTGGGCCTGGGCTACACTGTCTGTAAATTATTTTCTAGATTGGAATGAGCTTTGTGTTTCACAGTTTCTATCTTAAATTCCTTGGTGACCAATGGCTTTACTCAGTTTCAGAAAATTTACTATCTGATCTGTGGGATACTTTTCATTGGGAATTAGACTGGTTTCAGCCCACTTGCATGAATGCTTTTGTTGTGACTTTTCTTCCATCTGCTGGGGAGAGGGCTTTGATCAGCTGATTGGCTCTTGTAAATGTCAGGTCCCTGGTATTTTTCAATAAAGGGAACATCTGCTTTTATAAAGGCATCCAAAGCTGTCAACATTATTCCATTCTTATTAATACAAAATCATTAAAAAATGGCCCTTCTCCCACATAATGCTTCTCTTATAATGAGTGAAGTCTACTGATTAAGAGAAACAGACACATATCCTCATTTTTCAGATGTTTAATGATGTTACCCCTTATTACTTAAATCCTGATTGATTTTAATTTTTTTTATGAAAGACAGGAATCTTTCAATTATTTTCCATAATATTAACAAAATTACAAACATGATTTACACGCTATTGTTTCAAACTCTGCCAAAACCATTTTCTTAAACAGGGTTGAGGGACTTGTGACTCTCCAGATGTTACTGGACTGCAGATCTTATACTTTCTCACCATTAGCTATGCTGCTTATGGCTTATGGGAGCTGCAATCCAGCAACGTCTGAAAGGCATAACTTAGCAAATAACATGTTGCTTTTTCAACTAACAATTCCAAGCTCTGGGTTGCTCTGTTGTGTAAGACATTAATAGAGCTTTCAATACATGTTTGAAACTCCCTGGTATTTTAATTGAGGCTCAAATAAGTATAACTTAGTATTTGTTTAATCTTTTGCGCTTTGTAACAGAACTAGACTTTGGAATGGCAGAAAATCAGTACTTCAGGTTTTTATTAAGATAACCTAGTTTTGTCTCCATACTGCAATGAGGCGTGCAGATAAATCCACATGACTGTTGTACTACCCTGGTTGTGCATATAGGCAGTAGCACAAATTGGGATCTTCTTATGATGATGTTGTTTATTCAGGGAAGATGGGTGGCAATGGGAGGGGAGCAATCTGTGCTGGTCTCCCATACATAGAACTTGCTTCCTTGACAGGTTCATCTGGTGCTGCTGTGGTTGCCTCTCCCAGTGTTAAAAAGTACTTTTTAAATTTTCTTTTAGTTGTCTATAGATTTAATTAATTGATGTTTTAGTAACAATTTTTGTGTTTTTAATATTGCCTTTTTTTCTGCAAATGTTTCTTGCATCCTTGCGATCATAGCTTCTTACACTTATTATAAAGTGATGATTTTCATTAGAAGGTCAATATATAATATTATAAAACAAAAATAGAAAAATAAAGATATATTCATCATACTTTATGATAGAATGGTCATGTTTTGATTGTCATACCATGGCTTATTCAACTGTAATATGTAGGAACCTTTTGCCTACCTGGAGCACCCTTGTTCCTTTTTTCATGCAACTGTGATGAACCCAGGATTTCTCATTTTGTCCAAAATGAAAAACTCTGGTTCTTAGTTTCAGAAAACTTTAGTTTCTTGAATTGATTTCAGATTATGATACAAGAGCCTGATTTGTTCCATATCTGGCAACTGCAATGTCCCACTTTGAATGAAAAGCAAAAGGATAGTTAAAGAGATTTCCTGGTTCAGTCATGGACCATGCAAAAGGGTTGTGTGTGCAGGCATTATGTTTCTACATATTTTAGCTTAATAAATGGAGACATGATGCTCCACCAGGCTGATGAGGGCCTTAGTAGGATGGAAAAAGCCAATTATTAACTTACAAAAACTTCCCTGCCTGGTTGCATAGAGATAATTACTACTTGCCATGCGTGTTCCAAGCCTGATTTCAACTGCTGGATGGCAAGTTTCCTCCCTTGAATACTTACATGTCTTTTTAGTGACACACACTTTGGTTGTTTTCAGTAAATGTTTGTGATTTCTCTAGAGCTGTAACATTTCTACAAATTTTGAAGCCATGGAAAAATCCACTTTTTTCCTGCCTTTGGAGGGGGATAAAGCCAGAAATGTTCTTAAAAATTGGAAACTGTAATATTCAGCTCCCTTTACAGATTAAAAGTCATTTTATTAATTTAAGGACATATTATTTATTATATGTAACTTTGTCATAAAATTATTGGAAATGTAGTTAATTCAGAATATAATTACAGGTTGAACTTTGTCAAATTTCTATTTTTTCTGCAAAGGCTATAAATTATAATGAATACCTACACTGTAAAGAACCTCTTCCATTTTGCCAGTTTTAGGAGTGGGTGGGGGGAAATCCAAATAAAACCGGAACAAGACATATATCAGTTAACAATATCAGTAAAACAGTGGAAAAATTGTGTCTAGTCAAGCAGACATAATGCATTTGTTTCCACAAAATGAACTGAAAAAAGGAAACCAAAACCAGGAATTACAGTGTTTTGACACTGTACATTTTTGTTGTTTGTTGTTAACTGCCCTTAAGTCAATCTTGACCCATGGCGACCCTGTGGATGAGACATCTCCAAGACCCCCTGTCCTCCATTGCTCTGCTTAGTTCCTGTAAACTCATTCTCATAACCTCCTTAATAGTGGTCTTCCTCTCTTTCTACATCTGCCCACCTTTCATTCTTTCTCATGAGGTGACCAAAGTATGATAGCCTCAACTTGGCTTTCAGGGAGATTTCAGGCTTGATCTGCTGTAGGATCCATTTGTTTCTCCTTTTGGCTGTCCTCAGCACTCTTCTCCAGCACCACATCTCAAATGAATTGATTTTCCTCCTATCCACCTTTGTCACTGTCCAGCTCTCACAACCATACTTGGTAATAGGGAAAACAATGGCTTGTACGATTCTAACTTTGTAACTCAGTTGGATATCTTTACATTTTAGAATCTTTTCGAATTCTTTCATAGCTGCCATCCTCATTCCTAGTCTTCTTATTTCTTGACTGCAGTCCACATTCTGATCAATGTTTGACCCAAGGCATGGGGACTCTATTACTATTTCAATTTCCTCGTTGTCTACGTTAAATCTGTGTAGATCTTATGTAGCCATTATTTTTGTTTTCTTTATGTTAACCAGTAAGCCTGCCTTTTGCGCTTTCTTCTTTGATCTTTAATAGTAGTTGTTCCAGTTCTGTAATATTTTCTGCTAGTAGTATAGTGTCATCTGCTTATCTCAGATTGTTGATATTCTTTCCTCCTATCTTCACTCCTCCTCCTGTGTCCAAGCCTGCTTTTCATATGATATTTTCTGCATACAAGTTGAACAGATAGGATGAAAGGATGCAGCCTTGTCTGACCCCTTTGCCAGTTGGGAACCATTCTGTTTCTCCATATTCTGTTCTGACAGTAACCTCTTGCCTTGAGTACAGATTTCTCATTAGGTGTATCAAGTGAGTGGCACTCCCTTGTCTTTAAGGGCATTCCATAGCTTTTCATGATCAATGCAGTTGAAGGCTTTACTATAGTCTATAAAGTACATGCTGATCTTCTTTTGGAATTCCTTGGTCCCTAGTACCTCTTTAGCCATCATATGTTTGCAATGTGGTCCCTAGTACCTCTTCCTGTTCTGAACCCTATTTGTATTTTTGGGTACATACACTTACATAAAAATCTTCCTGTTACCTAGGGTTTTTTAAATTTTATTTTATTTATTTTTTTAGAAATAATTCTGGAGCACAGATACATGAAATGTCTTAAACATTTCATTAATCACTCTAAAAGAAAATAATCTATGAGCTTTTTTTTCATTTTTTTAAAGAAAGTGACATTCCCCCCCCCCCCATTTTCCTCTCTTCCACCCCGCAGTCTTCACATCCCTAGATCTTCCTGACTTCTGCTGGCATTCAGCATTTTGTCATTTATTTCCATCTGTCTCATGTATACACTAAAATCCCAACAACATAAGAATTTTTAAAACCTTTATTATTATTATTTGTGACACTCCTCTGAGTTTGCTTTATACCAGGCTATCCTCTCCCCCCATGTGGAGTTTGTGTGTATGGTTTGTGGAGTTAATTTGATTTGACTGGCCTTATGGCTGAGTAATGAAAAACAAATTTTGTCTCTGTTCATACTTTCTAAGATCCTTTTGATGGAACAGCTTTGCAAGTTACTAACCCACAAAAATGTTGACTACCATGCTTGTCTAAAATTACCTGTGTTAGTCATTTGCAGACTTACAGGAGAAGGGTGGAACCCAAGCTTCCTTGCTGAGTTGTCAAGAAGCATCTTTTAGTTGCCAAAGGCAAGCAGACATTTATAAACACATTCTTGTGATCTTCTAAGGCAGGAGTGGAAATCATGTGACCTTCCAGATGTGGTTGAACAGCAGCTCCTGGCATTTCTCAACACTAAATGTGCTGGCTAGGACTGCTAGCACTTGTAGTACAGCATCATCTGGAGGCTGACATGATTTTCATCCCTGTTTCAAGAAGAATTTCTATTTGGAAAAAGGCAGGGAGGCAAGAGATATCCAGATGTTCTGCTTTGCCTTTAAACTAGAGATTAACAATATAAGAAAGGAAGCACTTTTATTTTGGTTTGGTGTGAGAGACATAGACGTGTATTCTTTCTAATGTTGGGTTTTTGTGAGTCATATGCCTACAGAAGGTTTGACTGATAAAAAGCCTGTGTATCTTTGATAGCATATGAATACCAGAATATACTTTTTTCCGTTTTGGCTGGGAATAATTACAGGGTTGTTCTTTACAGCTGAATGAATTAACTACATATAGAATGCAAAGGCATGTGATTACTTCCTTTTTCTGTTTTCCATGAGAAGGTAAAGCAGCTTTGTAAGATGATCATTTGGAGCAGCAAAGCAGAAGATGAGAAGATGTACAAATGTTTCTTACCTATTATTTTCCTATCCCAAAAGATATCACTTGAATATTTGTTAACAAGAGTTTCAACTCTTGTTGTAAGGGTTTCACAAGTGTGTCTTCCAAGATACTGGAAGGATAAAATAAACCTTCCTCTGATTTCCTCTATGGAAATAGAGTTGATTTTGTGGATTGCAATTTAAATACAGTCACCTCTTCATTTTCGCAGAATTGGTGGCTGCATCCCACACCACCATTCAAGCCAATTGGGCTTGAATATTTGCAATTTTCCATTTTCGCAGGGGGTCCGGGACAGATCCCCGCAAAAAAGGAGGGACAAGTGTATATCATAAAGGAGCATTTCAGCATCCATGGCAAACTGTTTTGTAAGAATTTAATTTTTCTTTCTTCATTTTGTTAGTAGTTTTGTTCAGTCCAGATACACCCAGGCATAAATGGTTTTTTAGAAGAAGTTGAAAGTGACTACTTCAATACAGGAGATGCTATTTTTTACAGCAACTGATTAACTGCCTATGTGACGCTGTTTGTATCATTCTGGGCTCCAGCAATAAGTATATTAGATTAGGCACAAAGCTATTGTAGCTTAAGATGCTAACTTTAGAACTTTAGCCAAAGGATTTGCTTGTATCTTTAATTCAATAAACATTTCAGAATGCATTTCTTTAAAATCTGATTAGAAGCTATATATACACTTCTTTTATTTATTTATATTCAGCAGTGCACGTCCTTATGTTTCTGTCATAATTTGTCCTGAACACATGACAAGTTTGGATAAAAAGGAAAGACACTGGCTGCAGTTCTGCACACAGACTATATAGGTCTAATTCACAACAAATGGGATTTAAGCAGCCTAACTCAGAGCATGATGGCAACTCTTTTATCTACTACCACTACTACTCTTCTATTTTCAGAGACAGACATACACTATTACACATCACAACAGGGCTGAGCAAGTTGTTGCCCTCCAGATGATTGTGGACTGATACTCTCATGGGTCCACCTCAACATTAGGAAGAACTTCCTGACAGTAAGGGCTGTTCGACAGTGGAACACACTCCCTCGGAATGTAGTGGATTCTCCTTCCTTGGAGGTCTTTAAGCAGAGGCTGGATGGCCATCTGTTGGGGATGCTTTGATTTGGATTTCCTGCATGGCAGGGGGTTGGACTGGATGGCCCGTGCGGTCTCTTCCAACTCTATGATTCTATGATTCTATGATTCTATGATGGGAGTTGCAATACAACTATATCTGGACAGCCACAAGTTGCTCGCCTCATTGTTCATTCTTGTTAAGGTAAACCAACAGAAGAAAATATTTACTAGATTAGTCTGAAAGGTCTGTGTAACCCGACATCCTGCTCCTCAATAGGCCAAGCAGATACTGATTAGGCAACCTGCAAGAAAGACTTCAGGATAATACTCTGTCTGGCTGTTGCTTCCCATTAGCTGGTATTGAATGGCACAGTAACTTTAAAAGTGGACAAAAGCTACAAATTTACCTAACCTTGGAAAGCCTTCTAAGTTTCTAAATTTCAAGCTTAGTTACATGTTAGATAAAGACATCCATTCTTATTTCCCTTTCCTTTGTTGTCAGTCATATTAATTGGTTCACCTTGAATTGTAACCTTGTGACAGAGGGAGACATACTTGTCCCTTCCCACTTTCACTAAACCTTCCATCATTTTATATACCACTATTATGTCCACTCTCTTACGCTCCCTCTTTTCTGTTGTCAAGAACCCAGGGAGTTGTTCCACCCCCATGATTGTTGGTTTCCCTTTTGTACACCCTCTCAACATTGTCCTGTTTGAAAGGGAGTGCCCAAAACTATGCACAGTATTCCAAATGTGGTTGTGCCATAGATTTGTGTATGAATTAATGTTGCAAAATTCAGTTCCTTTCCCAATGCCCTTGGCATGGACTTTGCAGTGTACTATAACTTCAGGATGTCTTTTGGTTGGTTGCCTACCGTCTCTCCATCTTAACTGCTACCACCCTTGCCTTGGAGAGAGAGTAGAAGAGGCAGGCACAGCTCTACCATACCTAGACCCAGAAACAGATGGAGGACCCTCCCTCCATTCCAGCTGCCACTTCCCTGGCTGTGGAGGAAGAGAAGAACTAGCCTTATCAGTTGGATTTGATTCCCTCCCCCCCTGCCTTTCCCTTCTCCTTTTGTGTCATGTCTTTTTGGATTATAAACCTGAGGGCATGGAAGTGTCAAATTAACAATCTGCAAGCTGTTCTGAGAGCCTTTGCAGCTGAAGAGCAGGGTATAAGTACTCTAAATAAATAAAGAATAAATAAGTAATATTTCATCAGTATATTTGAAGTTATATTTTTAAATGTTATTAAGTTAAAACAGTCATATTGTAACATCAGTATACAAAAAAGTTTCTGAATATTGTACTCATGTATAAGTCTGTAAGTTTTAGTCCAAAAATTGACTCAAAAAACCTAAATCGACTTATCCACGAGTCAATGTAAGTTCTGTACTTTAACTATTATTTAAAAAAGGAACCATCCCCTGGTGAAAGGCAAGAGCATAATCTATATTGGAAGGACTGACCCTCCTCTATTCTCTCAGTCAGCTTTTAGTGTGAGCACAAGCAGTTATGCCTTCTGGAATTTTGTAGTTTCTTTGGCATTGTTTTCCTTTGCTTTGTCCTTTAGATCTTTTGTTACATGCTTCTGAGTTTTACCTTTTACTTATCCATGGTTCATATCAAAATCCATAATTTTGGCCCCCAAACAGGATGTCAACTTATACATGAGGTCGACTTACAGTTGAGTATATACAGTACCTGTTTGAGTTCTTCAGATGTGCTCCCTGGAGGCAGGTTCAGGTATTTTCTGCAGTGAAGGCAGACAGAGAATTCATTAAAATTCTCTGCAACGTCTGCTCAGAGGCACTGTACAACAGCATACTGGTTTTGAAGTGTGAATATAGTGTTAGGAACTTGAGACAGAGTTGGGATTTCCCCCCCAAATATTACAAATCTGCCTAATAATTGTATTCCTTGTGCTGTCAAGGACCTATAGGGTAGGATCCTGTATTGACAAGCCACCTATGTAGTAAACCATAGCAAAAAAATTGTAACAAGCCTGTGCTCATGTAGAGAGGTGCCCAAACTCTTGTGCATGCAGAAGAGTGATAGAGGAAGAGGAGGAGCCTGCATGCTGCATCTGGAGGTTGACTCTGATTTCTTGAATACCTTGCTTTGGGAGAGCCTTGAGCCAGTGCACTATGGTAAGAGTGGCTTGGAAAATTGCCTGCTTGTCTAGACTTGCAATTTGGGGTTATATAAGGGCTGATTTATATGGCACCGTTGCCTCTAGAGTTAGTGTTCTATATTGGACCTTGAGAGAGCGATCGATGTGGTTGAGCTATACTGTCATGGACAGATCAGATTTGTCCTTCAAACCTCCACTGAGTTTTTCAAGCATGATGTAACAGATTACAATCTGCCCCTTAAAACTGATATATCTAGATGGTTTGCTGCTGTCTTGAGGAAGTCTCAGTTTGAGCCATCAGTCCTGCTAAGACCTTCCTTTCTATCTAACATGAGATAACATGGGCAATGGATATGGTTGTTCTCAAATGTTTTGACTAAATTGCAGATCTGTATCAACTCATCACTATTTTCAGGTACTATAAACAGTCTGCAATTACTGCACAAATGGCAGAAGACATGAGGTGAATATGATCTAATACAGGGGTAGGCAACCTTTCCCCTTTAAGGGCCGAGGGACTTCAGCTCCCAGAAGCCTCAGCCATGTTGGCCAATAGTCCCATGTTGGCCGATAGCTCCTGGGATTCTGGGAGCTGAAGTCCCTCAGCCCTTAAAGGGGAAAGGTTGCCTACCCCTGGTTTACAGTCTTGTACAATTGTCTATACAAATTCTCCAGTTCTCTGCATGCTTACCTGAGAGAAGCTCCACTAAGAGAGTAGTACTTGCTTTGGACTCAATGGATATTTGGGACTGTTTTATCTAAGATGCGTTGAAAGGTTCTTCAGAGTTGTAGCCTAGATTAATATTTTAATAGAATTGCTCTGTGCATCTCATAAATACGCCAACTATCACAGTTTCATATGCTAACAAAGTTATAAATAATTCATTTTATGTTCTTAATCTTAGTTTCGATAAGAAAGTGTAGTATGTATGCCAGTTAATTTTTTTAAAGAAAGTTCTTTTAGCTTTCCCTCCTCAGTTATCTATTCCTACATCTTCAAAGTTTCTGGAAAGTTTTACATTTCTAGATTCTTTAGCCTCACTGTTACCTTCCTCCTACAATTACTTTCAAGTAGTTAATCTCTTCTGTTTGTCAGTGAAGATGAGCTGTATGAAAAATAACAGTGGAAAAACCCATACAAGGATGTTGACTTTGGAGCTGCTCTTGTCACAGTATATGGCACTTGGGGCTCTCCCTGTCTTGAGGACACTGGGAAAGAGAAGCGAGCAACCTTAGTAGTGTTTCTTACCTCTAAATACAATCACCCCTCCTTTCTCGCGGACTTAAAGTCCACAGTTTTGCATACTCACAGGGGGGGCGACCTCTATGAAAATCAGTGAGGCGCATCCCATTCAAGTCTATGGGGTTTGAATATTGCTGAATCTCTGTTTTCATGGGGGTGGCTGGGTCTGGAACAGGTCTACCGTGAAAACAGCTGGCCAATTGTACAACTTGTTTCAGAAGCTAAGAGAACATCTGTAATTCTCAAGAAGCAGAGCCAGGTTCCTTTCCCATGTGATCAGCACAGTGCTGCCTTTTCCATCCAGATGCCTTTTAGTTTGGTTAACTACAACTCTTCGAATATGTCAATTGGCATAAGAGGGCATCTGGTTTAGGTATGCTAGAAGAGCATGTCACCCACATTTCTCTGTTAATGAGTAAGCTGACTGATACTGCAGGTAGTGTTCCTATTATGGTATGAGCAGGTTTTTTATCTGTATTTGAACATAACTTAATAATCTAAATATTAATATTATTTAGATAAGTGTTAATCTAATCCATACATTTCTAGATTGCCTTTCACTAGAAAGCTCAGAGTCAAGTACGTCTTAGAATAAGATATCGAAAACTGAGTCTTATAAACAGAAAACAGCACTTGCTCAAATTATGCAGAACAGATGAAATCATAATTGAAAGCCACTTACATCCATGATAGAATGACTAAGCAGGTTTTTAAATCTTTACCTGGTACTAGGAGTACCTCAACGCCAGTGCCAGACAAGATTCCCTCGAGAACACATTTTATACACCAGATTCCACAGCACAGATTCCAAGCTTTCAGTTGCTCACAATACACTTGTGCTTTCCTATTGCAAAGCAAGCTTTGATATATTTGGCTCCTGAAAAGGTTTTTCTCTCTCTCTCTCTTTTTTTTTTTAGGTTCCTTGCACTAATTCCTTGGAGATTATATCATTTGGTTTCACTCATGCTCCTTGGAGTTGTCATGATGCAGATGATGAAGGAGTTGGTGTTGTCTCGACCAAGAGGTAAACTGCCTCCTATGCAGTTTTTTTATTAGTAACATCCTGAAACCCATGAGTATCCCTTGATCTTCAAACTACAGCAATAAACGTTCTAAAATAAACTACTGGTACCTTGAGTAGAAATCTGGCTGCTTAATATTGCATTACTTGCTAAGGAAAATGCCTCATATTGAGTGACTTTATGGAGTGAAACATTATATTCCATAATAAATTAGGTAGGCATTATTGGGAGGCTTATATATGTGTAATAGGGTGGGATTTCTCTCCCACAAACAGCAGAGCCCTACCTTGTACTTCACAGCATGCAAAGAGATTTTGCAGCACCTTTGAAGTTAACAAAGATAGAAGTTCGTAGCATGAGTTATCATAGAGTTGAGCCAACTTCCTCAGATGCAGGTACACAGTCTCAAGTTTATCAAAGCTCATGCTACCAAATTCTGTCCTTCAATTAGTCTCAAAGGTGCTGCAATATCCTTTTGCATATTGATTTTCCAGACTGACACAGCAATGTTTTTGAATTGTACTTCAAAGTTTAACTTTCACAAGAGAATGAAATATCGTACTGTAAACGTTGGGCCAGATAACGAAAAATGCCTTCTGTATTGAATGATCATCTGTATCTTGTTTTCAGGTGCACAGTTATGGAGAAGCCTAACTGACCGGTAAGTGTTAGACACTGACATATACTAAATAATTTATTGTGTTAGTGATTTGGGAATATTAGACCCTTCTCGTGGTATTAAATAGAGCATAAATACTGAGCACATTTCCTTACTTGCTGTCTATATTAGCATTTTTTCTCCACTGATTAATTTGTCAAGGAACATGTGTGTATCCTACCATGGGAAACCTAGAGCTCTGCCAATCTGTCCCTGGAGGTTCTAGATCTTGAACTAAAAATATGACCTAGAATATGCTCAACATGCTGTGTTGAGCTGTGCTGCCACAGTGGGTTAGAAAGAGAGAGAGGGAATGGTGGCCATCTTATTCTCCTTTTTTGGGAAGGGCTTGTCAAAGAAGAATATCAGAGTTCCATGAAACTAAGTTAGGAAACATTCTAGATCAAAATTTTCATTTCTTAACAATGTAAAATATTTTGACTCATCTCTGATGAATTTTATGAAGAAAATTTTGTTTGGTTAGCCTAGTTTGAATTGAATGTTTATATCTGCCTCCTTTAATGACTAAACCACCAAATCATAGTACTGCACTAATATATGCAGCATCTACATAACTCTCTCCATTGAATCTCTAATTACTGTTCACAAATTTATTGAATTGTTTTATTTCAGCCCTCCCCCCCATCAAGCTAATGGAAATTTAGAAGGCTTCTATACCTATTTTATTCTGAGGGTGACATTGTGGGGTAGATTTTATTGAGAGTTCATAATTGGCCCCAAGTCATCATCCAGTGAACTTTATAATGGAGGGGAGTCTACCCATTCCAAATCAGAAACTCAACCAGTATACCGCTCTGGACTTAAATGAGCTGATCATGATCTCTAAATAATAATAATAATAATAATAATAATAATAATAATAATAATAATAATAATAATAATAATAATTTTTAAATTTATATTTCCCGCCTCTCCCTACAGATCGAGGCGCGATTACACAAGTAAATGAATACAATATGCAAAATACAAACAATAAAAT
>CM034706.1:112727226-112744263 GCA_020142125.1 Phrynosoma platyrhinos
TGTACTTTGTCCTTTAGGGGAAGTGTGACCCTGTCCAGTACTGAATGCCAAAGCTCCTTTCCTGGACTTGGGGTACCTATCGCAAGTGCCTGTGTTTTCTCTGGATTCAGCTTGAGTTTGTTTTCCCTCATCCAGCCCATTCCTAGGATGATAGGAATGTGGAATCCTAGGATTTGTAATTTAGGAAAGTACTAGAGTGCTCTGGATGAGACTTCCAAATAGCCCCTTCCTAAACCTCAAATCTCAGGATTCCATAGGATGTTGCCTTGATCATTAAAGTGGAATCGTAGTATTATAATTGTGTAGTGTGAAAAGGCCCACAAATTCCATTGCACCAGTGACAAAACTGCTGGAAATCAATACAAACAGCAAAATCATTTATTTGCTAAACTCTGGATTTTGCTTATTTGCACAGATTATCAATTTTTTTTAAAAAAATGTTCCCATTTTTCTACTCACACTTGTGGCAGGAACTTTTGATGCAGCACAGCTTTCTATGGCATGTTTTCACAGAGTGCTGAAAACTCAAATTCATTGAGCCTGTGTTTCAGGGCAGGGGATTTTTTTTTTTTTATATCCCTAGAATTAATTGACTATTTTATTACATATATATTTACATCATTCTGATGGATAGGTTTTTTGTTCCCTCTGTTCGTTCTGCTACTTGTGGAAATAAGTGGGGTAACTGGTGGTAAGAAAGTGTATTTACTAGCTTTCTTAGATATTGTACCTTGTAGTTCAGATGTTCTCAAACAGTTGGGCAGGATCCACGGGGGAAGGAGGATGAGAATCTGATCCCTCCTCCTCTTTCTCTTCCCAAACTGTAAAAGTTAGGCATGTGTTGAGTTAAATATTGAATTTACTTAAATAAGATTGTTCTAATTTGAATGCTGTTTCCTTATAAAATGTTAAAATATGAATATGCATGAATGTACAAACGAAAATATGCACACTAAATAAACAAAATATTTTTATTCATATGCTATGTGATATGCTACATTATATTCATATGCTTTGTAAAGGGGGGGGGCAGTCCCACAGGTAAAATGTTTGAGTACCACTGTTATAAACCATCGTAAAAAAGTTTCTCATGCATCTCTCAAGTCTTTAAAATTTCTTCTTGCAGTCCAGTTTAGGACTATTTAAGCTGTGGTGGGTTTTTTTAAGTTGTATGGCTGGGCATGCTTCCTAGGCTTAGGACATTATTGTTGCAATATATATACAGGCCAGTTTGGTGTGCAAAAAGAAGAGAAGAGGATGAGATTATGGAAGTGTGGTGAACATGTGATGGGACAGTCGGTTGCCTTTTCCCCATTTCCCTGCTGCATCCCTACTACCGTTAACCATTTGCCATAATGTCTTCCCTAATACAGCCCTGGTGGCGCAGTGGTTAAATGCCTGTACTGCAGCCACTCACTCATAGACCACAAGGTTGCGAGTTCAATACCAGCCAGGGCTGAGGCTCGACTCAGGCCTGCATCCTTCCGAGGTCGCTAAAATGAGTACCCAGCTTGTTGGGGGGCAATCAGCTCACAGTTGTAAACCGCTTAGACATCCCATAGTGTGATATGAAGCGGTATATAAATAAGCTGCTTTGCTTTGCTTTGCTTTAATACTTTCATAATTTACACAAGCCAGTGTTTATTCTTAACTCAGAATTTGAAATCAGATGTTCATTTCTGTATAGCATTGTTGTATATGAGGTGGATAATAATAGGCCCTACTCTCTCGCAAGTGACCTTCCTGTTGCTTCAGATAAAAAACCCTCTCTTTTACATACTCTTTGAGGAGGATTTGCTGGATAGTGTTCTTTTCCATAGTGAAACTTGTCATTCTTTCTGTGAATTATTGGAAGCATGCCAGTTTGCTGGAGACTACTTCTAGGCATGGAAGAGGTACATACATACTCCTTTCTTACTATATTTGCCCTTCTGCATCCTGTCTTTTCAACTCTATTTTTTCAGTGAATGGGCTAAATTTTTGGCAGTGTGAAGTTAGTGTGAAGATCCTATAGAGGGCAGTAGAATGTATTTAATATAATTCTTTTTAGGTATATCTCTGTATGCAAGTAGATGAGTTCCAGGATATTACTTCTTAAACTGAAAATTTGGTACCACAGGCAGAAATAATGTGGAAAGAAGAGGAATATGTTCCTACACTGCAAAAAGAAGGGCATTTTGAACGTGTGCCAGTAAACCTTTTATCCAAAATTAACACATAGGAAATGAAACAAGCAGGTTAGGCAAGCCTGTCATAAGTAAACAAAAACTTCTTGAGCTTTCTACAGACCACTTGCAAGCTTCTTCCAAAATGCATCCAGAGATATTTCCCCCTTTCACCAGCCTCACTTGTATTATGATTTCCATTTTGGTCAGCAATCTTAAAGATCTATGTTTTTGTTTTTGTTTTTTAACAGACTTGTAAGGCAGCCTAATCTGCTTTCGCCTTTCCTCTCTGTTTTGCTGTTCATGCATGTTCAGGAAGGGATTTGAGAGACAGCTGCTACAACTTTGCAACCATATACAACTAGAGTAGGATTAGCTGATGAGTATCCCATTCTTTTCCAGCTCAAGCTTTATTGCACTATCTATTGTAGATACGCTGTTACAAGCCAGCTACTGAAAGTATGCTTTTCTCCAGTTGTCCTTCATGACCCTCCCAATTCTCCTGAAAAACCTCCAGTTAGACAGAGGACAAGGAAGAAAAGAGGAGGGGCTGGGTGGGCCGAAAAAGACTTTGTTAAAATGCACTTCTTTTAAAAATGCTTTGTTATCTGAGGTATGCTTGTTCTTTGTAGGGCACAGTGAGGAGTTTGCCCCACTTGAGGGTTTTTTAAAATGAATTTATTTAAACCTAGAACTCTGCTTTGGCCATAGGCTTTCTTGGAATTGAGTATTGTCTTGGATATAGTTGACAGCTGGAAAGCCAAATACGTCTGGACTTCTAATAACCTTTTAGAATTAAAAAAAAATGTTCATCAGCACACACACCTTAATATGTGCAGATAAAAATCAGTGCATTTCTAAAATGCATACACACACTTTTATCCATTCAAAATTCATACAATTGGGGAAAAATGCTCACAAAAATGCAACATTTCCCCCCCAGGAAGGAAAGAAACTTCTGTATCGAGCTAGAATAGGAGAAGCTCATTAATAAACTCTATCACTAAAACAAAAACCTCAAAGAGATTTTTTTAAAAAAAGAATGGTTTATCCCTAGTATATACTTTCTGAAAACTAGGTATATTATACCCAAGCTTTGCAGCTAACAATAATTTACAAGAGTGTCCCTTCAAACAAACCCAATCTTTATTGTTAAGGTCAATTCCTTTTTTCATATAGCTGAGGATTTTGTCCTTCTCCCATTCTGCCCTCATTCTTCCTAACCCAAAAGAAAGCACTTGGTACAAGCTAAATGTGAAACAAGCATTAAAAATTTACCTCCAGAAAGCTGCCTCCTCCATGTCCACAGAATCTCCATTTGTATCTTTCCATCTGTGATCTCTAAGGAAGATTGTTTCCTTACCCATCCTGACAAATAGATGGAGCATTTGGAAGTAGGATCTATAGCAGGTGGTGGGGTGTAGATCTTAACCCCCCATATTGCCTCCCATTTCAATTTTTCCCATTTTTCTTCGCTGGCTCTGGTAGATTCCATTGTTAATGGCCCATGTGTGAATAATACTTGGAGTACTTACTATGAAGGCTCATTGTAGATTGCAACAAAAGAAACATCCACACCTACCTGTGTAGTGATTTTTGTAGTTAGGGAAAGAAAGGCCCTCTGTGTTTCTGCCAGTCTAATGTTCTCTTATTTCCCTTCTTGTCTTTTCTGTGCTAACTAGAGAGAAGCCTAGGAGGGGAGTTGTTTAAGCTCTTCCTGGCTGGGCAACAATGAGACATAACCAAATTTTCCTTTGCTGCAATCTAGAATGAATGTTCATCATGGTGAATACACAATGTAGTGTTTATGAAACTTTTTGCAAGTTTTAAAAAGGTCAGTTCTACACTCAACTCAGCACTGTGTACAGTCAAGGAACTGTGGACTACAGTCAGCCCTCCATATCCATGGATTCTTTATCCATGGATTCAAACATCTTTGGCAGGGGTCGGCAAACTTTTTGCTGGTGGGGCCGGTTGCCCTGCCCCCCGATCGTCGGCGGGCCGAGGGGGGGGGGGTATGGCGCTGGAGGTGCATGCGCACTACTCCCACCATCGTGCGCATGTGTGCACGAGCGCAGGGCGCCATTTTGGAAATAAAAATGGCGCCCGCATGATGGCGGGGCGCCATTTTGGAACGCAAAATGGCGCTGGCATTTTGCGCATGTGCACGACGCCGGCACCGTTTTGCATTCCAAAATGCCGCCTCGCCATTGTGCGCATGCGTGAACGAGTGCAGGTTTTGCTTTCCAAAATGGCGCCCTGCGCTTGCACACGCATGCACATGACGCAAGGTGTCATTTTGGAACGCAAAACAGTGTCGCGTGTAGCGAGCGCATGCACACGATGCCAGCGCCATTTGGCGTTCAAAAATGGCACCCATTGTTGTGCGCATGCATGCGCGAGCATGGGCGCCATTTTGGAAAGGAAAATGGCGTGTGCACGGTGGTGGCAGTGCGCGCGGCAGCAGGGCCGGCCACGGGCTGGCTCCGAGGCTTCGGCGGCCCGGGTCCAGCCCGCAGGTTGTAGTTTGCTGATCTGTGGCTTGAAAATATTTTTTAATATGCGGTAAATCCCAATACACATACCTTGATTCTGCCATTTTATATAAGGGGTACCATTTTACTATGCCGCTGGATTTTGATACCCATGGGGATGGGGTGGGGTGTCCTGGAACCAAACCCCAGTGGATATCAAGGGACCACTCTGCTGTCTAAAAGCTGTTTGCACATTTGATTTTCAAACATGATGTCTCTGAACAGCCCTGTTTATACTGAACTTTCTTCATGTGATCTTCACAAAAGGATGGATTGTAGTAGTTGATGTGTGCCTTCAAGTCATTTCTGGCTTATTATAATCCTAAAGCAAACCTGTAACAGGGTTTTATTAGCAAGGTTTGTTCAGAGGAGGTTTGACATTGCCTTCCACTGAGGCCGAGAGAGTGTGACTTGCCCTCTGGGTTTCCATATCCCTGTGGGGATTTGAGCCCTGTTCTCCCAGGGTCCCAATCCAGCATTCAAGCCACTGTACCACAGTAGCCCTTCTGGATTGTATAGAGGAGGATTAAAGTGCATGTATACTTGTGGCTTGAAATACTTAACAGGGTGTGATATTTTTAAAAAACTGGCTGCTTCATTTCTAAGCTTTTAAATCATGTTATTTAGGAGAAGTGTGGAAATCTTTATGAGACATCTTTCCCCTTATATAGTGGCAGTGGGCAACTGTGGCCCACCACACGTTTTTGGCCTACAACCTCTATCATTGTCCATGCCCCCCCTCCCAGCTGCCTGCTTCTGCCTTACAGATGAAAATCCCATTCCAAGACTGATAGGACATCTGGATAATGGAATGCTGGGAATTACCATTTGAGCATGAGTGACATACAGGAAACAATACTTTGCCTAAATTGAATTGCATTTGGAGTACCTTTCTGGAATTATTTGATTGCCCCATTGCCCCCCAAACTAGAATTTCTGCGACATGGTACTCCATCAGATATCTTTCCAGGTAATAAAAACACACTTATCTCCATCTCTTTCTCCTCTCTTAGGGGGGAAGCAGACTGGCGGCATGGGGCCGCCGTGGGAAGGTGCGCCACGGGACCGAGGCATCCCCATGCCTTGATCCTGCGGCGCACCTTCCCCGTCCCTGAAAGGAGCGCTAAAATAGCGCTCCTTTCACAAGTCAGTGAAAGTGCGCCGCAAAAGCTTGCGGTGCACTGACTTTTCCGCCGCAGCGTGTCCGGACGCTGCGGCGGGAGGTTGCCCTCGAAGCGCCGGCCGTGGGGAGGGCCGGCGGCTCTGAGGGCAACCTCGGGAGGAGGAAGGGGCGCCGACCATGCGGCTGCCCCTCCTCTTCCTTGCCTCGAGGACGGCTTTTTAAGCCGTCTGCCGAGGCCCTTACTTCCATTTTATTGTGCTTATTATCTTTCTAAAACTAAAATACTGGATTTACAAACAATTTACCAGAGGTCCAAAGCTGTAATGAATGCAGCTTAGTTATAGTAACCCTCTTTTTTCCACCATTGTTTGTACCACTTGAAGATACAGTATGTCTTTCAAATAGTGGCATTTTTGTTTTCCTTTGGGATGCAGTTCTTCTCTTGCTCTCAACAGATTAGTGCTCAACAGATGACCTCAATAGGTTTTGGGCCAAACCTAACAAAATTAATTTCAACACAGAGAAATGTAAGATAGGCAGAACAAATGAAAGGCACAGATATAGCGTGGGTGACACCTGGCTTGACAACAGTACATGTGAAAGAGATCTAGGACTTTTAGTAGAGCACAAGTTGAGCATGAGTCAACAGTGTGATGCAGCAGCTTAAAAAGTCAATATGATCCTAGGCTGCATCAATAGGAGTATAGCATCTAGATCGTGGGAAGTAATAGTATCACTCTACTCTGCTTTGGTCAGACCTCACCTGGAATACTGTATATCAGGGATAGGCAACCTTTCCCCTTTAAGGGCTGAGGGACTTCAGCTCCCAGAATCCCAGGAGCTATTGGCCAACATGGGACTATTGGCCAACATGGCTGAGGCTTCTGGGACCTGAAGTCCCTCGGCCCTTAAAGGGGAAAGGTTGCCTACCCCTTCTGTATATTGTTCTGGGCACCACGATTGAAGAAGGTTGTGGACAAGCTGGATTGTGTCCAGAGGAGGGCAACCAAAATGGTGAAAGGTCTGGAAACGATGCTCTATGGCTTAGGCATCTGAATATGTTTAGTCTGGAGAAGAGAAGGTTAAGAAATGACATGATAGCCTTGTTTAAACATTTGAAAGAATGTCATACTGAAGATGGAGCAAGGTTTTTTTTGTTTTGTTTTGTTTTGTTTTTTTTTGCTCCAGAAACCAGGACATGAATCAATGGATTCAAGCTACAGGAAAAGAGATTCCACCTCAATGTTAGGAAGAACTTCCTGACAGTAAGGGCTGTTCGACAGTGGGACACACTCCCTCGGAGAGTGGTGAAATCGCCTTCTTTGGAGGTTTTTAAAAAGAGGGTGGATGGCCCTCCATGGGGCATGCTTTGATTGTGTGTTTCTGCATGGCAGGAAGTTGGACTTAATGGACCTTGAGGTCTCTTTCAACTCTGTGATTATATGATTCTTTAATTTCTGGGGTTTGTTTGTTCGCTTGTTTGGAGAAAGCAAAGAATCTTCAACTGCATGAGAAAAATAAATTGGAAAGGCTTATTGCTTTCTGTTTGCCATGTTGGTTGGTACTAGGGGGGAAAGTTGTGAAGCACAAAAGAGTGGTGCCTAGAATGGGCATTTAATGGATAATAAAAAGGTAGCCTTTTGACCTTTACTTGTATCCTGGTTTGTTAAACACACATATTGGATTACAAAACACTCTCAGAGAATTATTGACAGGAGGCCCAAGAACCTGGGTGTTGTGTGCAAACATCCGGGTTATGACGACACCGGAGGGTGTGCTTTTCATCGACACATCTGATTAGCCACTAACTTGGGTAGGAATGTCCTGGCACGAGCTTATCGTAGCATGTGAACGCATCAGCAGAATAACATGTTTATTTCCTTTCAAGAATTTCAGCAGACATTCTGACCACATGCAGCTTTGTGATCTGCTCAGCTCTGCATGGAAATAAAATGTTGCAACATAGTTTCTGTAAACTGATCTCCCTAGGAGAGACCCAGTGTGTTTATATACTGAAAAAGCATTTGAAATTTTAATTGATGAGGGTTTTTTTTCTCTCTTAGCACGTTCTGTACTATAATCCTTTATGAGACAGCAGCTTCTGTCCTTGTTTAAGCTCTTTGCAGCATTTCCTTGAAGTCCTCCTCCCTAATCCCATGGTCAACTGAGTTTTTTTAAACTATGCAGGACCAGACAAAATGAATAAATGGCAAGAACTACTGTTGTGGCAACCCTTGTGTTGACAAATGTTTTGTGCTGTAGACCACTATATGTTATAATACTTGTACTATTCAGAGGTTTGTCTTGAAACCTTGGCAGTAAGGATTATGTTTACCACAGTGTATAAAAATGTATTTACATTTTCTCCCTTAAAACACCCATGCATTTCTTGCTTACTAAACTGAGAGATACAGTCTACACGTAATAATCCTGAATGAAGGGGACAGAGTTTGTTTTGCTATTAACTAGTGATGGACTTTGGGATCATTGGACACTCTTCTGGAGTGTTTTACAATATGTATATACCAGACTGTTAACTGACTTTTCCAAAAACTTTACATACCTGGAAAGAAAGCATTGCTTCAGCAAAGCAAGCTTCATTAATTTACAAAGGCATTTAAGGGGGGGGGGACCCTCCCTTCTTACATATAAACTGTATAGTAAGCAATAAAATCTCATGTGAAGTCGTAGGCTTTCATGGCCGACATCCATAGTTTTTTGTGGGTTTTTCGGGCTAAGTGGCCATTTTCTAGAAGAGTTTCTTTTTGACCTATCTCCAGCATCTGTGGCTGGCATCATTCTCTGAAGATGCCAGCCACAGATGCTGGCGAAACATCAGAAAGAAATAAAATCTCAATTTGTCACGCTATAAAATGGAGCTAGCCTGCCCCATAGTATGATAAACACCCCAAAAGTCTGATTTTTATTAAATCTTTACCAAAACCTAATAAATTGTTTACAGTAGTACATATAAGCTTGGAGTCAGAATTGCCTGTTTATGAATGGGAGGGCCTTGGATTCAGTACAGTCTTCTACTCATGGAAGAGGATCTCCCTACCCCAGATCTGCTTTCCATACTATAATTCTCTGGGACAGCAGCTTCTGTCCTTGTTTATGCTCTTAGTAGCAGTCCTTGTTTATGCTCTTGGAAGCTCCAAAGGGTTCTCCAAGCCTTCACTGCAGTTTTTCAGGAGGGACGAGGGAGTACAGGTCAAAGGATGAGTTGACTCAAACTTTCTTTCTATGGTCAACGTCTATCAGTGGGAGCAATCTGTGAAAGGCACTTCGTTTGTGGGATTCAACCCATTAACTTTTTAAGAAAACTGATGAATCTTTAAAATGGAAGGTTGTAAAGAGGAACTGTTTTATTAGAAGTCAGTCATGTTTCTGAGCAACCTGTTAGAATATTCAGAAGACCTTAGTGATCAACTGATTAGTTAAACACGTGTATATTGACTCTGTTATGTGAGAGAGAGATGTCATTTAGATAAGCACACCTTATGGCTTATCTTGATGCTATTGTTTTAGAATGCTTGACTTCATTTAGAGAACAGTTACACTCCATTAAAGGGATGCAGTGGTTCAGCAGTTAAGATGCTAACTCTGACAATTGCAAGATTGGCAGGTTGGCAGTTCGAGGACAAAGCTCCCATCACTAGTCCCAGCTTCTGCCAACCTATCAGTTCGAAAGCATGTAAAAGTGCAAGTAGATACACAGGTACCACTTTGGTGGGAAGGTAACAGCATTCTGTGCAGTCATGCTGGCCCCAACTTCACAGAGTAGTCTTTGACAACACTGGCTGCCTTGGCTGAGTAACGGAGATGAGCATCAACCCCTACAGTCAGACACCACTAGACAGTCTCATGAAGGGAAATCTTTACTTTTAACCTTTTATACTGTATTAAACAACAGGCATATACAAGAGAATAAAACTCCTGACCACCTGAAACTGAAGCCTACAGCAAGAGTTTTCCTAGGATTCATCCTGTGTACCATGACTCAGTTCAGGCCAAAGGGGAGACTCAACAATAATGAAAACTGTCTTCACCTTTTGGATTCTACCACAGTTCCCAACTCTCCCACTAGCATGCAGCACCAAAATCTGGTGGTATTGCATCAGCCAGAAGGGAGGGGAGCTACTTTCAGCTCCACAGAAATTGCTTTTTTGAATCAAAATAATAATACACACTGTTTTAGAAGGGAGTCTTGGTGCTCTGTTTTTTATATTCTGTATTTTAATGAATTTTAAATGGTTTTAGCTGTATAGATTATTTAATTTCTAGGGAGAGCACTAGATGTCTTTGTGTGTTTTTCAACCTGTACTTGTGTTAATAATTTGTAAAGCACCCTATGTCCCATTAGTGGAGAAAAGTGGAATATATTTATTTATTTCATTTCATCAATAATAGCAATAAATACTAAAATAAAGCTAATAATAATGCTTCCCACATGGTTTGAACAGTGCGGTTCTCTTCTGAAACATAGCACATCTTCTCCAGACGGCTGATTTTAGTCCAGACATGTATCTTGCTATACTACAGCAGCAGGGATTATGGTACTTGGAGTCCAACATCTGGAGGCCATGCTTTCCCCCACATGTGTTCCATATGATCAATTGCAATCCATAGAGTAGTTGCTCCAGTTTTAAGTGTCTGCAGTTTCTGAACAGTATTCAAGGGAAGCCTCATATGTAGTACCATTTGGTACAAATAGCATGCTAATCCCATCATGAAAAACTGTGGCTAGGCTGCCTCTTGGAGGGATAGCAGTTTTTGTATCTCTCTTAAATTGCCAAACCTCCTGGTGCAATGTACATATATCATTTAAGGGCCTCTACAGACGGGCCCTTTGGGCTGTCCTGGAGGCAGGGATGGGGAGGAGCAGCCACACACCAGTCACCCCAACCCCTCCCCGAAGATGTCCTGACGCAGGACGTCCTTCTGGCACAGCCTTTTGATGCGCTGCGCCGGAAGGGGCGCCAAAGAGCCATGTGGCGGCTCTTAGGGCACCCTTTTGCTGGTTCTGAAAGGAGCAGCATTTTGCCGCTCTTTTCTGAGACGGCAAAAGGGAGGATTGGGGCCAATGCATCCGGTAGCCTCAACCCCGATCTTCCGTTTTCCAGGACTGCCCGTCTGCATCCCCCCTAAGTCTCCTAAAACTATGACAGCACCAATAGCATCCTCTACCATCTGTCGGAGATGCTTTGATTGGGAGTTCCTGCATGGCAGGGGGGTTGGACTGGATGGCCCTTGTGGTCTCTTCCAACTCTATGATTCTATGATACCCGTCAACTTAATTTTGGAGGGAGAGTCCAGCCCAATGCAGAACAAGAAATCAGATGAACCATTCTTCAACAGTACATCCTTCCTGTCTGGCTTGAGCACTTGTTTGTTGGCTGTTATCCAGTCAGTTATGAATGTCAGGCACTGATTCAGCACTTCCACAGCTTCTCGTGGATCTAAGAGAGAAAGTTCTGCTTCATTCTTTACGCTGAGTGTAGAAACTGATACAAATAAAGGTGGATAGAAGGAAGGTGGGAAGAATGGATAGACTTCCTTGGACTTTATTATTATTAAATAATAATATTTATTATTATTATTAAATAATTATTTATTATTATTATTATGTTGGCTCCATAAATGTTGGGAGAGCACTAACCTATGTTTATGAGAATGCTATTTTCTATTCATGTTGTAAATTTACAACAAGCTAGAGTTTATCTGATTTACATTCCTTCTTTCTCCTCTAAAAATGATATTCAAGACATCTGACAGTAAAACTCAGATAATAGGAAATACAATTAAAACATATTAAAACACAGTTAAAAGAACATAAACTAAAAGGGCCCCCTTTGCTTATACTATAGATCTGTTTGAATAAAAAAGGTAATTTTCTGCTTGTAGAAGGGCAATAAAGAAAGAGCCAGCCTGGCATCCCTCAGCCAGGGCTTTCAGAGCATGGGGAGTGCCCACCACATAGGAACCTAGCAAGATGCTTTATACTGACTGGCTCAAACCATTGATTCCTCTAGACCAGTGGTTCCCAAACTTTGGTCCTCCAGCTGTTTTGAACTGTTGACCAAGATGGCTGGGGCTTCTGGGAGCTGAAATCCAAAACACCTGGAAGACCAGAGTTTGGGAATCACTGATCTAGCCTAACGTGTCAACTGAAACTACCGGTGGCTCTCCTGGGTTTTAGGCAGGATGATTTAATGGGCCAGTTAGATTTCCCAGTTATTCTGTGATTTTCTTGCATGCTGGTACTAATTGGGACCCACCCTGCTTAGCTTCCAGAATCTCTCATGTCTCTACTAAAGTCCTCTGAGGGGAGTGAGAGAAAAGGACATTTCCCGAAGATCTTAAGACCCAGCCAGACTAGGTCTTGGAATATGGTTTTTCAAATAGTCTAAATGCAGGTTATATAGAGTTTTAGGGATCATAACCATTACTTAACATTGTACCTGGAAAGAAATCGATAGCCAATAATACTGTCACAGCGAGGGAGCTACATACTTCCTTTACCTGCCTCTGGATAACAGTCTGACTGCAGTATTCTGGACCAGCTTTTCATGTAACGATGCTAGTAACTGCTAGAAGATGGTATGAATTCAAATGTGTACAGGTTGAATCTCCCTTATCCAAAATGTTTGGGATGAGAAAGGTTTTGGATTTTGGATTGCTTTCGATTTTGGAATATTTGTGGATACATAATGTGATATCTTGGAAATGAGACCCAAGTCTAAATTTGAAATTCTTTTATGGTTTCTATGCACTTTATACCTGGCCTGCACAATATTCTGTACAACTGCTTGTGGCCCATCAAAGAATTTCAGGTGGCCTACCAGGATAGGGAATGACTTCAAGGTCCCTCCACCATTCAGTCTTCTCCCGAGGAGAGGGCTGGGCAGAGAAGGAGGAGGACAAGTGAACACTCATTTTGCAAGGCCAAGCAGAAGAGAAGGAGAATGGGCAAACACTCGCCTCATAAGGCTCCTCCACCAACAAAAGTCCTCTCTAAAGGAGGAGGAGGAGGACAGGTAGAGGAAGAGGAGGATGGAATTAATATTAATAACATAACAACAACAACAACAACAATAATAATAATATTTCATCCTCCTCTTGGAGATTTAATTAATAATTAAAACAGTTTAATCATTACCTATGCCTTTACTTGGAAAGTGAGCTGCTAAAAATCTATCTGCAACCTGAAAAAGTTTAGCCTTTTTTAATTTTGGCCCCTATCTACTGCCAAGTTGTGCAGGTCTGCCCTACACACATAGCCTGAAGATAATTTTATGTATAATATTTTTAATAATTCTGTGCATGAAACAACGGGCTTATACAGACTGCCAGAAATAATCCAGCTTGAGGCCACTTTAACGGTCCTGGCTCAATGCTAGGGAATCATGGGAATTGTAGTTTTTTTCTGAGACATAGAGCCTCCTCTGTCAGAGAGCTCTGGTGCCACAATAAACTACAGTTCCCATGATTCCCTAGCATTGAGTCAGGGCAGTTAAAGTGGACTCAAACTGGATTATTTCTGGCAGTCTGTTGAGGCCCAAAGTTTGTGTACACTGAAACATCAGAAACCAAAGATGTCACTACCTTACCCAGCCATGAAAAAAGCTTTGAATTTTGGAGTATTTTGGATTACAGAATTCTGCATAAGGGAGGCTCAACCTGTACAGACTTGTATTTTTGGCTGGCAGCTTAGTGACAAGTTTCCTCACTGCTGGAACACACCAAGTCAGTGGAGTCCTAGGCTATGCTGGTCAAAGGTAGGGATACCTACAGCCTCCTGTGTCATGTTTCCTAAGCATAGACATTCTATGCATCATTATATTGATATGACTATTAAGAAAAGTCAGTTTGTTCAGTGGAGTCTGACAGAGCATTTATTCACTCAATCCTTCTCTTAGTAAACATAAAGAAAAGTAGACATTCCTCCCTATAGTTGTAATTTTCAGCCCAAATTGCTTGTCTATAGCATGACTAGAGAAGTGATTAAAAATATCCAGAAGTGGTTAAAAATGAGTTTCCTTCCTCATGAGTCTGAATAGTGACATCATTCCTTTAAAGAAAATTTATTAAGTGGAAAGCCCCACCACTAGCCAATATATGTTTCTGTTGACACTTGAAAACATTCAGCTTTAGACGATCATGTTTTCCAAGTGTTTCAGAGGGCATGTCTAATAATATCTGGATTAGTGTTTCAGGGCAACTGTGTGACAAATGGGTGATTCTTTTCTTTCCTTCTTGGGCATAAATAGAGGCTAGTTTTAGAAGATGCTTTTCTGGTACCTTAGCAACTGTTGTGTGACACCAGAATAAGAATATTTCTATTTTAGCCGCTTTCGTATTAGATAGGATGATCATTTCATGGCTGTTGGTATTGCAGCTAGCATATTGCCAGTATTTGATGCTTTACTTGTGACACACTGTTTTCTTTCTGTCTAATTTTTAAGGTGTAAGGTGTTTATCTTTGTATTTGTACTGGAGCACTTTTGATAAAAGGGTACTGGTTCCATTAAGCATCTGTTATGCAAAGAAACAAATATAATGGTCCCAGATAAGTTTTTCTGTCCTCGTGCAAGTAAAGAAGACGCTTACTTGATTCTGAAAGCAATGGGATGCTTACAGGCTGAAGTAAAACACAGTTCCAAAGTTTAGATTTTTTACCACTTTGGGATGTCTTGCTAATTGTGTCCTCTTTGGTTAAGGAAATCTCTGCAGCTTATTGCAGTGTCTTGTGGTAAGTAGTTCAAAGAATAGAGTAACACGTTATGGGCTATTCAGATACTTTGCTGTAACGTATTTGCTAATAAAATGCTCACAAAATGATTAGCATAAGTTAGCATAATCCGAAGGATCTAAAATGATTCAAGTTGGACAGCTTAAACACACTATGATTTCTGCTTTGTTACAATGTAGTGCTTGAAAAATTTAGACAAAGATTTTCTTTGATAACACGTTTAGAAACTACAGCAATCTTCTATCTTATAGTTGTTCAACAGGTCCCTGTAGCCAAAACTCTCAAAGAACTTGTGGTGATCATCTTTCAGTGGTAAGGAGCTTGGCACTCTGTCTAGTTCTTCTCTTGTTGGAAAAGAAATGCAGCATGACTTGTGCATGAAACTTTTAGCATAATTTCAAGTTTTATGATAGTGTTACATGAACATCTGGATTAAATCAGACCACTGGCCTGGTATATAGAGGCTCCCTCACAAAAAAGTCTTTCCTAAAACTGATCATTGCAATCCTTTTAGCTTGAACATGGGTGCTGAATGAACCTAAAACCTGCATGAAAAGCATGTGCTATATTACTTATCCACTGTATTCTTTACAAGCCTATCACAACTATATTCATGTGAAAGTTCTGTTGATAACCAGTGGATTGAATTTACTACAACATAGCATTAATGTATAGTGAATTAATTAGTACCGGTATTTTTTTAAAAAATTATAGATTGCAGTGGAAGGCTAATTGTACACAGGAATGCAATGCCAGCATTCATGCCTTAGCAATCACTAATATTCCCTTCCTTCCTCGTCAGAATTTGGCACAAATAATTTGATTAGTCCTGTTGATCTTTAATGGGAAAATTAAGAACTTGTCCTAGTCTCATAATTAAAATCAAATAGGCTTCCAAATGTTTGTACTTGGCTGGCTTGTGCCCAGTATGTGCAGTTTTCTGTGTTTTGCTCTCAAGCCTTCATAGTAAGACATGTAAAAGTACTATTGTCCAGATTTCTAAAATTATTCATTAACATAATATTTACAGATATATTACCAAATAGATTTCTTCCTTAGGGAAAAAGCCAGGCGACTCAGTTCTGAGGTCTGTATAACAGTGAGTACTCCAGGTACATGAGCTTTCTCATTTGTTATCTATAGATGGGTGACTGAGTTCCATGCAGCTCCATCATGCATGTGGACTCCCAACTTTGTAGTGAAGAAGCAAGCCTATGCTCAAGAGGAGTTTAATGTAGCAATAGCAAGTACATTTCTATACCGTTTATCAGTGAACTGACACTCCCTAAGCCAGGGGTAGGCAACCTTTCCCCTTTAAGGGCCGAGGGACTTCAACTCCCAGATGCCTCAGCCATGTTGGCCAATAGTCCCATGTTGGCCAATAGCTCCTGGGATTCTGGGAGCTGAAGTCTTTTGGCCCTTAAAGGGGAAAGGTTACCTACCCCTGCCCTAAGCGGTTTACAATTTGTAAGCCAGTTGCCCTCAACAAACTGAGTACTCATTTTACCAATTTATGAAAGGCTAGATAGCTGAGTGGACCCTGGAGCCCTGCAGGATTGAACTCACAACCTTGTGGCTGCAATACTGGCATTTAACCACTGCACCACCATGTGCACTGATGCACTGGGGAACTATGGCATAGTTCATAGGGAGCCATTGCTTCCTGTTCCTGGAGAAGAAATGAATCATAAAAATGCTCTATGACACTGATGAACAAGAACCACTGAAACCTAGCAGAATAATGCTGGGCAGACAGTAGAGTGGGCAGTCAGTACAGCTGATTGACCCCCCCTTTGCAGATGGTGCTTTGCGCCGTCTTGGAGGCAAAGAAGGGGAGGGGCAGCCTCATGCTGGGCGTTCTGCACATGGTGGGCACTCCGATGACGTCCTTCCAGCTCAGCGTCCGGACATGCTGAGCCGGAAGAGGCGCAAAAGAGCCGCATGGCAACTCTTTGGGCACCCCTTTCACAGCTTGTGGAAGGAGCGCTATTTTAGTGCTCCTTTCCCAGGCAGCAAAAGGGAGGATTGGGGCCGAGGCGTGGGGCAGCCTCGGCTCCAATCCGCCACTTCCCAGAGCAGCCCATGGCCGCCCATCTGCATCCCCCTATGTGAAATGACAGCCTTTCAGCTGAAACAATACAAATAATTTTGCCTGTGAAGTAAATTAGTGTTAGATGAAGGTGGTCCCGACACACTAGGTCAGGGGTAGGCAACCTTTCCTCTTTAAGGGCCGAGGGACTTCAGCTCCCAGAAGCCTCAGCCATGTTGGCCAATAGTCCCATGTTGGCCAATAGCTCCTGGGATTCTGGGAGCTGAAGTCCCTCGGCCCTTAAAGGGGAAAGGTTGCCTACCCCTGCACTAGGTCATGGCACTTTCTTTGCTACTACCATTTTCACAACAGTTTGTGTCATTGTACTCCGTCTGCTTAGGTTGTCACTTAGCAGACGGCGGTTTGCGCCGTCT
>CM034706.1:112744363-112760216 GCA_020142125.1 Phrynosoma platyrhinos
AGACACCCCATAGCGTGGTATGAAGCGGTATATAAATGAAGCTGCTTATTCAACAAGACTACTTTAGGAATCAAAATTTGTCTGTAATGTCGTGGGTGGCCAGTTGATATGATTCCCCATTCTGTTGAGGAGCACAGGAGGCTGTGCTCTTGGAAGGTATCAGTGTTATTAGTACAGAATGCTGTCTCTCGGCCACCAACTTCAGGCAGTCAGAAAAGATATTTCAACAGATTGTGGCTGCCACTATTTTTTCAGGGGTGAGGCAATTAAATGAAGTGATGATCTACTTTTTAAAGCCTGTTGGCTTCTGGCCCATGCCCCTGAAAAAGAATCTTCTGTGACATAAGACTGAGTGAACCCTATAGTAGTCATCAGAAGCTTATCTCTGTATACCCCTGCTGGATGAGGTTAGGGAAATGGCAAGCAGGGAAAGGACCTTGTGTTGGATGGCCTCCAAAGAAAAGCTTATGTGGCTTGAAATTGTATTTCTTATTTTGTGTGCTTGCTAGTGAAGACTTGGAGTTGTTTTGTTTTTTTTAAAGTTGTTTGGACTTTGCAGGATCTCTCACATTGGCTGTGCCAGCTATCACTCTTGCAATACCAAAAGGGCCACATGTTCCTTACTGGTTATTTTCAGTCTAATAGCTTTTACGACAGACATGTTTGAGCTGCTTTCTATAAGGCCTAGCTGTATTTATAATATGGCTTGTTTAACTAAAAGTAACCAGTCCTTTTAAAAAAAAAAAACTTAGAGGCATCATATTAAAGAATCCTAAATAATATAAAATAAGATAACATGAAAATAAAATAATACTGTTCTTGTGTCTTATCTTAATACCTTATCAAGATGAACTGTTTCAGGCCAGTGCAAAATCTTAAATCCACTATGCATTGCACAATTATCATTCAGGACAAAGCCATGGTTTTCAAGGAGATAAGTTCTGAAGAATCAACAGTAACTGGCACTACCTTATCCCAAACGCTTTGTAGGTCTGGCATTCTTACTGGCATCTGACATGGAACTGCCTAACTGATCTCAGCAAAGCTGAAGGAATATACAGAAATACACAACATATGGAAAGACTTTGATTTAGTGACAAATATCTGTAACTGTGCAGCATGTTATATTTGGCTAATTCTCTTATAACAGCTGTCATTTCAAGAGAGGCAGCAGAGGAGAAAATATAGTGACTTGTGATCCTACAACACCATTTGCTTCTAGGTCTGATTCAAAATGGTACAAGAGATATATATAATGTATTTTCCCTTGAGTGAACAAATCTTGCAGCTTGGTGTAAGGAAAGGGCAGGCAAGTAGATCTCTGCAGTAGCTTGGCAAGAGATTCTGATTTCCAGCACTTTGAACAGCAGCAAAAACTATGAGCCCCCCCTTTTTTTTCTTTTTTTCTTTTTTTGCTAAGCTATTGATAAAAGATTGGGGTTGTAGGGAAAACAGATTTTAAAAAAATAATTTAAAAATTGAATTCTGCTTATTATATTAATATTGTTACACATTATTTTATGTATTAGCAAGCTTGTTCAACCATGTTTTAATGCTTTCTAACATGACCAATGCAAAGTTATTAGGCTTTGATATGATTTACATCTTTCAATAAAACACCATTTTTACTGCTTATTATGCCTATTAAATCTCAGTATATGTACACTATACATAGTAAAACATGCAAAGTACTCTCAGAGTTGTTTTGTTGAACATACGTTAATTGAAGGATTTGTTTCTGAATGGCATTTCTTGCTATAAAATAAAGTGATTAAAAAGAAGCAACTGACACTGGCTACTGGTCTAAAAAATGAACAACTTCCAATAAACTGGGAGCAGTTAAATAAATAGTTTCAGTTAAGGATATTCAGTCATGAATTTGGTTACAGAAATAATCCAATTTGACACCATTTTAACTGCCATGGGTCAGTTCTGTGGAATTCTGGGATTTGTAGTTTTGTGAGATAGGGCCTCAGCAGACGGCTTATTGAGCCGTCTCCGAGGCCAGGAAGAGGAGGAGCAGCTGCACGCGCGGCGCTCCTTCCTTTCCCTGAGGTCGTCCTCGGAACCGCTGGCCCTCCGCACGGCCGGCGCTCTGGGGATGACCTCCCGCCGCAGCGACCGGACGCGCTGCAGCGGAAAAGACAGGGAAAGTGCACCCGACGCTTTTAGGGCGCACTTTCCCTGTCTTGAGGAAGGAGCGCTGCTTTAGCGCTCCTTCCAGGGACGCCGCAGGAGCGCCACGGTGCGGCTGCCATGGCCCCGCGGCGCTCTGGACGAGGGCATCCTGGACGCCCTGGTCTGCATCCCCCCTTAGTTAGCCGCCTCTGTCAGAGAACTTGGTGCCACAACAAACAACAATTTCCAGAAATCCATAATCCTGGCAGTTAAAATGGTGTCAGCCTGCTTTGTTTCTGCAGTGTGAATGCACCCTTGGTGTAGATACAATCTTGGAAAGAGTCGGCAAAGGTGCTGGAGATAATCAGTTTCAAAATGTGATATGGTCAAAGGCTCTTGACCAACTTGATAGCCTACTCTGCTTCTGTTTTTGAAAACTGCTGGAGGGCCCAGACAGACCAAAGAGCAGGAAATTAAATGGTCTCAGCTGAGCTTCTGTTTTAAGGCAGAGCAAGATTGAGGATGGAGCAATTTCCCACAATGTTTTTGTTTCATGAAATGAACTTCTCCATGGTGTAATGTGCTTTGAAGCTACATATGAAACCTTTTCTAGGCCACTTGCCTAGGCACTCACTCTTAATATATGAAAATACAGATGTTAGGCTAGTATGCAAACGTTATACTTGTCTGTGCCCTGCTGAGAGAGCATAGCTGTGTGGGAAGGCACATGCAGAGACAGCACAAAACCTTCAAGGGGAACATGTGCCTCACTCACTGACCATTCAACCGATATAGGCACAACAAGATAGATGTAAAGGTCAGGAAACAGAAATGTGGCAAAAGTTCTGCATTAATGAGCTATAGATACTTGGGGTGGAATTCTATTCAGATAAGATGCAAAGCAAAGGTGCATCTTTCTGCTTTCATCAAAGAGGGTTGGTATAGCCAAAATCTGTTGCAGTAGATTTGACTTAACTGAATAACTGCCTTTAAATAGGCCCTGGGCAACGCAACTCTAAATATACATACCCACACCCACTGCGGAGAACATGTAGTAAAAGGCACTTCTGTTCCAGAATTGCCCTTGCTAGGTATGCAGGCAGCAATTGTCATCATAGTAGGGCTGGCAAGCTTAATGGTTCTTAATGAGTCCACAGTGATCCATAATGCCAACTGATTATGGTAGACCATTTAAAAAGATGTTTCAGATATAAAGGGAAACCACAGGTCCTGGTTACATGAAAAGAGGATGTTCAAGTTTTAAACTCATCTCCACTGTCCTCCCATCTTCACTGTCCCCTTTTTCACTAGGGGAAGAAATCGACATTTCTGCTTTCACTTTTAAACAAGCTACTTTTCCATAACATCTGAACTTATAAAACTATGGGGGTTACAGACTGTCAGAAATAGTGCAAGTTGAGTCCACTTTTAGGGTTAGGGTTAGGGAATCATGGGAACTGTATTTTATTGTAGCACCAGAGATCTCTGACAGAGAAGGCTCAATTTCTCAGAAAAGAAAAAAACAATTCCCATGATTTCCTAGCACTAACCCTAACCCTAAAAGTAGACTCAATTTGCACTATTTCTGGCAGTCTGCAACCCCCCTATGATTTGCTTAAACAATAGTCCAGGAACAAGCCAAGTTGTGAAACTTGGATTTTTTTCTAGTTTCTTTAATTTCCATCCACAGAAAATCTGACTGTATCAATCTGGAGTTGGGTTCAGATTGCCTCCAATAAAATCATAAAAATAAAACATCTGGGAGGATGATATTGTACTTAATATTAGCAAGTAAGACAAATACAAAAACACTTTCATTAAGTATATATTTTGTCATTAAATACTATATATTTATACAATATCATTGGAAAGGGATCACTGGAATCAGTAGTACCCCACAATGTAAAGCATTGAATGCAAGAATAGTATGTGGGGTCTAATTGTCTGCACAGTTTTTAAAACATAAAGCAACAATTATGTCATTGCTACAGTTAGATAAATGTAATATACCACAATTGTATTCCCAATCTCCCAAATAATAACAACAGATTTCATAGAGTTTGCAACCTGGCTTGGCAACAATAGTACTTGTAACAAAACAATAAATTTGTTTTTGATTTGTATATGCCCATCTGCAGCATTTCACAATTCCATAATTAAGAGAGACAAGTACATAAAGCTCATTGCATGGCCATTAAAACCTCATCAGGGTTGAAGAGTATCTGGAACATGGATTTGTTTGAGAGAGATTTTTATAAAAGGGTGTTTTCCACAGAACCATTGGAGTAAATCCAGTATGGTCCAGTTGTTGACATAGGGCTAATAAAGGTTGCTCATTTCACAGAGTATATATGCCTTGAACATTGTGTCATTAAAATATGAGATAAGCTCAAGGGAGATGTCACATTCATGTGGGTTCTATTTTCTCTACAGCATAAACACTTATTTCACAAGAGCCACTCAGGGCCTTTACAGACTGCCAGAAATAGTGCAAATTGAGACCACTTTAACTGTCTTGGTTCAGTGCTAAGGAATCATGGGGACTGTAGTTTATTGTGGCACCAGAGCTCTCTGGCAGAGAAGGCTCAATGTCCCAGAAAAAAAATACATTTCCCATGATTTCCTAGCATTGAGCCAGAACAGTTAAAGTGGACTCAATTTGCACTATTTCTGGCAGTCTGGAAAGGCCCCCAGAAGTGAAAATAATGTTGCAAAATAGATTTATATTCGGTATATCTGGTGGGACCGGACCCAGGGGAGGGTATTCTTGATGGCTGCTTCCGGGCTTTGGCACACCATTCCTAGATAAGTTTAACTGGCATCCTCCATGGTGCCATTCTGGCAGCAGGTGAAAACTTTTGTTTTGACAGGCCCTTGGGATCTGACCACTTACAGGGAAAGGATTTTAATGTGCTGTATTGTCTCTATTTGTTGCTTTAAATTGCTTTTCATTCTCTTGTTTGCTTAATTATATATTAACTTTTAGTGATGTGAAGTTTTACCTGTTTCTGTTTTGATTTTTGTAGGCTGCCTTAAGTCCCAGCAGTGGAAAAATAGTGGGGTGCAAATGAATAAAATAACAACAACAATAGTACTGAATGTTCAGAAGAACTATTTGCTCAGAAGTGATTTTTTTATGCCAGTCTACTGGCATTTTGTAGCATCGCTAAAAAAAAATTGATGTTGTAGTAATTGCAGTGTTACTGCTCTGTTACAAGAAGGCTGATAAAAATTAAACACTACCATTTATTCTGTACTGATCATTTATTTTAAACGTTCTATCAGCAACACAAAACTAGAAGATTGTAAGTGTAATAGCACCTTTCATACTCTTATTCTTCAGTAACAGGTTTCAAGAGGCTCTGACAACTTGATACTCCAATATCATAATGTCTAGAAGTTAGTGATAGTCTTAACATCTCTAATCCCCTTTCCAAGCCATATGTTTTTTTTGACATGAGATCTTGTGGTAGCAAATAGCAAGTTTAAATAGTTTAAATATGTGCCATGTGTGAAAGAATGCTTCCTTTCGTTGGTAAAAGTAATGCTTTACAATCTAATGTAAGCTTCTAGGGGTTTGAAGCGCTAATACTTGAATGAATTGAAGCGCTAATACTTCTGACTTCCATGTGGTGGTAAAATTTGTCCAGGACTGCACTCTTCTGTACACAGTCACTCAGCCCACCGGTTGACTACTGCCTCCTTCCTTCTTATCTATCTATCAGCAGTCCCAATCCCTCCCTTTTAAAAATTCAGAACATTTGCGATATTTTTTAAACATTGCAGAACACTTCCATAGCTGAGCTAATATTTAGGAACAGCTCATTTTCATGAACAAAACCAAGAGCTCTCACGGTGAATGTGTAAAACGCTTTTTAAAAAATGTTTATTTGTTTAACTGCAGTTGGGAAAACAGTTGTGCTTTGTCACAACGACAGATTTTTTTAAAATCACATCAAGTTGGGTTTGATTGCCTGCTCTGCCATGAAATCCACTGGGTAACCATGGGCAAGTCACATGCTCTCAGCCTCAGGGGAAGGAAATGACAAACTTCCTTGGAACAAATCTTGTCAAGAAAAGCCTATGATAGTTCGCCTTAGGGTTGCCATAAGTTGGAAATGACTTGAAGGCACACAGCAACAAGAAAGTTATGTATAAACATGTGTCGTGTGCCTTTAAGTAATTTATGGTGACCCTATCATGGAGTTTTCTTGGAAAGATTTGTTCAGGAGGGTTTGCCATTGCCTCCATCTGAGGCTGAGAGAGTATGACTTGCTCAGGATCACCCACTGGGTTTTCACAGCTGAGTGGGGATTTGAATGCTGGTCTCCCAGAGCCCTAGTACAATACTTGAATTACTACAGCACATTGGCTCTCTTAGGTACAGACTTGTCTTATCCAGTTACTCAGAGTCAGTTTTTACTTTGAAAATAGGCACAGGTAATAGACTTTTTAGTGGGTATTCCTGAGGAAATAAGAGCATGGCAGCCTCTGACCCACAGTGACTATGGGTCTGCTCCTATGCTTCCTCATCCACCTTTGGCAGGAGTTCTTGATCAGGGGTAGGCAACCTAAGGCCTTAGGGGGCCGGACGCGGCCCCCTGAGGCCTTTGGACCGGCCCCAGGCCGGTCCTGCCGCCGCCACCACCGCCAATTGATTATTGTTGTTATTACTTGTTCTTGGCAAAATCTCCACAGGGGTTTTGCCATGGCTTTTCTGGGGCTGAGAGAGTGTGCATGCATATTTTTTAAATGTTTTTTTTAATTTTATTTATTTATTTATTTATTTATTTATTTATTTATGGTGCTTCGGCCCCCCAAATTGTTTGAGGGACAGCAACCCGGCCCCCGGCTCAAAAAGATTGCCTACCCCTGTTCTTGATAAATGAAGTCCTACTAGGCGTCAATACTATTACTACTGTCAAGACTTGCATTACTATGAGGCTATATTGTGGGAAGTTACTCTTCAGTTGGATGCATATTTCAAACCTGCCAAGTAGTCAGTTGTTTTTGAGGAATACCGTACTTAGAAATGCTGTACCTACTTTCTTTGGGGAGGGGGTCTACATCTTGCCTGCAGTGATGGGAGGACATGTTGGACAACTGCTGTTGAAACACAAATCTTGAACTAGCCCATTCATCACTTGGGGGGAAAACAACCATGTTAGGAAACAGCAGAGGCTCCTTTGACAACATCCTGGGTGAAGCGCTCACATGCTGCTGTTGCGAGAAGGAAAACGTTCTTACTTGGAAAAAAATGTAGAACCTCCCATTCATTTTTTCCTAGTGCACTACGCCTCTCACCGGACCGTAAGAGACTCGCAGGGAGGGAAAACGGCTGTTTGCCAATAGTGTGACATATGAGAGGGACAGCCAGCAAAACTTAAGTTAGCTCCAGACTAATTTGGAGTTGCATCATGCACTGCATAAAAAAGGGGCTGATAAATATAAATTGCCACTAGTTGTTTTATAGGACTAATGAGCTGGAAGTCAGAGCTGACAAGAGAGAAGAGTGGGCTCAAAACTAGTCAAGGAAAGAAAGGTTAATAGCTGGCTAGTGGTTCCTTCTCATGTGACCATGGAAGTGTTGGCTTCTGGACTGCGCTTGCTGCCTAATAGCCTGTCACAGTGTTTGGAATAAGGTGTGACCTGTTTATTCCTAGAATTAGCCAATCAAAACAGTACTCTGTGAACTTCATTCAAGACAAGCAGGCGCTTGGTATGTGTGTAAATATACCCTGTACCAGAAAGGCTTAGCAGGATCCTATGAAGCAGAGTCATAGACTGGATTTCTTCAAGCTCAGGAAGATTGACAAATCACCCTTGGGGCTTGGATTAATGCTTTTAAAAAATCTTTAGGAATGTCAGAAAGTGAGGACCTTGGACAAAGTGAAAGGTACCGTAACTTAACTTTTTGAGTTTCCTTTTTGACTTCTTTTCATTTTTATTACAGAGACACAAGCTAAAATTTTAGCTGTGACTCTCCTATAGATAAACTGTTTACTTGGTTCCATATCTGTGTGGAAATCACTCTAAAGACCTAGGTGACAATTACACTGTAAAGATCTGTATTTTTTAGAGAGATGAAATTGGAAACTAGAATCACTTGAGATAATGACATTATGTTCTGTGACTTCTACAAAGTCATTGCCCACCCTTGCCCTCCACTGAAGCTGCCAACATAAGAGACCTGAAATGTCAGAGACACAAATAACTCTAGTGTACTCTGCTATTGACAGATGCATAACTTATTACTAGTAGAAAGGGCACAGTGTTCTTCTGAGAGATGCCTATGGAATGCTTTTTCCAAGTTGGAGCTTAAGTCACGGGCTATAATGTGAAATTTTCTGGGATGATCTAGAGCATGTAAAAAACAACTCCTGTGCATGAACCTTTCTGAGGATTCAGGAGTAAAATACCTTCATTTATGATTCTCCACTTGCTTATACCCTTTAGTCAATTACATACAGTAGGAATCTGGAAAAAAATCAACAAATAAAAGCTAAGAATAATGTATATGAATTATTATCCAGATGTCAGAGTTGTGTTCCCAGCACTACCACACTCATAAGCATAGCTACAGAAAATGTAATCTTTTCAGTGATGAGATTAGAAAGGGTAGAGGTACTATCCTTTTTGGGAAGTGAGATCAGAACTGATATATTACAACAACAACAAACCAAATAGCAATGTTGGTGATTAAAAGGCTAATATTTCATGATATGAAATCTAGAAACAGAATAAGACTGATTAATCTGGTTTATATCAAAATAAATTTGAATCATTGCCCATTTGGACTGAAGCAAGAAAAAGAAGTTTTGGTTCTGTTTTTTTGTTTGTTTGTTTTTTTAATCATTTTTTTTAAAAAATGGAATGGATAAATACTGTCAGAATGAATATTTGTCCAGAAATGGAATTTTAATTGAACACTCACTCAGAAACAGTCTATCAGCAAATTACATACAGCTTGTTTTTTTTAAAGGAATTTAGCATTTTAAATTATAAAACAGCATTAAGATGGAAACAGGTTTGATTGTGATTGGAGACCATTTATACACATGGAATTGTAGAGCAACAAAGTACATACTGAGGCTGCATTTGTTTGAAGCAGTTTTAGAGATTGATCACTCTTATGGTTTAGGCTTCTTTTATTCCTTTAGATCAGTGATTCCCAAACTCTGGTTGGTCCTCCTGGTGTTTTGAATTTCAGCACCCAGTAACTTCAGCCATCTTGGCCAGTGGTCTGGAATTCTGGAAGCTGAAGTACAAAACATCTGAAAGGCCAGAGTTTGGGAATCACTGCTTTAGATCTTTGTTTTAATGGCAGAATTTTAAACGTAGAGGCAGCTTTGTTGAGGGGAAGAGGAGGTAAGATTGTTCAGGCTCTGATGGTGTAAATCAGGGGTAGGCAACCTTTCCCCTTTAAGGGCCGAGGGACTTCAGCTCCCAGAATCCCAGGAGCTATTGGCCAACATGGGACTATTGGCCAACATGGCTGAGGCTTCTGGGAGCTGAAGTCCCTCGGCCCTTAAAGGGGAAAGGTTGCCTACCCCTGGCCTAAAATATTGAAGGCAGGAGTACCAAATAAACAAGACGGAATTTTTACTAATACCTTAACTATTAGCATTTCAGACAACTTTGTTATTCTCAGCGCAATCTCCATTTTGCTTCCAAGATTTGTAGTCCTAAATTCAGCCTTGAGAAAACATATTCTGTGCTGAAACAAAGAGTAAATAATTTTCAAGTAACCCTAATATGCTCTTGATAATCTTGATTATGAGAAAATAACTTGACTGCCATGTGTGGCGGGTGTTTGTAAGAAAAGCCACAATGGATGTGATGTATGCTTTCTTCCCTGCACCCCTGCTAATATTTTTTTTAAGAAGTCCTACAGACCCGAAGGGCTTTGGGCTTGTGGGAGCTTCTTTGTTCCTGTTTTGTTAGTACACAGTTCAGACTAGGTGCAAGTTTGTGGAGGGGTTATTCTGTGGAGGCAATTACCCACAATATCCCATGTGCCATATACCACATGTACAAATAAAAAGATACACACATAACTCTCTGACACAGCCAGTTAGTATTCCCATTTCACAGGTGAGGTTATGGTGATTTTTAAATTGTTAGAAGTCAGAAACTCTTGGAGACCTACTGCAAGCAGGAATCTACCAGTGGAACAAAAATGACAGTGTGGTTTATGGCAGTCAGAGACTGAGAAATATGCCACAAAAGTTAAAGAGGAACGTGCAGCAAGAAACATTCGACCATTTATACCATTATATGCTTAATAAAGCTTTGGGATCTTTATTTTTTCCAGCTCCTAATGTGCACTGAAATTGAGAAAAATTGATCACTGCTTGAGAATAGAAGGGTGATGACTCTCTTAGCAGTAAGAAACCTATATTTGCAAAAGTTACCAGAAAAGGATGTTGTCAGAGGAGAGATTAACTGTTCTCTGCAATCTTTATATATAACACAGTGCAGAAGAATATGCTCAACTGATTCTGGTGCTTCCACTCCACACAAAGATATTTGTTCATTAACTGGGATTTTATTAAGAGATCTACCAGTAAATCCTCATCTACCTTCTGCTCACCCACCCTATGAACTTGCAGTCCTCCTCTGCTTCAGGATGTTAGGGGAGATTGTGCAGAGATTGCTGATAAGTGCCAGTCTGCTGGTGTCATCACATCCCTCTTTTCCATTATGGCCTTGTTTTTTCAGTGTCTGCACAGGCTCAAACTACATGTGAGGGAAGCTGGGTGCATTTATTTAAACATGAGTCTGCCTGACTCACATATAAAGCACATACACATGAGGGAAACAGATCTCCCCGACTTCCATTGCTTACATATGTGTAGTTTTCTTTGAGCTGGGCTTGCTTGCAGTAATGGAACCTAGCTAGAGACAACAGAGATTTACCATATTTCTCTTTTCCCTTTAAACTGAATGTCTGCCTCTCCACTTTATATATAATCATGGCAACAGTGCCTAGACCAGGGGTGGCAGTCATCTAGCCTTTCAGCTGCTTGTGATCCACAAGGTCAGTTTCCTAGCCTCTGGGTTCTTCGCAGATTCTTCATGCCCCCTTTATTTTTGCTTAAAAATAAGAATTTTTCCTCCAGTGCAAGATGTGGATACTTGAAACACCTTGTTCTAGCAAGGTTTTTAAACCAATCATCTCCAGTGGGAAATGTCTTCTGGTCACTTCCAAATTCATTGGGGGAGGTGATGCTGGGACTGGTATAATGCCTTCCAGAGCCCAGTCATGCCCACACCTGGTTAGATTGTATGAGCTTTTTTCACAGGCACCATCTTGTGAAAAAAACATTGTTTTTATAGTGAGATAACATAAGAACCCAATGATTATTATCCAAGTCTTTGGGATCTCTAGATCACAATATTGTCTTTTCTGACATATCTTATGATGGCCTGGAAGCTTCACTTGCTGCAGAAAGGTGGACCCTTTCTTCATAAGAACTAGTCTGGAGGGAGCAAATGGCACAAAAGCAGCAGTGTTGTTGTATCAAAGAGTCCTTCGATGGTTGAAAACTATCTCAATTGATCACAACCTTTAAGATCAGTTGAGATGGTTTTCTTGATTGTGTCATCCCTGTATCAAGGTCCCAGATAGCTGGGAGCAGGTTTGTAAACAGTGTTTGTAAAGCAGAACTGAATTTTTAATTGCTATGCTTAAGGGCAGCATGCCTATAGGGATGTAGCCACACTGCAGAATTAAACTAGTTTGACACCACTTTAACTGCCATGACTGTCCTGTAGAATCCTGGGATTGTAGTTTGGCGAGGTATTTAGCCTCTGTGGTGACTCACCAAACTACAAATCCCAGAATTCCATAGGAGAGATTCATGGCAGTTAAAGTTTTACCAAGTAGCTTTAATTCTGCAGTGTAGCTACACCCTGAGACCAGTGGATCAATGGTTTCACTTAACATAAGACCATTTTCGGTGTTCCTAACACAAACCTCCTAACAAAATGAATGAAACCCAATAATATTCAATAAACTTTTCAGAAGCATCTTTGGTCTCTCTGAGACTCACTATTCAGCTGATAGGTCAGTTTAGATCCCAGTGGAGTGATCCTCATGAATATAGAATTAGACCATTCCTAATGTTGTGGATGGGAACATAATGGTGGCAGTGCAGTAGGGTGTGTTCGGAAGAGCTCTGGCATTTCCCCCCTTTTAATATTGTTTTATCTGGCATGTTCATGTTTGTATCTTGCCTTATTGATTTATTTTGCTTTGCTTTTCTTAGTCCTGCCTCACATGTTTTATTTTAATTCAATTTATCACCTGTTTGAAGGAGTTTTCATCTGACTCCTGATGTTGTCTATCAAAATGGTACATTTGGACCTTCGTATCCATGGGAGATCCCTTCCAGATCCCCACCACCACCATGGATATGAAAAAACACAGGACCTCAAGTCCTGTTGTCCCTAATGGTGCGCAAAATGTGCACGGCTGCTAACTGGTGGCATGCACACACCACCAACAGGGCTTGCCATCCATGGATGCTCAGATCCATGGATGGCAAACCCACAGATGGTGAGGTCCCATGGTAATTTCAATGTGGATGACATTATGGGCCAGATCCCCATTTGGCTGAACTTAAGAACTGGGGCCTTGAAACTAGTGGGATTTAGCCTAGTCATTAAATTGTTTTTTGTACAGATGTTCTTTTGCTATTTTTCTGGCATTCCATAGTAATGCTATAAGAAGGCCAACTTGATAAATGCCTGTGTTAAATTCATGCTTAATTTAAGTACTGTGACCATTTACATTGTGTTTTACAACTTCTTGCTCACATTTATTCAACAAAAAAGTCATTGTGAAAGTTGTACAATATTTTGGTTTGGGGAGATTAAATGTTGTCCATTAGGTTAACATCACAAAATGCCAATGTCCTCCTACCAATATAACATTGAGACACATTTTTAAATGGTTAGTCTTTGGATAACTGCAGGTGGCAGGCAGTATTATTGTCATTAGTCATATATAGGGATGGCAGAATGCCAAGTAAAAATGGAATAGTTAATCTGGTTGACTATATTTGATGAATATGCCACATGGCATCTCAATTTGCCTGCATGGAAGTGAATGTTTAAGTGGAATGATTAAATGGCACATCCTCAAACTAAGCACCTTGGTCAGTAGTTAGCAATTGCTATTTTTGATGGCTCATCTGTATGCCTAGGGATATACTAGCAACCTCCACTCCCATGTATCTTTGAGCCTTTGCAGACTGCCAGAAATAGTGCAAAAGTGCCACAATAAACTACAGTTCCCATGATTCCCTAGCACTGAATCAGGGCAGTTAAAGTGGACTCAATTTGCACTATTTCTGGCAGTCTGCAAAGGCCTTTTGTTTCATTATTAGCAACTGGATGAAATTTGTTACCTGGAATTCAAGGTGCTTCTGCACTCTTGTCTTCCTAACCTTCTCTGACCTTACTGCCACTTTCTATTCACGTTCTTAAATTCTTACCTTAATTCCCTCTACTCCCCTTTCTATCCTTATTCCCCTTTTGCAATCTCTGCTTGAGGAATTGTCACAATCTTGATTGTTTGGATTAATCTGTACTAAAAGAAAGGGTAATATTGAAAAGTTTGGTGAATATTTGGTGACCTTTTGGCACCTATGATCTTCTGTCCCTCTCCTACCTATTCAGGGGCCTGATGAAGTTCCTTCAACCATATATTCGAATGGGGCTTAAAAAACTTTCCCATCACAAACAATGGGAAATGGTGGTGGTGGTGATAATTGTGGTTATTGTTATTTCTTACTTGCCTCTCCCTATGAATTGAAGCAAGGATGCCAGCAACATGCCAACTGATTCTCTGTTTAATTCTTAAATAATTCAGGTATCATGATTCTAACTGTGAAAAATCAAACATTGCAGAAAAAGCAAGCAAAATACAAACAGACCATACCTGACAGAAAAGTTGAGTACAGATTGATAACTGGCACTGCAGTAGTAATGCATAAGAGTATCTTTGCATGACTGGTCTTAAACAATAAACATGGCTTGCATTCTGGTTCCTGAAAGAGCAATCTGACAAGTAGGTTACCATCTGCCACCAGCACCAGCCTTTGGGACAGTGATTAGAACTCAGCCCATAGCCTACCATGAAGGCCCTGCATTATTCAGATTTTGGTAACTTAGGGGGGTTGCAGACTGCCAGAAATAGTGCAAATTGAGTCCACTTTTAGGGTTAGGGTTAGTGCTAGGGAATCATGGGAATTGTTTTTTTTTTTCTGAGACATTGAGCCTTCTCTGTCAGAGAGCTCTGGTGCCACAATAAAATATAGTTCCCATGATTCCCTAACCCTAACCCTAAAAGTGGACTCAATTTGCACTATTTCTGGAAGTCTGCAACCCCCCCCCCCTTACATGTGCAAATACCAATTTCATTTTTAAGCACCAAGTTTCAGCTTCTTCAAAAATATGCACATGTTGAAAGTTTATGTTGCCACTGTGGTCTTGGAGGTCTGAGGGAAGAAACTGAGAAGTACAGACATTCCACATAACATATAACCTTTTGTATTCGCGTTCCTAGAGGGAAGATGAGATTGCTTTATAGTTTCTGGAAAGAAAGAAAAAGAGATTCCAGAATTGTCAGAAAGTATAGTACTGATTTAGAAATGACTGACATTTCTAGATTGAATTTAGCATAAGCTAGGGATTCAAAGAATGGCAAAAAACTTGTTGGCAAATGTTTTAGTTGAGAAGTATTTATGTAGTGGGAATCCACAGAGGTTTATGCAAATTTTGGTCCTTTGATTATGTGGCACATGAAAGTAAAATGAAAAAATACTGGCTGAATGTACAGCTAGGTGTTCAGTTGCCATAAAAAGTTTAAAGAAGAAGGAAGGAAGCTAGGAAGCTAGCTGTAATCCTATCATAATTCTTAGGTTTTGTCATTCTTATAAAATAATGTTTTTTAAAGTATTTGACCCATAGATGATCAGTCAGTTCATCAAAGTGTTACCATTGCATTAAGCAGTGTGTGTTCAATCCTCCAAAGTGCTCAGCTAATATTCTCTGGCTTTGCCTACCTGCTCTACAGAAATCACTGTACAAAATCAGAATCTTAATTTCTATACAAAAGGGCTCCCATGCATTTGTCTTCAGTTTGTAATTTCAGTGATTAGCATTGGAGTGGGATGATAGTGTGCTTTTTCTTAGGTTGAAGCTGTCATTCATTCCTAAGCCAGGTTTTTAGTGTCCTTTTTTGGCTGTCATTTCAGATTCTATTAAAATAAATGTGGCTCCAAACTGCTCAACAGTATTTTATTCAGAAGGTACTGAATGCACAGGTATGAGTATGTTATTAAGCAGAAAAATAAGAGTCAGTTCCTTCTTCCTTTTCAGATATCTGAAAGAAATATTCTGCACCCTATAGTGTATAATCCTCCAAAAAGAGACATTGTGTGAAACAATAGTAGAAACCTGGTAGTGCTTCACACATTATGTGCAACAAATTATAGTAGCTGATTCTGATACCTGTCATTGTTGTTAACTGTTGTCAACTTCAACTTACATCGACCCTATGAATGAAAGACTGCCAAGTCCCCCTACCATCAACTGCTTTGGTCAGATACCAGAGCCAGAGCCCTTCGCACTCCTTTTGGCTACATACATGTTTCCCTTGAGTTATGGAGTCAGTTTGAATCCTTTTGTTTCCCTTTTCTCTGAATTGCTATCTGATAGATTTTTT
>CM034706.1:112771352-112781903 GCA_020142125.1 Phrynosoma platyrhinos
TGCTTCCCCCCTCAGTTTGCACTATTTCTGGCAGTCTGCAAAGGCCCTCAGTCATTCTGGTTTAACCCACAGGCAGAGGTTTTGAGTATTGCTAGAAATGAGGATGAATATTATTTATCCCAATGTTTATCAGATTGTACTAAAGTATACCACATTGTATCACAGAGATGAAGAAGGTGGATTTCTTCTCTATCACATCTTTTCTGTTTAATAGATTTTGATCGTCCCAGTGATCATGAGGAAGCTTTCACAAGAGACCTTGCAGAATTTCCATCTGTGGAAAATGGCATGGGAACAAACGATGAGGATGATTCCAGCATTGGCCTGCCTGTCCAACAAGAGAGGAAAAAGGAACACCTTTCTGCAACCACGTTGAACCAGGGCGCCAGGCCAGAGAGGGAGGGGCACTCTGCAGCAGGCCTCTCCTTGCCGTTGATCAACAACCAGGCCTTCAACTTAGTGACAGCCGTTGCCGGTGATGTTGTTACATCTGTGGTGTCAGCAGCTGTCAGAGACCAGTTGCAGTCCATGCAGGCAGACCCCAATTTAAATGAAGAGACAGACACAGAGGAAGGAGATGATTTTGAACTGCTTGACCAGTCAGAGCTTGAGCAGATGGAAAGTGAACTGGGGCTTACCAAAGGCCAGAAGGCAGAGCCAGAGATAAAAAAGAAGTCCTCAGGCTTCCTCTCAAATCTGCTTGGAGGCCATTAATATGCACATTGGAGCTGCTTCATAGTATATAGCCAAACAAAATACAGACAACATGAGAGGCAAAAAGAAAAAAAAAAGATGAGCTGCAAGCTTCATCTGTTTTAGATGTGCTGTAATGTCCTTCGTACAGAGTGAACTAACTTGGTATAGATCAGTTAATGCTGGTAGTTTTGTTTCCAATAGTGATGCCATAAAAATGGGGGAAAAATCCCATTATTTTGTCTCAGAGGAATTTAAGAGGCAAGAATTTTTAATACATACATACATATATATATATATTTTTTAAACTTGCCAAATGTAGCTCCCTTTTGGCTATTACCAAATCTTCACCTCCAGCCTGTTTACTCTTTTCAAATATATAGACAGCAGTGCTTCAGGGAGAGAAAATATCAACAGGAAACAAAAAGCCATCATGTCCTAGTTGCCTCCTGTGTAGCAGAATATCAAAACCTCCAGAGTGAACAAGGGGATGAATGCTCTTGCAGATATCATCGTTGAAATGAGGATGTCGTCATCAAAATGGATTGCCATTTTGTGTTTTCATTACCTGCCTAAATTCCCAAATATTCCTATTGGCTAGGACAGGGATATGCATTTTCTAATTATGGCAAATTGCAGAGGCTTTAAAACCTCACAACATAAATTGATGTTATGCTTCCTCCATGTTCCATCTCAAACCTTGCACTAGGCCCCAGAGAGCAAGGCAAAATACTGTGTTTGAGACTATATATGCCATCTCTGTGTAGTATGTGTGTATCCAGTGTGAGGCTGACTTTGGGTTACAAGGTTGGGGAAATGGGACAGATCAATATTGAAATTGGATTGGCAGTCTCTTTACTTCCAGTTCCATCCATTGTATGGGTTTTGTTTTGTTTTCAAACATAGAATTGCCTCTAAAACTGTACACAAAGACTTTTGATAATTAGTTCTGCTACAAAAAAGAAATACAGAACATATCTGGCAAATACGTAGGATATATTATGATAAAACACTCCTAATTCTAATCCCTTGCATATTCTGTGGCAGACTTTGGGTCATTTTAAAAATGTAACATAATTTATACTTCCTGGTTTACCTTTTAAAATTTTAAAATTGATGGGAACAGGCAGTGTCTTAGCAAGGTAAACCAAAGTTCAAAGGAAGAAATGCCACTCGTTTTAGTAACATGGTATAAAAAGCCAGCAACATGAGGGACCATATCATCTCTTTTGACTAATCGTGGACTCTTACAGAGTTTTACTGGCATTCTAACATATAAAAAGTGTTACTTTGTGCCCCTTCACCCTCAATTTAGTGGGTGATTTTCTGCCACCGCAGCCTTTAGACAGCCTCCATATAGTGAATATTGCTGTAGGATATGCTGGTGTTATTTGGGTGGGGGGAGGATTGCTAGAAGCTCAGTTTTCCCCTCTCACTCCTGTTCCATCCAAGATGTTTAATGTGACCCCAGACAAACAAGACCAAATAACCCTAGTGTCAGCTCTCACTCTGAAGAAGCTTGGTCAGGGTATCTCCATACCTTTTGGCAGGATGATACTACTACCGCACATCAGATGCAGATGTATATGGAAGTGGTTGTCTGTGACCACACAGATTTGGGCACAGATTCAGATGGGCATGTGCTTGTTGTGGATTAGGCTGGTGTCTCTCAAATGGGTATCAGCTATTCTTTCTATTGGACAAACTGGTGCTTTCATTCTTTAGCCCAGAGTCACATAGTTGAATTGATCCCCTGCAAAAGATGGGAGACATCAGCATGATCCTAAGTATATTACTATATTTACTCTATAGCAAGTTCCACCCACTTCAGTAGGACTTATGCCTTAGTAAGTGTGTTTAGGATTGCAGCCTGTATTAGTAAAATCAATCCTTAATGCAAGATTCTGGCTGTGGTTACCAATCAAATACTGCCCCATATACATGTTTTCTCAGGTTTTTATGTAGTTTTAGCTTTTATTTTATTGGGATCATCTCTCAAGTTTTTGATGAATTTATGAAGGAGCAGAGAACTGCTTTATCTTACAGAGTATTTCCTAGATAGAGGTATGGTAATGAGAATATATTTCCTAAACAGAAGTATACTAAAGAGAAACTGGTAATCCCTATCCCTTTTTAAAGATATGCTTCCTGTTCATGGTGGAGATAGAGAATATGATTATTGTTTATATCATTTATTTACCATTGTTCTCCCTGAATTGGGACTCAAGTTGGTTCACAACATGATTAACCAAAAAGTACTGATAAAAACACAAAATGCTATATTAAAACACGTTTAAACATATAAAACATTATTGAATTGAACACAATTTAAAAGCTCATTAATGAAGTACAACTCTCACCCACCCAAGAGCTGAACAAAACCTTACCCATTATGTGGATAAGGCTGCAATATTAATCACAATTACTTTGGAATAAGTAACACATAATTCAATGGGATTTACTTTTGAGTAAGCATGTACTGGGTTGCACTGATAAGAATTGAGTCTGTTTGACAAGGCATTAGGAAAGGGTTTGAAGAAGACTGATAAGTGAACTGGTAGAGCATCATCCCAGTTGTGTTGTATATTGTAACTGTGTGCACTTTATTGTTTTATTTAAAAATGTTTCAGGGATTTCCAAATATCAGATATAATGGTACTTTTCTAAGGAATAAAGTTCCATCTACCAGTGAAAGCAGCTGGAGGGCCTGCTTGAGACTTGTAAATAATTCTCTTTCTGGTATCAGGACTAAAAAGTACAGTCCTAATATGATGAAATAAAGCACCAGTCTTGAAAACATTTGTGTAGGTGCACTGATTCCCAACCTTCATTGGATTGGGATTGACATCTCAGAAAATTAATTTACAGCACACCCAAAGGTTTGGCATAATCACTGGGACAGACATAGAAACACACATTTTCAAGAGTTTACTGAAGTAGAAACTGCATTTCAACCCCCTTTCATTTCAAGAGAGGTTAGAGAAATACAAGCCTCCTACCAGCTGAACGACTTATGTGGCTCTTTGGAATCTGCTTACAGTTACTGAAACAGAATATAAAACATAAACACTGATTTCTCATTTAGCATTTTAGTGATGGCCACTATGCTCAACCATACTGCTGGATATAATCCACCATGTTAGCTTTCAATCACTCCATAGTACAGTGGTGTGTGTATGTGCTTTAAGTCACCTATCAATTTATGACAACTCCACGAATTCCATGCAGTTTTCTTAGGCAAGGAATACTCAAAGGTGGTTTGACACTGTTTTCCTCTGAAATATAGCTTACAGCACCTGCTATTCCTTTGTGGTCTCCTGTCCAAGTACAGGGATGCGGTGGCTGATGATCGGAAGAGCAGAAGGTTGGCAGTTCGAGGCCCAAGCGCTGCGTGATGCAGTGAGCTCCTGCCACTAGACCCAGCTTCTGCCAACCTAGCAGTTCAAAGGCATGCAAAAATGCAAGTAGTATCACTTTGGTGGGAAGGTAACAGTGTTTGGTGCAGTCTTACTAGCCACATGACCACCAGAGCTGTCCTCACTATAGTCGGTTACGACTAGACATTCTTGTCAAGGGGACTACCTTTACCGTTATCCAAGTACTAACCCAGGGTTAGGCAACCTTTCCCCTTTAAGGGCCGAGGGCCTTCAGCTCCCAGAAGCCTCAGCCATGTTGGCCAATAGTCCCATGTTGGCCAATAGCTCCTGGGATTCTGGGAGCTGAAGTCCCTCGGCCCTTAAAGGGGAAAGGTTGCCTACCCCTGTACTAACCAGTCCTGTCCCTGCTTGGCTTCAAAGATCAGACGCAAGTGCTGTAAGTGGCTAATATTACCTTAACCCTGAACCATCTTTTTAAAATGCTTTCTGTTTTACAAACTGCAAGACTGATTGGTAATTGAGTGGTGAAGTTTTAAGTCCCTGCACAAATACCCAAATAGTCTGCCAATACAAGCTCAGCTCTATTAATACAGGCATCCACCGCTTTTCAATGGACCTCTTTTCAACTATCCACTCTTTTGATGCTATTAAATTATTACCAGAATCCATTCACTGAACACACATAATCTGATTTCCTAACTGTAGTCCCCACTTCTATCAATGTTTGATCCCAGGTATGGGAATTCTTTTACTATTTCTATTTCTTCATTGTCTAGGTTGAGCTTGTGAATGTCCTCGGTGGTCATTATTTTTGTTTTCTTTAATTTCTTAATTATAATTGTGTGTATTGTTAATCTGCATTCTAATTATGCAAATTTAACACATTAATCATAGCATTTTTTTCTACCACTGTTTCAACCTTTATATCATTTTTATAGTAACTCATCCTCTGAGAGAGGTAATAGTTGACATTTATAGTGCTGCACTTGGAAAAGAGACCCAAGTTCAGATCCTGTGATCTTGAGCTATCAATGTCTCTCAGCAAGAATATCTTACGGGGTTGTTGTGAGGGTTTAGAGCAGAATGGGAGCCATGTAAAGTGGCTGTGTACTGTCCTGGTGTAGCCAGCAACAAGATCAACAACCTTTTGTCACCCACAGACACTTTAATGCCACTGTATTCTCTTTAGATGAGTATAGGGCTTTTTTGCCACCAGTTTCCCTACTGACAGCGTTCTGTGCAGTCATGCAGGCCACATGACCACAAAGTAGTCTCTGACAGCGCTGGCTCTTTGGCTTAGGAATGGAGATGAGCCGCCCCCTACGGTCGGACATGACAAGGCTGTCAACAGGGAATACCTTTACCTCTACCTTTTTTCCTACTGAAAGCAAAAAGCCCATGAAAGTGGCTGCCATCTGATTCTGTGGGGGAAATGCAGAAGAAAGGAAAGACAAACCTTCAAACCATACCTGCTTCCTTCCACTTTGCCGTACCTTGTACTGAACTCCTCTTGTTCCTTATGTTTTCCCACTGCATCTCTTTCTCCTCCCCCCCCCCCCATCTTGTGCCTTCACAATGCCCCTCTCCTTTATTGCACAGCTGGAAATGTTCCTCCTTTCCCTGCCTCAATTTGCACTTTTTCCATGTCCCTTCCCTTGCTTCTTGCTCTCCATGGCATGCATCTCCCTCACCACACTTCCGTCTTTGGCACTTATACTCCCCACTTGTTCGGTGCCCCCTCTCATTGCACATCTCTCTCTCCTTTACCTCTTTTGCCTCATTTCACGCCTTCGCCATGCCTCCCTTGCTTCCTGCACTCTGCCACTTGCAAGTCTTCCCTCCTCCTCATGCTTCCATGTACCTTGCACCTACCTCCTGCACTTCCTAGCTTCCTTCCCTTGTTGAGCTATGCTTTCTTCCTTGGAAGCTGAAGCTACAATTCCCACTCTCTCCTCATCCCTCCCCCTTCTGTCTTTTGCTGCTTGCTTCAAATAAAGGGCAGGAAAGTAGGCTGGTCAAGGCCATGGTACTGCCCTGTTGCAAAAAGAAGTACTTGGAAACATCAAGATGGGGGAAATAGGGAGTAGACACAAAGGTGAGGGAGGAAGGAAGATGAGTTGGAAATAATGTACCAGGAACCGTGGTGATCACTTTGAGTGGGTACAAGCCTGGAACAAGAAAAGGCCGTTTTGGGGAGAGATTGATGCCCAAAGCATTGGCATGTGCTGGACATACTTCAGAACAATGTTTTAGAATTGAAATTATGATTTTATACACTGCTTAGTGCCCAGAAATCATCTGGAACAGAATAAAATGACCCAGAATGCCAACTTCCAAATAGGTCACGCCAAGCAAAAAGCACAAGACAAAATGGGAGAGCATTATGTCACAAAAATTCCAAACACTTTCTTATACCCATTCCAACCAAAGCATCTATCTGTATTGCAGAATATAGCTCAAAGGTCAACTTTCCAAGAACAACATTGCCAGATTCCCCTTTGCACAAGAGTAATGCAAGAAGCCACAAAAATCTGAGAGAAACCACTATCTTGCACTTGTTCTTGGTGAAATACTGTGTGTATACACACACACACACACACACATCTGGGAACACCAACTTTCTGTCTAGCCATGCTCAGAATTAATTTTAGTTGAAAAGATGACACCAAGCCGCAGTTTCACAGAAATCGCAAGCTACAATTTTAACAATCCACTATTTAAAGGTTTCCAGGTTAGACACAACAGGGTTTTGCATTTCCAAAGTGTAATTTAAACTCTACCAGTCAGACCCTCAGAAGAACTGAAAGATTAAGGGTGCTTCCAGACAATGTTATCTTGGTGTACATTTCTGAACAAAAAGATAGTGAGCTGTTTAATTCTGGCACTCAAATCTCCTGGCATGGATGTCTTTAATTCTAAGTGCCAGTCTTTTGCACTAGCCTTCTGTTGATGGTTTTTAGCTTCTGTCTTGGAAGACTGAGGTCTGCCAACCCCTGGATTTAGGGAATGCATTTTTAAAACTTGTTTAACCAAAAAATGTGCCCTTCACCATATCAAGGAAAAGTCTTTAGGTTTTAGGAAATGAAGTATGGAAATAGTGACTTTTCAGGAACCCGATCAAAATTTGATAAGCAGTTTACACATTAGTTGTGGAAAGCCATCTAGTGGCTACTTAGGTGAGCGTTGGTTTTGTTTAGAATATATAAATGGGTGGGAAGCAAGTATGGCAAAGTTATATTGGTTTAATTTTTCAGCTTATTTAAAAGGAATTCCATACTTCTGTTCTTTCGCATTCATGCACATGCACACACTATAAAATAAAACACACATGCACAAACAGAGGTTTATAACTTGACATGATTTTGAAAGGCATTTTATATTGAGAAATAATAATAAAGTAAGATGGGGAACAGGTGCTCAGAAAAGTAAAACCATGGCAAATCCTTTGAAACTAGAGAATTTTTGAATATTTTAGTAGGCAATAATCCCCTTGGCTTTGAGTAACATCTACAGTGCAGAAATAATGCAGTTTGACACCAGTTTAAGTGTTGTAGCTCTGGACTACTGGGATTTGTAGTTTTACAAGGTCTTTAGCCGCCTCTGCCAAAGAGTGCTGGTGCCTCACAAAACTATAAATCCCAGGATTCTGTAGATTGGGGCCAGGGCCAGTAAAGTGGCGTCAATCTAAATTATTTCTATCATATCGATGCACGCCCGTCTTGAAAACTTCTAGCATTCTTTTGGTAAGACACTTTTACAAGGACAGTCTTAAAATCTAAACCTGGATACAGTAATTGTAAGAGTTTGCGGGTATAATTTAAGGAATTTAAAGAGTAGAACAGCAATATAGGAAAATAATTTGTTGGAGTATCACTGAAGTGATACAGAATAAAAGAGGCAATTTATTTTGTAAAAGGATAAAGAACCAGCATGGCGTAGTGGCATGTGTGCTGGTCTATGACTCTAGAGACCAGGGTTTGAAACCCCACTTAGTCATGGAAACTCACTGGGTGACCTAGGACAAGTCACACTCTCTCAGCCTCAGAGACAGGCAAAGGCTCACCTCCCTCTGAATAAATCTTGCCAAGAAAAACCCTGTGATTGGTCTGTCTCAGGGTTGCCATGAGTCAGAAACAACTTGAAGGCATACAACAATAATGAGGAGGAAAGTTCTAGACCTTCAAACCCTGGTCTTTCAGCTATACACCTTATTAACCAGAATATTCTCCATTTAACCTGCAGGCAGGAAATGCACTTCTGGAGTGTATTTGTTTGAAAGAAAACATTGCACACATATATTGTTTTCTACCAGCATCAACATTCATGATACCTTATTGTGCCATCTTGGCATAACAGAATTATTTTATTTTATTTTATTTTTCATAGGAAAGGACAATACATCTTCCTTATTTGGCAGAATTAAAGAATATACATGTATACATTTGTTATTGTTGTTATTTGCTGTCAAGTTTTCTTCCGCTTAGGGACCTTATGAGACCTCCAAGAGCAGACCTGCTCAGGTCTGGCAAGCTCAGGTTGTGCACTCCTTGACTGAATCTGTCCATCTGGACTAACTGTAGGTCTGCATCCACACTCCCAACATAATCCAGTTTGACACTGCTTTAACTGCTATGGCTCCATACTATGGAATTCTGGGTTTGTAGTTTGTTGAGGCACCAGAGCTCTCTGACAGAGAAGGCTCAATGTTTCAGAAAACTACAGTTCTCAGAATTCCATAGTACCGAGCCATGGCAATTAAAAGCGGTGTCAAACTGGATTATTTTTGCAGTGCGGATGCAGCCTGTTGGTCTTGGGGGCTTCCTTGTAAACGGGTTTTGTTCTTACCGCTTACAATCATTTTGTAAATGGCAGTTCCTGAACTACCCTAAAGTAAATATAACTCTGCCTAATGAAACTATCATTTCTTAGTAATTGGCACAGCTGCAAGTTGCCCATCAGTATATTTATTTGTCTAGATATAAAATCTGACTAATGAAATGGATTGTAAGTCCTGTACAGGCAATCATCACCCACCCCACCCCATATACTTATTGGCCTTGTACAGCTGTAGCAGATTGCCTGAACAAACAGAGACTTGAGATCCAAGTAGGATGAAAAAGAACAGACTTTACTAAAAATGGCCAGCTGTGAGGCTTTACGGAGTCCTCTCCCAAAGAATCAAGCCTCCCGAAGGAGGGCAGAACTCTTTCTTTTACAAAAGGTAAAGGTACAGGCTTTATACATAGGTGTAAAAAACTCTTTCACATCACAAATGGTTACTTATCAATTCGTACAGAACTTTGTGATCTCTCTGTTTATTGGCTTGGCCATTCCCTCTTTATCTAACTTGTACAAAGAAGAGGAACATCACTACCGTATCTATCGAAGGAAGGAAGCTATGCAAGGTCTCTAAACACATAGGCAGGAAGACACTTAGGGCCTGAACAGACTGCCAAAAATAATCCATCTTGAGACCACTTTAACTGTCCTGGCTCAGGGCTAGGGAATCATGGGAATTGTATTTTTTTCTGAGACACTGAGCTTGCTCTGTCAGAGAGCTCTGGTGCCACAATAAACTACAGTTCCCATGATTCTCTAGCACTGAGTCAGGGCAGTTAAAGTGGCAAAAGCTGAAGTCCCTCGGCCCTTAAAGGGGAAAGGTTGCCTACCCCTGTTATAATGTATTCTGAAATCTTTACTCTTATTGCTTGATTCTATATGTTTAAGGTTTGAAATATCAAATGAGGTGTAAGAATTGGATTTCTTTGTTTGGAGGTGTATAAATGTAGCCATTTTTCTTATGTTCGGGGCCCAAAACTTTGGAATGCTAATTCCTTTTGGGACTGCAGGGATAATAAACCTGTGTTTACAAATTGACTTTGATCCTCTCTCTTCCTTCTCTTCTGCAAGTAACTGAAAGTGCTGTGGGCTGACAGCTCATAGATCAGGGGTAGGCAACCTTTCCCCTCTAAGGGCCGAGGGACTTCAGCTCCCAGAAGCCTCAGCCATGTTGGCCAATAGTCCCATGTTGGCCAATAGCTCCTGGGATTCTGGGAGCTGAAGTCCCTCGGCCCTTAAAGGGGAAAGGTTGCCTACCCCTGTCATAGATTGTTTATTTCCATTACAGTACTACATTTGTAAAACCTTTTTCAATACCTCTTATCATCCACCTCACAGCCTACAGATATACAAAGTATAAAGGTGTACAAAGTAGATGAGTTAAGGAAAGTGGATGTGTTCCTTCCAGAAGGTGACTTCTTTTAACAGAAAATCTAATACAACACAGGCAGAAGTAGCGTGGAAAAGCCAGGTTTAAGAAGAACAGTTCAACATGTTTCAGGTCCAAAACACACTGCAGAAATAATCCAGTTTGAGACCGCTTTAACTGCCTAGACTCAATGCCGGGGAATCCTGGGAACTGTACTTTTGTGAGACATTGAACCTTTTCTGTCAGAAAGAGATAGGGCCTAAGCAGACTGCC
>CM034706.1:112782003-112795976 GCA_020142125.1 Phrynosoma platyrhinos
TTTAATGTGCACTATTTCTGGCAGTCTGCTTAGGCCTTTAGTTACAAGGTGCTACAACGGACTCCAGTTCCCAGGATTCCCTAGCACTGAGCCAAGGCAGTTAAAGCAGTCTCAAACTGGATTATTTCTGCAGTGTGTTTTGTGCCTGTGTAAAAACTTTTTATTTATTTATTTATTTAGGCAAAAGTTAACATTTAGGCACATGTGAAGTGAAGCAACCAAGCCGAGAGTAAACTTTGCACGAACGAACAAAAAAAAAAACTCTTGGAAAGATTGTCTCAAGATTATTATTACTGAGGTGTTTCTCGCTTTCCGCAGTCTCGCGAGATTTGAAGTCTATGGGCGCGCGGGAAGAGGGAGGTGGGAGGGGATGATCTCGCGCGAGACGCGCCGGCTGTCGCGAGACTTCCGGGCTCCCGCGAGATCTGGAGGCAACAGCGGCGAAGCGGCCGTGAGAGTCTCGCGAGAAGAGAGGCTCGCTGGGCGACGACGGAGGCCGGAGAGGAGGAAGCCCCACTGGCCTCAGTCGCTTCCTTCGACCCAGGCGGAACCTGTGGGGCCTTGGCTCGGCGGGAAGCGCTGCTGCTGCTGCTGCTGCTGCTGTTGTTGTTGTTGTTGTTGAGGGAAGGAGGGCGACTCGGCGGAGGAGGCGCGGAAGGTGGGACTGAGGCTGACCTGATCCAGCTTCACCCCGCTTTAACTCCCATGGCTCCGTGCCGTAGCGAGTTCTAGGGACTGTCGCTTTGGGAGACCCTTAGCCTTCCCTGTCAGAGAGCTCTGGTGCCACAACAAACTACAATTCCCAGGATTCCCTAGCACTGGGCCAGGGCAGCTAAAGCGGTCTCGAACTGCATTATCTCTAAGGGTTCTAGGGACTGTGGTTTCGTCAGGTCTATAGCCTTCTCTGGCCCCGTCCGCAGTGCCGAATTAGTGCAGTTTGACATCGTTTTAATCACCAGGATCTCAGTCCTATGGAAAGCTGGGATTTGTAGTTCCGTGAGGCATTGAGCCTTCTCTGTCGGGAGAGCTCTGGGGCCACAGCGAACTACAGATCCCAGGATTCCATAGCTTTGAGTCATGGCAGCTAAAGCAGTGTCAGACTGGATTGTTGCTGCAGTGCAGGTGTGGCCTCTTAGAAACCACTGGTGCCAATACCTACAGATCCCAGGATGCCGTAGGATGGAGCCATGGCAGTTAAAGCGGTGTCAAAGTGCATTAATTCTGCAGAGTCAGAAACATGCACTGCTAGTCTTGAGTTGAAGCCTGCAAAAGTCTTGGTAACTTGATCGTCTTTGTTGCCGATGTTCTTTGTTATCCCCTTTTATTCTTTCTCTAGACCTGAGTAGGCAGCAGCCAAAGGCCTGGCGAATGAACTGCTCCTGATATGGCAGTTTTTCAGTTTGGCATATTTTATTACCTAAAGTTCTTGCACAGTTCATGCTGTAGCCTATTTCCTTGTTGATTTATTTGTAGGGCTAAAAGAAATGCAGAGACCCATATCGGGGTAGGCAACCTTTTTGAGCCAGGGGCAGGGTTGCTGTCCCTCAGACAATTGGGGGGCCGAAGCAGCAAAAATAAATAATTTTTTTTTTAAAATTAAAATATGCATGCACACTCTCTCAGCCCCAGAAAAGCCATGGCAAAACCCCTGTGGAGATTTTGCCAAGAAAACCCCAAAAACAAGTAATAACAACAATAATCAATATCATCATGTCGGGCGGGCGGCTGCAGGACCCGCCTGGGGCCGGTCCAAAGGCCTCGGGGGGGGGGCTGGATGCAGGGCCTTAGATTGCCTACCCCTGGAATAGAGATAGCTGTTATGAAAATGATTTTTCCCATCAGTTGCTTTCTGTTAACGTTTTTGTTTGTTGTGTGTCTTCAATTTCTGACGTATGGTAATTCTAAGGGATCACAGAGCTGAGAGTGTGTGACTTGCCCAAGGTAACCCAATGGATTACCATGGCCTATCAGGGTTTCAAACCCTAATTTCCAGAGTTGTAGTCCCATGCTCAAACTACTGCACCATGCTGTCTTCTCTATCAACCTAAGCCACATCTAAAATAGTAATAATAATAATAATATTTATTTTTATACCGCCCTTTGGGAACCCAATCAGTATGATGGTAAACTTACTTTTCTCTAATTCTAATCCACTTTGGGCGTTTGCTCACCTTATTTTCCAGCCATGACATCCTTTACTTGTATCACCTGCCGTGTGTCTTTCAAGGATGCTGAGGTTCAGCGTGCGCACTACAAGACCGACTGGCATAGGTATAACCTGAAGCGGAAAGTTGCTGAGATGCCGCCTGTTACTGCTGAGAACTTCCAGGAGAGGGTCCTGGCGCAGCGAGCAAGTCTGGAAGAGCAAAACAAGGCCACCGCTACTTACTGTACAGCTTGCAGCAAGAGATTCTCCAATTTCAGTGCTTATGAGAACCACCTAAAATCCAAGAAGCACCTGGAGCTTGAAAGGAAAGCTGTCCAAGCTGTCAGCAAGAAGGTGGAACTCTTGAATGAGAAGAACATGGAGAAAGGCCTTGCTCAAGAGAATGTTGACAAAGATGCCATGAACACGGCTATTCAGCAAGCCATCAGAGCACAGCCATCCTCCTCTCCAAAGAAAGTTTCCACATTGCCTGGTACCACCCCAACTTCTTCTGTTGCTTTGGAAAGTAACAGTTCAGTAAGGAGAAAAGAGCACACAGAAAAACCTCCCCGGCTACAGTGGTTTGAACAGCAGGCCAAGAAGTTGGCAAAAGAACAGTCTGAGGATGAAGGGGAGGAGGATGATATGGAGGAAGGTAAGAGGATGAGGTCAATTTATGCTAATAACAAGGGTCTAAGATGTGTAGGTACTTTCTAGCAGGAATGGGGAGAGGAAGCCATGTGCAACAACTGGCCAGTTTTCATTGAAAGCAGTTTTACTTGTTGCTATATACCTTCAAGTTGTTTCTGATTTCTGGGGACCCTAAGGCAAACCTGTCGTGGGTGTTCCTTGGCAAGATTTGTTCAGAGGAGGTTTGCCATTGCCTTCCCCTGAGGTTGAGAGCATGTGACTTGCTCAAGGACACCATGTGGTTATAGGTAGATAATTCATTTGGCTAAAAAGGCTGAAATCCTAAACAGCTAGATTGTGGAATAAATTGGTTGAGCATTGAAATTTATTCCTAAGTGTAAGATCACACTGTACAAAAATGACTGGTGTATGTGTAATCGTCCTGTCAGTTGTAAAGGCTCTCAGAACTTTGCATGTCAATAAAAACAATACAATACCTGCCTTCAGGCTTGCAATCTAAAAAACCCCCAACATAATGTAAAAGAGGATAGGGATGGAAAAGTAAAAACAAGCTCAGGCACAAGTTCTTAATGCTGCAAAAGTCATGCAGTGACTTCAAAAGCAAGTCATAATGACAACTTTAAAGCAGTTAAAGCATAGCCAAATGTTGGTAGTCTACTTATCTTGACTCCATTTCAGTTGACTAAAACATGCTGTCACTTAATCCACAAATAAAACAATATTATTTTTAATACAAATAGTTGAGGAAATTGCTGATGGCAACGACCATATTAAGATGAGTTTTTCATTTATGTATTTATTGCTCATTTAAGTAGGAATGCCTCTTCTCAGGTACTGTTTTGTATAGCAAGGAGGAATGATATTCTAAAAGCAGGCATATTTGTTGCTTCAGAACTGTTGCATGTTGCTTTCCTTCTTAGATTAATTAATTAAGTGGTTTAGATATTTCTAGTCATGTGAGAGCTGTCACTAAGGGTTGGCTGGATGGATTGCCCTATGGGCTTTGGTCAATCACACACAGGAGACAGCCGCAAACAAAAACATCTCAGATAATAAAATCGGGATGATCCATGTACCGGACCTTTCTGTGCAGTTCCAAGTATCATGTAAAACAGGCCCCGGTTACCAATTACTGTTTATCCACTGGATCTAATCTATGATGTATGGTTTAGATAGAGCAGTGTTTCTCAGCCTCTGGTTGTTCATTTGTTTGGCACTTTCAACTCCCAGAATTGGAATCTTCTGGGAGTTGAAGTCCAGAACCTCCAGAAAAGTAAAATTTGAGAACCCCAGCCTTAGAGGACCATCTTCAATAACATCCTTTTCTCCTCCCCTTGCGGATTTTGTGGAATGAGGATGACATATGGCAGGGTGAGTAAAGGGAGAAGAAGCTAGGCTGCTTTAGAGTTCAAGTCACTCACCTGAATCCCCCACTGAGTTTTTTCTGTTGCTTCATTTGAAACACTGAAGGAGCCCCACTGATTTTTGTGGATTTTTCAGACTGTGAGGCCGTGTTCTAGAAGAATGTATTCCTGATGTTTCGCCTGCATTAAATAGACACTAATTCTCCACGCATATCCTCTCACACAGAGGCCTTGCCTCAACAGAACAATGCACAGATTTACATGCTAATCCTCTCAACCAAGGGTCACACAGTATATATACCCCACACACCTCCATGCCACCATTCTCTGAAGATACCAGCTACAGATGCAGGCAACATGTCAGGAATACATTCTTCTAGAACATGGCCTCACAGCCTGAAAAACCCACAAAAAGCTATGGATGCTAGCCATGAAAGCCTTTGAGCCCCACTGATTTTGTGTCATATTAGCATATTGATTTCATAAGGCTTTTAGTATGCAGCTTTTATTAGCATGAAAATACAAATATTGATGTTTGCTTTCATTTGATTTGAAAGGCTGGGAGGATGTAGACTCGGATGAAGAGTTAGAGTCTGAAGAAGGGGAGACTGAAACAATCCCAGATGAAGCAGAAGCGGGAGCATCTAGGCAAGATCACCTCACTGCTGATGCAATCCCAGTAACAGACTGCTTATTCTGTTCCCACCATTCAAGTTCTCTCATGAAGAATGTGGCTCACATGACAAAAGTCCACAGTTTTTTTATTCCAGATATAGAATATCTTGTAGATCTCAGAGGGCTGATAAAGTACTTGGGTAAGTCTGAAATGTTCATCACTCTTAACCAAATAAAACTATTTGAATACGTAGCTGCATTAGTCTGGAAAATCAGTATGCAAAGCTATCTTGTAGCACCTTTCAGGTTAACTGAAAGAAAGAAGTTAGTAGCATGAACTTTTTGTAGACTTGAGACTGCTCCCTCAGATGCATGTTTTATAAAACTATGTTGTTGGTTTTTAGAAACCAAAACCCCAGTATCATGTTCTATTATTATTAACCTTTGGGGTGAGCAACTTGTCATCATCCAGATGTTCTAGCACAGCTACCATCAGCTCTAGTCCTGAACCTCCAGAAGAGTAAAATTTGAGAACCCTAGCTATAGAGGGAAGAGGGGAGTTGCAGTCCAACAATACCTGGATTGCCAGGAGTTGCTTACCCTTCAGTAAGGTGCAACAATAGCCTGTTAGTGAGGATAGCGCATATGTATGTTTTTAGATAATGAGAATGGGTACTCGCTGCAGTAGCTGCCTCCAGCAGCTGTTCCATGACATCTGCTGGGACCTCTAGAAGACCCCAGAGAATCTTGGCAGAAGATGTCCTTGGCCTTTCATCTGGCAGCGGCAACACAACCAGGTGGTTGTGGAATGGGGTTGTCGCAACAATACAATCCTAGGGCTGGTGACAAGGGAGCTATAATGGAATTCTGCATGTGGAAATTTGATGTTAAGCAAAACCATGTAAGATCCCAGTCAATGTATGTGCTATTTTGAAACTTTTTATAAAAAGATTCTTGTTCATATCATGTCAAATATCAACAGGTTCCTAAGATTTGAGAATGCATATGTGTTGGGTATAATCTGTAGAAAAAGATGAGCCAGTGGAGATTTTTTACAGTGGAAGCAACTTCTTGATTTGTTCACATATGCACCTGTCATTTAATCTCTTGTTGTTAAGATCGTTCCACACTTGATGAATGTATCACCTGCTGTTTCAGCCAGAGATTACAGAGCATGCATATGTGAAGCAAACATTCACCCCAAACTCCAAGATGATGGGATTTGTTAGAGTCTTGTAGAGGCCAGCTTGAAACTTGGATAACTTGGGGTGAGAGAAAAAGAGTACTGAATGATAGCTTATGACTACATGAGCCTGTTGTGCAAACTCTTTTTGTGAGAGAAATTCATTATCCAAAATAAATGGGTCTCTGTATAGAGAAAAGTCAGAAAATTACAGTGGGGCCTCCTTATCTGTGGTCTTGCCATCTGCGGATTTGAGCATCCGCAGATGGCAAGCCTGCGTTGTCCCCAGTAGTGGCTCATGAAGTCTCTTTGTCCCTAATGGCGGCGCAGCCACATGCATATGTTACCATTGGGGACAATATGGACTTGAGTATCCCTCACATTTTTGGTATCTGTGGGGGCGGGGTGGGGGGAGAGTCCAGAACAGTTCCCCTGTGGATACCAAGATCCCACTGTACTTTGAAAAGCTATTACCCTTATAGTACCAAGGCAGGCCCATAGGGAGTTATTGTTATATCAACAGATTTTTTTAAAAAATAAGTTTCCTGTTCCTTGACAGTAACTAGAATAATTACTTCTTTATTACTTAGGGGTGGCGGATCTGAATGCTCCACTCCAGTAGCCTATGGAACAAAACACTTTCCTCCCCATCCACTTCATTGTTACCTCAGCACCCACAGCAGAGTACAGTCAGCCCTTCATATCCATGGATTCTTTATCCATGGATCCAAGCATTCACAGCTTGAAAATACTAAATATACATATAAATACAGATATAGATAATACATAAAGAAAACCTGAATTTTGCCATTTTATGTAGGGGACACCATTTTATTATCCACTGTATCTAATGGGACTTGAACATCCATGAGTTTTGGTATCCACAGAGGGTCCTGGAATCAAACCCCAGTGGATACTAAGGGCCCACTGTACACAATAGCAGCATGAGGTTCAGAATTTGAACTGTGGGATAGTTCTTCACCATTTAGTGAGGGTGATTTTTAATTTGCAGTCATAATTTAACTTAGTTATGGCTTAGTTATTGCAAAATGGAGTTGCAAGTAACTTTTTGCTTGTAATGGGTTACTTCTGAGCTCGTGAAGACCAGGGATTTGCTTAGTAACCTTGCTTTGTGTGTTGTTTCAATTTTACCCTGTGGAATAAAAGACGTATTATAAAGCATTCTTCCCCCTTGCAATTTACAGGAGAGAAGGTTGGAGTTGGGAAGGTCTGCCTATGGTGCAATGAGAAAGGAAAATCCTTTTACACAACAGAGGCTGTGCAAGCGCACATGAATGACAAAAGCCACTGCAAACTCTTCACAGAGGGGGATGCTGCTCTGGAATTTGCAGACTTCTATGATTTCAGGTGGGAAATCAGCTGCTGGGCATTAGTTTTCAGTCTAGTCAGTGCATTTTACAAATGTGGGAGCTCCTCACACATGGGCTAGTACTGGGTATCTCTTGTAGTATACACAAGCACACCCCTCATGTGTGGATGGAATTATATGGCTCTTTCTTCTGTACCCAAACAGGGATGTGATAGTTATAAGGGAAATGAAGAGTTTCCAAGTGGGAAACTGCAATAAAACATTGCTGTGTAGAGTGCTTTAGTAGTTGTATTAGTGATGTCCTCTCGTATCAGTTATGTCCCTTCCCACCTGTTATTTTTGTGTTAATTACTAACACAGGAGGAGGCAACATTCAGGGATTGAGTGTGCGCCTCCATCCTGAAAAATGACTGGGCAGTCACGCCAGCAAATTATTATTATCCTCTGCTGAAAAGCACACCCAGAAGTCACTTTTGGTTGTAATGTTTGGTTGGTGGGGGTGGGCTGGGGAACTCAGAAGCCACAAACAAAAGGAGTTGGAGATTGCATATGGCCTACAGATTACGCTTTCTCCACCAGAGTCCTAATCATTTTAGAAATGTGTGGGACATCAGTTGAAAAAGACACTTTACTATCATCTTTTAAGTTTTCAGAGATTGAATCTTGCAGCACAAAGTGAAAGTTGTTCATGAGATCAGTTGGGGCTGTTGTTACAGAAATAGCTCCTATCTGATCATCTTTTTAACACAAGGTCTTTCTTCTGGTGGTTTGTAGAAGCTCTTACCCTGACTTTCGGGACAGTGAAGATGTTGAGATGTCTGATGAACTGCCATCAGAAACGAATTTGGAATATGATGATGAATCTATGGAGTTGATTTTACCTTCTGGTAAGTATACTATTTTTTTTTAAAGTATGGGAAACATTACTTTAGACCAGAGATTCCCAAACCTTGGTACTCCAAATGTTTTGGACTTTCAACTCCCAGAAACCCTAGCCAACTTGGTGAAAAATCAGGACTGAAGTCCAAAACATCTGGAGGAGCAAAGAATCATTGTTTTAGAACAGAGATAGGCAACCTTTCCCCTTTAAGGGCTGAGGGACTTCAGCTCCCAGAATCCCAGGAACTATTGACTAACATGGCTGAGGCTTCTGGGAGCTGAAGTCCCTTGGCCCTTAAAGGGGGAAGGTTGCCTACCCTTGTTTTAGAATTACAGGTTCTGGAAGGCTGTTCCCTCTGGGGCAGGGGTAGGCAACCTTTTTGAGCCGGGGGCCGGGTTGCTGTCCCTCAGACAATTGGGGGGGCCGAAGCAAAAAAATAAAATAATAACAAATAAATAAAAATTAAATTAATTTTTTTTAAATATGCATGCACACTCTCTCAGCCCCAGAAAAGCCACAATGGCAAAACCCCTGTGGGGATTTTGCCAAGAAAACCCCAAGAACAATTAAGAACAATAATCAATATCATCATGGTGGGCGGCGGCGGCGGCAGGACTGGCCTGGGGCCGATCCAAAGGCCTCAGGGGGCTGCAGGTTACCCTTGCTCTGGGGTTATAGGGGTATGGCAGAATCCATATTCCTTACCCTGCAGGTAGTTCCCTAACATGTTGGTGCTTTTTTAAAAATGAATTATGTGAAATAAGAAATTCCAGCATGGATGTGATTTGATTGAAGAAAGAGCAATTGCTTGCAAACTGTGGCTACTTGAGGGTGTATCAGATCCAGAGACAATGCTAGAACAGTGCTACTAAAATGGTGGTCCTTGAGCCCCTGGTTAGTCCACAGAGAGTTTCCAGGAAAAGAAAGAAACAATTGTTGCTAACAGACACAACATTGGTCTTGATACATTGGGGGGAAATCTTCACCACTCAGTCTAATAGTACAGTTGCACCGCCAGGGTGTCCTCTGCCATTGACTTTCAAAGAACATATGCTAATGTAACCAGAGATTACACTGCCATGTCACTTGTGGTAAGCTGTCCTGTGTATTCTGTGGAAACAGACTCTCTTGCAATTGGGAGTTGTTAAAGCTAACAAAGGCTTTAGTGGGAGAGGTATTCTGGACCCCATATCTCTCTTCCACCACCATCCTGCCTCAGATTGTCTAGCAAAACTATTTGCTGAAAAAGGCCTTTGAATCTTTTGCTGCCCTGAGAGATGAGGATTTCTTCTTTAAGAACAAAAATACTCTGTGCTTATCATACTCATTTACCTCTCTTCCCATAAATTTGTTTTTGCAACTGACACAGAAGTAGATCCTGTTGGTTTCAGTTGTGCTTATACCAACATGCTAATGGAATTAGAGTTGTCTCATAAATTTTCCTTAAAAACTTAAGGCTATTTTTTTGCTGGTCATTGTCTTCAACATGGCTCTGTTGGTTGTTAATCTGCTACCCCAAAGTTTCTGCCTTCTAAGTGTTTTCTTTTACCCACTGCAATCTGTTTCGGGAACATTATGCCATTTTCTGACATCCAGCTAAGTTAAGCATCTGACATCTGGTAAAGATGAACTACAAATGAAATGGAACAGTTGGACATAATTTAAAACCCTTAAGAGCAAGAGTGAGTTAACAGAGTGTAGTGCACCAATATCACTTACTGAATTAATATGTTAGGGAGACGAGTTACTTTAAAGCAGCTTCATTTATATACTGCTTCATACCACGCTATGGGGTGTCTAAGCGGTTTACAACTGTGAGCTGATTGCCCCCCAACAATCTGGGTACTCATTTTAGCGACTTCGGAAGGATGCAGGCCTGAGTTGAGCCTCAGCCCTGGCTGGTATTGAACTCGCAACCTTGTGGTTATGAGTGAGTGGCTGCAGTACAGGCATTTAACCATTGCGCCATCAGGGCTGATTTCCACCAGGGCTTTAAAAATGAGCCCCTCTGTACCACAGTCTTCATAATGGGTGAGGAACAAGTGATCATCCTGAAGGTCTTGGACTGCCGCTCTCTCCATCCTACACCTTTGTACTGGGTAAGCCTGATGAGAGGTGCAGTTCAGCATCTAGTGGGACTCACATTTCCACCTCTACTTAATGATAAAGAAAATAAATGCATTTTTTGTACATGTATTCTCTTGCTTGGTTAGTGCAGTATTCTTGAAAACAGAGGCATGTAGTGTATGGACTCTGGAAAGAGCTTACAATGTGTGTTTAAAGCACAAGCCACTAGATGGCACAGCAGTGCTTCTAATACTCATACAAACTGACACATAGCCTGTTTCCATATGGGGATACTAGAGACTGTTTCCATGATAACTATTGATTCAGGTTGCTCTTCTGAGTCATCAGCACATTCACAAGGACATGGAATTCCATAGGCTTGCTTACTATTCTTCCATATCAGACTTGAGTTACAGTATAGCTCTAGTGAGTCATCAAGACCACATTACTGTAGAGCTACTTATCTTGTTAGGAGGCAAAGGCACCTTGTGAGTCTCTCATTGTCCAAAAGTTCTCTTCTCAGATTTCACCTGAGATCTTAGATCCCCCAAAGTGATATCCCAGATCATCTTGGACTGCTTCTGGTGATATGGAGGTGGATAATAGTCTAATACATGCTCTAATTTAATTCATGGGCTGTGGCAAGTGGGAGTTTTGAAGAGCTTCTTGTTTAACACTTTGTATTGAATAAAACTCATTTCAGAATTTTGAAGGTGATTCATTTTTAATTTTACTGATAGGATTTTAGTAAACAGAAGCCAAGATCTTCCACAAAGCTAGTAGAGTGTAGTACACCACAAGCTTTGTTGCTTGCCTTTCTGCCTGAGTACAGCTAGCATTTTCAGCTCACATGTGCTTGCTGGAGATGCAGGAAGATGGCATCCCCCAGCTGCAGAACCTCAGCCAGACACTTGCCTGAATGCCCCCACCTGTGAACTGTCTTTGGGGGTCATGCTCTGGCATTGAAGTGGTTGGCTGCACTATGGGGAAGGTCATTGCATAAGTAGGTACTGAATACTTGTTTGCCCAGAAAACTTAAAACATTTGTACAATTTCAGGTTATGCAGATATGTGTCAACAACAGGATTCTAACCAGAGCATTTTGTGTAATAGCATTTCAAAAAACCCCACATACAACATGTTAAGTTGGAACTAGATTTAAATCATTTTAGTAGACTGATTAAAGTAAATGAGGCTAAAGTTTGTTATGATATATCACATTAATTTCAGTTAGACTACTGTTCCAACCTATTGCCTTTTGCTCATTTTATACTTGTCTTACGCTTGTCTTTCCTAAAACATTAATACATTTTATTAGCCATTTCCTTCCTGTTTGCTGTGTGTAACCTCATTCAGTGCAGATAAGTTATCTTGGAGATTTTACAAAATAGAAAGGCTAAATATATTTGTTTCAGATATACAGCGGGCCCTTGGTATTTGCTGGGGTTTGGTCTCAAAAACAGTGGATGCTCAAGTCCTGTTATATACAATGGCATAGAAAAACTGTGTCCCTTTTATAAAGTGGTAAAATCGAAGGTTTGGATTTTGGATTTTTTTTAAAAAAAAAAATCAAGCCATAGATGGTTAAATCCATGGGTGCAGAATTGGTGGATACAGAGGGCCAACTGTCTTGAGTCATCATCATCATATTATGTGGCTTCACATTGAGGATATTTGTACCATTTCCTCACATCATGGGTGGATGGGAAAACATGCATTACAATATCAAAACATGGCAAGATATTTCTACATATGATAGGAGGATACCTTTAAAGACATAAGTTGGGGATGATGAACCTCCTGCCCTTTGATGCTTCTCCATCTTCCGGCAAGTTTGAGCGACTTCCTCCATCTTGGGTGACTTTAGCATTCCACTCGAGACCAGTTTGTCAAATCTAACAGTTGCAGCTTAGGAGTTCTTGGAATCCATGACAAACATGGGCCTATCCCAATTGATCATCGGGCCCACACATTGTGCGGGTCATACCCTCGATGCGGTCTTTAGTATGGAACAGGAATATCCATGGGTGCAAGTTATTGAAACCGCCACATTGTCATGGACGGATCATTTCCTGGTCAAGACTGAACTAAGAACCACTATCCGCCCCACCGGAGGTGGTGGACCCATTAGAATGGTCCACCCTTGAAGGCTAATGGAACCAATTGGATTCCAGAAAGCCTTGGAGGATTTAATGGTTGGCAACGCTGGTGATTTTGTCAAAGCTTTGGTTAATACCTGGAAAACCGACCTTATCAAGGCTATCGACACAATTGCTCCCAAGTGTCCTTTCCAACCCGCTTTAAACCGTAAGCCATGGTATACAGCAGAGCTTAGGGAAATGAAGTGGGTTGGACCATGACTAGAGTGCACCTGGCGGAAAACTCGACTCTTATCTGACAAGACTTGTCATAGGAACTTTCTTAGTTCCTATCAAGAGGCAATACATGCAGTGCAGAAATCTTTCTCTTCTGCATGTATTGTGTCTGCAGAGTCTCGTCCAGCAGAACTGTTTAGGGTGGTGAGGAAACTGATGCAGGTCTCACCTGCACAGAACCCGTTATTTAACCTGACAGCAGTCTGCTGTGATGCATTTAACAACTTTTTTGCAGATAAAATCTCTCAGATAAGAGCGGACTTAGATGCCAGTGTTTTGACAGAATCAATTGAGGTGTCCAGCAACTCCGTTAATGAAGTTATTCTGGATCAGTTCCAATCTTTGAGTACTGATGATGGGGACAAACTCCTTGGTAGTGTGAGGAAAACGACTTGCCCTTTCGATTCTTGCCCATCATGGCTGGCCGTCGGGGGGGGTGTGTGTGTGCATTGAAGATGTTCCTTATGGATGTTGTTAATGCACTCCTCAGGGAAGGTCATATTCCATCTTGTTTGAAGGAAGCGGCAGTTAGGCCGCTTCTGAGAAAACCTTCCCTGGACCCCCTGGATATGAACAACTATAGGTCAGTCTCCTTATTACCATTCTTGAGCAAGGTAATCAAGAGGGCAGTTGCTCTTCAACTCTAAGCTGTTTTGGATGATACTGATTATCTAGATCCATTTCAAACTGGCTTTAGGACAGGATTTGGAGTTGAGACTGCCATGGTTGCCTTGGCCGATGACCTTCGTCTGAGTGACGGGGTAGTGTGACCCTGTTGGTGCTTTTAGACCTCTCAGCGGCTTTCAATACGATAGATCACAGCATCCTCTTGGATCGCCTGAGTGGGTTAGGAATTGGAGGCACTGCGTTGCAGTGGTTCTGTTCCTTCCTCTTGGGCAGAACCCAGAGAGTGCTGCTCGGAGACAATTGCGCCGCAAAAAAGGAGCTCACTTGCGACATCCCTCAAGGTGCCATTCTGTCCCTGATGCTGTTTAACATATTTATGAGGCCGCTGGGAGAGATCATCCAGAGACATGGAGCTGGGTGTTATCAGTACGCTGATGACACCCAGATCTGTTTCTCCATGTCTCTGGCTTCAGCCTTGGCTCCCGATGGCATCTCTCCTCTCAATGACTGCCATAGGGCAGTAATGGACCGGATGAGAAAAAACAGATTGAGTTTGAATCCAGACAAAATGGAGGTGCTCACTATAGCAGCCCCGAAACCAAGAATAGGGATACAACCTCCAGTCCTGGACGGGGTCACATTCTCCGTGAAGGACTGTGTTTGCAGTTTGGAGGTGCTCTTAGATCCGTTGCTTCAGATGACCAATCAGGTAAATGCGATGGTCAGGAGCACCTG
>CM034706.1:112796076-112806811 GCA_020142125.1 Phrynosoma platyrhinos
CATGGCAGCCAGATTGGTCTCTGGAACATCTAGGAGAGACCATATAACTCTGGTATTAAGGTCTCTCCACTGGCTGCCTATTAGTTTCCGGGCCCAGTGTAAGGTGTTGGTTATTATCTTTAAAGCCCTAAATGACTTGAGTCCAATCTATCTCCAGGACCACCTCCTCCCATACAATCCACCCCGTGCACTCCGGTCCTCTGGGAGCAACCTGTCGCAGCCGATAAAAACAAGGCTGTCTGCAACCTCCCAGAGGGCCTTCTCAGCAACCGCTCCCAAACTATGGAATGGCCTGCCGGACGAGATCCGTCAGATCATGACCTTAAGCAGCTTTAAAAAGGCTGTTAAGACAGATCTCTTCCAGCAGGCCTTTCCTGACTAGAATTCCCGGCCTCAGTCTTTTTATCCCCTCCTCTCCTATCCTTGGCTGAAGTCGCTGCTCTCTCTCTCTCTCTTTGTTTTGTTTTAGTGAGTTGAGTTATTTACGATGTTGTAATTATGCTCTTTTAATGGATACTTGATTTAATACATTTTTAAGGGTGGGTGGGTGGGTTTAGGGATATTTTTGATTGTATTTTAATATATTGTATGGAATTTTAATTGTTGTGAGCTGCCCCGATTGCTTGACAGAGGGGCAGGATACAAATAATAATAATAATAATAATAATAATAATAATAATAATAATAATAATAATAAAGCTGCATCTTCATTCACTGTTAGAATGTAGCCCTAGAGACCTACCTTCTCCAGTTTGAATTCAGCTTTCCCCTCTCATAAATGTGTCAGCAGAGGTTCTTTGACCCTGATTTAATCAATTTAATCAATAATTACTGTGGTGAACTAAAAATCTTACTTATTCAGAACTTTGAGGTGCAAATGGGAACAGGTATTCATGATTATTAGAATTTAGGTAGCCCCTTTTCCTTCTAGCATTGACTTCTATCAGCCAGTGCAGGGGAGTTGTATACTACTTAGCCCACATGATGGATAAAATGGAAGATTCAAGATTTCTCCCCATGGCTCTTAAAGTAGTCCATAACAAAGAGATATTAAACAGTATTTGCCTCTCTCCTCTGCTCCATCCGCTGACCAAGAAATGATAATACTCTGTTTACAATGAGACTAAGCTTCCAGAAGGAAAATGGAAGAACCCTGTAATAGCAAGAAGAAAGTTCCCACAGTGCCAGCCAAGCTGAAATAAACCTATATCACTAGATATTAGGGTGACTGAATTTGTACCTGAGAACGATGTATCCTATAAATAAATAAGTAACCATGTCTGGAATACTCATTTTTGTTCCATTTATTTATTTGTGGCCTGGACAGCATTTAGTGATACTGATGCATAATGGGTTTGTAGGAGTGGATTAAAAATAAAAAAGCACTGTTCTAGCTGTTATTTAGGTAAGTTAAGCAGCATAATTGTAGTATACAGTCTCTACTCTTTTGTACAGTGAACTTGCAGCTGCTACTGCCTGAAATGTAACATGTCTGACACATACTTGGGAGATTCTAAATTTCAGACCTTAGTTAGACAGCAGCATATCCCTTATGATAGTCCTATTTCCCATTTTGTTGTCTTATTAAAAAAAATTCCTCTGTTCCTTAAATATTTAAATATTAAATGTTCAAATATGTACTTCCCTTTTGTTACAAAGGTGCCAGGATTGGTCACCGTTCCTTGATGAGATATTACAAGCAGCGGTTTGGTTCCTCACGAGCTGTCGCAGTTTCAAAAAATAAACAGGCAGTGGGCAGAGTGTTGCAACAGTACAGAGCTCTTGGCTGGACAAGCAGCACTGGTAAGCAAACCAAATGATTATGTAGTAACAAAACTGTCGTAGTTAGTGTTCCAGAGAGGGGTCTTATTTGAATTGTTTTCCTTGATTTAGACTAACAGCCTGGTGCTGGCAGTTCCTTGGTAGTATCAAGTTTTCAAAAAACTCTGATACATCTTGATTTCATTTTCTTGGCATCTTCTCCAATGCTGCCAGTCCTGAAAAGTGAACAAGGCATCTCCACCACCACCACTACTATTTGATTTGTGAAATATACAGGCATATCTCAATTAACAAAGCCTCTGGTATTCAAGCTTCTTTACAAAGGCTTTTTACACCACCTCAGCCAGCCAGCCTGCCCTCCTCCTCCTCCTCCTCTGTCTAGAGGAGGGTGATGGAGAAACACAGACTTTTGATCTTGGTTGCAGCAGCTTATCAACAGTAAACAGTACACCAAACAAAAATGGGATTTTACTCTACTGTAGCTGTATCTGCCTACCAAAACAGACAAGACAAATAGCATCTGCCTCTAGAATCCCTTACTGAGCATGTGTGAATAGCAAAACAGTGAAAAATGGGAAAGCAGATAAGTTTGCCTCACCATTTTATTCTCAGTCCATTACAAAAGCATAGGTCTATAGGTTTAGCAACCAAAATTGGAATCTTTAGAAAAGTGGAAGTTGGTGAATGAAAAACTTTGGAAGCATTTTGGAAGAAACTTTCAAATGGTCTTTAAGAAAGTTCAAAATGTCTTTACTTAGGACCTTTACAGACTGCCAGAAATAGTGCAAATTGAGGCCACTTTTAACTGTCCTGGCTCAGTGCTAAGGAATCATGGGAACTGCAGTTTATTGTGGCACCTGAGCTCTCTGGCAGAGAAGGCTCAATGTCCCAGAAAAAATACAATTCCCATGATTCCCTAGCACTGAGCAAGAATGGTTAAAGTGGCCTCAATTTGCACTATTTCTGGCAGTCTGTAAAGGCCCTTACTTATGTGAGGTTTACCTGTTTGTTTCATTTTACATGTACCTAGTATTCATTTTGAAGGAAAAGTTTGCTAAAACATGTTGAAGTGCTGTTGTTTTTTTGTGGTGTAGGGGCCTATCACTCTTCCTTCCATGTTATTTCTACTTCTGCTACCAATTTTTTTGTTAAAGAAACAAATTTTACTTTGTTAACTGGGGTAGGCCTCCTACCCAAATCTGCCAGACACACCACCTTTGCGTAGCTGTCACAAGCTACTAAAACTATAAGTAGTGGTTTCTCAAATTCTCTCATTGCCTTACATATTGCTAACAATTCCAGAACATTGGCTGGCCCAGAAACCAGTGGCCTTTCACTGCATCTTAGAAGTGAACCCCCCCCCCCAGCATTTTAAGGTCACGTTCGTGGTGGTCAACATTAACTGATGAAATTTCATTTCCCACAGTAGATGGTGAACATTGGTCCACCAGTGCAAGGAGTCCTTTATTTTCACCTTTACTTGTGGAGGCTGCCAATAACCTTTCCCCATGTTATTTCTGCCTCTGGTGCCATATTTTCTATTAAAGAAGTCATGACTTGGAACACATTTACTCAATTAACTGAGGTATATCCATATAGCCCATTATCTGCTCTTTGAGAATATTGAGATATATCTATGTGGCTGTTGAAATAAACAGAATTCTAGACTAGATGAGTGGTCTAAATCAGCTGTGCAATTTCTTGTTTTGATCCATTTGTAGTAGTAGAAAGAACAGACCTATTAAGTGTAGGATAATCACCAAATGTGTGTAAACTTCCTGGGCCCAAATATATCTCTAATGCAACATTTGCATCTTATATAGGAAAACCACCATAGCTATGCAGAGGTCATGCTCACATTAGGTGCTTTTATTTCATAGAGAAGTCCTTTCACCATATGGTTAAATGTTGAATGTTGGCTCTTTTCTCTGTTGCTGTAGGGGCAGCACTGGCTCGCGAGCGTGACATGCAGTATCTCCAGAGGATGAAAGCAAAGTGGATGCTGAAGACTGGCATGCAGAATAATGCCACCAAGCAAATGCACTTCCGCATGCAAGTCAGGTTCTGAGACAATCTAATGAGAATGCATCAAAGCGTGAGCTTGCCTTTTTCTGTTGGCAAGAGCATGGAGAACTGAGAACTTTGATATTTAAGAGGAGACTCATACCTTACTAGTGGCTGCACATATGCTGCTATTCCAAAATATTTTCCAAGGGGATTATCTAGTTCAGTCTAATCTCGATTGTCAGACTTCAAGTCAATAAAATGTCTTTACATCAAAAACTTATTGCTGGATAATCATGGATTCAGCTTCTCAAGTATGCACCGAGTTCAGCTGAGTAGCATGTAATTTACTATGTAAAGCAGGGATAGAAATTATGTTGCCCTCCAGATATTTTTGGACTGCAGCTTGAGTAGTCCTAGCTGGCATAGTCAATGGTGAGGAATTCTGAAGTTGGAGTCCCAACCACATCTGAAGGGCTACCCAGTTCCCACTTCTACTATAAGGCTGCATGTTTAGCATTTGCATGACATTGCAAATACTTCCAAAGCCTTGACATACACTAAAGCTTTAAAAAACATTTTTGAGTATGTATATCAGTGTTTGTTTTTGTTGTGTGTCTTTAAGTCATTTCCAAGAAAATGCCATGATAGGGTATCCATAAGTCAGAAATGGCGACTCTGAGGCAACCCTATCAGGGTTTTCTTGGCAACATTTGTTCAGAGGGAGGTTTGCTTTTGCTTTCCTCTGAGGCTGAGAGAGTGACTTGCCCAAGGTCACCCAGTGGTATTCTCCCACATTTCAGATGGAGTTGCTGCAGAGATAAGAATTTGCATAAAGCCATCTACTTGCAAGTTTACCTAGAAGAATTTTGAACTTTCTAACTCAACTGCTTGTGAGCAATGCTAAATCATTCTCCCTATTAGTGAACAGTATTGGAAGAAGACTTTTCAATAAATTAATGAGCATAGGACCTATGATATAGGTTCCTTAGTGGAATCTAGCTGGATATCAATGGATTCCTCTTCCAAATGCAGATCCTTCAGTAGTGATAATGTGTCAGTTTTAACTTGGTGTAAGAACCATTAATACCAAAGTAATACCTAAGAGTGAAATAGAAGATGTTACTGTTTTGTATCCATGTACCATGTGGACAAAGCTCATCTGTTTTTAGTTAAATGATACCTTGTGTGACACCAAGGGGGCACAGATGTTCTGCCTCATTGATCATGTTGATTTTCTCTTCTGTCAGCTGTCCTGTAAGTATGTATTTCCGATAGCGCTATAGCCTTGCAGCCATATCTTAAAGTGCATCTAAGGGCATTCTTGTACCATTGCTTGCAGTTTTCCTTCTGTTATCCTAATACTGTGTAGCAGAGTTGAGATTCAGACTTTTGATGAGAGTAGGGCAGCCTTTAGATGGTTAACTGATGTATGCAAACTCACCTGACTCAAAATATTCCAAATACACCAGTTGACTCACTGGAAGATCCTGAATTATGCTCTCTAATAATACTATTGAATAGAAGCAGGAATCTTGGAGGAGCATTTTTCAAGTGATAACGGATCTGGCTTCATAATAAATAACCTTTCTCAGTGTCACGTCACTGTGCATACAATTAACATTTATCACACTCAAAATGGTGCCTCTCAAGAGAATGAAAACAAGGAGGAAGCAAATGAGTAACAGATGAAGCTGTCTGACCTCTGAACACAATGCTGCTTCATCATCTTAGCATGAGTGTTTTAATAATCATATTCACTTGCAGTGAGAACATACCTCCTGCTTTTTCTGCTCTGCTTAGAGTCACGTTTTAAGATCCCCTCCCCACAAATTTCTAGATCTAGAAAATGGAAGTGAAAAAGACTTGAAGAACCTTTGGGATGATGGGTGGATGGGATATTAATCCACAACTATACCATTCTGAAGATACTACCTTTTACCAGTTACCCTTTTATCATAGTCTACATAAAACCAGCGTGGTGTAGAGGTTTAAGAGTTGGACTATTCTGGAGACCATGGTCTGAATTCCCACTCACCCATGGAAACAGACTGCATGACCTTAGGCAAGTCAAACTCAGCCTCGGAGTAAAAGGCAACCCCCCTTCTGGACAAATCTTGCCAAGCACACTCCATGATGGGGTATCCATAAATCAGAAATGCCTTGAAAGCACACAACTACAAACAAAAAGCATTAGGAGGCAAGGGTAAAGATGAGCAATGGTGGAATTGAGCAAGAAAGGGTAAGACCATACTTATACTTGCAGGTAGGTATTAGTTCAGGTTTTGGTGGAGGTAGTGGTATGAGCATTGGATTATGACTCGAGACCAGGGTTCAAATCCTAGCTTGGCCATGCACACTCACTGGGTAAGCTTTGGCAAGGCACACTCCCTCGGCCTCAGGATGGCAATGGCAAACCCTTTCTGAAGAAACTTGACAAGGAAACTCCATAATGGATGAGCCTTAGGGTTGCCATAAGTTGGGAATTACTTGAAAGCACGTAACAACAACAGTGTGAAGAACTTTCCCTGGCAACAGTAAGAGTAGTATCAAGGACTTGAATATGAATGAGCCAAGCCCATTACCCCTTTGTCTACAGAAGGAGCTGTATCTTAAACTGGCCATCACCAAGACTCCCACTAAAACCACTTGTTACATTCTCTTAGGGATCCACTCTCCTGTCTTGTTGCCTCCGATAATGTTTCAAATATATCAGTTAAGGTTGGGGTTGAGGAAGAGGAAGCTTGTGTGATCTGCAATAGATCAGAACATTTTTCCAGCCCCTAACCAGATCCTGTCTGATCTTGGTAGCTATGCAGGATCAACCCTGATGAGTACTTGGATGGAAGACTGCAAACAAAAGGTGCTGTTAGGCTATATTTCAGAGGAAGGAAATGACAAAACAACCTCTGAGAATTCCTTGCCTAGGAAAACCCTATGGGCTTCATGAGAGCACCATAAATTGACAGGCTTCTTGAAGGTACATACACACAATGGTTTAAAATAGCCGTCTTAAATAGTCATTTACTGTGGACTACAGCAACTTGTTAATAGAGGTTCAATGGATAACTGGCTATGCCCAATGAAGCACCATTTTGCATCTCTTTCAGTTGCTGGAGCGTGGCTTTCTAGTAGAAAACCAAAAGATCTCACAAACTTAAAATAATTTCTCTCAAGTTAATAAATACTTCTACCTGGTACCTTGGCTGTTCGGGAATTATATTGGCATAAATAAACAAGGATATAAATGAGATTTTGGACTATGCATATTTGTTTGTATCGGCCAAAAAAGGTAAGTGTTACCAATTAATAATAATATAATAATAATTTTTATTTTTACCCTGCCCCTCTGACGAACAATCGGGGCAGCTTACAATAGTTAAAATTCATGCAACATATTAAAACACAATACAATGTCCCAAAACCCTCCCACCCCTTAAAAGTAAATTAAACCAGTATAACATTAAAAACATAATAATTGAAACATCAGTTAAACAAAAAGAAGTAACAGGTAAATAACAGTAAACCGCAGCTATTGCTGCCAAGATGGGTGAAGGGGGATGGGGGGGAGGACTCCTGAGGCCAGGAAATCTATTCAGGAAAGGCCTGCCGGAAGAGATCCATCTTAACAGCCTTTTTGAAGCTGTTTAGTGTTGTAATCTGGCGGATCTCGTCCGGCAGGCCGTTCCATAATCTGGGGGCGATTACAGAGAATGCTGTCTGGGAGGTTGCCGACAGCCTAGATTTTAATGGCTGGAGCAAATTCCTCCCAGAGGACCAGAGTGCATGGGGAGGATTGTATGGGAGAAAGCGGTCCCGAAGATAGGTTGGACCCAAGCCATTTAGGGCTTTAAAGGTAATAAGCAACACCTTCTACTGGGCCCAGAAACTAATAGGCAGCCAGTGGAGGGACTTTAATACTGGAGTTATGTGGTCCCTCCTAGATGTTCTCGAGGCCACTCTGGCTGCCATATTTTGTACTAACTGAAGTTTCCGGACTAAGCACAAGGGTAGCCCCATGTAGAGCGCATTACAGAAATCTAGATGGGAGGTTACCAGTGCGTGCAACACAATCTCAAGGTCCCTTACTTCCAGAAAAGGACGCAGCTGGCATATCAGCCGAAGCTCCTCGCCATCGCATTTACCTGATTTGTCATCAGGAGTGACGAATCCAAGAGCACCCCCAGACTGCAAACACAGTCCTTTATGGAAAGTGTGACCCAATCCAGGACCGGAGGTTGCAACTCAATTCTTGGTTTCAGGGTCACTACTGTGAGCGCCTCCATCTTGTCTGGATTCAGTTTCAATCTGTTTTTCCTCATCTAGCCCATTACTGCCTTAAGACATTCATTGAGAGGAGAGACGCCATCGGGAGTCGAGGCTGACGATCGAGACATGGAGATATAGATCTGGGTGTCATCAGCGTACTGATAACACCCAGCTCCATGACTCCGAATAATCTCACCCAGCGGCTTCATATAGATGTTGAACAGCATCGGGGACAGAATGGCGCCTTGAGGGACTTTGATGCATAAGACAGAAAAGCTGTCTGTTGCCAGAGTCTAGAGAGTAAATAATGGACAGGTTAGGGTTGCTGAAACCTGGACCCTTTGTCCATATTGGAAAAAGCTAAGTCAAACTGCAGACTGGAAATCCCTGCTGCTGACAATGAAATTGTTGCCTTAACTGAGAGTGACCAGCACTTAAATCTCTTGTCTGCTTCCATGGAGTAAATACCGGTACTTGCTGAAGTCGACTCAGACTGGTATACATCCCCATTGGGAGGTGAATGTCTATTCTGGTTGGCTTTGCCCTTTGTACGAAACCCATTATTGCTATAGCTCAGCCCATGTAAGAGCCATTATGAGAACCTGAAGAGCACCTTGCCTCTGCCCTTTTTGCAAGCAGATGTTGAGGTCCTGTTGGCCCCACCCAGAGATGTTCCCTTCACTCTTAGGAGACCAGCCCTCAGGTTGGAAAGACCTTAAAAACAAAGATGCACAGAGAGAATCTCTCTCTTTGACCTGCCCTGTCTTGGACCTCTCTCTCTCTCTCTCTCTCTCTCTCTCTCTCTGATCTTCTCAGTCTCCAGTCATCTTCTCCAAATCAGAGGATGAGAAAATCCATGTGTGTGTTTTAGACCTTAAGCTCCTTAACCTTAGCTACACCCCTCTATCCCCCCCACCATTAGATTGGTTAGAATGAGTTGGTTTTAAGGTCCTATAGCACTGGTTTGCCCTCTTTTACTTTGAGAAACAGCTTGCATTAAGTATAGGTGTTCTGTTGGCTTCTGTTGCTATTTTTCCCCATCTTTTAAATAAATAATTGTTTTTGCTGCAAAATCAGTTTGTCCTTCTACCTCATTTTTACTTGGAGCCACTTTAGCTAATTGTCCGTTTTTAGAGCCTTCAGTCTGTAAAATCCTGCAGATTGCTACTCCCTAAAAGAACCCCCCCCCAAAAAAACCCCAGTGCATGATGTCTTAACATAAGTGCTACAGTCCAGCATTACGCCATCAAAGTGAAAACACAGGATAGCATCCTGCTGGTGCCTTATGTGCATAAGTTCTATGGAAGCAGTTAAGCATTTTTCTCTAATGTGGAACGGTCATATTCAGTTCAAGGTTGCAGGAGCAGTGCCACTGCACATAAATCCTCCTCGAATCCCACTGTGGGAGAAAGTCGGGGTATAAATCCTTAAAATAAATAAATAAATCACATGCACATGCACATTTGGTGTTGCAATTTGCTAAAGAGGTGACACTACCAATCTATGTGTGAAGGTGTGCTCCATATCCTCAGTGCAAGATCTTGGCCCTCATAACTTTGTTTTTGTTAAAAAATTTCTTAGATTTGTCCTTACAGAAGACATTGGCCTCTGGCTTCATTTGAAAATAAGATACGGCAATACAAAGGTGTTGGCCATGAAACAAAAGCAGCAGCAGAACTAAAAAGAATATTATAGGGTTTTGTTCATATTATTCTTCGTTATATAGGTTTGTATGTCTTTAGGTGCAATTGTAAGTCTTGGACACACTAATTTACCTACATGTAGAACATTAAGCATAGTACATGCACACCTCTGTATTTTTAGCCAGTCTAAAGTAAAATAGGGTGAATGGTTCATATGGCAGGTTATACAAGTTAATGGATGGATATAAGCCAAGCACTTGTTCTATTGTGGAGGAGTCCTTGACCTCAGGGCTTGTTCCAATATTTCTACCATCAGTATAGTCTATATATTGGAAAATGTGTCAGTCATACTAAGAGCAATCAGGGTACAACTGGGCATGTATATGAACTGGAAATATCTGCTCTTTGTAGTTAGCTCCTCCTGGAAAATGGAAGAAAGAATGATCCCATGCAACTTATAATTAATAAGTTATTCCTTAAAAATATAACATACAGCATCCAGAAGCAAGTTTCTGTGCTTTCTACAGAGGCTGGTGCATTATCTTTTTTTCTTTTCTTCTCATGCTATTCCTTGCTTCACTTCTTTCTAGAAAAGCAATTCTTTGAAAAGTCTATTTTTGCTTCTAGGCCCCTAAATTCCTAACAGCGCCCTAACAGTGTTTTTAAAATGTAGGTCAGGTTTGGGGAACCTTGGCCCCTCAAGTAATCTGGACTATAACTCCCATAATCCCTTCGCATTTGCCATGACAGTTGAGGCTTTTGGTAATTAGTCCAAAACATGTGCCAAAGCTTCCCTACTTGTGTGTATGTTTCGATCCACCTGTCAACTTATGGTGACCCCATGAATTTTGTAGGGTTTTCATAGAATCATAGAGTTGGAAGAGACCACAAGGGTGATCCAGTCCAACTCCCTGCCATGCAGGAACTCAAAATCAAAGCAACCCAAACAGCCTCCGTTTAAAGACCTCCAAGAAGGAGACCCCACCACACTGAGGGAATGTGTTCCACTGTCAAACAGCTCTTACTGTCAGGAAGTT
>CM034706.1:112811316-112824821 GCA_020142125.1 Phrynosoma platyrhinos
CCAGGGGCTCAGGGTCGACTCAGCCTTGCATCCTTCTGTAGGTTGCTAGAACTGAGTACCCAGCTTGTTGGGGGCAATTAGCTTACACATTGTAAACTGCTTAGAAAGAGCTCAAGTGCACTGATAAGTGGTATAGGAATGTACTTGCTATTGTTATTGCTATCCTCCACAAGAATATGACCTCCCCTCCTTTCATCGCAGAGTGTCCTGAAACATTCAGTCCAAGGTTGATGTGCAAAAGATGAACAATTTTGTCCTTTAGCTGTTACATGCATCACCTCTCAAGTCCATCTTTTCCATCTATCCATCCATTTTTTCATTTACAGAAAATAGCTTGATTTAGGAGATGGTGTAGCACAGTGGTCAACTTATTCACTTGGTATTTGAGGGATCTCAGCTCTAGTCACCACAGAGAATTCCCTGGGCCAGCCATGGATTTTCTCATCTTGATTTTGAGGCTATGGTCTTATTGCCTCTGGGATAGCAATCAAATTGTTGGGATTTGTAACCTGAGTTTAAATGTCCAGATGTGGGAAAGTGATAAAGGGTACTACAGGTCATGTTACAGCTTGCTAGCTGGGAAAGTTGTCTGCAGCTGGGACTCAAAACATCTTAGCAGTGTCCAAGGTCAGGATGTGCCAGAGAGTATGTAGACCAAGTGTAAACACATTATGTTATCATGTTTGGGGGACAACAATTCAAGTGACACAGGAAGAAGTCACAGGGAGAGGCTGGACTTTAGTGGCCGCATGGCAAGTGTCTATAAAAAACCGAGACCACAGGTGGTTGTTTTGTGTGAGTTATCGTTGGTTGGTGGTGAGTGTATATAGTTTTGTACATATTGCAAATTTTAACTCTTTGGAGTTAAAAACCTGGCTTCAGTCTGTTTCATCAGAAGCAGGGAGGAATGCATTCCAAGACAGCCAGACAGCTCCAAGGTCACCTGGTGGTTTTCTCTGTGAAGTGAAGAAAGCTTACAAAGATTTTGTCTGCACACTCAATGAAAGGATTCTCTTCCAACTCAGGGGAAAAAAAGGAAGAGCCATCTTTGGAGGAGAAAGTCAACCGCAGATACCACCTCCAGGGGTGCAGGTATGTGGAGGCAAAATGAAGGTATTCTCCCCCCCCCCCATGACATTTTCTTCAGTCCTCAATTTATTAATTTATATTTTATTTGTTTATTTTGCATTACAGAGAGTGAGACAATGATAGTTGTTCAGACATAGAACTCTTTATCTTTGGTGTGTTAGCATTCCCTTGATGACTTTGCCTTTCCCTTCTCTACATTCTATTTCTAAATGAAGTTTTCTAAACTGAAGTTTTAACTAACTGCAATGCTAGAAATTTGGAAAGTAAAAAGGAAGTGATGGAAAATTTCATTTGGGAGAAGCAGAATTCTTAGTGGGGGCAAGTGGAAACTACACCAAGTTTCAGGAAAAAATTGTCCAGAAGTAGCAATTTTTTTGCGGGGGGGGGAGATGAAATATATTGGTCTGACCCAAAATTGCGTTCATTTGCCCCTCCAGCCAACATCCCACAAGGATGTTGCTCTCCACTATGTGTTCAGACTGTCTGGCACTCAAGATATCTAATATCTTCATAACAATCAGTCTGGTCCAGACTTTCCTTCCTAGAAAATTTGTCCTAAGTTGCTCTTCCCAGCCAACAGACTAATATCCTATTGCAATATATGAAAGGTGGTGAAATTTTAATGTATTAATCCACAGGTTTATAATACGTGAGTACTAAAATAAGGCTTGTTTTAGGAGGCAACCAAAACAATAATATTAAGATCGCTAATAATATAATTATGTGGGCTTAAAGGACATTCTGAGGTGTCAGGTCTTTGGATCTGGCAGTAGATCTGTCACAGACTCTCCACCCCAGTTCACCTCTATTAGGACTGCTCTGCTCATCTCTTTAAACGGATAAAGTCATGGCTACAGTCTGAAAATGACTGTGTGAGAATATGACTGGACAAGAAACAAAGAGGTTATTAGGGAAGACAAAGGAAAGAGAAGAGGTGGAATTTTAGCTGCTCTTAAATTCAGAGACATATGGATATAAACTGTATTTTGGAAAGCAAAGCAAGCAGGACAGAGAACGTAACGAAGAAAGGCGCTAGACCCGAAAGAAAACAGTATGAGGGGTAAAGCAATTTAGGCACTTTAAAGGAGCAAAAGTTTGAAATAAATGTGATAGTTAAAAAGAATTAGGATTGTACAAATAAATTGTTATTCCATTGTTTATCTTTTTAAAATTTTGGATTATTGTTATTCATTCACTTGAAATATATTTGCTTTTGCTATTCACATTTCTTTCCATTGGACATTTCTAATTTTTCCCCCAGGTGCCTTTAGTAGCAGGGATAATTTTGGAAGCTGCCTTCATTTTGACAGGGACTCCCCCACCTCACCCGGAATGCCTTGACTGCATGATTTGGAGGCCAATCTGAATAATGCAACACTCAATAGCTATTCTGGGTAAATAAAGTGGTGACTACCAGGAGTTGGCTGCCAAAACCAATGACTGCTGCCATAGAAAGTGAGACCCTTCTCCTTCTCTAGATGAGTAACAAATGGATATAAAAGAGATAACAAAGATGAATACATTCATATAGTATAGTGGCAAATGAAGGTCATTTTCCCATTTATTGTGAAATGAATGCATGCCACAAAATATACAGCACAACATTTTTTAGGAAGTATGAGAACCAATTGTTCATTAGTCAGTCATATAACAAGCTCTCTTCAACTGCACCAGCACTGCAGAAATAATCCAGTTTGACACCACTTCAACTGCCATGGCTCAGTGCTATTGAATTATAGGAACTGTAGTTGTGTGAGACATTTAGCCTTCTCTGTCAGAGAACTCTGCTGCCACAACAAACTACAATTCCCAAGATTCCATAGGATGGAGCCATGGAAGTTAAAGTGGTGTCAAGCTGGATTAGTTCTGCAGTGTGGATGCAGCCATCATCTGATATCTACAAAGTACTGTGATTCAGAATGCTTCCACTTGTAAGCTCAGACCTCAGTGAGATACATAAAGTGCTTCAAAAACAAATGTGCTGCCTCATACAGGGATTGTCAATAAAATCATGTGGATGAACTTATCTGCAGAAAGCCTATGAACACCAAAACATTTTTATTATTTAGATCTGGTTGCTTTTTGCTCCCACTTCCAACAGCAATTTCAGGCATTGGTTCTCATGTCCAACACACTAATAAACTTGCATCTTTGACATAAGCTTCACATGTAGTGGCCAAAGTTGTAATACCATTGTTGGGCCACAGTGTTTCCACTTTGTGATTTAATAATTACAGCAGAAAAAAGATCCATTTTTAAAATGTTCTTTGTTGTAATGCTAGCCACAGGGCTCTAGAGAGTTTGCGTCTCTAAAAAAAGAGAAAGGAACTGCATCAATGAACTATATTAGAAGATAAGTTCAGTGATGCAGCACCATTTTAAAAAACAACAACTCTCCTCTGGGGTAACAGATTGAATCAATCGTATTTGTCATTGGCTGTTCTTCTCAGCTGAATCAAGGTATTTCTGAATACCATTCTGGAAAACAGCCAAGAGCTCCCAAAAATGCAGTCTCATCTTGGCTTGAATCAATAAAGGCACACCTATTCAAACAAATACTGCATCTTAAGGGCCAAACATTGAATTTATTACTTGGAAAGGATCACTGGATTAGTATCTGTGTATGTCTATCTATCTAAAAAAATAAAATTAAAATTTCTGTCTGTCATGCTAAACAAATCTACATGCCTAATCACAGAGTCACCAACTTTGATCTATTTGCTAATGGTATCAAAATGAAGTCTGTAGCAAGTTTTTGTCAACTTCTTTAAGGTCTCCCTGAGCCAACGCTTCAATTTCTGCATTTTTTGCTTTACAATGCAGACCAATTAATTCATTTTGACCAAACTTGATATTTGGATGTAGGTTGACATCCTAAACATTTTCATGCAATTTTGGGTCCAATCAATATATTTCATCTCCCCCCCCCCCCCCCCGCAAAAAAGTTGCTACTTCTGGACAATTTTTTTCCTGAAACTTGGTGTGAAACAAAGGATTGTTCATGCTACCAGTTTGTTTCATTTAAGCCATGAATGAAATATGAATGAGAACCTGGGTAATGCCAGGCAAATTTCCTAATTGTTTTTCTCTTTGTCTCAATATAATGGCTATTCTTCCAACTAATAAGGTGTTATCCAATTGTTGTTAAGCCTATTTCTCATTACTTAATTCTTTCTGTCCCAAACTCTCTTTTTTTAATGGCCAAAATACATATATATGGAGTGCCATCCCAAAAGATAAGTGAATGAAAAGGAACTTCACATTTATGTTGAAGTTACAGATCAATAAAAAAAATAATCTGCAACAATTTATGGGGAGCTAATATTGCATAATTGATGGAAACAATGTTGAGTGAAGGAGACCTGGGTTTAACTTCCACCGGTCATGTAGTTCAATAAATGGCCTTGTGATGCAAATCACTTTATCAGCCTAAATAACTTAACTGAGTGGAATGGTACTTGCAAGGGTAAAATAAGATAGTGGGGTTGCAGACTGCCAGAAATAGTGCAAATTGAGTCCACTTTTAGGGTTAGGATTAGGGTTAGGGAATCATGGGAACTGTATTTTATTGTGGCACCAGAGCTCTCTGATAGAGAAGGCTCAATGTCTCAGAAAAAAAAACCAATTCCCATGATTCCCTAGCACTAACCCTAACCCTAAAAGTGGACTCAATTTGCACTATTTCTGGCAGTCTGCAATCCCCCATAGTCCACTTTCCTTCACTTTGACTTGATAAATACAAATAGATGGTGCTACTGTGTACTTTTCACCAACTACTGATTCCATGCTCTGATAGTGCATCTAAATCTACAATATGTCCAAACATCTAGCATGGGCATTGCATTGTTGTGCCCATTAATTATTTTGGCAGCGGAGGTTTGGAGATATTCTAATTATCATGGGTGGGATATGTCTTTTGTGTTTATTTCTGTCATGCCCAGCCTGGCTGAGAACTCAGGAGAGGAATCTGACTCAGAGCCTGAGCCTGAGCCTGGCCTGAGAGCACCAGCAGAGCCTATGGCCTTGGAAGATAATCAGGAGCCCAGCCTTCAGGCAGCAGAGGTTTCTGGAACTGTGGGCATGGAGGAGGAGGAGGATGACAATGAGACCAGCATACCTACCTACAGACAGAGGAGATCTGAAAGGGCATGCCTTCGGTGGTCTCAGAGTCTTTATATAAAACACCAAACAATTAAGGATCAGCTGCACTTGTAAGAGCTGATAATAAAAACCTGACAAGGATGCCAGAGCCTTTGTCAAAAGCTATCTGATTTCCCTGGTGAAAGCACCTTGTTCTTTGACACTCTGTTTGACTTCTCGGCTTGGCTTTTTGAATTTTGGACTAATTATTCTGCTTTGCTAGAATCCTTGACCTTCTTGGATTGCTTGACTATGCTCTTTGTTTGACTCTTTGACTTGCACCTGGACTGACTATGGACCTTGTTTTTGGACTCTGCCTTTTGCTTGTAAGTCTGCCATTCAAGACTTGCCTTAACTCCACAAACTGTGTGGTATTCTTTTGTTTATTTGGCAAAAACTTTTATTTGGAATTTATTATTAGGTATTGGCTGCTTTTCCGGACAATTTATTTGAGTGAAGATGGCTTGGATGAAATGACAATGTGTCCCACTACCTGTAACAGAAATATATTCAGGGATTCATAGGTGGTGGGTACCAGGAAAGAAGCTGTTCCAAAGGCAGGGACATATTTAATCCTAATATAGAAAAGGTGTTTGAATGGAAGTGGTCTGGAGATGGATCTAGATCCAGAAAATGTCTGCAAGAACAAAATGAGAAGATGGGATGTGAACATGTTTCACTAGTGGATGACCAATGGTGATGTCAAGAAGAGTGAGTGAATGAGAGTACTCTGAACTGTGGAGACTTGGGCTTAGTTCAGTGATGCAGTTTATGACACCAGGCTCTCTCTCAATATGGGAAAGTTTAAGATTGTACACTCCAGTGTGGAAAAGTCTGAAATTATATATATTGCTGAAAGATTCCAGAATTTCTGAAAAAGTAAAAGCCAAAAGTATTACCTTCTGCAACACAGGAAAGAGATCTGGATTTTGATTCTGAAGAACATCTTGAAGGATGCCGGTGAACTGAAGAAAAACTTGGACCACTTAAAGAATGAAGCATTAGACTTGGTATAAAAAATGTGGCATCAGAATGCAATGATTGGAATGAGAGGTCAAATCTGAAACCTGAACTGGAACTGATGGTGGGGTTGAGGAGATTGATGGGTGCAGTGGCATCTACTGAAGGCCCCGAGTGTGGTAAACAATCCCACTTATTCTTTTTATTCTTTTCTTTAGATTTCTTATGACCTTTATCTGTATGGGGTTGCTTTAGGGCAGGGGTAGGCAACCTTTCCCCTTTAAGGGCCGAGGGACTTCAGCTCCCAGAATCCCAGGAGCTAGTGGCCAACATGGGACTATTGGCCAACATGATTAGGATTAGGGTAGGAAAATATGTGTTCTGCTAGCTCCATGATGGTCAGTATCCCTAAAGCAGGGGTAGGCAACCTTTCCCCTTTAAGGGCCAAGGAACTTCAGCTCCCAGAAGCCTCAGCCATGTTGGCCAATAGTTCCATGTTGGCCAATAGCTCCTGGGATTCTGGGAGCTGAAGTCCCTCAGCCCTTAAAGGGGAAAGGTGTCCTACCCCTGATATAGAGGCTGGGTGGAGTTTGGATTCAGCACAGCTGGCTCTTGGGCATCTTTCTCAGGTAGGACGACACTCTCACTAGGCAGCCTAAGATCAATACTTCCTTGTACAGTCAGAATTTAGAGCTATCCTAAGAGTAGCTAGACAAGTCTGAAAATAGTGCTGTAAATTTTGGCTTGAAATCCATGTTTGCATCAATTTTATTTTGCAAGTTTCATAGCTGCATGCCTCAAAGACTCTTCACATGGACATAGGGTAGTATATAAATAATGAAACAAACACAGAAATAAACATCAGTTCAGGCTATACAAAAGAATACCATTTGTAATTCTGAACTTTAAAAGAACAGTGTTCCAGATTTGGAGAGCCACAACTGTTCTTTTAGTAAATCAGTTTCATAAGCACTAGGTTTGCGATCTGCCAGGTGCCAAATTTTGTTCTCTCTTTAAAAAAAAAGTTTACCTCAAAATAATCTCAGCACTCCATTTGTTTTAATGAATTAACATTGAAAACTGTCTTGGAAAAATGTATAAGTGTCAAAGGTGACATAGATGTTCTTGAATTTGTTCTCATGGGGCAAATGCAGAATGCCGACATGTAAATCAGAGGTGTTGGCACAGTGTCAGAAGGCTATGAATCAAGTGCACAAACCTAGCTTTTAATCTCATTTCTAGAAATTATTTTGTTGTGCAAACAATGAGGAAAAACATTAGTTGTGAGAGAGTGGAAAAAAATCAGGAAGCACTTAAATTTTGATAGACAAAGCTATTGAAGTCATTTAGGAAACAATTAGATGACTCTCCAAGAAAACAAAGAAAAGAACAGAGAAATAAACAGAACCACAGATTAGTGTTGATGGCTACATGCAAATATTTCCTCACCATCATAAAGAATGTGATTGCTTAGGGCAAGTGTCCATATATTATGGCCATTAAAGCTTCAACACAGAGCCCTTTCAGGAGGTTTTAATGATCAATGGATGACTAAATGAATGCGGAGCTGCAGGCTATTAACCCAAAGTATAACCTTATTAGCTGTGAGAGAAGGCTGCAGTAGCAACATTGTGTGAAACTAAAATATATGCATAAATATGACATACACATTTTGGGGTAGCCATGTAGACAGTATGAAAAATTCTAAAATCCACATCGTGCTAATACATAGTGCAACCAAAAAGGCATAAAATTCTCTGTGCAAAATTTTGAAACCACCTATTTTTTTTCCCATCAGGCAAAGATGGTTTTTAAAAAATGCAGTATAAATTCTTTTTTACCTGGTGACAACGGCTAGAATGACTTTAGCGCAAAAATGGAAATCTAAATATATTCCAAGCATAAAAAATTGGTTAAAAAATGGTTTAAAAAATTATATGATTGAAATGGACAAATTGACTCAATCTTTAAGATGGGAATATAAATAGAAAACAACAGAAGAATGGAAACCAGTGTTAGAATATTTAGAAGAGATATGGGGAAAAGAGAAAATTGTAAAAAACTCAGATCCAGTATGAAATATGTAATTGGCGCATGGGGAGATGAAGGTTGATGAGGACACCTGAAGGAAGTAAACAGTGAAAAGGATGAATGTTAGACATGTGGTAATACTAAATTTAATACAGATGGAACGTAGAATAATAAGACTAGAGATTTCAAGATTTAAGATTTAAGATAGGTCGAAGCGAGGAAGCTTCTCCTTAGCTAGAAGTAGAAAAGAAGGCCAAATAAACTGCAAGGAGCTAACCAGTATTAGTAAGAAGGAAGTTTAGAATGAAAGAATTGGAAAGGAAGTGGAGTGGAATGACCCAAAGTATGGATGGAAATGGTTTGAATGGAAAGGTGAAGGTGAGAGAAAGTTGAAGAAGGTAAGAGACTGTAGATGAAGGTAAGAGTATGTAGAAAGGAAGAGAGAAATAGATGTGTAAAGAAGAGGATGATAGAGAAGGGTAAGAAACAAAGATGTGTTGAATAGAGGGTTTAAAGAAAGGAGGGAGAGAGAGGAGAATGGAAGGAAAGATATAGGAAGGTATAACAGGATGAGGGAAAATAGCAGAGTTGTTAATTTACCAAGAGGGCATAGAAAATAAAGTAAGCAAAGAAAGAAGAGAATAGAAGATTCAAAGAAGCTGGATAGATAATATGGATATTATTTGTGTATTTTTATGAATAAGGAATTTACTAAGTTATATCAATAGATGTTTTATAGATAACGTAGGTATATGTTAGTTAATGTGATAGACATGTTTGTAATTTGTAGGAGTGAATATGTACTGTATTGTATGTTGAACTGATTAAAACTGAATGTTTTAATGTTTTTTTTATCTATGATAAAATTATTTTTAAAAAGCAGTATAAGTGTGACTTCTTAAAATAATTATTGCCTCTATTTTTTTTCTTGGCTAAGTTGAAGCCAAGGTGTAAAACAGGGAGAGGACGTTAAGACAATAGTAACAATAGAATAAGTGACATTTAAAATTACTTGTATGACAATAAATATGGGTGACACCTGGCTTTATGGCAGTACATGTGAAAGGAATCTAGGTGTCTTAGTGGACTATAGGCTGAGTGAAGATGAATCAGTAATGTGATACGGCAGCTAAGAAAGCCAATGCAATTCTAGCCTGCATCAATTAGAGTATAGCATCTAGATCGTGGGAAGTAATAGTACCAGTCTATTCTGCTTTGGTCAGACTTTACCTGGAATACATTGTCCAGTTCTGGGCACCACGATTGAAGAAGGTTGTGGGCAAGCTGGAGTGTGTCCAGAGGAGGGCAACCAAAATAGTGAATGGTCTGGAAACTATGCCCTATGAGAAGTGGCTTAGGGAGCTGGGTATGTTTAGCCTGGAGAAGAGAAGGTTAAGAGGTGACATGATAGCCTTGTTTAAATAACTGAAGTCATTTTGAATATGGACTGAGCTTGTTTTCTGTCATTCCAGAGACTAGGACACAGAGCAATAGATTCAAACTACAGGAAAAGAGATTCTACCTCAACGTTAGGAAGAACTTCATGACAGTAAGAGCTGTTTGACAGTGAGACACACTCCCTCAGAAAGTGGCAGAGTCTCCTTCTTTGGAGGTTTTTAAACAAAGGGTGGATGGCCATCAGTTGAGGGTGCTTTGATTGTATATTCCTGTATGGAAGGAGATTGGACTGAATGGCCTCTTGTGGTCTTTTCCAGCTGTATGATTCTATGAAATCATGAATAGCAGCACATAATGGCACCAAGATTGACTTAATTTTGTTTAAGAAAAACAAACTCTTACTGTTTTTTCTGACATGTGAAGACTGTTGTGATATCAACCTTATTGCAATGTAGTTACCCAGCTATCAGTGCTGTACTCATTAATTTTTCATCATTCAGGTGTACTTTATTGTAGTTGAGATACTATCAGAAATAACTGTTGAAGTCATTTGCATGCATACTTTATACTGTTTTAATACTATGCTATGTTAAGAATTACTCTCGTGATCAGTGCTACATACCTTCAGGAAAAGTTCAGTTCTTATTTCACTAATTTGTTGTTTATTGCAATTGATATTGTAGCCATTCAGTAAGAAGAGTTAATCATTTTACAGGAATATGTGACATAATGCAAGTACCAATAGTGAGAAATTATCATACATAATAGATAATTTCACAATAGAACCAGAGCTGGTATGAGATGGTGTGGTGTGGGTACCAAGACAATTAGGTAGTGGAAGAAGAAGTAAAAAGCCCCCCCCCCCCAACTTTCCCTTTACAGTAAAATAAACAGTAAAATAAACTTTCATATCACTGCCAATAAAAATGTCCATTCATTTCCCTGATAGTGGGTTGAAAGACATTTGCAGAGCTTTTTGTTATTCTCCAATAGGCAAAGTGATGTGATGATATTAATTCTGCTGCAAAAGCAATCATCTTTCATATCAGCACCACAAAATGAACATGATGTATATAAAGCAGACCAAGAAAATGCTGGCTTGGATTCACACACTTTGCCTTTTCCCCATTTTCTCTTTGTCCTAAAGGCAAGGAAAACTGTAAGGTAACACAACCCATGTTTATATGCACGATGAAGATGGAAGTAGCAAGTTATAGGGTACTTGCAAGTTATAGGGTACTTCCACTACAGATTTAGCAGCACATTTTTAGTTAACATGCCACCCTTGTCTTTATAATGAAAGATATGCAATATGCATTTTTTAAAAAATTTTGCATAATAGAAGTATACTTAAAAAAATTATTTTGCCAACTTTGTTCCAAATGCTTCTACTTTGAAGTCAAGTTTATATAATTACTGAAATAAACAAAATATACAGGACTAATTTTACAAATGTTTTCTGGAAGTAAGTGCCACTGAACTCAATGAGTTTTCCTTCAGAGTAGACATTTATGATTGCACTGCTAGTTATCATGCTGAAAGTATCTTTAGAAATCTTTCATAAGGAAATGATGGAGAATAGAAAATTATTAAATAATTTTACAAATGTTTTCTGGAAGTAAGTGCCACTGAACTCAATGAGTTTTCCTTCAGAGTAGACATTTATGATTGCACTGCTAGTTATTCATGCTGAAAGTATCTTTAGAAATCTTTCATAAGGAAATGATGGAGAATAGAAAATTATTATTCACAGCCCACTAATTTAATTTGTACAGTGAGAATATTTTCAAGTACTCTGGTAAGATCAGGCGATAAAACATAGACGAATACTAAAAACTTTAACAATTATTCAATTGTAGCTTTCCTACCTTGCCCAAAAACAAAATCTGCATTTTATTAATTCGTGTCCTATATGTTTTTAAAATGTATTGTTCATTATTGTTTCTCAAGAGTAACAATGGAGTTTATCACATGGGGTTTATCCTGTGCAGAAACAGGATTTAAAATGGGAAAATCCTGCAAAAGCAGGATCATTTCCACATGACATAGGGCATTAATGAGCACAGAAAGTGCACAAAACCCGCAAAAGCGGGATCGTTTTCACACGTCGGGGCATTGAGCATTAATGTGAAACTACACAGAAAACGGACAAAAACGACCTCTTTTTACTTTTACTGAAAGTAAAAGGAAGCTGATTTTGTCCACTTTCTGTTCGGGTCATTTTCACATTAATGCTCAATGCCCCAATGAGTCTGCAAATGATCCCGCTTTTGCAGGATTTTTCCGGGATTTAAATCCCATTTCTGCATGGGATTTAGGCACATAGCCTCCCGTGTGATAAACTCCTATCACTTCATCAAGCACTATGGTGTCCCAAACAATGTATAATAATATTGATTGATTGATTGATTGATTGATTGATTGAAAAAACACATTAAGGCAAATGCCATTTCCAAGTGTGGTTGGAAACAAATAGGAAACCTGTGCATTTGGTTCAGGACTAATGACATTTGGTTTCTAAAGACAACGGCCTGCCTGCCACATTTTGCACCAGTTATAGCCCCATGTAGAATGCATTAAAGCAGTTGGGTTGAGAAGTGAAGGCATGAAATGTGTTTATTTGTGTTCAAATCTACTTTCCTAAAGAAAGAACAGTAATTATAATTCAGATGTTCTGACTCATAGAGCTTCGTCCCAATGATCAATACTAATTCTTTAAAACTGACTTAATTGTTCTTTAAATGAGGTTTCTAATATATTCTTAAAACACACCTCTATTCCTCTCCACAAAATATGACAACAAGCAGTCCATATGATGTGCAAATATTTTCCAAGCATGCAGAGTTCTTAAGCAACAATCCCTTAACATATATTTGTTTGGTAATAATGCTTATAGGCAGCTGCTACTTGCCATTAGTTGAAAAGTGCCAAAGAAACAGAAGAGTAGAAAAACTAGGAAATGTCTTATTTCATCATCACAGAATCTACAGGGAACAATGAGAGAAATACTTTAATGTTCTTTTTTAACTGGAATAAATGTGTAGTGCACGATCCATCTTTCATTCCCGATAATTATAATGTGAAACGGAGCCTGGCCTTTATCTTCAGTATATCTATTTGTGTGAAAACTAGTTTGGACACTGTGCTTGCCTGCTTTAGTATGAGTTTACTATGTAATTCTATCACTCAGAATGCCTAATGTTTTGATGTGCCCTGATGTGATCATATGAAGTGCAATCCCATGCATAGTTATTTGGAAATGTGGCTTGTTCTCAAATAAGTGTGAGTGTCGGGTTACAGCTTTAGATTGATAAATATGCTTCCAAAAGACATTTGACACATTGTTCCTATGTGGCTGTTACTTAATCTCTAAATGTACTGGCTTCCATGTGCTGTTCCAGTATTCTAAACTGAACATAATATACATGTATTGGCAGTGCAGTTTGTGGGTTGGAGGTGCAGGCTATAATAATGAAGCTACATCTTTAAGTTAGATCAGGGAATCCCTTCAGAACAAGTCTGGAAAAATCATTTTGGAGTCTATAGCCACAGTAATAAAATAGGGGGTTTGCTAGCAACAATGACATTTTTTAAAGAAAACCATACAGTTTTCTTAAGGTAAATGATGGTAGTGCATTGCTAAAAAAGTTATATCTTAAAACTAGATTGTATGGATTGCTTATTGAGCAGGAAGCCAGTTAACACCTATCCTTTCAACTGTTTCTTTTCACTGAGAAAATAATGGTGATAGTTATATTTGCATGGGGAAAACATTGAGCCTTATGGACTACTTAACTTGATTTCTGTTATAGTGAGAGCCAACATGGTGTAGTGGTTTTGACTATGGACGTTATCACATGGGGAGTCGCGGGGAGAAAGTGGAAATA
>CM034706.1:112828720-112842737 GCA_020142125.1 Phrynosoma platyrhinos
ATGCCCTCCGTTTTGAGCGTGGATTTCATTCGCTAGGAGTGCGTTTGGCTTCCGTTTCGTAACGTCCTACCTTTTCCTCGAATTCCCAACTTTTCACGGCTCCTTGCCCTCCTTTGCGGTGAGGACACCCGGTCCCCCTGCCTGAATTTGACACATTCTCTCTCAGCCTCAGGGGAAGGCAATGGCAAGCCTCCTCCCAACATATCTTGTCAAGGAAGCCCCCTTACGGTCGCCATGAGTTGGAAAGGAGTAAAACCCTTGAATACCCTTGAAATCCATGGGGTTGCCCTAAGTCGACAGGAGACTTGAAGGCACACACACACACAGCACTGTGGAGTGAATGAAAGCTAAAATGGTGAACTAAATCCAGTTGAGCATAGTGGACATCATTAAAATACTCAATGAGGAAAAATCCGTGCTTATGTTTTATACTCTTTCAATAAATGCAAGCCAATTCCAAAGAGCCACATAAATCATTCAGCTGATAAGAGGTGCATCTGCGCACATACACACACACAATCCTGAAAGAGCAAGTGACTTCAGTTGCTCTGCTTTGGCATTATGCCACCAGCTGCGAAGAGGCTTGCTAATAAGTCTGTAGGTCAAGCAAGTCTGTAAGTCAAGCTACCTCAAAGTTAGAGAATGATCATTATCAGGCTTGAAAATGCAAAACTCTCAGAAGATGGACACAAACAAACCTCTGAGTAAAATCTTACTGTTGTACAACTTAGTTCTGTGTGTTTAGATACTGATACACACACACACACACACACACACACATTTATTGTATGTTCCATGACAACTTTGATTATGGGAGTATCAGATGTGGCTTAGATCCAAACTGGAGGTGCAAAATATATGAAGGGTGGCATGATTCTGGAATCATGAGTAAGCTAGCACCTCTATTTGCCATCATTTCTATCCCCAGAGAAATTTACAGATTTGAATTTGGGGGGAACTGTGCCCGTGCCACGTACATAGGTGCACATTACTGGAGTTAGACAAGAGAATATGATGGCCACTTACTCTACTTCACCTGCTAAATTGGTAGTTGCTACGTAGTTACAAGAGGTCACAAAAGGTTGCCTGGCTTTAAGAAAGGGATTAATTGAAAAGGTTTCAGGAACAGCAGAAAATACACCTTTTGTTGAATTAGTTTCTTGAGTCAGTTTATTTAATGTAATAATAGAATATTTTTTTAAAATTTTATTAATAAATTCAAATATACAAATTGATTACCATACAGTTAATAGAATATTATGAACATGAAGTAACTCAAACTGTTTGTACATGTCAGTAGTTGGTTTTGTTATGTCACTGGGTGATAAACATCTATTCATCTTGCCTGCTGACTTGTATAGTTAGAGGACTTATCTCATCCAACACTATGTCCCAAGGCATTCTTAGTAGCTGTCTAAATTTTGCTAATTTTTTAAGAAGGCAATTCTGCAGTCTTCTGTGTAAGCTTATGGGGTATCTATTGCTTTTACAACCATGATTTTTCATTGTTTCTCCTGTATCATTGACTCCAGAGAGCAATTGTCTCTATGCCTTTCCTGTTTTTTTTCTGTACCATCATGTTTTGCAGAAAATAAACATAGCCAACTTTTTTAGATTTTCCTAACACAGTTTACCCCAGGGGTAGGCAACCTTTCCCCTTTAAGAGCCGAGGGTCTTCAGCTCCCAGAAGCCTCGGGCATGTTGGCCAATAGTCCCATGTTGGCCAATAGCTCCTGGGATTCTGGGAGCTGAAGTCCCTTGGCCCTTAAAGGGGAAAGGTTGCCTACCCCTGGTTTACCCATTCTTGCATACATTATTTCTCTAAATTTAATGGCACTAGAATTTCATAACACCCCATCTTTAACACACTTTGTTATCCTCAGTAACCCTAAATCATTGTTTTGGTTGCTTTGTGTCTTCAAGTTGTTTCCAGCCTGTGATGACCCTAAGGCAGGGACAGGCAACCTTTTGAGACCTGGGCCGGTCTCCCGTAGCCCAGGTCTCGGCTGGGCCAAGGGGGGGGGAATGGCGGCGCGCGCACCCTCCGCCGCCTCGCGCAACCGTCACACATACTGCAGCCGCGGCCGCTACTGCGGCGGCCGCCGTAGCACGTGCGTCCGCAGCCACCACGGCACATGTTGCAGCCGCCATTTTGGAAGTCAAAATGGCAGCCACGATGCATTTTCGCATGTGCAAGAGTACTGTGCATGTGCAAACGCATCGCGACCGCCATTTTGACTTCCAAATGATGCCACATGGCGGCGGCGGCGATGGCAGCAACCTTTGGCCTGGGCCGCTAAGTCCGGGGCCTGGGGCCTTAACTGGCCCCCAGGCCGTAGCTTGCCGGTCCCTGCCCTAAGGCCTTGTTCCTACTAGGATTTAACCCAAGTTGCTGATCGGGTTATATGACCGTCGTTCCTACTTGAAACCGGTTCCGATCCTACTGTGCTCAGTTTAAATCACAATGAAGCGAGGCAAACACAAAAGGACTGCTGTTTCCTTACACTAGTTTTTGGGCGGTTCTTTTGAAAAGACCCAAATCTGAACCATATTCAACAAGTGGGAACATTTTATTAATAAATAATAAACATGGGTTGGATTTGCATGGGGGGCTGTGCTGGATCTTGCTGGCTTCTCTCAGCCAGCCCCAGTGCTCTGGTTCCGTTTTGGGCTCAGCCAAGGCTGGCAGGCAGGGCATTCTGTCCTCCCTTTCTCCCCTCGGCAAGGAGGGAGTTGAGAGGCTTTCTTAGAGCCAAGGCAAGCTGGGAGCCTCACTAGAGTCCTTGGAGTGCGGTTTCACCTTCTCTTCCTTCCTCTGCCTTTCCCAGCTCAGCCATGGAAACTCACTGGGTGTCCCTGGGCAAAACCCAGAGGAGGAAGAGGAGGAGGCCGCCGTCACCACCGCTTCTTCTTCGCCCTCACTGAGGGCTGCCAGGGGCTTCATAAGGGGAGAAAAGGAGGAGGAGGGGGAAGAAGAAGAAGAAGAAGAAGAAGAAGAAGAAGAAGAAGAAGAAGAAGAAGAAGAAGGGAAGGACTCCTCCACAAGCCTGCGCTCTACTTCATACACGTCTTCCTGCCATGCACCACCTCTCCTCTATTGTTATTGTTGTTGTGTGCCTTCAAGTCTGTCATGAGGGTTTCTTGGCAAGATTTGTTCAGAAGGAGTTTGCCTTTTCTTTCCTCCTCCTCCTCCATGGCAGTCGTTCTTCCTCTCCCCCCCTCAAGTGTGAACGACAAAGGGGAGTAAAAGGGGAGTAAACAGCCCCAGAGAGATTCGATCACAAAATAACCCAGTTTCCACAATGGATTATTTTGCAGTGGGAATGAGCCCTAAGACAACCTTATCAAGGGGTTTTCTTGGCAAGGTTTGTTCAGAGTGGGTTTGCCTTTGACTTCCTCCTAGAGAATGTGACTTGCCCGAGGTCATTCAGTGGGTTTCCATGACCAAGTGGGGATTTGAACCCTGGTCTCCAGAGTCACAGCCCCAGACCCAATCCACTTCATCACATTGGCTCCCTAAACCCTTGTTAGAAAGCTTAAACTATCTGCCAATCATACTCCAAACATGCACATTTCTTTCTTCCTTTCCATGATGCAATGTATGTATTCTTATTTGTTTTCTTTTGTTATTTCACCATTTCTCTTATTTATTGACACAGTCAGAAATTTCTATCTAATCAGTTCAAGGATTCCCAATCTATTGTGGATCTGTGGATCGCCTTCAGTTTAATATCTTTGTCCACTATTACTCCAAATAAATGACAGAGTTGGATTCTTTCTGATCTCAGTCTACATTGCTATCCTTTAAGTGGCTTTTCCATTAAGTGTGTAGTTTTAATAAAATATTTTAAAGCTTTCTTCCTAGAATGTCACAGGTGTAGATGAAAGCTTGCTGAAGTCTATCTCCACCCGTGCTTTTGCTTGCAAATTTATTTACTTAATAAAAGGAGGAAGCTGGTTTGGTGAAGTATGGCTTTTGTTGAAATTTTCTTTTCTGTAAAACACATCCAGAAGTCTAGGCGAGGAAGTACTTCTCTTCATTTTGCACTTTCTAATTGGATGCTAATTAGTGTGAACTTTGAAAGCACACTGTTTACCGCCATCAGGGCTTGCTGGGATGTCCTTAGGACTCCCTGACTTGAACTTGTTAAGGTTGCTCAAGCATGATTATGCACTTCTATAATTCTAACTTTGCATCAGTTTTGTAAAAATATTTACACTTCTTTGTTTGTTTGTTGTTTATAGGCTTTAACTCAGGGCTGCGGAACCTGTTGACCTCCAAGTGTTGATGAACTACTACTTCCATCATCCCACACCATTGCCCAGGATGGCAGAGGCTCATGGGAACAGGAATCCAAAACATCTGGAGGGTCACAGGCTCCACAGTCTAGTTTTATCTCAACATATTGCAAAATATTGTGCTATCATGTTTTAAGCTCCTGCTAATGTACTGAGTTAAGTCCATCAATAGATCGACTTAGTAATCCACCCTTTCATTCACTCCCTATAAGCTTCTTTTTGTTTTGCAGCTATAACAGTTCCACAGCCCTTCTCATTTTCATTCGTCCAATAATAAGTTTTGCAATAGTCCTTCCTCTGTGCCTTATTTTTAAAACAGTAAATCCTATTTGACTTGCATTTCATTTAGTGTCCAATTCTGTGAATGGATTTGAAAAGGTATGCTGTTCTAAAATGTTATATTTATATTTAGCAAGTGACAGCCTCATCTGGACATATTTTTCTGTTCCCTTCCTGGTTTTGGTCAGGGGACAGTTAAATCTGGAGATGGCTTGTTCATTGTTCCAAAAATGAGGACAAGAAAAGCAGGACTGTGATTGATATTGGTGAAGGACACAGGAGATTATATTTACCACATAGTCAGGAGTCTATGAAAAAGGCTGTAAGGCAGGGGCCAGGAACATCCTGGCCCACTGACTCAGAATTTGTTACCTGCTCTGCTCAGGGAGGGAGACCTAGCTCTTTGTTCCACACATTTGGTAAAGATACCTAGAACCTGAGCAGACAGACATAGTGTTAAGATGTACGGTTCCTTGTAACAAGGCAATAATAGGGACAGTTTACCGAGACAGTAAACAAGGTTCATTCAAACTCACTTCTAAGATGGTTTAAATATCCCAAAGGATGTATACCAAATGGTTAAGCAAATAATACTGTCAAATAAATAAATAAATAAATAATACTTTTATGCTCTTTTCATCTTTCTGATCTCAAACTCTGTAATTTGATTGTCATGATAACAGCCTATTTCTCATATATTAGAATATTGACTTTATCTGAGGCACTTTTTGTTTCTTCAAGTTTACACTACCGAAGGTTGTTTCCAGTGTAGTTTATAGGCAGGTGATGAATTTTATAGAGAACTGATTATCTTTGTATACTCTTTTATTGCAGAATCCATTTGTGACCTTCTGTTAATGTTACACATTCATCTACATCTAACTCTCATAGCTTCACTTAAATATATTTACAGAAATGACTTACACTCTGACTCCAAGTGGAATATTTTTTTTTAAAATAAAGAGAGATTTGTGAGCCCTCATGTTTCCACTTGTTCATTCTATCAAAGAAGTTATAATTCAGAATACTATCAGAGTCAAAGAAATATATCATCAGGTCACAATTTCCTGTTTGATACTTTATAGTTCATCATGCCATCCAGGTTAATACTTCCAATGTTTTCATACAAAGGAAATTGATTGCTGATAGGAACTGAGATTCTTCCGAAACTGCTGTAGTGAATGTCAGCTGTCTTCCCCTTCTCCAGAGCACATTGAAGAGATATTCTATCTGTTTCTGTGTGAGCGATAATGGTGTATTACAGGTGATTGTATATCACAGTTTGTGTGTGCTAAATAGAGTTTGATAACGTAACAAATGTTTCCTTGGAGACTATAAGCAGACATTACCTAACAGAAATTTCAGGATGGTGCCCTAGTGTGATGTTGCACACTATGCCAGATATATGTAATGGTTCTGGAGATAATGCTTGTTTACAATATATGTATATCTCTTGCATTTCAATCAAATAATCCTTGGAACAACTTACTGTAGATTGAGGTGAGCAATTTTAGTGAGTCCAGAGGCCAATTTGATTCCCTAGGACCCACAACAGGCCACATTCCTGCCCCTCCCAAAAAGTGATTTTAATGTTCCCTCCTAAACTAGAAGTGATTGAAAATTCTCTTCCAGTTTTGATCTGCTCTCCTTGAAAACAACCTTCCCTGCACCCACATGCAATAAAGCAAGCCTCTTGACTTGCTGTATAAAATAGTTCCAGCAATTCTTATTTTTAGAGCATTTCCCCCCAGTGCCCATGCGTTACATGCATCCCACAGGCAGTCCACTGTGCAGTAAAATTTAATTTGTGTGTACTCACACCACACAAAAACACACATAACAAAGAAATATTTAGTTTCCTGGCCAGACTGCTCTTCCCTTTAACTCTTCCATCCCAGAGCAACTGACAATTACAGTATAGCGTGTCCCTTCTGACATGGAGCTGGCACACACAGAATCCCTGCACTCTTCCCCCGCCCCTTTTGGACTACCATGATATCCTGGAGAGGCAGTAGGTGCAACTTGCCAGCATTCCTTGGTATGTTATTATATAAGTATGTAAAAGTGTTACATTTGAAAGTTCCACACTGTTTGTATAATTGCACAAGGTGTTTCAGCCCCCAGGATGTGGATTTTTGGTTCTGTTTTTTGTGAATCAGTGAGACTTTTTTGTAGATCTTTAGGAATCTTGAGGAAGAGTTGGGAAGAAGTCCAATCTGCTAGAAGGGAGAGTCATGGACCAGGGTTAAGAAGAAGGTATAAATGTTGAAGTCTCTTTCACAGAGAAGTCGGCTGCATATTTACTCAGAAGTAAATCCCATTATGTTTAATAGGGCGTTCTTCCTAGTAAGCCTAGGATTGCAGCCAACAGACCTGTGTACTCTTGTGAGAATAATATGCCACTTGAGTTAATGTAACCTTACTTTGTAGCTCTAACATGATTGAATTGCACTGTATAGAACTTCTCAAAATATGAAGGCCATTTGCATTAGTATAGAAAAAGAATGACTGCAGAGCCATAGTTATTACAAATGCAGTACCAGCAGCATTGCCCTTTCCCCAAAACAATTAACTTTTGTATGCATGCACTGTTTCATATTTGTCAAGATTTTTGTGATACTGGATTGGAAGAAATGAATATAATATCATTTCTGAAATAAACACTGGGGTATTAGTCCATAAAAAGTAAGATATTTTTAAATGCTGGAAAGCTGATTTTCACCAGTATTATTAAGAGCAGAGAAGCATATTACATTTCTGTATATTTCCATTTTACATTTTACTGTCATTTTTTCTAGGGTGAATTGTTAAACCCTTGTCGATGTGATGGGTCAGTACGATATACACATCAACTTTGCCTTTTGAAGTGGATTAGTGAAAGAGGGTCCTGGACTTGTGAACTCTGCTGTTACAGATACCATGTTATAGCAATTAAAATGAAAAGGCCTTGTCAGGTAATGCTCTTACATTTTTTGTAGTTATATCAATTGTGTTAGGATTAGGTAAACCAAATTATATCAAGCAGTTCACCAGTGAAGAGAACTCTGGTAACCTCAAACATGGGCATTAAAAATACCTTAACTATCAGAACAAATCTAAATACCTTATGAGAACTTTTTGAATTCTGTTCAAAGTTTTTAGCACACATGCAAAACTTCCAGAAGTTGAATCCTGCTTACAATGCTTTGGCACCAGGACCAGGGCCAAATCCCTTTCATCTGGAATCTGCAAGTACAAATGATGTAGATAAGGTTATTCTGAAAAACTAATCTGAGGCCAAGTTTGGTTATGTGCATTGCCCTTTTTGCAGTGTAGGGCATGAAAAGTTGGTATCTGTCACAAAGGCTTTGTGTGGTGTGTTAATTAGGGCCAAATTAGACATGCTAAATTTGATATGTAATGAACATGCATGACTTTAAACATGTAAATAATATCAATGTACTAATAATCATTAGGTGCATGGAGAGTGTAGAAAAAGGAATTATCCCTTTCTCCCACTCTGTTATGTGTCCCCATATGGTACCATCATTTGAAGCTGTTGTTTGCAGTGAAAGAAAATTCAACATTGGCATCTGGAGCAGATTTCCACACAATGCAAAAAGAGGCTTCAGAAGAGAGATCTTCTTTAGAGCCAAAATATAAAAGAAAAGGGTTAAATCCCACTCCACAGCTGCTGTGACCCTGAAAATTATTACCTCTCAGCTGATGCTTTTTTTAAAAAAACCTGCAGATTAAATACTTATTAAATGCAGATACACATTAAATGTGACCTCAATCTTTGTTCTAAGACTTACATTATATTAATTAAACTGATTTTGTAAAGGTATGTCAGAGGTACACTAAAATGCTCCCCGGTGTCTTCAGATTAAAAATCTCTATCCTTTTTCATCAAAGATTTACTTTGGTTCAGACATAGCCTGAGACTAGCTTTCTGTATGTATTAAAAGTTTATTTTGTCCTCTCCTGAGGGGGACTGATATTCAGAAACTGAACAGCAGTACCAAACCTATCAGCTGTCAACTCCTCTTCAGAGATCTCCAGCTGTGTGTTCTGAAGTTGGGTTTCTGGGTCAGCTGCTCCAAAAACTGCTGATCCAGTGAGGTCCTCACCACTTTGTACACAGAATCCACACCCTTAAATGTTTATTTCTAACATATATATTTCACCTTTCCAGCAGGGACCTTCTAGTCAGCTTACAGTGCATTGTTTTTAAAAATTACTTTAAAAGGTTTGATATTTATATTTTAGCACATTTAAATATAAAACAACCAAGTATAAAATGACCAAAAAAAAAAAAAATAGCCGCATTGAATAACATTAATCCAGGCCAAAAGCTTCTTTTAAAAGCCACATTTTCGATGATCATAAAAAAACAAGCAGCAAGGTAACCATGGTGGCCTGCCTAGAAAGGGCATCCCAAAATCCAGGTATCATTTTAAATTCCATATTAAACTGCTGCTGGGAATTTTCCATTTCTTCATTAAAGTGTGAAGCTTCTATTTCCTGCTGAGTTGCTCTGTTTTTAGGAGGGCTCTTATTTATTCCAGCTTGCCTCCTTCACCAGCTTACAGCTTCTTTTAAAGTAAAGAATGATTCCATTCCCAATATTGGTACTGTCTGTTGGCTACTTGGGGCCTTTGCAGACTGCTAGAAATAGTGCAAACTGAGTCCACTTTAACTGTCCTGGCTCAGTGCTAGGGAATCATGGGATCTGTATTTTTTTCTGAGATATTGAGCCTTCTCTGTCAGAGAGCTCTGGTGCCACAATAAACTACAGTTCCCATGATTCTCTAGCACTGAGTCAGGGCAGTTAAAGTGGCAAACTCTGCAAGATTTAGGTTCCTTTCATGAAAGAACATTGACAATATGAGGTGTTTGTAACATTTGCTTCAGTTTATTTACAGTCACTACAGTAAAGCTGATGTGATTTATTTTAGGATGGTGATGACAGGATAAAATCTCAAAATCTGGGGTGGGTAGCTGGCTAGGTTTTACTTTAAAAAGTGACAGTGGCAGAGGCTGAAGCCTTTTCTCTTCCCCACCCCATTTTTTTAAAGGATAGCTTTGACATTGTTCCTGGCGTTGACTTTCCCTTACACAGTCCTCTTTCAAATGATTTAATGTTGTTCCAGGCCCACTGAAGGCAAACATAGTGGCTAAAAGAATGCCATCAGTGGTCATGTAAGTCCCCTCCACCTCCACATTTTCTCTCTTCCCTTCATCCTGCTTCCAGCTTTATAAAAAGGAAACAAATTACATCCCAGACAGAGTTGCTGTACCCCAAGGTATTTCACCCTTTGGAAACAGATAGCATCATCATCATCATCACTCATTTACTTACTTATTTAGCACCATCACTGTACATTGCACTTTACAAGTAAAATAACAACAAAACTGTTCTCTGCCCAGCAGAGACTGTCTCTTTTCTCTTCCTGAGGTCACAGCAGTGGCAGTTGGGATGGAGGGAGGAGGGCCTTTCATCTGTTTCTGGACCTACGCACAATGAGCTGTGCCAGCTGCTGCTTCTCTCCTTCTGAGGCCAGGACAGTGGCAGTTGGGATGGTGGGAGGCCCTTCATCTGTTTCTGGGCCTAAGCATAATACCATATTTTCTTTATCCTGCTTTCTGCTCCAGATTCTGACTGAGAATTGCTCTGTTTGGTTTTCTGCCCTTTCCTCTTGTTCTGATGAGTGTTAAATTCTGGAGTTTAGGGATATCTAGTAGTAGCTATTTCTTCTTCTTCTTCTTCTTTGGCCAAATCTCACATTGGAAACACTTCGAGATTCAAAGTCATTATAGGCTGCATCCACATTGCAGAAATAATCCAGTTTGACACCATTTTATTGCCATGGCTCAGTGCTATGGAATTCTGGGAATTGTAGTTGTGGCACCAGAGCTTTCTGACAGAGAAAGCTAAAGTCTCAAAGAAACTACAGTTCCCAGAATTCCATAGTATTGAACCATGACAGTTAAAGTGGTGTCAAATTGGATTATTTCTGCAGTGTGGCTGCAGCCATAATAAGACCATTTTACAGTTGGCAGTGTCTTCATTAAGGATGAACCAAATGCCACAAAAGACCATGCATGTTTTTGAGTTATCCTGAACTTCATCAGGTTAGGTTGTACAAAAAGCAGATGAGGGAAGAATAAAATAAAGCAATAGTTAAATATTTTCAGTGCATGATCTTATATCATTTAATAAAGGTTTCTCAACAAGATTAGATCAATCCTCAAACAGTAAGCTTTATTCTTGGGAACAATGCTTACCTAGTTTTTAAGGGTGCTGTAACCTTCATGTAAAAATAAATAACTAAAATCTTTCAGTGTTCTTCCAAATTACAACAAGCAGTGGAGCTCCCACTGGAATAAACTGAACATTTAGGCAGACCTTGTATGTCTCAAAAGCCCTTGGCTGCCTTTTATTCGATATTGTGATTTGTTTTTATGCATTGGCCTCTATTTTTTTTTGCCCCATTTATTAAAACATTCAGACCACAAAGCATCACAAAATCTTTTGATCTAACACAAGTTACTTTTGTGCAGTGCCTTTCCTCCAAAGATACTGTTTTCATCTTTTTCTATGTCTGCCTTCATATTTATTTATTTTTCCTTCAAAAATTGTGTAAATTAGAATGATACTTTTAAAAGCAGGGACAAGGAAAGCTGGGTGGAATCTAGTTATCAAGGTTCCAAATATCAAAAGGATAGCATTAACTCAGCTATTCCATCCATTTGAACTTTACTGCTAAGACTCCTTCCTACAGATTAGTTCTTTCAGGCAAACAATGCTGACAGTCCAATCTTTTGGTTATAGCAGTATTTGTGCTACTTATGTCTGTGTACGCCAAGTCAGTATTGCACATCTCACAGCTTCAGGGATGACATCTTGTGACTAGTTCCTTCCCTTTCATTTCCCAGCAGATAGCTAAGAAATATGCCTAAATAGCCTAAAGGCACTAGATCCAGTCTGAACATGGAAGCTAAGCAGGGTCAGCACTGGTTAGCACTTGGATGGGAGATTGCCAAAGAATACCAGGTTCTGTAGGCTGTATCAGAGGAAGCAGTTGCTAAATCACCTCTGAGTACTTTATCTAAGAAAACTCTGTTGATGGGAGCATTGAAGGCACATCAATATGTTGATGGGAGCATTGAAGGCACATATACACACACATTTTGCAGGCACAAGCAACATAAGCCCTCTTTTCCCTTCCATCCTTCACTTTGATGCCATAGTTGTGTAATCTATATAGGAATGTGGGAGATGTATATACAAATAGCAACTCTACGCCACACTTGTGCACTCGTTGTCAATACAGCACAGCTGACATGAATCCATGTCCATGCCAAGATGTCATATATTTTTCTCTATATTTTACCATGTATTTTATATTCACATTATATTTGTATTATGTTCTATTTATGATTTATATTCAAATAGCATTTCATCATTATCATTGTTATTAATAACAAATGCTTCTTTAAAGTTCCAGTGAAACAAGCATGACATTTGCGCGTGATTACGATCATAAATTATTGCCATTGCAGGGATAATTGTGGGCTTGTCTCACTTTAATAAATAGGAGATAGCTGTAACCAGTGTTTGTAATTTGATAGGATATTTCACAATCTATTTCTTAAAAGCTTTACTAAATAGCTGAAGCTGACAAACTTAAAATTATTTTTGCTGAACATAGTTCTTTTGTTGTTGTATGCCTTTGTTTCTGACTTATGGTTACCCTAAGGCAAACCTATCAATGGGTTTTCTAGGCAAGATTTGTTCAAAGGAGGTTTGCCATTGCCTTCCTCTGAGGCTGAGAGAGTATGGTTTGCACAAGATCACTTAGTGGGTTTCATAGCCAAGCTGGGAATCAAACCCTGGATTCCAGTGTCATAGTCCAACACTCAAGCTGCTGCGCCATGCTGGCTCTCCGTTCTGCAATATAAAAATAAGTTTCTTAAAAGTGTAAAATTGTTTCCCTCATGAACACATGCTCACGTGATTCCTGTATCAGGAATACTTTGTGTTGTTTAAACATCAGATACTTCCCTAATGTAGTGAGATAGATCTGTAATGAGGTACCACCTGACCTGTGTTGAATCGGTGAATTTCCACTGGAGAATGAAGGATACATATTAGTTCTATGTACATATCTCTTGAATTTGGTGGGATTTTTTCCCCTGATTAAATATGCATATAATTGCGCTTCTCTTCTGCCTCTTGAAAATAAATCACTATTACAAGGATTTAACTTCAGATGGATTTTGTCAAGGTAATTCCTTTCTGTTCATTGATTCCTGTTCAGCCTACTCTTTGGCATCTATTTTTCTTTTGATATGCACTGCAAAGCTAAATCATGGTTTTCTATCATGTCTCTGCTATCATGTGACTGGGAAGGAGCTAAATATTTTTGCTGCATTTGCAATCACATCATTATTTTAAGGGTCTAAACATACAGTAGTTGAATGTTACGAATTTATATGTGAGATGTTTCTGTAAATAATATATTGTCCTGTCCCCAAAAGGGTCCCCAGGGATCCAGGCTTACAACAAATATTTTAATTTTTGCTTTTAAATAAGATAGAATTTCTATATGACACTGCCAAGTTATTAAAGTTATTTAAATTTAAGCACATTTAATAAGAGAAGAGAAGGGGCTCTTGCTCAACGGTGAATGTGAAAAGTCCTACAGTGGAGATGCAGTGCCTGTCTGAACATTTTCATGAGTAGTCAAAATGGAGTGCGAATATTTTAATAAACATTTTGTTCCATGTTACCTTTTCTTTCTTTTAGTGGCAAGGCATTACTGTAACTCTGGTTGAGAAAGTGCAGATGATTGCTGTAATTTTGGGATCACTGTTCTTAGTAGCAAGTGTAACTTGGCTTCTGTGGTCAGCCTTCAGTCCCTATGCAGTATGGCAAAGAAAAGATCTCCTTTTTCAAATCTGCTATGGAATGTATGGTTTTATGGATCTAGTGTGCATAGGTAAGCTTAACAAATAATAATCCATTCATCCATTTTGTAAAAGATGGGAGAATAATTTGGGGTTCACCTTTTTCTCATGTTCACTGATATAGTTATTACTGTTGGTGTTGGTCTCCAGTCCTTTTCACAATAGAAATGCACGTCTCTTTCTCTGGAAGCCAAGAGGAAAGTATAGTGTATAGGGTTTTCAGTTTTAATTCTAGCAAGCTTCTCAAATGTAAAGCCATTTGATAATCAACAATAAAAATGTTGTTTGATAGTATTCTTATCTATAATCTGTTACATCACAGAAAATGAGAATAATCTTAGGGTAATTGGAATTGCAGAGGGCTTTAAATTTGTGAAGAGACCACACGTGGGGTGCTCATGTTTTTTATAAGGAGGGTTAAAGTGAAACTTCTTTCCCATTGATAGCTGTTCATCTCTATATAACAGTACTTCTCAAATAGTGGGGC
>CM034706.1:112852358-112877344 GCA_020142125.1 Phrynosoma platyrhinos
TAAAAAGATAAATAGACTGATAAGTAAGTGAATAATTGCCTATTGTTCTTCAATGCTTGGTTTAAAGTCAGTTTGCCAGACACAAGTATTACTACAATTCAGTCTCTCTCCCTGGGAACATTTCAGCAAAGTTTGTAAATAATATGGTTCTAGTTCAGCTAATGGTAGCTGTAGGGTTGCAAGCCTATATGCACTTTCCTGGAAATAGGGTGGAGACCTAGTGTGGCATAATGGTTTGAGTGTTGGACTACAACTCTGGAGACCAGGGCTCAATTCCTTGCTTGGCCATGAAACCCACTGGATGACCTTGGACAAGTCACATGCTCTCAGCCTCATGGGAAGGCAATGGCAAACCTCCTCTGAACAAATCTTGTCAAGAAAACCCAACAAATGTGGAGGGCCCTGTATTTTTTAAACCAACAGAAGGAAATCTGGATTTAGAAGGTCAAGTAAGTAGAACGGTGGGGAAGTGGGAAAACCCATGATAGGATCACCATAAGTTGGAAACGACTTGAAGGCACACAACAACAACAACAAGGTCCTATTGAATTCAGTAGGGTTTACTTTTAAACAGATATAGGACCAGTGGTTCCCGAACTTTTGTCGAAACTGTTTTGGACTTCAGCTCCCAGAATTCCTGACTGTTGACTAAGCTGTCTGGGGCTTCTGGGAGATGAAGTCCACAACACCTAGAGGACCAGAGTTTGGGAACCACTGGATTATACTGTGTGGCTGCTATACTATACACACTTTGTTGGGAGCACATCTCGTTACAGTTAGTAGTTTCCTTCTGAATAAATATGGGTAAGATTAAGGTGTCTCATAAAAGGGGATTTACATGTAATATTCCATCGACTTCAAAAGGTATTAGTCTTGATTGTCTGAAACAGGACCTGTGTTTTAAGCTTCTTTAGGCTTAAAGCTTTAAGCTTCTTGTACAAAACCAGCGTCAACAATAGCCCAACAGTCTAATAAATATATGTTGGAATGAATATACTCTGTATATTATTCTACTTGATTTCTGTATAACAGATGAGGGCTGGACTCCTTTTGGAGTATTGTGTCTTCATAAGTGGATGCATGTCTGCGGGAATTAGAATTGTGCAGTTGTGCAACATCTCTCTCTCTCTCTCTCTCTCTCTATGTGTATGTGTGCCTTCAAGTTGTTTCTGATTTATGGCAACCCCAAGGCAAACCTATCATGGGGGTTTCTTGGTATGCTTTATTCAGAGGAGGTTTGCTACAGCCTTCCCCTAAGGCTGTGTGGCATAGTGGTTTGAGTGTTGACTGTGACTCTGAAGGCCAGGGTGCAATTCCCTGCTTGGCCATGAAACTCACTGGGTGACCCCGGGCCAGTCACTCTCTCTCAGCCTCAGTCAGAAAAAGGCAAAGGCAAATCTCCTCTGAACAAATCTTGCCAAGAAAACACCATGATAGGGTTGCCTTAGGGTCATCATAAGTCAGAAATGACTTAAAGGCACACAACAACAACAACAAGCAAAATCCATATCCAGTTTAGGGCTGGTGATAGGTTACTAGGAAGAGGAACTGGCAAAGTTCCTGATGTGCATCTTCCTTCCTTGTTCAGGGGGGGATATGTTTGGTAATCCTTTGGGAAATCAAAGGCTATCTGATATGATACCACAAAACCTCTGCTCTTTAAAGGATTGCATTCCGTATCCCATTGGATTGAGACATATTTCACTGCTATTTGATCCCAGAAACATTGATTCATGGCAAAATGAAAAGCAGTTCACCAGAAAACTGATGCCATTGCCATTTCTGACTCCAAGGCAGGAATAAGAGTCATTCAGGCTTCCAGGTCTTGTTGGATTACAGCTCCCAGCCTTCTTCCCCATTGGCTAAGCTAAGGCTGCTGGGATTTCTTAATCCAAGAACATATGGAGGATCCCATAATGCCCTCTCCTGATCTAAGGAAAGAAGAATTTCCTGCATTAGAATTTCTTCTTTCCTCCAGGGATAGTTTGCAATTCCAATGATTGATTAATTTCCCTTCTTCATGACCCCAGTGAGAACGATGCAGCATTACATCAATCAGATTCAATTAATCTTCTAACAATTATGCGAGTGATGGGAGAAGTAGAAATATTTAATTGCTTCTGTCATCGTTCACAGGCTCATAATAAGAAACACCAATAAAACATTTATTTGACAAAGCTCAGAACTATGTTTTCAAACTACCAATTTCTCCCAGCTGTCTGCACCATTTTGCAGGCTATTCAATGGTCCTGTTGGCTGGAGGATTCTGGGAGCTGGAGACTCCCAAGAGTAACATGTCCAAGATCTTGTCCAATACACACAATGTCTTGCATCCTGTTCAGCAGTTCCAATGTTGTAAATCTGTCTTACATATATAGAAGGGAAGGGTTTCAACTGCAGATACACAATCCACTGAATGCACAGGCGCTTTTCTGTATTAATTTCATTTGTTACTTAACCTGGCTGTTAATACAATTGACCCTCAGTAGCCACAGAATCTGCATCTGCAGATTCCATCACCCATGGCTTGAAAATATTCCCTCCTCCTCAAAATACATACCAAAAAAACCAGACCTTGATTTTGCCATTTGATGAAGGGACACCAATTTGCTACAACTTTGTTTATAATGGGACTTGCACACCCATGGATTTGGAGTCCTGAAACCAAACCACAGTGGATAGATGCCAAGGGTCCTCAGTATTTTTTGCTTTATTGCTACTATATTCCATAACATTTCTGATGATTTATGTATTTGTGATGGTCTCTTTAAAATATATATATTTGATATATTCAACAGGTCAGGTAAGTTTGATTTACAGCACTGTAATTCTGTTACAGTTGTTATACTACCACAACAGCTAAAACGTTTCCCCAAACTTATCCTCTAAACCACATAAGCTGCTCTGGGAGCCTTTGTGGCAGAAGAGCGGGATATAAGTACTCTAAATAAACAAACAAATAAATAAGGCCTTGTACAGCAGCTGCCTCTACAGGCTGCACTGCTTAAAAAGTAGGTATGGGGGTTGGGAAATAGAGGATCTTGGCTGATTATGTCTTAAATTATGTGATCTATCTCACAGATCTTCACTGCAGATCCAGTTTTTGTTACTGGAAAATGGCATAGCTGCCTAGTGATTTTGGAAGTACATTTGGTAGGAGACATCAATCTGGAGTCACTGTAGGATAACCTCTGTTGCAGTAGAAATTTGTCATGTTTCTGAGTTGCACAGAATCATCTACAAGAAAAAAAGCAAGAGCTACACCCATGCAAGAACTTCACAGTTATGAAGGTTACATACTTATGAAAGTATTTGGTATTCAGTTTTAGGAGCCATTGTGCAGAAGTAGATCATGTAACCGAGTGGTAAGTTCGGTGCCCATTCATAGATAAACCCTTTGCACCAGTGCTGGGACCTGAACCAGCACTACCCCTGACACATGAGAGTCATATGTGTCTCCTGTGCTCCGCAAGAGTCTTCCCTGTTTGAGAAAGATGAGACAAAAATAAGTAGAGGGCAAGGAAAGGCATCCAAAGGGCCTTCCCAAAAAAGAACCCCATGTTTATATTTATATATGCAGTCAACCTGGGACGTTATCACACGGGGGAAATCTGCTGGTTAATCCACACAAATCCCAAACAGAAACTGGATTTGTGCCTCACGATTTCGCACGACGTTGCACAGAAACTGGACAGAAACTGGACAGAAACTGGTGTTATCCGAGATCTTTTGAAATTCGGTAGTTTTGAGGAAATGCATTTGCGAAATTACAGTAATTTTGCATTTACTGTAATGTGAAAAGCAAATGCACATTTGGGAGCATTTCCCTGCTTTTTCCCATGGTTCCATGGCGAGCATTCCTCTATCTGCGCATGTGCAAGAAGCTCATTTCTAGTACATTTACGGGCTTTTCTCACTTGTGTGTGAACGTTAAATGCGCTTACTGTAAATTCGCAATTAAGGTAATTACGTGTGAAAGCCATTTGCGGAATCAAGGTTTATTTTCGGTTTATTTTCGGAATGCCTCGTTTCCACTTTATTATCGCTTTCTGGCCCACGTGTGATAACGTTCATAGTGTATTGGTTTGAGTGTTGGACTAGGACTCTGGGAGACCAGGGTGTGAATCCCTGCTCAGCAATGGAAACCCATTGGGTAGCCTTGGGCAAGTCACATTCTCCCAGCCTTAGAGAAAGGCAATAGCAAATCCTTTCTGGCTAAATCTTACTGGGGGAAAAATCTCACGATGGGGTCACTCAAATGTGAAGGCACGTAACATGTCCATATATGCTTAAGATGGCAAGGATGAACTCCCCTTGAGTGATTGCCTATACAAGCTTTCTTTCTGTATTGCCTCTGAAGGCAAGCCTGGTACCAACTGCCCTTCTCAGCACCATCTGCTCTATTTTATTTTGAAAAAGAAATTTAAAATGCACACTCTTGCATATTCAACACAAGACGGAAAGAGAAATGCTATAAAACAGACCACCTGTTCCAAAACTGTATGTCTATGAATTCTTAAAATTTCCCAGTTTCACAACCTAAATTCTAACCAAATGGGCATCCCATCCTAAAACAAGCAAAGAAAATAGAAAAAATATATGTAAAGTGATATTGTATGTTGGTGGCTAACATTGTATATTGGTGACTAAATCTGGAAACAGGCAACACTTAATTTGGAATTTTATTGTATTCTGTATATCTTATATTGCTGTAACCCGCCTCGATTCCTCGTGATTGGGCGGGCTATAAATAAATAAATTATTATTATTATTATTATTATTATTATTATTATTATTATTATTATTATTATTATTAGCTGATGACTTTTTCATGATCTTGGAATCCTGGGTGATGTTAATGAGTGTTTTCTAATTGATGTTTCTTTTCTATGGTCTTCAAGTAAAACATCCAACATAAGGGATTTAAAATTTTTCCTTTAGAGGGAGCCCTTGTTCAACCAAGGACCAATCCAACCAGTTTTGACATGAGAAATATGTGCGTATAGTAGACAAGAGAATGTGGCAACCAATTACTATTGTAATTATGTTATTATGACTTTCAAGGAACCCAGTCAATAGTTGCTGTGTCCTGTTTGCTCTGCTAGCATACTAGCATTGATGGTCTGTCAAACAGTTTACTTCTTTTTAGAAGTATATTCATGAACATTCATGAACATTCATAACAAACCAAATGCCACTGGAGATGATATTATAAATGTAAGCCTTTATTCAGATGGAAATTTCACTGTGCTTTGCAGGTCTTCTTCCCAGGTAATTTTACGTAGAATCAGGGCCTTTGGTTATAATTGGGGAACTGGCCCAGGCATATATATATATATTTTTAGAATAAACTTTTGTTAGAAGCAGGATGGCTCTTCCGATGATGTCATATAAGAATTAGTTATGCTTATACTTTAACATGATTTTTATTACAGAAGTTTTCCATGTTTTGGGGAACAATGATGGAAATGTTCTTGAATTTCAGCAGGGAATGAGAAAATTTGAAGCTCTCAGCCAGTGATTAGTAGTGGGAGTATATTCCAGATCCGAAAGAATGGAAAATGTGTTCCAATTTTCTTCTGCTTGGTTTCTTAATGGACAGTGGGAAGGAGAAGAAGAGAAACAGGAAAGAAATAGCAAAAAGGTGATAAGCCTACATAGGTATGCAAAGGGATCTTGTAGCACCTTTGAGAGTAACTGAAATAAAGAAATTGGTAGCATGGGCTTTCATAGACTTGAGCTTATCTCCTCAGATAGAGGAGAGGAAGTAGGATCAAGTCTATGAAAGCTCAAGCTACCAACTCCTTTTTTCCAGTTAGTCTCAAAGGTGCTACAAGATCCCATTGTATACTGATGTTCTGGACTAACACAGCTATGTCTTTGAAGCCTATATAGGGTTGCTGTTGTCAAGGTCTCAAGGTGGCTAAAGTTGGGTAAGAAGAGGTTCATTTAAACAATAAAGATGGAAACCCACTGAGGGACCTTGGGCAAATCATACTCTCTCAGACTCAGAGGAAGGCAAAGACAAACCCATTCTGAACAAATCTTGCCAGGAAAACCCAGTGATAGGTTTGGCATTGGGTCAGCAAGGCCAGAAGCAACTTGAAGGTACACAACAAGAACAACAAAAGTGGAAAATTGTGTGTCCCAATCAGCAATTGATTCTGTGTGCCTACTCTGTTTATAGAGAACAGCATTTGGATTTTGGCTTGAGTGCAATAGTATGCATAGTTACTGTATGAATTTTCCAAATAAACACAGTTTGGGAGCATCACAGGCCCCTTCCAAAATCAGGCCAAGATATTAGATGAATAAGGCGTCATATGTTGGCCTTGTGGTATGGAAACATACAATCTCACATTTCATAATCCACTAATGGGTTCCCATCAGGACCAACAGTTTAAAATGCAGCTGCTTGAACTTGCAAATATTCTTTCCAAAGTCAAGATGTTGCCACTTATATAATTCTAATGTAGAGGGACAAATAATCAGTGGGGTAGAAGCTGAGGGTGTAAATACCACCTTGGCATGGTAGCTACACATGCTATTGGCATTTTCCACAAACTGTTGATATTCTTGCTGTAGTCTTGCTGGCATATAGCTGGTGAGATCTATACAGTGTTGTTCCTCCAACCAGGGTGGTCAGCTATAGCATCTATGGGAGTTAGACATGATTGGGAATGCCGTGTCCTTATTCAGATACCAGTGTACCCTACTTCACAAAACTTTGATAGAGAAACTCCTTTTAAAAAGTCTCTGCTCTTTCTTCATCTTCTATTTAGCTGAAAAGTTGTTGTTTGTTTTTTTAGTAGTATTGGTTTAGCAGGGATGCGGTTGCTTAGTGGTTAAGATGTCAGTTCTAATTATCGTAAGGTCGGAAGGTTGGCAGTTTGAGGCCCAAGTGCCACATGATGGGGTGAGTTCCTGTCACTAGTCCCAGCTTCTGCCAACGTATCAAAAGCATGTAAAAGTGCAAGTAGATAAATAGATACAACTTTGGTGGGAAGGTAACAGTGTTCTGTGTGCCTTGGCCTTTAATCATGTTGACCACAGCACTACGGAGCTGTCTTCGGACAATGCTGGCTCTTCAGCTTAGTAACAGAGATGAGCACCACCCCCTATATTGGGTTATGAGTAGACATTCATGTCAAGGGAAAACCTTTACCTTTGCCTATATTGGTTTCAGTGCCAGGTTGCACTATACAATGCAATACACAAAGCTTGAGCTGGGGAAAAAAAAACACAGTACAGTCACCCCTCCGTTGTTGCAGACTTGAGATCTGCGGACTTAAATATTCACGGACTTAAATTTAATTAAGTCCTCCTTTAATTTTAATGGACTGTGTGCCAGTGGGCACGTGCCCCATTCAAGCCTATGGGGCTTGAATATCGGCTAGTCTCCATTTTCATGGGGTGGGGGTCTGGAACAAATCCTCCCGCAAAAACAGAGGGCCAACTATACTCTACTCTAGCCGATCCTACTGTAGCCATGTGTGGCTGCCTACATCATGCAAGGTAAACAGCAGCCTCCTCCAGAACCCCTTACTGAGCATATGTGTACAACAAAAATGGGAGAGCAGATAAGCCTGCTTCATCAGCTGCCCAAAACATGTTAAAAACAACACAGATCTGAATATTTGGAGAACCCATAAGAAAACAGGCTGGTGAACAAAAAAGGTCACCCCTGGATACAGTTTGGAAGAAGCCCTCAAGAGATCTCCAGAAGGTTTGAAATTATGCAAGCCTTATCTGACCTGATTGTTTCTTTTCTCATGTGCATATTGTTAATTCTGAATATAACATTTGCTGATGCATGTTGAACTGCTTGTCTTTTTGTAGTGTGAGAATCTATCTTTATTCTTTCTGTTTCTGATACCAAATTTCCTGTTAAAAAAGTAATGCCCAGGGACGCATCTACTTTGTTAATTGAGGTGTATCTGTATCTGAAACACTCTGCATGTGACATTGGTTAAGTTCCCCCCACCCACTCCCTGTTTGTTCTGTGTGAGAATAAACAGTCTGTTAGAATATTAAATGGAAAATGTCATCCTTAGATGTATGCATATATTCATTTCTGCATCTTTTATATAAATATTGATTAATCAAGCCATTATACCAATATATTGCTTTATTTCTTGGTAGTAGTAAATTAAGGCTTTATAGTGAGACACATAGGAAAAACCAATCTAAACATTAAAGCCCTTTCAGAACCAAATAGGGTTATCCTTGCCTACCTAGCACAATCAGCTAAGATATCAACTTTCTTTTCCAAAAAAGAAAACACGCTTAAAACTTGTTTGAGTCCTTCCTTCTCAGTTCAAAATGCCCAGTTCAGATCATAACCAACTTCACCTCTGGACAGAATTAAAATCTTAAATCTAACACTATCCTTATGTGAACGAAGGATAGTGAAGAGAATAGCTGGCAAGATAAGATAAAATTGTAGCAAATAGTTACTCCCTAAATGGAAAGAGAAAAGAAGTTTAATGGATGTTAAGTTGTATAACAATGTTGTTTTCTAGAACAATTCAATTTCAGACACCTTGTCATTGCTTGGCCCTTCTGCCTCTTTGACACAAGTGTTCAATTTGTAGTAGAAAAATGAAGATGTCAAATGAGTTGTCCCACTGAAATAACAGATGTGCATATGTGAAGATATATTGATTCAGATAGGAAAGGCCAAGGATGGGTAACCTATGGTGCTCCATATGGTGCTGGGCAACAGCTTCCATCCTTCTGGCCAGTGGCCATGCTAGTTGGGATGACAGAATTTGGCATCTAACATGGTCTAAAGGACTCCAGGTTGCCTATCCCTGTGGAAGACAAATGGTCTTTCTTTGGATAGAGAACCTCATTCACACGCACAACCATTCCCACTATTGAGTTTGCAGGAGAGAGTTTAGCACATTGTTGAACATGGTCACTGTTATCATTGAGACTTAAAAGTGCATCACTTTGACAGTCCCAAATTACAAGTATTACTATAGTCATTCTTCCTTATGTTTTGTTCCTCAGTTCAAGGATTTGTGCTCAGCATCTGTGCCACATGAATAAAATCATCTGCAGACAGCAGAACTACTGGGTTTTTTTTGGGGGGGAAGGTGGTTAAATTCAAAACCAGCCAGGGTGTTTGCTTTCCCATATCTCTCTACAAGAGATGTTTCTGGCATCTGAGCTTCACTCATAAACTAGTTGTCAACTGCACTCAAGGGAATCCACCTGAAGATATAATCATTCATGGCTGGTAAGCCTATCCAAGGACAGACAAAGAGCCAGACGTAAAAGTAGGAGCATATTTGCCAAAAGACACAGTATCCAGGAAACAGTCACCTGTAAATAAAGGGGGTAGGGGAGAGCAGAAACTTTGCCTAGCTTTCCAAGGGCAAATTTTAAACTTTACTTTTTGAAGATATGCACACTGATAAGTGCTTCTTAAGGCCTAAGCAGACTGCCAGAAATAGTGCACATTAAATTGAGGCACTGCCCTGGCTCAGTGCTAGGGAATCATGGGAACTGTATTTTTTTCTGAGACATTGAGCCTTCTCTGTCAGAGAGCTCTGGTGCCACAATAAATTACAGTTCCCATGATTCCCTAGCACTGAGCCAGGGCAGTGCCTCAATTTAATGTGCACTATTTCTGGCAGTCTGCTTAGGCCCTTAGATAATTTACCTATTGAACCATCTCAGTAATCTAGGATGAAGGCCATTGCTCCTCTTAAAGGAAAGCACCTTCCTCTACAACATGCAGTCTCAACAGTGTTTTTTAGGTCCCTCGCACAGAACATGTGGTGCAAAGGACCAGGCCCAACATACGGAGTCAGCATCTGGTGTGAATGCAATATGCCTCCTACATATTCCTTGGGGCTTATGTCACAGTGAAAGGCTTTATATGTTAATGTAAAAGAGATTTTCTGAAGCCTGAGAACAATGTATGGGAAATCTCTCTGTGTGTATAAGGTGTGAAGGAGAGCAGGATTGAAGGCTTAATGCTCTTCGACATGCAAACAGTTATCTATGAAGGAATGTTGCCATCAAGATGGAGGGGGGAATCCCAGCCCACATTTTACCACACACTCCTATAGCAGTTGGGAAATCCCATGCTCACAGGAGACAGTTGGAGTAGGACAACTGCTTTGACTAATGAGTATCCATAGAGGGCATTGCCCTTCAGATCTGTAACGGCAGAGATATCCATTTTCCTGTCAGGTCACTCTACTTTCGTGAAATAAAATGTACAGCATCCCAGATCTCTGCTCCCCAAGGCTACAACCTTAAAAGTTAATTACTTTACTGTCTGGGAAACGCTGCTTGGCCCCAGACAAAGAAATGAAACAACCAGGCTGGAGTTGAGGCTTTTCTGACAGGAGAAGGCACTGAAAAGCAAGCAGGTGATGCCTGTTATTCCCACCAGAAACTACTATGAGATTTCATTAATGAAACATAGAGTTCTTTTGCCCCTTAAAAAAAAATTTAGTAATACAACAGGATTTCTATTGTCCAGTGAGTCCATTGCCCCTCTAAATGAGAATTCTGCCTCCTCAAGAAGAAATGTTCCTTCAGTCCCCCATATTTCTAGCATTGCAGAGAATGAGTCCACACTTAGAACTCTTCTATTTGCCGTGTTAATATTCTCTTGATAATTTTCCCTGTCCCTTTTCTTTTTATCCCTAATCTGGCTTTCTAAATGTTCAGCTGAAGTTTTAAATTTCTAATATTTTGGGATGGAAGGAAAAATTGTTTCAGAGAGGCAGGATTCTTATTGGTGGGGGCGATGCCTTCATTTTGCACCTCCATAGCTACACTCCTGGTTGTAACTGTTGGATGCAGGTTTTGCATTTGGCTTGCTCAGTGAAGCCAGAGCCCAACAGGAAATTGTATTTTTCTAAGCCCTGATGATCCCAATATTTTGGGCATTCCCCTGTTCAACAGGATAAATCACTTTCTACTTTGCTTCACATTGGAGAGCCAGCATAGTGTAGTGGTTTAAGCTTTGGAATATGACTCTGGAGACCAGGGTTCAAATCCCTACTCTGCCATGGAAACCCACTGGGTGACCTGAACACATTTTGCCACAAAAAAACCTGTGATATGTCCACCTTAGGGTTGCCATAAGCCAGAAATGACATGAAGGCACATAACAACAACAACAACAACAATTTTGCTTCATTAAGCTCCAGGTTTTTGTAAAGGATCTATAACTCAGGAAACCAACTCTATTTTAGCAAACAATGCCCACAGTGAAACAATTGGATAAACTTCTTGGAGTGCACCTATGGGCCTTCACTTGGATTTTACCACATATACTCATGGTATTCTAGGGCTTACATTGCATAGCATATATTTAAGTTGTCTGTATCTTGGGAAAAATATGGCTGAAGTAATACCAGGCTGAAAACTGTACCAGATGAAAAATACTTCCTCAATTTAAAATGTCATGGAGCTACAAAAATGTATGAAAATTAAAATTCCTAATATGAATATCATGGCTACATTCTGAGAGGAGAGCCTGTCCTGTCAGCCTTTCCCTCTAAAGGGATATTTATGGAGAAACTGGAATTCCACATTGGTGGGAACTCAGCAGTGAAGGTGACAGCAGTGGGACAAGAAAGAGAAATAGGGACCCTTGAATATTTCAAAGGGCTTCCTCATTGCACATGACTTTGGAAGGAACGTTCAACCTTAAACCTCTTTAAATTTGCTGTCTATTCCATTGTGAACTTTCTAATGCTTTGTGACTTTGTTTTTCTCCCACATATTCATATCATGCTTGCTTTTATCCCTGAAGCACTACATGAGAACAAGAATTCTAGTCCTAAACTGAAAGAGTCATGAGGCTGTGTTTGTATGCAGAAAGGGATTTTATGCTAGTGTTAAACCTAGCAAGGGCAAACCACTGTGTCACTTTGGGAAAGTCACTCCTGAACAACCATTGAGGGTACGTATGTGCACACACACATACCATCAACTTTTTTTCCTATGCTGCCCATTGCAAGGAAAATACTACAGCTGGAATCCAGTGTTGCTGTTACAGATTCGTAACCTGGAGTTATCGATCAATAACTGATTCATATTTACGAAACCTACATATTCACAATTGTAGCACTATTGCCACAGTTGTAAAAGTCCCCTCATCCTACTTTACTGGGCATCAGCCACTGCAAGCAACAGAGGTCTGTTCTCCTGTTGTGTGGGATGCAGCACACTAATGTTAGCATCCCCTCTCCTGCTAGTGATATCTGGTGTAAGGACGAATTGTAACAGGGATCCTGCTTCTGATTGTCACATGGGAGATTTCTAGTGGGAGGGAGGTAGAAATGTCAGACTGCTGTACACTGAACAATAGAACAGACCTCCCTTGCACATAGTGGCTGAGTAAAGCAGTATTGGAGAAGGAGGCACTACTTAGTAAAGGATACTTAACTGTACTTGTACTCTTGACTTTTGGACATGATAGCTAGAGACTCCCGTAGTTTGGAGCCCAACAATATTTACAGTTGGCCCTCTACATTTGCGGCTTTGACTTCTGCAGATTTGATTATTTGTGGTTTTGATTAATATGATGTCTCTAGGAATCTCTTAAGTCCTCCAGTGCAATTCTGATGAAGGTAAAAAGAATAGTGGTATTTATTTTTCCACATTCATAGGAGTCCTTCACCCCTAACCCTAGCAAATATACTGCATATACTTAACCAAGTATACTAATACTTAGTATACTTAATTATTTAACTAAGTAGCTGCTCTAGGAATTCAGTTATTGTTAATAAGACAAGGAACAAACCTTGGATACTTCAGGGCATATGCAGTCTCTGGAGCTTTTGTCCAGCTTTGTTCCTAGTGTATAGAAGGAAGATACAGGCAGCACTGTCAGAGCTAGAGAGAGAGAGGGGGGTGCGAGAGCTATAGGCCTGACTGTGCCGTCATGGCCTCCTAGCCAGCATAGCCAAGGGTCAAGACTACAGGGAGCTGTGATTCATCACCATTTGGCAGGCCATAAGTGCCCTATCCCTGTGCTATGAGTTCTCCACTCGGCCACCCATGAACTAAACAGAAAAGAGACAAAGGCAGCAAATCCTGGAGGGGTGATGAGGAGAGGGACCAGGATTGCAAGCTCTAGTTATGAATGATCATAATAAATTGACATGCTTTTCTACTGTGAAAGGGAGTTTTGAAATGTAAAGCTTCCTGGAGTCTGATTGAAAATCCACATTTTTTCTAGACCAACAGTGGAAGAAGAAAGAAGGTCTAAAATAGAGCGTTCCAAGAGCTACTTCATATTGATGTAAAAGGACTACAGTTAGGATATTATATTTAAACAGATGTTCTTTCCAGATGACAGAAAACCTGGACATAAGAAAATTTAAAGGAAAGTGGTTTAAAACACATTCTACTTTTAGAGAGAAGTTCTTGATCGGACTCCCAAGAGACAATGAACAGGGTCAGGTAACTTGTTTAGCACTGAGGGCCATATGCAAAAATAGCATGTGTCAGGGGCTAATTTGCTACCACTTGCATAATTGTGATGGCTAGTATATCAAAGCACCTCTGATGTATTGCACCTCTGCTAGGACGGCATTGTTCTCTGAACTACAATTTTGGCACCAAAATGTAACAGCAAAGCAAAAACTATCAAATGTGGACAGGCTCTCAAATGACATAATGAGCTGAGACATGACAGTTTCAATTCAGCCTAAGGGTAACCACGACCATTTCTTTTGAAAACAATGAGACTGGTCATGATTAACATCTCCCATTCATTTCAACACAGCTTGGAAAAAAAAATCTCTTTTTCGATTACAACTCCTATCATTTCCTAGCTCTTTTTCTGGGAGCTGCAGTCTAAAAATGTACCATTCCCAAGCTTTGGTCTTCAATGTGACCTATGCACAATTCACTCTCCCTAGATCAGGACTATGACATTTGATAACAAGGATAAACTAGGATTTCTGTTACTTGCTTTCCCTTTTCTGAACTCTATATACAAACCACTGTCTTGTCTTCAGTTATATCACAGGGCCATAAAGGCTAGAGAGTTACATTTTTAAAGTTATAAGTCCCTGGCACTTGAGAAGTTTGAGCAAGGCCACCAGGAAGTGTTTTAAGGACCCAATGTGGACCCTAAAGCTCCATATTCCCTTCCCTGGTATAAAGAAAGTACAGTTGTTGTATACAAACAGTCAGGACACATATGCCCATACAAACATTTCTAATACTTTGCATTCATCAACAAGATTAAAGTGTTGGCTTCAGAAAAAGGCAGGGTTGGTGTGCTCTATAATACAGCGCTTGCAATGGCGTTTAACAAATCGCAAAGCTTCTACTGAGATCTCACAATCCTGTACGTTCAGCATCTGTAGGTCAAAGCAGTTGGCTGCCACAATCTGCAGGCCTTGTCCAGTGATGCTTTCACAGGACTTCAGGCTCAGTCGTTTTAGGTTGAAGCAATTCAGAGCCAGAAACTCCAGGCCAATATTGGAGACAAGGGGGCATTTCCCAATGTCAAGTGACTTGAGTTTTGTGCAATTTTTGGCAAGGTACTCCACTCCATGGTCCGTGATGCCCTCACAGCCCCGCGCATTGAGGTAGCGCAACTTGCTGCAGTACTTGGTGATATATCGGATGCCTACGTCCGTGATGCGGGCACAATGGGCAATGCTGAGGTACCGAAGGCGGGACTCCAGTTTTGCGATCTCACGCATGCCAAAATCGCTGACAAAGCGACAATCACTCACACTCAGCTCCCTGATGGATGTGCAGTAAATCATCAGGTAACGGAGGCCTTCGTCAGTGATCCGGATGCAGCGCCGTAGGTAGAGGTGCGTCAACTGTGTGCAGTGGGCAGCAATAGTGTGCAGTCCTTCATCCTCAAGGACAAAGCAGTCACTCATGTCCAGGTAGCGGATAGAAATCTGTTTTCCATGCAATGGGGACAACTTGATGGAGGCTTCACGGGTTAAGCTGATGCATGTCACTTTGGAACAACCTAAATTGGGGTAGGGAGATAGAGAGGTAAGGGAAATCAAGACAGTTAATGAGCATTTGCAATCCTGTATCTATTTCCCTTTAGGAAAATGACTATCAGGATGTGGAACCTTTCATCCTAGGATTCCTAGGAAGGAGCAGGAAAAGCCTAACAACTACTTTGGCAGCCCAGGACAGCAGAAGTGTGCTATCACTTCAGTAGTACAAACCAAGGGTGGCTAAGCTGTGGAGTGTAGTCCAGATCCACAGCTTACCAGTTTTTTAAGTGGCCCTGTGGTAGCCCTGCCAAACTTGAATAGTATGGAGAGAAAAATTGGCTAGCAGTTTCCTCAGTTCACATAGAAATACAATCAAGCTTGCAAATTACATAAGCCAGATATATTCCATACTTCCATGGTATTGTGGTCTCAATTTGCACTATTTCTGGCAGTCTGCAAAGGCCCTAAGAAAGTGGCCTGTGGCTTCATAAAAGAAAGAGACATCCCAGATCCCAAGAGGAGTTACTTTACTGCTGCTAATAGAGCTTAAATTTTACTGTCCTTTGTCTCTGTTTCCACGTGGCCAAGAATGTGGCCTACATGATACATTCAGTGTTTCCAATTATGTGGAGAAGTTCCATACATAGAGGATGCCCCCCCTTTTTTAGAGTGCTGTTTCCACATGTGGAGGGCAATGATGCGGGGGTGAAGTTAGTGTATTTCCTTCCTTGGGTGTTTATTTTGAGTTTTCTGTGAATCTAGTCAAAATATATATGTGAGGAGAGCTTGCTCTAGACCTGTGCCTCAATCCTCTCCCTCAAACCAACTGAACTACAATAAGAAACAATATCTATACAAAATGTAGGCCTGTGACTCCAACACTGTTATTGTATAAACATCTCTTGCCTGATGAAGAAGTCAGCAGAGCTGTGAAAGCTTGCATTATTTGTTTCATGAATTTTGGCTGGCCAATAATGGTATTACTCCTTTGTGGATTTTGGATCCCTCTGCTTTCAATATGTACCATCTTTACAAGTTCAAACATTGTCCCCAGCAGAGGGCACTATTACTCACTCTGTGTAACACTAAATTCTGAATATGAATTCTGGAGGAGTGGCTATCTTTTGGTCAGAAAATACTACAAAGAGCTTGCGGCAAACTTAAGAATTTTATTGTGCCTGGATGATAAAAACTTACTTGCTCTAGTTGTTTCATTGCTGATCATGTTGTTACCTAAACAGTCTTAGTGATAAGATGAGAGGACTCCAGAAGTGTCTGCCCCTAGATTACTGCCACTTCTTTTGAGCTGCTGTGAACCAAGGACCTCAGAAGTGTTTTGTTTTGCAAATGTTTTGTAAATGGGGAGGGCTTCAACAGATTGTTAATTTTGCCTCCTTGCATTAGTTGCAGGGGAAGGACAAATTACTTTTCCCTTCTATGACGCTTCCTTAAATATGAAGACTTTTCCAAGCACAGTGTGTACTTAGAAGTGCCCTCCATGTTTTCAGCATAGTTTACTCCCAAGTAAGTGTGCATAGGACAGACTGTAGATTGCCTTTGTTATTTTTCAACAAAAATTGTGAGTACATCAGCAAGTTCCTTCAATATTCTGGGATGCAGTTCATTTGGTCCTGCAGATCTGAATTCATTTAAGTTAACTTGGGCGTGAAACAGATGGGCAGATGGGGGTGGCTTCTGGCTGTTCCTGAGGCATGGTGTTTAGATGACGCACACCATCGGAGGACCCGGAAGACGCCCCAGGGCTGCGCTGGGGTTGCCTAAGGTGGCCCAAAACTGGCCCCAGAAGGAGCAGATTTTTCCTGCTCCTTGCCACGGTCCTCTTGGGACTGCGGCAGGAGGCAACCTCAGGGCCTTGGTGTGTGTTTGCTGTGGCCCCAGGACAATCGGGCCAGGAGCTTCTGGCCACTCCTGGGTGCCCATCTGCTTCGCCCCTTGGTGATTCCTGACTCTTTATCAGTCTTGATTTGCAACCTGGATTCTCTGCCAAGGTCTCTGCTGATGCATGGATACACACAATCCTCTCTTCAGAGGGAAACAGAAACAAAAAGTATTGAGCAGTTCTGCATTTCATTGTGATCTGTCAGCATTTTAAAATCCTTGCTGAGCAGTGGTCCCACCATTTTCATTAACATTTTCTTGCTTTGAACATATCTGGACTCCCCCTTTTGTTCCTCTAGCCTTTATGCACTGATAAAATGAGCTGAACTCACAAAAGATTACACTATTATAAAATTGTCAATCTTTAAGATGCCAGAAGACTCTTTGCTGATTTTGAATTCTTTACCTTAGCTCTCCAGACTATGGTTTTATTCAGGGGCAGACAACCTTTTTGAGACCTGGGCCGGTCTCCCATAGCCCAGGTCTCGGCTGAGCCTAGGGGGGGGGGAATGGCGGCGTGTGCGCTCACGTGCATGAGAGCACCCTTCTCCACTCCATGCGACCCCCCCGCGCATGCTGCTGCCACGGCCACTACTGCGGCCGCCGCTGTAGCACGCGCGTCCACAGCCGCCATGGCGCATGCCGCGGCCACCATTTTGGAAGTCCAAATCGCGGCTGCGATGCGCGCAAACGCGTTGCGACCGCCATTTTGATTTCCAAAATGGCGATCGCGGCAAGCGCGGCAGCAGAGTGGCAAAAATGCGCCCCGACGGCGGTGGTGCGTGGCGGCGGCGACAACCTTCGGCCTGGGCCGGTAAGTCTGGGGCTCGGGGCCTTAACTGGCCCCCGGGCCGTAGGTTGCCGGTCCCTGGTTTTACTTATAAAGTCAAATGAAGGAATAAATACAAGCCACAACAAAACTTATTTGAAGAGACCAACATTAGCCTCTTTTGTTTCAAAGAATACAGAAAATATATACATGTTCATGTATGCATGCATACATACAGATATAGGCAAGTGTGTCTGCATGTGCGTATGTTCTTTTAAACAAAAGAGGCTAACACCAAACTCTTCAAATAACATTTCCAATGCCATTTCAAAAGAGGCTAATGCTGATTGTTTCAAAGGAAGTGAATACCAACCTTTTAAAATCCCAACAATATCTACTTTCCACTTTGCAAGTATTATGTATTGTCCTATGTGGGAATTATTTTCAGGATCTCGCTTTAAAATATAGAGTGCATTTTCCCTTGTTACAATTCTCATGGCTAAATCCTATATTAATTCCACTTGAAGAGAACCATTGTAATTAATGAGACTTAAAGTTAGTTGTGGCTAATAAGTCCAGTTGTCTATCAGTGGTTCTCCTCTAAGCAGGGTAACATTGACTTTAGTCTTACATTTTAAATGCCATAATCTTTTCCGTTACCTGATACATCTAAGTGCTCCAGGTTTGGACAGAGTGAGACCACATCAAAGACTGCCTCGTTGGAAATGTTATAGCAACCTGACACCTCCAACTGCCTCAGTTCTGGACAGCACTGAGCAATGGTGTAGAGCCCTCTGTCTGTGAGCCGCCTGCAGCCACTAACAATTACCGTCTCCAACATGAGACAGACGTTTGGCGTGTCCTGGCAAAGCCGCCGAGTCAGCACCTTCAGTGCTCTGTCCACATTGATTGTCTCACCCATCAGGCGAATAGTCCTCCACAGGCGAGGGTCCCAAGCAAGGTTATACCAGCGGCGACACACTCGGGCACAGCGGCACAGCTGGTTAGTGGGCAAAAAGGAGAAGATCTGGATCATCGAATGGTCTGGGAGCCGATCGATATTGGCCTGTTCCTTCTGAACCCGGGAGGCAGAGCGGATGAGAGGATGGGTGAGTCGGGTTGGAGGTGGTGAATGAACCATTGCAATGGTTTCCCCAGTGACTGAAGAGGAAGAGGTGGAAGATCCCTTTCCATTCTGCAAGATGTGTGAATTTGGGGGACATATTAGTGCTGGGCTGGGTGTGCTGACGGTACGCATGCTCAGGTCGGAATCTGAAAGACAGCAAAGCACCGATGAGAGTATGGTAGGCTGAAACGCATATTCTGTAATTCACATTCTGCAACATTATACTGGAACCAAATCCTGCAATTATATCTATGTTGCCGTTTAGATTAATTTAGATGCATAAAAAATAGTCTACTCCCATTTGTGGTGGTAATGAATGGGGAACAGACACTAGTTCTCTGGGTCACAGTAATGATTGATACAGTATACTTTTTATCAACCTATACATGTTTCTGTTGTAAACAAAGATATATACTCACTTTTCATCATGTTGCCCATTAGAATTACTTTAGACCAAGGATGGGCAACATGAGACCTGTGGGCCACATGTGATTCCTGAAGCCCTTGGGTAACATCCCAGAAGCCCCCCAGTATAATGGGATAATTGCACATTTGGGCTGTGAATCTCCTCTAAAATAAAGTGTTTTCCTGTCTACCTTGTTTTAATAGGAAACACAAGGGTGGAATTCTGCATTGGAAAGTATACATCTATCACATAGTTATGTCTCCTGATGGCAGTCACCCAGAACTCACTTTGTAAGCAGCACAGCCCCCACCCCTGCAACATGGTCATTTCTGTGTTGTTGGAGAGCAGAGGGATGAGTGGGGATGTGTCCAGCTATTCCCCTGCAGTTGGACATGCTGCGACATCCTCAGAGACCTCCTGCAGGTGATATCTTTGCAGTGTGTCCAACTACATGAAAATAGCTGGATGCATCCCTGCTCATCCCCCTTTGGCTTTCTCTTAGTGTGTGTAGGTGGGGATGAGTTGCTGTACAAAGTAGCCTGTAGGGAGGATTTTGGTTGTTACAGAATTCCATCCTCCCTAACCACCAAAAAGTAACTTGTAATGGTGTATGTCTGACTTACGCTATTGTAAATCATGACTAGGAAGCCAGCCACAGTTTTTAAAAAATTGAAGTGATTTGTTTCAGGTTTTCAAAAAACCTGATGTGACCTTTCTAAATCTGGATCTAACACAATGTGAAAATAGTGTTTGAAGCTGCCTTGTTTTAAGTCAGATTACCGGTCTGTTTAGCCCAGCCTTGAAGAGTCTGGCAGTGGCTGTCTAGGGCAGGGAGGCACGTGCACATGCACACAACTCGGGCGCCATTTTGTATTCCAAAATGATGCCCAGAGTCGTGTGCATGTGCGCATGTGAGTGCAACACCGGGCGCATGCGCACGACTCTGGATGCCATTTTGGAAGACAAAATGATGGTTGGCGGTGCATGCGAGCAGCAGTGACAGTGGCGGCAGGACTGGCCACGGGCTGGTAAGAAGGCCTCAACGGGCTGGGTCCGACCCACGGGCTGTAGTTTGGGGACCCCTGGTCTAGGGTGTACAGCCCATTCAACTGGCGATTCAACTCAGGACCTATTACATGTGCAAAACCTGCACTCTATCACTGAGCTAAGGTCATTACATCAAAAAGTCAAGTGCAATGGGAGGGTAATTTTTCTAGGGTCACACAAGAGTGGAGAGGGAGGGTAGAGAAACCTGCCAGCTCTTTGCAGCTTATTTCTCCAATCCCTCACTTCTTTCACTGCTGCTGCACCTGTGGTCTGTTCCCTCCTGCTGCCACTGCCTATGTTGGCATGTTGCTCCAACAGTCAAAGTGTGCAACAGAGACTGAATCAGAAATGTTTACCCATAGACCTAGAAGAATAAGATTTATTTATTTATTTGCATTTACAAACTGGAAATTTAAATCCTCTTTTAAAAAAATCCACAAATAATAAACTCAACCTCTCTCTTGATCACCCCATAAAAATACATCTTAAAAATGAATTGCATAACAAACATCCTGGCTAAACCTGTACTTTGTCGCTGCTGTATGCCTTCAAGTTGTTTCTGATGTATGGCAAGCCATGTACAGTCCTACTGCTTGATGATGATGACAACAACGATGATGATGATGATGATGATGATGATGATATCTGTGTTGCTGACATGGTGCCTTACCTTTACCACCCTTCCCTGCAAAACAGTCTCCCAGGTAAGTCTGGAGCTGTCCCTTACTCTTGAGATTTTTAATCCAAGTTTTTCCTTTAATTTTTTTTTGGAAAAGCAACCACCATAGCTTGGTATCACAGTGGTCTAATAAATTTTGGTGCCCAGTTCTAGACCCACCACTGTCTGCATCTATATGGAACCTCTATAGTGCCTTCTGTGTCTGCTGTTCCCTCTATTTCTTTATAGAAAAGCATCAAAATTCCCACAAATAAGTGAGAGGGTGCTATATGTGTTTTAAAGGCAGCTGGCAACTAACAATGCTGCAACAGCAAATGCACAACACTGTCATTCTGCATTATTGTATTTTTAGGATGAAGAAGCCAGACACCCCATTTTTTTTTCATGCAGAAGCAAATTGTGTGAGCCCTGAATTCTTCTGAAGAAATCTCTTCAATCACACACAGTTTAGATAACCTTGGACAAACTATCACTACTTCACCCTTTGTATTGTGGAAATAATATTGGCCTATATTAAAGGGTTGCCCTAAGAATGCATGTAAAGGTCTTTGAACATTTATGATCTTTTGTGTAAGAGTCTCTGTTTCAGATATTATACAAAGTAGGGGTTGGACTATATGGTCTTCAAGATCATTTCTGACTCTATGGTAAGGAATATTAAATGAATTAATTAAACATATGCTTTCATATTTGAAAGAAAAAGAATGTTGAAGAAAATGGATAAAAGCATTGCTTTTTAGTGTAAAATCCTAAACCAGAGATTTCCCTTCTGAGCACGAGTATTCCAAAACCCACAATCCAGCAACTTCTCTTACTGTGTCTGGTAGAAAAGACAGGTCTCTGAACTGAAGATGCTGCATGTATAGAACTGCCTCCTCCACTGAAGTAAATGGAGAAAGCATCAAAGTTTTATTTACAATCATTACAGATTTACATAATATATATTTATCATCATAGCTATTAAGATCTAACTGCTTGTTTAATTACAAAAAAAAGAAAAAAAAAGAAAAAGAGAGGGAGCGAGACATAGTGAGACCTTTAATGGTAGTGTTGTACCATTAAAGAATAGCAGTTACACAATTTAAGATTGCCATAAGTACCTCAAACTTTTTTTAACATCAGTAATCTAATGAGCTGTTTTAATTACAACACTCGTTTAAAATCCTGGAATGTATATTCACATGATGATGACCTGGGAAACTACACAAGGACACCACTATTCCCTCTGTGATTATCAATGCTTTGTGCAGGATGATGACTATAATTGCAGTTTTCCTCCCAATTCTCAGCATTGTTTGTTGACACTGAGGCAATATTTAAGAGAATGTGGTTGCTCAATGAGGAATGTATGACTAGGCACTGCCAGAGGCCACCTCCACAGTACTAGTTGGGAAGAGTTTAAATGCCAAAATGGAGAAAAGGCTTGATCTGTATAAGGTGAGGGGGGGGACGCATTATTCAGATGGTGAAAAAAATAAATAGAATCTGGGTTGAATCTTTGTTGTTCATATGCATTTTGAATGCATCTGATTAAGTTTGGGAGAGGGCTGGCAAAAAATGGGATAATAGATCTCGGGGTTCCCCCCCCAGTTTTCCTAAAAGATTCGTATTGTCGACTGTGTAAATAACTGATGTGAATAGACCCAGGATAAACTGGGATAAAATTCTGCATGACTTGAACATGGTTTGAATACAATCACATCATCGACTCCATCTTTATTCAAATGTTGATATGTGTGAGCAACAGAAAATGCATAGATCCACACAGATATGATTCCAATGAAAAAATAGTGTGAACAACAAAACCGGAATGAGTTAGTAAGATTATTTGGATAGTCAAGCTAAAAACAACAACAACAATAGGGCCATACTGTCCTTATTGCTGTGCTGCCCCTTCAAGTCACTGCTAGCTCATGACGACTCTAAGGCAAACCTATCATTTGGTAAGATGTGGTCAAAGAGTTTGCCATTATCCTCCTCTGGGGCTGAGAGAGTGTGACATGGCCAGGCTCACTCAGTGACTTTCAGTGGATGAGAAGGGATTCCAACGCTGTGCTCCTAGTGTTCTACTCCAACATTCAAACCACTACACCATGCTGGCTCCTTGATACACTGTAAAATCATATAGTAAATCAGAAGATCAGCATGTATTTACACTATATATTTATTAGTTAATGTAATAGCCCACCTGTCTAAAATTTTATGCAATGATGATGTGATGAATTTTAAACTATATTTTAAATGTTATTGTCAAGCGTTTAGCTGATTCCTTTTGTGAACCACCTTGGGCCCTACTCTGGGAGAATGGTGGCATATAAATGAAACAAAATAAACAAATGCTTCTGACAGCCTACCACAATAAATATTATAATTACAAATGATAACAATTACAATAAAACAACTGTAACAAAGAAGATCACTATGTTCGTGGCACAGATCATATACTACTCATATAAAAAATAAAAGTAAGACTCAAGAAGAAAACAAAACCAGTGATTATATCAAAATATGATCTACCGTAAATAATATCTCAACAGATTTTACTGACAACATAAGAAATAGATTTGCATTACGAAGCATAATAGACCAAGAACCAGAGCAACTATGGTCTGAAGCCAGGGACATAATAAAAGAAGAATGCAGATAGACACTTTCAATGAACAAAAAGAAAGAGAAAAAGTATGAATTACAGAAAAAACACTACAAGCAACAAAGAAAAGAAGAGAAAATAAACAAAAGGGAGATAAGAACAAACTAAGAATTATGAATGCAACAATACAAAGGGTTGTGTGGAAAGATAAGGAAAATTACTACAACAACCAATTCAGAGAAATAGAAGACAACAATAATTAAGGAAGAACAAGAGATTTATTTCACAAGATCCGGGAAATCAAAGGAAAATTCAAACCAAGGACTGGAACAATCTATGACAATAAAAATAACACAATTCAAGACCAGGAAGGAATAAAAAGATATTGGATGCAATACACAGAAGAACTATGCAAAAGAGATGGCAAAATGAAGGACACATGGAACAAAGAGCCATATGAAGATGAACTCCAAATTCTAAAAAACAAGGTGGAAAATGCAATTAGGGAAATAGCGAAAAACAAATCACCAGGAACAGATGATATAACTGAACTGCTGCAATCCACACTGAGAGAGTCAACTCTAGTGCTAACCAACATATGTCAACAGATATGGAAAACAAAACAATGGCCAACAGATTGGAAGCAATCAATATACATCCCCATCCACAAAAAGGGAGACACAAGAGATTGCAGCAGCTATAGAACCATAGCACTGATCTCCCACGCAAGCAAAATCAGGCTCAAAATTCTGTAACATAGAATCCAACCACACAAGGAGAAAGAAACCCCAGAGGTCCAAGCAGGGTTCAGGAAAGGAAGAGGCACAAGGGATCACATTGCAAACATATGATGGCTAATGGAGCGTATCAGGGAATTCCAAAAGAAAATTAGCATGTGCTTTATAGACTAAAGCAAAGCCTTTGACTGCATAGATCATGAAAGGCTATGACTTTAAAGACATGGGAGTGCCAACACATCTGACATTCTTGATGAGGAATCTGTACTCAGGACAAGAGGCCACTGTCAGAACAGAATATGGAGAAACAGAATGGTTCCCAATTGGAAGGGAGTCAGACAAGGCTGCATCCTTTCACCCTATCTGTGCAACATGTATGCAGAACTTATTATAAGAAAAGCAGGCTTGGACACAGAAGAAGGAGGAGTGAAAACAGGAGGAAGGAATATCAACAATGTAAGATATGCAGATGGCACCATAGCACTAGCAGAACAACCTCACAGACCTGGAACACCTACTAAGGAAGATCAAAGAAGAAAGTGTTAATGCAGGCTTAACGTTGAACATAAAGAAAACAAAAATAATGGCCACCGAGGACTTTTACAAGTTCAACCTAGACAAGTGAAGAAATAGAAATAGCAAAAGAATTTCCATACCTGGGACCAAACATTGATAGAAATGGGGACTGCTGTCAGGAAATCAGAAGAAGATTAAGAACAGGGAGAGCAGCTTTGAAAGAACTAGAAAAGATCCTAAAATGCAAAGATATACAACTC
>CM034706.1:112931462-112948148 GCA_020142125.1 Phrynosoma platyrhinos
AGCAGCGACCTAACCGCGGACGTGGTCAGCCCAAACCTCCACGTTGGTCCTCTCTTACCTACTCTCTTACTTTCCTCCGTTCTTCTTACTTTGGGGTAGATCGCCTTAATTGGAGGTCTCCGCCGGGCCCCTCTGCTTCTCCTCTGTCTGAGGAGAACCTTCGTCCTCTGGCATACGCGCCTTGAGGACCTTGTCCCTGCAGTTGGTGAGTCTCCCTTGCGGGACAATCACAAAGGAGACTCGCTCGTCGCCATGCCACCGGAAGTTCCGACCTGGGAACAAGTTTCCTTGAACTCCACTGGACTAACTTCCAACTAGGCATGCACAGGATTGTGCTGTCAGTTGTTGTTGTTGTTGTTGTGTGCCTTCAAGTAGTTTCTGACTCATGGTGATCCTAAGGCAATCTTATCATGAGGTCAGATTTGTTCAAAGGAGATTTGTCACTGCCTTCCCTCTAGGCTGAAAGAATGTGACTTGCCAAAGGGTTTGCCCAGTGGGTTTCCTTGGCTAAGCAGGGATTCAAACCCTGGTGTCCCACAGTTCAGCACCCAAATCACTACACCACGCTGGCTCTTGTGTTGTGAATTACACTTAGCTTTGTGATTACAGCAGCTCCTCCATCTATATCCCATCCCCACCCCTACCATCCCCAACACACATTTCACATTCAAATACAAATTGCATCAAATTTTAAAAGCCAAGGAGTAAAAAATAATAATAATGAATGGAAACCAATACTTGAAGGTAACTACAGCTCACTTTTATACAGGAAGACATAAAATGGCTGTGTAGATACTTTAAGCATTTAGGATGGAAAAGGGGTAGAACACAATGCAAAGTTCCCTCTTTTTCTCAGATTTTATTTCTCCTTTACTCTTGCCATAACGTTATAGAAAACATATGAGTAAAGCAATACTGAAAATGTAAGCGAGGGTTTTTTCTTAAAAAAACACAACAATTTGGTTTTTAACATCCCATATGTTACACACCAGATACAATTATCCTCTCAGAATGTGTTACAGATGGTACTTTTACCAAATGGGTGCAAGATGTGTTTTCAGAAAGACACTAACAGCCTAGCTCTCTCTCTCTATACACACACACACACACAGACACACACTTTACTTTACTTTTTTTTTAGTAGCTGGCAAGAACAGTTGGAAAGCTGGCAGCAACATGCAAAGTTTCTGACTGCCTTTTGCAAGACCAAGAGTTTCACATATGCCGTCGTCTTTCTCTCAGGGTGTTTTGGCAGCTATATGGTACATCTCTTTGGTTAGGGTTTCTAATGGAGTGTTTCCTTGGAAACACTGACCTTAGGATATTGCCCCCTCCTCCAACTAAATGCAGGTTTAAGCAAAGCATGTGCCATCAGAGACAAGGGAAAAAAGGGAAAGAAGCACAGCATTTCATTTATTTATTTATTTTAAACGAACCCTACACACACACTCAACTATGACTGATAAATCAAACAGTTTTGCCAGCCTGAAACCAGATGCCGAAACGTGATTTTACAACACATAACATTGGAGAAGTAATAAAATGAGGCTAATATCAAATTCCACATTTTCTGACATATTTGGAGACTACATACATTCTTTACTGATGGGGTAGACAATGTACAATCATTCATACACAGACAGATACAGACAGACACACACACACACATCTCCCATGTAATTTTATACCCCTGGTCCTATGACTGGCAGAGTATGAAACACTGACTGCAGCAGAATCATATAGAACTGTTTGCATTGCATCTTCCATATTTGTTGGTGTTGTATGCCTTCGTTTCTGACTTATGGCAACCCTAAGGTGAACCTATCTTGGGGTTTTCTTGGCAAGATTTGTTCAAAGGGGGTTTGCCATTGCCTTCCCCTGAGACTGAGAGTGTGTGTCTTGCCCAAGGTCACCCAGTGGGTTTCATGTCCAAGTCAGGATTTGAACTCTGGTCTCCAGAGCTGTAGTCCAACGCTCTAGCCACTATATGCATATCCTTTTTGCTTCAAGCCACGGCTGTCAGAAACTTACAAAGAGACTCTTAACCAGAATACTGGGAGCTGTGGGCAAGCTGACCAGAAAGCTTATCCAGCATTATTTGTCTTACCCTGCAAAAGGCACAGACATTGGGGAGCAGGAACCACAACCTAAAATGTCTTTAAGCTAGTAGCTAGTTCTCTCCAGATAGGGTAAGCAAATTTTGTTGTTGTTGCTGTGTGCCTTCAAGTTGTTTCCAACTTATGATGACCCTAAGGTGAGCCTCTCATGGGGTTTTCTCGGCAAGATTTATGCAGAGGAGGATTGCCATTACCTTTCCCTGAGGCTGAGAGCATGTGATTTATCCAAGGTCACCCAGTGGGTTTCATGCCTTAGCAGGGAATCAAACCCTGGTCCTCAGAGTTGTAATCTAACACTCAAATGACTAGACCACACTGGATCTTGCAGATATTTACTTCTTTTGGGCCACTGCCATACTGCAGAAATTAATGCAGTCTGACACTGTTTGAACTGCCATGGCTCCATCCTATGGAATCCTGGGATTCATAGTTTGTTGTGGCCCCAGGGCACTCTAACAGAGAGAGAAGGCTAAATATCTCACAGAATTACAAATCCCAGAATTTTTTTTAGCATTGAGCTGTTTCAGTTAAAGCTGTGTCAAACTGTATTCTGTAGATGCAGCCTAGGTTGCAAATGTTCCTTTGGAAAATAAAATGTATCACAATGTTTCCTTTTAAACTGTTGTAGGAATTTACATTACTTTTGGGAAAAGTTGCCTTTGTTCCTGCAACACATCTTTCAATAGATTTGCCTCTCTCGAAATGGGAGTGTTTAAGAGAGTCACTATCTGGCAAAGGGAGGAGAGACATGGGGGACACTGATGCCACATGACAGGCAATTAACATGGATGTTTTGCACCTGGGCACTTGCACTGTTGAAAGCTCTTTGATGGATTTCCCCTGTCAGTGAAAATGGATGCCCTAAGAGTGTTTGGGAAGCTGCAACAGCTATGGGTCAGGGGAGTCATCATGCAGTAAATATTGGCAAAACTGCTTTTTTCAAGGTGTAATTGTGGTTTAAAAGCCACATGTAGAAATCTCCTTGGGAGCTAGCATGGTGTAGGGGTTTGAGCATTGCCCTAAGACTCTGGAGACCAGGGTTTAAATCCTGGGTCAGCCATGAAAACCAATTGGGTAGCCTTGGGCAAGTCACACTCTCTCAGCCTCAGTGAAGGCAATGGCAAACCACCTTTGAACAAATCTTGCCAAGAAAACCTCATGATGGGTTTGCCTTAGTGTCACCATAAGTCAGAAATGACCTGAAGGTACACAGCAACAACAACTACAACACACACAAAAAATGTCCTTAATCTACACAAAATTTGCATGTGGTTGTTTTGAACAGAAAACGGTGTTTTTTTGGGGGGGGGGAAGCAACGAAGTCCTGCAGATTGTATCTGTCCTGCACAGGAAACAATATTTCTGTGCAAAATATTTTCTGTGAAACAATGCTGTTTCTTGCACACATACAAAATACTAAAATACTATTTTGTGTGTAAAACAACGATGTATGAATTTTGTGCAGAATAAGTCCTCACCTGCAAATAATTATCAAGAACTCTGCAATTTGCAAATACATTTTCACAGCAAGATGAAAATAGCTAAAATTCTTTGTTGCTTCCTTCAAGACCAAAATTAGTGAAGAATTACATCCTTTGTAATTCCACATGACAGCTCCCATGGAAGGGAGGGTTGTGTGCATACACATCAGTCAGCAAATGGGGCAGCCAATGTGGCCAAGAAGTGAAGGGAGGCAGGACTTTGCTAATACAGATTCCAGAATGTCACCAATATGGGAAGCAGGACAAAAAAGGATTGAGGGATGGCAAAACACTCATCCCCCAAGGAACTGACTGCAGTTAGAATTAATTTAAAATTTCCCTTTTATCTTGCAAAGTAAAAGATGCTGCCGAAGGTGCTAGATTACATGAATGATTGCCAGTGACTCCAGATATTTGTGTGCACCATGTTGAACAGAGTTGCAATGTTGGAACGTCAGTATCAGAAACAATTACTGCATCTTTCACCCCACCTGACCTCACACTCTGTCCCTTGGTTTTATCATCTCTATCTGCAGATAGGGGCTGACATGGTGGAATGCTCAATATATGCTTCACTTAAGGAACTCACTGCAGCAAGATATGGTGATGGCATTAACAGTAAATAGGGCAAATCCATGGAAATTAACCTTATCACAACATCTTCCAATCTTGTCATGACGCTTTTTGTACCCTCCAGTGAAAAGCCACTGAACATCAGCTGGTGGGAAGGAGCAAAGAGAGGAGTTATTGTCTTCACATCCTGTTGTGGACTTTCCAGAGTTGGCTAAGTCACAACAGGAAAATGTCTAACTTAATAGATAATAGATTTGTTCCTCCTCACAAACTCTTATATTCCTCCCATTCCCAACTCATCATTACAACCACCGCACACCAGAAATGCAGGCAAGAATCCTAGCCTAGAACACTTCTCCTTGATGTCTGGTGTTCAGTGTGGTGAATATTTTTCTTGTTTAGAAGAGCATTTAATACCATGGAGCTCACTTCTACTATCTGAAGTGGTATAGACCAGACACAATTTGCTGATCATGGGGAACTTGGGTAGCCTTGGGCAAGTCACACTCTCTCAGCCTCAGTGGCTTTCCCAAACTGGGTAACACCCAGTGTGTGTATGTGTGTAGGGTGACTTCTGGCCCCGGACTTCTGGTGGGGTTTACGGGGCACCACCACCCCGAAAAACCACACAGCAGGGCCTAGGAGCCCCGAAAAGCCCCACTGCAGGGCCTAGGAGGCCTGAAAAGTCCTACGGTGGGGCCTAGGAGTGATCAAGTGGGCCAAAGAAGCACCCACAGAGGGTAGCGAGCCACTGAAAATCATTCATATCCAGAACTTCCCATTCCCTTGGTAACTTTGTCTGCTCCTTTCAGACACCTAAACTGTTGCTCAGCTGAAGTTCTAATTTATTGCAAGGCTAGAAATTTGGGAACTGAAGGAAAAGTTCACTGGAGAGGGCAGAATTTTTATTTGGGTGGGCAATTCCCTCCTTTTGTCTCCCATAGTAGTAACACTCTTGCTTCTGGTTTTCCATTCATTCTCCTTGCCGGAAACTGGCCTTAGTTTCAGGCAAGCAGACTGAAAATGGCAATGTAGCATGAGTCTACCTATTTTGATCTGTGAAATATAGTTGCAAAAGCCACCTTAAATAAATTTCTACTCAGATCCACAGTATCATTTGGAGGTGCAACTATATGTTACACACACCATGGAGCAGCCTCCAAAACTGACAGTCAACCGCTGAATCCCTTTTCTTTAGCTTCTAGTTAAACATATACAGTGTCTTCAGGATCTCTTAATGCGTCCCCCTCCCTGATTTGGAGTAATGATGTTACTAACTACTAAATTATGTTATTTTTAAAAAGTTTTAAAAGTAAAATCATGGTAACCTTATTATATTTTTGATGTAACAAATAAAGTTTACTTCCCACTTCCAAAATATTATTTTTAGAGGGATATTTGAAGTGGTGTTTTTTTAACTATGTTCCTATTTGAAAAAGAAATATTTTAAATGCTAACTAAAATGGTGTAAAGAACTAGCTAGTAATGAGTAACATGATGAGTTCCTCTTAATAATTGGTAACATTAATTACCCATCCCCATTTCAATGCTACAAATAATGGATAATATAAAAGTAATTTTCCAAGGTTTCGTTCTTCCCTTAATCTACTACTAACAGATAATGGTGCAAATCAAGAGTGGAAAAACCCACCCCATGATGATGTCAGGACATGGAGTAAGTTGAACAAGATGTTACTGGAGGAGGAGGAGGAGGAGGAGGAGAGGAGAAAGACTGGAGAATGAGAGATGCAGCTGCCAGTTTTGGAGACAGTCCCATGATCTTTGAAATGAATAGCTCCACCCTTGGCATTTTCTGTCTCACTGGTAATGCTAGTCACATCTTGATATGATACAATGTACATGTGGGCTGTTGAATCTCACACTACAATAACATCATGCCTATTGCAGAACATTTCAATGGAGACAGGTAACTGAGGAGCTGGGGGAAGGAAGAGAAAGAACAGTAAAACAATAGCATGCTTAGGCTAACCAACTAGTTCCAAATGTGGTGTCTGGTTCCAATACATTTGGTGAGATCTGTGAGATCATAAATAGCAAGTCCACCTTCTCTGTCTGGAAGACTAAGGGCATTTCTCCTTCGATATTTTTCTTACACTGAGGATGTAGTGCTGATTGCTGCCTGTCAGACATATCACAACATCATAAGGAAGATTCTTGGACTGTGAGCAATTTGAGGCTAGAGCACGCTGCCAAAACAAGGCTGTTCTCACTTAAATCATACAAAAGATCCCTACCATATTTCTGCGGCAGCTCCTGCAATACAGTAGCTCTGCCAGGAACATATAGATTGGAGTGGCAATTGCTTGACCAAAGGTGTTCCAAAAGCCCTAAGCAGCACAGGCAAAGGTGAAGAAGGCTGGGAATTACAGTCCAACAACATCTAGAGGGCCACATGAATCTAACCCTTGTTGCAAATCAACACTAATTGGTCTATATGCTAGAAAATGTGCACAATTTTTTGCACTACAGAGAATATTATCACCTCACAATATACTGGGGAGAGAGCAAAATGAGTGAAGTCCAGCTTGAAAAATTACTTTTCAAGAAGTAATGCAGTATAGTTCCAATGCCTTAAAAGCAATAACCTAATTAGACTTTTAAAAGAGGTTAAAAAAAAGAACTAATACAGTTGGCCCTCCATTTTCACGGGGGATCTGTTCCAGATCGCCCTTCGAAAATAGAGATTAGTGAATATTCAAGCCCTATAGGCTTGAATGGGGCACGCCCCATTAATTTAAACGGAGGTCGCCCCTCTGTGAATATGTAAAACCGCAGACTTGATGTCCGTGAGACAAACATCTCATTAAGTATGTTCTTGTTTATTGAACAAATAGTATGAATATAAAAGGTTTACTTCTGAATTTAGTATGTACAGGAGATAAAATTTAATGTAGAGTTCAGTGACAATATGTAAACATGCAATGTTAAATATATGTTTTTAAAATAAAAATAAAGGGGGGGGGAAAGAGGTAACGTCTTCCCACTTCTCAAACGTGGCAAGATTGTTGCTTTATAGTCACTTTTAAACAGAACACACAGTATCTGAGGGGCTCAACAGACAGCCCCTAAGGGGCAGCTCTTTGCCGCCCCTGGGAGCATTGGATCGGGGCTGCGGCAACTGCCACTCCTTTTTAGAGTGGCAAAAAGCCGCCCTTGCTACCGCAGCGTCGGCTTTTCAGTGCTCCTTTGGCACAGCGTGTATGAATGCTGCGCCAAGGGAGTGCCCTGATACCGCCAACCATCATTCTGGGTGGGAGGACCATGTGGTGGCGGAGTCGGGGAGGCCAGCATGTGGTCACCATGCCCCAACTCCACCCCCAGGCTGGCCCTTGTGGCCAGTCTGTACAGCCCCTGAGTGTTACAAGCTTCTGGCCGGGGGCGGGAACTTTCTCCTCACATCCATCTTGTTGTTGCCTCATCTCCAAATAACAGAGGATGAGAGAGCAGCACAATGCACAACAAGAATCAGTTCCTGAACCAATTGAAAGTCCTTCTGCACCATTTAGGGTACATCCACACTGTAGAAATAATGCAGTTTTAAGTGCTGTAGCTCCATCCTATTGAATCCTGGATTTGTAGCTTTACAAGGTCTGTAGCCTTCTCTGCCAAAGTGTGTTGGTGCCTCACCAAACTACAGATCCCAAGATTCTACAGGACAGAGCCATGGCAGTTAAGGCAGTGTAAAACTGCATTATTTCTACAGTGTAGTTGCAGCCTGCATGAGGCCAGCCTCCATGACTACCAAAATAGCAATGAAGCTATAGGTAGATTGCAAAAAAGAGTTGTGTTATCTGCCCTTAAGTTGCAATCGTAATGCAATGTAGTTATTGAGGAAAGGAATAAATGAGAACTAATTAACTCTTAGGGTCACTATAAGTCGGAAAAGATTTGAAGGCACACATCAACATCATCATCAACAAACTACAGTCGCCTCTCTTTTCTCGTGGACTTAAAGTCCACGGTTTTGCATATTCACAGAGGAGTGACCTCCGTAAAAATCAATGGGGTGCACCCCTGTGGCCATGCTCCCCATTCAAGCCTATGGGGCTTGAATACTGCTGAATCTCCATTTTCGTGGGGGGGGGGTCCGGAATGGATCCCCGGCGAAAATGGAGGGCTGACTGTATTCAGAACTAGTTACTTCCACTTTGAGGGGGAGTGGGGTGCTGTATAACTTAATGATCTGTCTTTGGAAGAAGGTATCAGTGGAAAAGGTTTAAAATCAAACCTTTCCATGGGGAAGGGCTTCTATGGGATGCTGAGGAATTCATTGTTCTTGCTGCTATTTTAGACATGGGATGACATATCAATATAGGTATCTCAAACCTGAATGAAGCAGTAGCAAAGTCTCATGCAGAAGTAGCACAGCATTAAGAAAGACCACAGTGCCATATAGGGCATATCCAGACTGATTAAAAAGACCAGAAAGTTCCAGATTTTGTTCCTATCCCTTCTGATTTTGTTTTGGAGATACATGCATGTTTTGCTTATCCCAGAATATTTTCTATCAGCTCTTAGCATGACCAGAGACCTTTTATACCAGCTACCCAGGTCAGGTTGTTGTTGTGTGCCTTCAAGTCATTTCCAATTTATGACAACCCTAAGGTGAACCTATCATGGGGTTTTCTTGGCAGGTTTCTTCAGAGGGGGGTTGCCCTTGCCAACCCTTGAGGCCAAGAGACTGTCTGTGACTTGCCCAAGATCACCCAGTGGGTTTACATGGCTGATCCAGGATTCAAATCCTGGCCTCCAGAGTTATAGTTCAACAGACAGAAACAAAAAGTGGGACTTTTCCATCAGTCTGGATGCCTCCTTTATCACAACTTAGGGCAGTTTCAGCATGAAGCAGGGGCCTGCTTGGGGGGAAGACTAAGGACCTGAACAGACTGCCAGAAATAATCCAGCTTGAGACCACTTTAACTGTCCAGGCTCAAAGCTAGGGAATGATGGGAATTGTAGTTTTTTTTCCTAAGACACTGAGCCTTCTCTGTCAGAGAACTCTGGTGCCCCAATAAACTACAATTCCCATGATTCCCAAGCACTGAGTCAGAGCAGTTAAAGTGGCCTCAAAATGGATTATTTCTGGCAGTCTGTTAAGGGATGTTCTGGTAGAAGTGTTCATGTGCTCAGCCATGCAAACTACCTGACCCCAGCTGGCAAGGAAATTACCCCATGGCTTTCACCTAAGCAGATCCCATATTCTGTTAACAAACAATGGAGATGACTACTAAGATAATTGTGTGTGTGTGTGTGTGTATAAACAGGATATGTGAAGCTATGAAATTCTATTTATAGAAATTTACAAGAACAGATGGAATTTTTATGAATCTACCAAAAATAATCCCCCACCAAAAAGCATATGGTAGTTGATAGGAAAAAGCCCGTATTTCCCAAGTGTGTGCAGTTTGTACCTGTTTAAATTATTTGTCTAAACCTTTTCCTGTGACAGATTTGAGTCATTTACTGCCACCTGTGATCTGAAAAAACTCTTCCTGTGTGATGTCGATCAAGGAAAATTGAATGTTAGAGTTACTGAGGGATAAATTGCAGTTTGCTTTCCATCTGTGGCTACCAGCAAAGGCCATCCCTGAGGCAGGCAATCCACACAACATGGAAGAACATTTAGGCCAAAGACATATATTTTTTTCAAGCTGAAAACAAACACAGTAGGAGGAGAGGGAAGCCACAACATGAGTCAGCCCCCCCCACTTTATAATTTGATGAACATAACTAACTGAAAGCTAACTCAAACATGATAGTTTCCCCATGCTTCTGATGGACATATAAGCCAGTGAAGTGTTGTCTCATCCCTTGTGTAACTCTTCTATAAATATGGATTTGTGCTTAGATTTCATTATTCTCAACATTATTCTCACACAGAACAAAAGCTGGGACTGTTAAATAAGGGGAGGGGAGAGATTTTGCTGAGAAGTGGAGTGTTACTCTAATATGGATTATGGGACCCAACAACAACAACAACAACAACAACAATAATATTAAAAATTATTTTTATCCCACTCCTCTGCGTAATGCAACTGGAGCGGCTTACAACATTAACATATACATTACATATCTCACAATCCCACCTGCTCCTTAAAATTAAGAAATTTCTTAAGATGATTAGATGGACTCTTGAAGATCTCCAATAGGACAAACAACTGTACTTGTTACTTGTTGTTGTTGTCGTTGTGTGCCTTCGACTTGTTTCTGACCTATGGTGACCCTGAGGCCAATACTCCAAAAGTACTGGAGATCTTCAAGAGTTCATCTAATCATCTTAAGAAATTTCATGGGGTTTTCTTGGCAGGATTTATTCAGAGGAGGTTTGCCATTGCCATACATTGGGATGGAAACAATCTAAGATATGAAAATATAATTTGGGAGAAATTGAAATGGCCAGATTTGTCCCTCTAAGCCTGAGGCTTTACATTAACGCTTAAACATCAAGAGGCTTTACATTAACACATACACATACAAAAGTATTTAACGCTTAAAAATCTGGATTCGAAAGCCTGTGTATTGAAACATATTACTACAGATTTAAGGTTATTAACTGAAAAGCTCCTCCTCTTTAACATTATCCATCAGGCTGATACAATATGGTCCTCTCCATCCTGATGATAGCTGCACCTACTGAATTTGGACAATACAAATAGAGAACTTTGTTTCAGACTTTGCATTGGAAGCCTTTACCAATTTGCATATTTCTTCACATTCAAAATGGAAAGACCTTAAAGTTTTAAACATTCAAAGCTAAAGAAAATGTAAATTCCCTATCCCTGATCTTAGCTGAGCTGAGAAACAATGGTTGCAATCCTGCATAACTCAGTAAAGTGCAGTAGGTCCTCATGAGGGCCAGTGTTAGGCTGAACCATACAACACCACCCTTACTTACTGAACAGCCTCTGAACCTAAATCCCAGTCATTCTCTGCTTCAGGGGGAGCAATCAGTGTTCCAGAAGTGTCTTGCTACATCCTTATAGCCAGATGCAAAAAGATTACAGGAGCACTGAGAACTCCTGAGAACCCTGGAAATCTAGAGGACACTGGCAAATCTCAGTACTGATGTCACCATTCCATGGCTGATATGAGGATGTAGCCAGATGCTTCTGTGATCCTGTTTACACCCCACAAAGCATGGAATGGCCATGCAGGGGGCTTCAGAGGCTCTTCAGTAAGCTGAGGAGGGCACTGGGTACTATAGAGGAATGTGAACCACCACAGCACCCAAAAAAGGACATGCACCCACCCACTAGTTTCCCTTATATGTGTGTACATTCTTAACGGGATGCCAGCTTAAGCGTGTTCTATACAGGACCTGTCTCTTTAAGAGGGAGGCTTAGACTGTTAAGATTATCACACGGCACTTACAAGAACGGGAATGGAAAGGAATGGAATGGGGCAAAAATGCATATTACTGGACAGCAGAACACAACCAATGCCGCCGGGAGTCCCCAAGGTGTTCCCCAGCCATTCCTGGCAACCGATTTTTAAAGGACGATTTTGAACCATCCTTCAAAAATCGACTGCTAAGAATGGCTGGGGAACATCTTGGACTCCTGGTGGCATTGATGGCATTCTCCTGTCCAGTAAAATGCGTTTTTGCTCAGTTCCTTTCAATTTTCATTCCTTAAGTGCCGTGCGATAAGCTTATGTAATACAGTAGGCCGTCCATATCCATGGATTTATCATCTACAAATTCAAGCATCCGCAGGTGGCAAGCCTGCATTGTGGAGGAGGAAGGGGCAGTGGGGGAGGAGGAGGAGAAGGAGGAAGAGGAAAGGGTTTGGGAAGGGAGGCGTCTGGTGCCACCAATAAGGAGGGAGAAAAAAGGAGAGGTTGGGAGTAGCCATGCTTTTTTTCTCACGCACGCACGCTCCCTCCTTCCCTTGCACCCCCTCTCTCCCTTTGGCCAGGCTCCCTCTGCCCCAGCCGCCCAAAGCCCACCTTGCTGCTCTCACCATAACAGGGGGCTGGCTCTTTTTCCTCCTCCTCCAGCTCTTCCCGCCACCGCCGCCTCTTCCTCCACTAATAAAGCCACTGCCACTGCTGCTGCCACTGCTGCTGGAAATGGAGGACATGTCTGGCCACCTCTTCTGGCTTCCCTCTGAGGTGTGTGTGTGTGTGTGTCCCTTTGCGCCTCTAGTTTGGGCACTAAGGGATACATACACACACACACCTCTCCAGAGAAAACCAAGACCAGAGTGACCAGACACGTCCTCCATTTTCAGTGGCGGTGACAGAGGCAGCCCCAGCCAGGGATGAGAAAGAGGTGGCAGTGGCAGGAAGAGCCAGAGGAAAAAACTCCCTCTGAAAAACCTTGCCAAGAAATTTCCATGATAAGAGTTGCTTTAGGGTAGCTGTAAGTTGGAAACGATTTGAAGGCACCACCACAACAAACCAATCCTTGGTCTCAGTGGCACCTAAGGGTGGATACTCCCATTCCCAACCTGTGCCTCCACCACTTCCAGCCGCCCCGGCAAAGGCTCTGCCTGGCTTGGTCCGAACTGGGCCACACTCCCCACCTCAGCCATCCCCTGAGATTCAAGGTGAGATGGTGAGAGTGACGAAGTGGGCTTGGGGTAGGGTGGGGGGGGAAGTGCTTTTGTCCCTAATGGTGGTGCAGCTGTGTGGTCGCACCACCATTGAGGACAATGGGACTTGAGCAGCCGTGGATACCGAGGGCCTACTGTAGTATCTCACTTTCCTTTGGGTGTCTATCACGTGATTTTTCTTGTGGATCCATCTAGAAATGCTTGCAAGAAGCTAGTCTGTTTGCATAGTATGTGTAAGCTGCTACACCTCTGTTAAGAGCCTGTGTTGACACATATCAAAGGTTTGTAAGCTCATCTCTCACCCTTGGGCACACCAGTTACAACCCATTTCACACATTGAGTATCCCTTTCCATACCTAAAATATGGGAAGCAAACTGTTAAATCATTAAATTAAATTAAAACATGGTCCAAACTGTTAAATCCAGGCCAACAAAGGCATTCTGAAAAACACTGACCTTCATTTGGTTTTACTGAATCTCTGGCATAACCCACTCACTGCTCTTCTTTTTGCTCCGCCTAACTGTTAATGGGGCGACTTTTGCACAACACAATGCCAGCTATCTTTATGGGATATTTTGGGAGCATGTGTGTGTATACTCTACATAAAGGTACAGATATTTGACTTGGCCACCTCCAACAATAACAGAAATCATATTACAGTCAGCCCTCCACATTTGCAGTGTTGACTTTTGTGGATTTATTTGTCTATTTGATTAATAGGTTCTCTCTAAGATTTTCTAGGTCCTCCAGCGCAACTCTACCAGAGGTTGGCCATAAAGTTGTGCTGGACCTAGAGATTCCTAGAGAAAACATTTCTCAAGGCATTTGCAGGTCTTCCAGTGCAATTCTATGGTCAACTTCAGGTGTTAAAGACTAGTGTTTTTTTTTTATTTGCAGTATTTTCACTTTCACGGGGGTCCTGTGCACCTAGCCCCAGTGAATATGGAGGGTCCATTGTATATCTTCCTCCTCCTTACCTAAAGAAGGTGAGGAGCAAGCACTACCATGAGAGGCCATATCCACTTCATTCATGTGAGAAATTATACTCTCACAGCAAGTTTTTGCTGCAGCTGACCCTCACCCATCCCGCACATTTCTCCACAAACCAAATTTTGTGTCAGACCGATGATATCTTCCAGACAGTTTGTAAAGCATGCTTGTATTATTCATGATCTAACTCCAAGCAAAATGAATACAGGTGACCCAGTGTTGAAACTAAGCATCTGTGAAAGGAAATCCTGGTACATAAGTTCTGTGCAGTTCTTGTTTTTCTTTCTGAATTTTTAATGGAACCACTAAGCTATCCTCAAGCCCTTGTTCATACAAATGCAAACACCACTTGTCTGCCACCATCCTTGATGGTTGCGGTGTCCTTGTTATTTTTCCATCTCTGTCCTAGACATAAGGCAGTAATGTTTTTGGCACACACTGACAGTTAGAAATGAGCATGCTTCAAAGGGAGAAAAGGAAATTAGCCGTTAAAAAAAATTAAGAATGCAGATTACTTAGCAGTGTACAAAAGCAGCAGAAAGGAAATTGAAGAAGCAAGCCCTTTCCAACATCAACGTAACATGTTACTTCTCATAACATCCAATTCCCTCAAGTCACACTTGTGTTGAAGCTGCTCCCAACAATTAACAATGCATGTGGCTGGTGGATGGGTCCTCAGTAGAGATATTGGGAGTAGCTATATAGCTTCTAAGGAATAATCAAAAACCTTCTATTTTTTTTCTGATCTGAAGTTTCTGTACATTTTTATTTTTTTTCTCATCAACATCATGAGGAAACAAGGAATGGGATGACAGTTACAAGCCACTTCTCAGTGGTTTAGGAGTTACCATTGCACATTAAAAGGGCAGAATATATTTTGCATATGCTATAACTGAAATATCATGTCGTATCTTGCTATTAGGGAAGATCTTGCTATTAGGAAATATCATGTCATATCTTGCATTTGGGCTCCATTCTGATGGCAGTTTTTTAGGGAAAATCCATGCGATAACATTCGGATGCAGCCCAATTTTTACTTCAATTCAGGTGAGATGAGTCTCTTTTTAATGCATTTTAAAGGCAGTGCGATAATCTCCTGAGAGAAAGGTTCTGAAAGTGAAAAATGAGTTATATACTTTATGTTTGTACCTGCCCCTAGTTGTGTATTGTAACTCCTGGGACAATAGCTGTTCATCCTAAAGTAATCTATTTTTAATCCCATGAATCCATAGTAAAGCACTGATTAAAAAAACCTGGGAACATTTGATTTAATGCATCTGTAGCACAGTCAGGACATTTGATAGGACTCATAAGTAGACAGTTAAAAGGCTTGTTCACATTCCAGGGAAACTATTATCAAGCCAAATGGCCAGCTGTCTCTCTTTGCAACAAGGCTCTGTAGTATTTTCCACATAGGCTAAATCTTCTGGACAGCTGAATCTGTATCAAACATTAATGAAGTTTTCAGGTTCTCAAGCCTTTTCTATTTTTCCCTTGGAGATTTAACCATTTTAAAGTTAGCACACTAAAAAAAAGTCATTAGAAGAAAATATTTTCCAACTGCAGGTCTTACAGTTCATGATTTTGATTCTGTATATAGTGGGCTTTGGTATCTGCTGGGTTTTGGTTCTAGGACCCCCAGTGGATACTAAAATCCATAGATGCTCAAGTTCCACTATATACAATGGGGTAGTAAAATGGTATCCCTTATATAAAATCAAGGTTTGCTCTCTGGAATTTCTTTTGAATTTTTTAAAGCCACGAATGGCTGACTCCATGGATGCAGAATTTGTGGATATGGAGAGCCAATAGTATTGTATCATTTTTTTTTTTTTTGCAATGAAGGCTAGCTGTCCATCAGAAGTCGTAGGCTTTCATGGCTGGCATCCATAGTTTTTTGTGGGTTTTTCAGGCTGTGTAGTCATGTTCTAGAAGAGTTTCTTTCTGATGTTTCACCAGCATCTGTGGCTGGCATCTTCAGAGAAATGGCCACACAGCCCGAAAAACCCACAAAAAATTATCCATCAGAGGTTTTTTAAAGTTTACTGGCTCCCAAATGTTTATCAAAAGGAAGCCACCAACAAAATTATTTCTATTAATAGCAGAATGAATCAATTTGCTTTTACATGGCACCATGATGGCAGGAAAGAAAACAGGAAGGCAGTAATTGGCATTTGAATGGCATAGCAAAGCTTTTCAATATGTTGACATTAGTGAGTGGGTGAACTTTTAGCCTCTCTTTCAGTTACCAAAGCTGTGACTTATAAGATCCCTTGAACTCATATTTCACAATAGGTTTTATTTCAGTCCACAGCCTTATTTAACTTATTTATTTATCATATTTATATGCCATCTTTCATCCAGCATGGGAGCAAGGCAACTTACCAAAAAGATAATAAAAAGCTAGAGCTAAAAACCTGAGAATGGAGAAGTTAAAACACAAATAAGCAAGTTGCCATAGTGTCACTATTAAATTATAAAAAGTGTAAAATAATTTTTAAACAATTAATTGTTAACATTTTTAATAATAAAGCTAAAAATACCACACACACACACCACATGAAAAAGACTCCTTGCAACTGGAGACAAAGGAAATATTCCACAATTTCTATTCAATGTTATATCACAATCAATCCTCAGAAATAGAAAAAATAAGCCAGTATTTGAATAAATAGGAATTTGAAACCCCAAATGAAGATCAACTTAACAATTTAAATGGATATATTTCTACCACTGAGATGATAGATGCAATCAAAAATGCAAAGAGAGCAAAGCACTGGGACCCGATAGTTTCATTTCATTATACTATAAAACCTTTATGGAGGAATCATGTGTCCCATTACAACAGACTATGAACTCTATATTAGATGAAGGACTATCCCCATCTTGGACAGAAGCAGACATAGGACGTTATCACACGCGGGTCTCAAAGCAGCAAGAAAGCGGTA
>CM034706.1:112958128-112984188 GCA_020142125.1 Phrynosoma platyrhinos
ATTTCTATTACTGTATGTCCCATGTTGCTTTTTCCTTGACATTTTGCCCCTTACCATCAGGTAAGTCTGGTATAGAGTCCATAGCTATGTGCCTCCAGGGGGCACCAGCCAAGGGCAGTGTCTGAAAAAGCTCTGAGGATTGCCTCTCGCTGGCTTGGCATGGGCAGAAACCAGGCAGCTTTTCTCATAAGTCTCTACATCTCACCTGATCTCATCCCATCAGTATTGTTTTCTTACCAAGTGCCAGTTCCTCAGGAATCCCCAATATCCAGCTGCTTTGATGTCATGACATAGTTGCAAAATTTTGAGTCTCAGTTCCTCTGGGATGTAGACCCTAGTCCCTTTGTACCACAGTCCATTCTTCAACTCTTGGGCATCTGCATACCACTTAAGACACTGGCTCTTCCCTGCCACCTCATGAAAGCTTTGGAAGAGAATCCTGGGATGAAGCTTTGTCTTCCTCCTCTTTGTGGGCTTGGCTCCTGGTGGTCACTGCAAGTCCCAGCTGCTTTGGGGTGAAGATAGTCTCTACTGGAGCTTGTCACTGGCTCTCATGCTGGGGTAGTCTAGACAAAGCACCAGTTAACACATTTTGTTTTTCTGGGGAAAAAACTTTAGCTAGAATCCAAAGTGATAAAAGTCCTTGGCCCATCTATTCTGTTTTGGACTTAACTTCCTTGGGGTCCATAGCACCTCTAGATTGCAATGGTTTGTCCAGACCTCAAAGGGATGGGGGGTGACCCTCCAAAAAGTACCACCAACTCTACAGAGCCCACTTGAATTGCAACTGCTTCCTTCCCCCAAGTGGGCCAGTCTAACTCTGCTCCCTGAAATTTTTTGGACAGGTAAACACATGGCCTTAGCTCTCCCTTTGAGTCTCTCTGCATTAGTACTGTTACCCAACATAACATCATAGCATCTGTCTGTATGACAAAAGGTTGATTTGGGTCAGGGTGTTTCAGGATTGGTTCAGTGCTAAACTGTTGCTTTAACTTCTCAAATGCCTCCTGACACTCTGGCATCCATTTAACCTTAGTGGACAACTTGGGTTTCTCTCTGGGCCCCCCTGGATGGGTCTTGTTTTTTAGGAGATCCGTAATGGGCAGTGCTATCTGAGCAAAGTCAGTGATACTGTCTATAAAAGTTCACAAACCCCAGGAAGCTTTGCATGTGGTTCCAGGTTTTCAGAAGGTCCCATTCCAAAACCGTCTGCATCTTAGCAGGGTCCATCTCAATTCCCTGGGTGGACACATGTTATCCCAAGAAATCCAATTTATTGGTATGGAAGTTGCATTTAGACAGCTTGACATATAATTGAGGACTGTCCCTGCTGCTCTTCCTCTTCATCCTTGATAAGGGAGAGAGCTTCAAATCGATTCTGTAGCTGCAAGCTCCCAGAATGATCCCTAATTTCCTTGCTTCTCTGTGTGACATTCCTCCAGCTGTCTACTACCTGTATGTGTGAAGTGACCTCCTCCCCAACAACATCCTCTGTGTGGTCCCTGTCCAAGACTGTTCATTCTGTTCTGTCCAGGAAAACCTCTTGCTCCCTAATATGCTGAAGTGTAGCAACCTGGGCCTCCAGCTGCTGGACTTTCTCTTCCAGGATGGTTACCAACTTGCACTTGGTGCAGGTGAAGTTCCCCACGTCTCCAGGCAAGAAGACAAACATCCCACAAGTGTTGCAGATGACTGCAACAGCTCCCTCAGTGTCCATATTGAGAAATCTTCAGTAAGCACTGAAACAGGACTGTGGGCTTCTCCCTCAAAAAGTCCCCTGGTAAAGACCTACGTAAAGGGCCCCTGTTGGCTTGGCCTTTTCACCAGGCTCTTTTAGTGAGTGCAATAAACTGGGTTTATAATTATAGAGAGCTCCTGGATGCTACCTTATTCTGGAAAGTCTCTGATTCCCTTCCTCTGAGTAAAACCCCCTCAAAAACCCTTATTTTTTTTAAATTTTTAAGGAGAACCACTAAAAACAAAGTTCCCAGGCCCCATTCTACCTGTGCTGTGCTTTCCCTTGTCTTGTGAAAACTGTTTTCCTTCTTCTCCCTGGCAGGGACTGGCCTGGAAAGCCTCTAGGATGAGTTATATAGAGCTAGGCGGTTAGCTCCACCCTTTAGTGACTCACAGATGTGACTTACAGAAGCCCCACCCCCTCAGCAACAAGCACACTCTCCCAAATATTTATAATGGGGCAGGAGCTCATCACACTCCTTCTCCGCAAACACCTCCACCAAGTCCCAATAGATGGAGGGGGGGTAGCAAGAGCGCATGGCCATTAAAAACAATGGGGCTCCAATATTTGTGGTTTTTCCAATTTGTGGTGGGTGGGTCTGGAATAGACCCCCCGCAAAATGGAAGGGATGACTGTGTATCTGGATTTATAAAACAATGGGTGCAGCATGAGTGTATCGCTGCCACCAAGTCCCTGCTTCTCCCCCCAGGTCCTCCACTTTAACTCTCAGGATGTATAGAGGGGTTCCTCCACTTACCATTGGGATGCAGCACCTTGAGCCTAGGGCTTGCCTTCCACTACTGTCTGAGGCAGGCCGGTGAAGTTTCCCACTGGCTATATGTTGTCCTCCAACTCCGTGGTGTCTAGCATTACCTCTGATTCTGCGGTATCTTAGCTGGCTGCCTTGAGAGCCCAACTGCCCAGTGGCCCTTTGCTCAACTGCCACTGGTCTCCTGCTGGAGTGAGAGTGGTCTCTTTCTTCGGTGTGGCTCAGTCAGGGCAGTCAGCAATCCAGTGCCCCTTTTTCCCACATGCCAGGCATAGTCATAGTCTTATCCACTGCTTTTGCTCTGATTCTCGGGCCTTGGCCCATCTCTCTTTGTTATAGGAGGGGCTCAGATTTGGGCTAGTCCCCTTGCCCACTCCCGGTCTCTGCTGCCTCATCAGGCGGATTTCCTCCTTCACCATCTCAGCTTTCCCTGTCAACCAGATCACTTTCCTCACAGTTTGGGGATTGTCCCTCATCTGGATCCATTCTAGGAGGTCCGGTTGCAGTCCCTCCTTGAAGTATTGCACCTTGGTAATTTCTGGCCAGTGTGGAACTTACACTGCCAGTCCACAAAATTCCACTGCATATTCAGTCACTGAGTGGGTACCGTGCTCCAGCACCATCAGCTTGGAGCAGGCCTTTTCCACCTGAAAAGGACCCTTGAACTAGGCCTGCAGGGCCCCCATAAAGGTCATCAAGTTTCCCTATTCCACTGCTTTTCCATCATACAATTGCACCAACCAATCTGCCGTCTCTCCTTCCAGGTGTGCAGCCACACATCTTCGCTGGGGATGGTGTGCCCACATTCATTCATGTGTCCCACCACCTGGGCTAGAAAATAGGGTAACCATCAAATCGCACCCCTAGTTATCTTGCCGCAGGGTTCTGGATGCCAGGGCCATCATTGGAGCTCATGGTGCCACCTCCCTCACCCTGGGTTGAATTCAGCAAGGTCGCGGGGCCTGTGCTGATGCGGGGGATGCTTCTGCTGCTCTAGCACCATTACAAACCTCTCATTCCCCCAGTGTCCCCCCCACTCCATGAGTCGGTCATCTCACTGCACTTCCCCTCGTTCTATGGACTGCCTGTCCCACTGACCTCCCTGACTCTCCATTGGCCCTGGTGAACATGTTTGCCACCTCGGTTAGGAGGTCTTGCATTGAGCATTCCTCCACCGGTGTCTGCAGTTGCTCGGGGCTCTGGTCCTCACCTGCCTGACGGTTTAAATCTAGTGGGCTCACCACCATGATATCCCAGCCTGACACTCTCCTTTGTCAGATCTGCTCCCACCTTCGAGTGGGGATTGGGATCTGGAAACACTTGTCCTCCTCCTCGCACCTCAGCAGGTCTTGCTGGGCTTCCTCCCAGAGCCGTCCTCTGTCCCTGCATCTTCCTAGCCGTCCGGAATCCAGTTCTTCACTACATCACCATCAGGGATCATTCCTCTGTTTGATCCTGCATGGCCAGTTGGGCTTCCTCCTGAAGCTGCTCTCCACTTTTCGTGCCTCCCTTGGCACCTCGGGGTTGCTCGGGTCTGACTCCCCAGCCAGGAACCGTACTCTCTTCCAGGGTTTGGGCTCCTGGGCCACCTTCCAGATCATCCTCAGAAAGTTCTTCCTAAATGGATGCACCTCAGCCCAAATGCAGTTGCATCATACGAGGCGCTATTGGGACTTCCGAGACACTATCAGGATCAGTGGACTCAGTTCCCAATAACCAAAAGAACATCTTAATGTAATTAAAACAAAAGATTTTATTCCAGAAATCGAGGCAGAAATTCCTCTGTCCAGGGTTTGTGTCAGAACTGATAAGTTTCTCCCCCCCGGATCATATTTAAGAGTTCCCATCATCCAGCCCCCCTCCCCAGCTACGATCCCAAGCCTTTGATCTGTATCAAAGTAACTTTTCATGTTTCCTCTTTCCTTTCCTGCATTATAATTCCATCATACTTAAGGAAAGAGAGCATCCCTGGTTTACAGTCCTGATCCACTTGCAGGAACAACAGGATCATAAGACCACAAATCTCTCTTGCCTCTGGCCATTTGCCCACTCCCGTTGTTTCCCAAGCTTGGCTTCTCACGTGATTCCCATTCCCCTTTCAATAAACCAGCATCTCATCATAATGCTATATCACCATATCAACTTATCATCATATCATCATTACATCATATCATCATGACAGAACCATGCATATGGATTTGAAAGTCTGTGTCTCTGTGTGTTTATCAAGCATGAGCAACTCTGCTGTCATGTTGCCCCTTGTTTTATTGCCCTCCAACCTCTGCTTGGTTACTGGCAGCATTTAACACTGGAAGGGGGTTTCGACATGCATCTTTAATCCATGAATGATATTTGCTCCAACTTTCCTGATTTGAGAGGGTCAGCCCTGATAAATCTTTTGTCATCCCACTTTTTCTGTTTCTTTTAAAATGTCCCAGTTTCTCTCTTGTTCCCTCACTTTCCTCCTTGGTTCCAGACATGTTACTTTTTTTTTTCTACTCACAGTCTCCTCCCCACAATTGAGTTAATTAAATACAAACTACTTTTGGATTTTGAACTCAGTTTTGGGAGAGCAATTAAAGTACAGTCTGCTTCCACATTCACATGAGCTAAGCATGCAAGACCCCTGTGAAAAGTGGATAAAACATAAATATGGGAAAAGCTGAGGAGGAGGAGCACACACACCCTTCTAGGCTTCTCCATTCTTGGCTTTTTTCTCCCTCCTACAGGAGGGAGAAAAGTCCAGGATGGAGGAGGAGGTGGAGGAGTATGCACACCCTTCCAGGCTGTGGTGGCGGTGGGGAGACCATGGTTGCCCTTCAAACAAACTCATGAATAATCAAATCTGAGATGTTTAACCCATGAATGTGAAGGACTACTGTAAATTTAAGAAAAGTGGTATCACTAAGGGGTGTGGGGTTTCAGATCTCACCAAGTGACACCTCTGAAGAGGAATGACACCCAGTTGGGCCTTCCTGCTGCCCTTCACACCTTCTCTGCTGTGGCTATCTTGGACGAGGGAGCCAAGGCACCAGAGAAGGACAGGCAAACATGCATGCACCCTTCTTGCCTTCACTGCTGTGGCTTGCTTGGACGAAGAAGCCAAGGCACCGGAGAAGAAGGGGTGAACAAGTGAACTCATTTTGCAGCAATTAAAGTAAACAGAGGAGTAATGGCATAATTAAGGAGTGCAAGGGGTGCTGGCCACACCAGGTGACACCCCCCTTCCCCTGCCTCTCCCACTTTCTCCTGTGCCATGGCTCACTCAGATAAGGGAGCCAAGGCACCGGAGAAGGAGGGATGAGCATGTGAGCACCCCTCCCACCTTCTCTGGTGCCACAGCTCTCTTGGATGAGAGAACCAAAGCACTACAGAAGGAGGGGTAGTGCATGTTCCTTCTGTCTCCTCCCACAGCCTCACCTACTTGGCTGCCTGCCTGGCTTCTGGCAGCCCTGGGTGGGTACCTGAGCAGGTGGTAAATAGGTGGCTGTTCGAGCAAGGGAGGCTGTGGGAGGAGAGGGCAGGGGAGCCCGCTGCCACTGCTTGATAGCCCTTTCTGGGTCTGGCTGGGTGGTGGGTGAACAGGGGTAGCAGGTGAGTGAGACAAAGTGGGAGGAGGGAACAGGACAGGCTGCCCTTGTCTGCTTGGCATCTTCTTCCAGGCAGCTGCACTGGGTGACACCAACTCTAGAGACGGCACTGCTGATGAGAAGAGACAAACTGGGACCTTTGAAAAGCAGGTGAAAAAGTAGGATAACAGAGTTAATTAGGATGGTTTCTGCCAAACTGGGAAGGCTGGAGGGTATATATTAGTACCAGTAAAGTTGATTAGTACTGGAATAATACTACACATATAAACTTTGTTTATTTTCACTTGTGTTTCTCAACAATGCTACTTTTAATAGATATATTAATCATCATATTGTTAAATATTATTCATTTGTTTTCAAATCTCCCTGTTCCAAGTTAAACCTAAATCACTTTAAAACTTGTTTAAAGGAAGTAGCAATGTTTGGCTTATAGGAAGATTTAAGAAGGGAGGCAGAATGATGCATCTTGTCCTGGAACCAGTGCCAGCACTGGTTAGCAGCACTGCTATAGTTTACTTTGCCTGTTTTCCAAAGGAAGAATTTATGAAAATATCATCTCACATAAGCTCCTATAATACTTGGCTTCAGGACATGTCTTCTTATAAGCTATTCCTGTTTTTCCTCCTCACACAGTGTAACGTATTGAATACGGTATCTGTTGTGTCTTATATGAAGGAAGTGTTGTTCGTTTTAAGTTAATGGACACAAATGAGACTGAATGTATGTTTTTAGCACTCTTTCTAAATGTATGCGAATTGGAAAGTATATGAATAGTCACATATGAATATGATTGTAGTGCTCACAAGCAAAATATTCAAGTGCAATTTCTATATGAAAATTAGAACAAAAATATTTTCAGTTTAGAAAAACAGTTAATCCAGATTTGTCATTATACCCCACTTGTGTTTCCTTAGTGATTCAGGACATACAGCTGCCCCTCCGTTTTCGCAGGGGATCCATCCCGCCCCACCCCTGTGAAAACAGAAAATCGCAGATATTCAAGCCCACTGGGTGCACATGTCATTTAGTCAGGGGCTTGCTGGTCTGTGAAGGACTGAGACTGTGGACTCGAAGTCCATGAAAACAGAGGGACAACTGTATATTAATCTACCCAGGATTCTGACTACATTTCTTTGCTGCAAAATTTCCCAACATTTCAGGCAGGATTCTTTCCTAACCCTTCCTGGAGATCTCTGATGTTTAGGATTGCCAGAGTAAATATTAGAGAAGGCTCCTGTACTTTTAATGGTTGTGTAGAAGGGGGGATTTCAGCAGGTGTTGTTTGTTTCCTGGTTGCATAATAAGCAAAACCTGCTGACACAACCTCTTCTGCACAACCATGAAAGGTACAGGAGCTGTTTCTAATTTTCACTCTGACAACTCTCCTGGTGTTTGTTGGTGATCCCAAATGCAGTTAGTAACCAGACCTGACCCTGCTCAGCTTTTGAAATCAGGTGCAATTGAGTGTGTTCAGTTTAGTGTGGTAGTTACTGGATGTGAAAACATGCATTCATATCACCAGTAAGTTGTAAACCCCACTTGGCATCCTATTCAATGGTGTCATTCAAAATTATTAATAAGCAGTTCTTGCTTGATACCTTGCTTGGAACACTGTACCCTCACCCTAGTTTGTCAAATACAGACATATATTTGCATAGGACCAGGAAAGGGAGCATGTGTTTATCAAGATGTCATTAGACTAGAATCCCCAATGGGCTACATATAGCCTTTAGGCCACAGAATTCCCACCCTAGGTTAGACTGTGACATGAGAAAGCCAGATTCCAGTACCAACAGAGCCACGAAACCCACTGGATAACCAAGACTGAACCATTCTATTATTGGCAAGAGAGGAAGCAGCATCTGGCAATGCCTTGCTGGCAGTAAATACTAGTGTTGCAGAGCATCCCAGACTCTGAGGTTTGGGGCCAAAATGTGAGAACTAGGGATGTCCCCTGGTAATGTCATGCAAACAGAGAGAGACAAAAAAGAGAGTGAGGGAGAGGATATATTTTATTGTTTATATATTAAGACTGAAATCTTAGCTTAAAAGACTATTTTCAGATCAAGACGGAGTGGGGGGATTTATTCCTTCTCTGTTTTTCTTGCTTCTAGTCAGAAACAGGATGCAGAGAAAAATGGAGAACAAGCCACAGTGCTATAATGACTGGGAGGGAAGAAGGAAGCTAACGAAGGGCCTCTGCAGACTGGCCCAAAGGGCTGGCCTGGAGGTAGAGTTAGGGCAGGGCAGCCATATGCCAGCCATCCCAACCCCACGCTGACACCGTCCTGACATCACTCACTGTTATGCATGGCGCGTGGCATCAGGACATGCTCCCGGCACAGTGTTTAAACATGCTGTGCCAAAAGGGCAAGGAAGAACCATGGTGCCAGCTTTTAGGGCAGCATTTTGCTGCTCTTTTCAGGGCGGCAAAGAGAGGATCGGGGCCATGGTGTGGAGTTGCCATGGCCCAATCCGCCGCTTCCCAGGGTGACTCTGTGCCACCCGTCTGCAGAGGCCCTAAATACCATAAATACACAAGCCCAGGAGCATCACTAGAGGGTTGTGCAGGGTGTGGGTTGCATCAGCTAACACCCAAAGGGGGGTGACATTACTGCTCCCAAACATGGACCTTTGGTGCAGAAAAAGGCTGTGGCATTTGCTTGTGTCCATTTTAAATGCTGGAGATGAGATGGTGGTAGTGAGGCACAACTTAGCAGGAGGAAGTGTTGTTGTTTTTAATTAAAATTTAAATTAAAAAATATTATTTAAAAAATTTCTTTAAAATCACATCTTACCTACTTTGCACTTTAACCACATGAAACTATGTACATGTAAATACATTTAGGCTGTGCATATAATATTGTAAGTTATAAATATAATTTTAATTTTGCTAGTTGTTTTTGTCACAGGTATTGCCATTATCTTCAGTGATATATGGGAACTATAATTTATGAGTATCATTAGTACAAAACCCTTATTAAGGATTCTGTGGTATGAGAGGAGTTCAAGAGGGGGTGACATCATGTGTTACCGCACCAGGTGGCGCCAACCCTAGTGATGTCACTGCACAGGCCCCCTGGAGATCTTTGCATGTTGCAACAACAGATCCGTTAAGCCAGGGGTAGGCAACCTTTCCCCTTTAAGGGCCGAGGGACTTCAGCTCCCAGAATCCCAGGAGCTATTGGCCAACATGGGACTATTGGCCAACATGGCTGAGGCTTCTGGGAGCTGAAGTCCCTCAGCCCTTAAAGGGGACAGGTCACCTATCCCTGAGTTAAGCCTTGCAAAATTAAGGGAAGCTGCTAGATGAGGCTGAACTGGTGATTTGCACACAGTCCTATCTTTTGCCCAGTGCTGAGTCCCCCACACCTGGAGAACTTGCACCCCTGTCTCCTGCTTGGATATGACTCACTAAAATTGGAGACTCAAGGCCAGGCCCTGAGATCTGGCAATCCAAACATCTAGAATTGTTTTACATATAACTATATGTGGCTCTTACAAGCCCAAAATGTTCACAACATGTTAGATGAAGGGCTGACACATGTCTGTCCCATTCTTTCTTTTGGAAGTTTGAAGAAGAGATCCAAACCTGCTTCCTCAGACTGTCCTATCTTGCATGAGTGAACAATGTACAGCTGGCCCTTTATATCAATGGATTCCGCATTCATGGATTCAACTATCCATGGCTTGAAAATAATTTTAAAGGAATTCCAAAAAGCAAAGCTTGATTTTGCCATTCTATATAAGGGACGCCATTTTACTATGCCATTATATATAATGGGACTTGAGCATCCATGATTTTGGTATCCAAAGGGAGTCCTAGAACCAAACCTCAGTGGATACTAAGGGCCCATTATATTAATTTCTCTTTGAAAAAGGAAAGCTATAATTTAGTCAAACAACTCATTGCCACAACAGAAGCATTACCAACTGATTGGGTACTGATATGGAAACAGATTCCAACAGCTGTTGGTACCAACAATGCCAAATGAAACAAAGTATTTTGACATGTAAAAACAAACAGATCTGCAAAATTAGTACAGGAAACTGTACAACACATGCCAAAACCAACTTTAATATTTTAGTATTAAATTATAGGTCTGTAGATATTATTTTAAAAAACATATGGGAAAATAGACAAATCAAAGACAAAAGAAAAAAAGAGTGATTCTTCTCAGGGAATTAAAAAGGCTAAATTAAGCCATTCTTTTCTACTTCATTTTTTTTTTTACAATATGTTGTCTTTTTGGAAAGAAACAATATTTTGTCAGCCAGCATGTATAATCTGAAACAATTATTATTTCTGGCACCCAAATGTCATTAAACAACACTGTAAGGCACATTACTCCAAAGCATTGCTAAAAATTTTCCTTTCTTCCTTCACAATCTAGTATCACTCAGCAGCTTATTGTCAAAAATTAACTTTGGATGGTGAAAATGGACAATTAGCATTAGAGTCCCACCTATTTCTGTCACATTGCCTTGGCCCAAACCTCATGGATTGTAAATGACTCTTTCCTGGTAAAATGTATGCCTGATTAAAAACATTTCCCCCCTTCAGTTCTTCCATTTGTGAAAATGTTGCACACCAATGTGAGAAGGTGAGGAGAACCTCTAGGAAACACTTGAATATAACATTCAGAAACAGATCAGTACAACTTGTTGCAATGTATACACCCTCTGACAACAAATGTTATAAATAAATAGAAGTATTAACACACAAGTGTTGGGGTTTTTGGATCTATTGAACGGATGGATTAGTCATTTGCCGACAGGAGGCCCACACGATGTATGATCCACATAGTCCTCTAGAGCCCTCAACCTTAAATAGTGTCCTGATAACTTCCCTATTCCTGCAGTCCAGGAATGCATTAAAGCCACAAGATTTATAGAGCCCTGGTGGGTCTCCATGCATAGTTGGTGGTATTATTTTGGTTCAGCTGAGTCACCAGTTGTATAGGCCTGGATTATAGGGTAATGTTTCCTTTTTCTTTGTTATAAGAGGGGGCGATATTTTTCTTGCCTTGACTGACCTAGAAACCTTTCTTGAGGTGGTACCAAAAATTCCTCAGATCTTAATCTTCAGAAGTGTTTACCTGTCTGTATTCCTCAAATAGTTGTACCAAGTTTCCCAAATCCCCAGCTTCTCCAGAATGTCACTGTTTGGTACTATCCACTATGCTGATTTTAAAGTCTGCCTTACAAGAAAGAAAGGGATAACCTATCAAACTCTTGACAAAATATGTAAGTACAGTCTTCCCTCCCCGTTTATGGACATGAAGTCTGCAATCTTGATCATTCGTGGACCAGAAAGCGGGTAAGGAGAAAATGGTGTGCACACCCATTGAAAGTAATGGGGACTTGAATATTAGCTATATTCCCAATTCACAGTGTGTGTGTGTGTTCCGGAATGGATCACCCATAAATCAGAAGGAACGACTGTAAATCCAAAATCAAGACATTGTGATTGGTGTGGAGCTGCTGCTCTGTGTCACCTCCTTTTTTAGCCCAGTAATGTTTTGATGGCCAGTAATGACAGCCAGCACGGTATAGTGGTTTAAGTGTTGGACTATGACTCTAGAAACCAGAGTTTGATTCCCCACTCAGCCATGAAACCCACAGGATGACCTTGGGGAAAGCAATGGCAAACCTCCTCTGAACAAATTTTGCCAAGAAAACCCCATGATGGGTTCACCTTGTGCCCTATAAATCAGAAACAAGTTGAAGGCACACAACAACACCAACAACAGCAATGTTTAGTGAACACATACCATACAGGGACATTGCCACGTCTTTATTTCTCCTGGCCTTGTTCCACTTCTCCAGCTCCCATTTGAAGGTGGGTAGTGAAAATCTGAGCAGAACTACCTCATGCCCAGAGCTTGGAAAAGTTACAGACCAAACTGCCTGTCTAGGGGTTTCAGGGAATTGTGATCCAAAACTATCTATTTTTCAAGCTCTCCTTATGTCAGTTGTTCAGCATTACTAGATGTTACTGAAAAAAGAAAGGAGAAGGAAAATAGAGCTGTAGTTTTCAGCAGGATCAACACACTTTTCATAAAACTGAATCCCTCAGAAAGAAATGAGAGCAACAGCCAAAGATCAGTGGTAGAGCATATATTTGGCACAAAGAAGTCCCAGGTTCAGTCCATGCTACAGAACTTGGATGAGACCCAGAGACTTGTTGACATGGCAGAGTAGACAATATCAGGTTAGATGGACTCAGTGTCAGGCAGCTTGAGAGTCAGTGTGGTTTAGTGGTTTTGATGCTGGACTAGGACTCTGGGAGATGAGGTTTTGGATCTGTCAAGCCATGGAAACCCACTGGGTGACCATTAGCAAATCACACCTTCTCAGCCTGAGGAAGGGAATGACAAATCTCCTCTAAGTAAATCTTGTCAAGAAATCCCTATGATAGCATCATCACATGTCACAGTTGACTTGTAGGCACATAATAACAACAAATAAGTCAGCTTTGTATTTCATACTGTTAGATATACTTGAGTACAGGATGAGAATCCCTTATCCAAAATGCTTAGGACCAGGAGTGTTTTGGATTTTGGAATATTGGAATATACACAATGAGATATCTTGGAGATGTAACCCAAGTCAAAACATGAAATTCATTTATGTTTCATATATACCATATAAAAATAGCATGAATATAATTTTATACATAATATTTTTTAATAATTTTGTGCATGAAACAAAGTTTTGTACAGAGCCATCAGAAAGCAAATGTTTCACTAGCTCAGCCACCCATGTGGATGACATTGGATTTTGGAATATTTTGAATTTTGGAATTCCAGATAAGGGAAATTCAATCTGTATATGGAGAGATGAGAGTACCAACATTGATCTAGAGATGGTTTACAAAGCTTTAGTCAGATATTAGCCCTTTCTACAGATTATACATTCTATAAAGTAAAGAGACCATCAAATATCATATGTCTGCCAGACTGTATTCTGTATCTTCTGTCTATAGGTTGTCATTTCAGATACATAAAACAACTCCATGTCATTTAATAAAAGATCAGTTTCATGTTCTTGTAAAAAAAAATCAGATTACTCTCCCTACATGCTTCCTAATTCTTGTTGTTTCATGAGTAGCTATATTTAGCCTTATATTTAATAGGGAGACTAACATGGTACTCTTTTCCAAAAGTTTCAATGACTTCCTAAATCTACTGTTATGGTGGAGGTGGGCCAATTTAAATTTAGCATAAATGAAGAGTGTAGCTCTTTGGGAGTCCATTTAATCACGCATCAAACACTGCATTCAGGATGTTCCATGTTTGTGTCACCTTCAAAAGCAAATTCCCAGCTTCCTTCCAGACATTGTTTATGCAGATGTACCAGAGGTATTTGTCCAAGACAGTGTACATCACTGTGTGGAGAAGCAATCATGTCTAATCAACATCCTCCATATGGGAACAGGAAAAAACAGGTAGTCTATGAGGTAATCCATGCTGTTTAGTGAATGCACTATCTTAATTTTAAAGCAGGCACTATACAACATGCTTAAAACTGGCTACCTTTCCATGGGGTTTTCTTGGCAAAATTTGTTCAGAGGAGGTTTGCCATTGCTTTCCCCAAGGGCCCTAGAGTCCCATGAGGCCCTAGAGTCTTCTTATGAGGTATATCTATCTTACTATCTACATGTTCTCACTGATTTGTAGCTAGTTGAAGATTTTTCATTTTTTCATGGCATTATAAAATAATTTGATTTTACTTGGCTATTTCTATCTTCTTCCATGATGTGCTCTGTTTCATTGAGTATTTAACTGTTACTCTTCATATTTCTGGTAAACTGCTATAAACATCTCAACTGTGAAGATAATGTGTTATGTTATATGGATAAATTTCCTCTCTCTCTGTCATCATTAGATAAATCAATGGCTGGCATCCTATTCAGTAGTTTTGAGAATATAATGGACATTTGTGAATGTCTAGAAGTATTCTGGAGGAATTATTTTGTGAAGAAATGCACACTTTCCTTTTGCATAAGATACACATTTTCTGTGCATAAAACATTTTTGTGTGTGCACACAAAATCCCTACATGTATATCTCACCAGAATAATTCCCCTGGAACACTTTGGAATGTTCAAATACCAGGAGTGTCAGAATCCATATGTATGGTTCTGTCAAGATGTGATAATATTAAGGAATGAAGATATGAATGCATGATGATATGGTGAAATAACGCTGTATAGTATGGGGGCTATTGAGAAAGGGATATTAATTATGCTAAATCCAAGCCTGGGGAACAAACGGGAAGGGCAGATGGCCAGTAGTGGAAAGGGGTTGTAGTTTATGACCCCAACCTTCTTGCCATAGATTGGAACTGTGAAACAGGGATGACTTTCTTTCTGAAGGGAGATTTAAAGATAACACTGGAGGGGGAAGAAGGAAATATAAGGGCCCTTTAATCTAGATCAGGGGTAGGCAACCTTTCCCCTTTAAGGGCTGAGGGACTTCAGCTCCCAGAAGCCTCAGCCATGTTGGCCAATAGTCCCATGCTGGCCAATAGCTCCTGGGATTCTGAGAGCTGAAGTCCCTTGGCCCTTAAAGGGGAAAGGTTGCCTACCCCTGATCTAGATCAAAGGGAAGCTATCAAGGTTGGAAAGGGGGGCTGAAGGATGAGAATGTATTTCTGATGGTCCAAGGAGAACTTTCTTTAATTCTAACGCTGAACTGGGCCTGGGAACTTTCTGTCTCAATATCCAGAATAAATCTCTAGTTTCTATTACACTACAATGCTGACTTGGCTATTAGGAACTGGGTCCTCAGATTCTGACAGTGAGAAGAATTGTAAAAAGCTCTGTTGCTCTTCCAGACACGGCTTCCCAATTGTCAGGAAACCATTTTTTAAAACCAGGAAACAAATAATTGAGCATTATTTCTGTCTCTGACTAGTAGCCATGTATTCTTTGTAAGCCACAGTAGTGCACGATGTTGTGGATAAAACAATGCTAGGGGCATGCTGCAAGAGATAGTGCACAATGTAGTTTTTGTGGTAGTTAGTTTTTTTAGTAGGAAACAGAGGATGGATTTCAGAAGGCAGAAACCTACCCCATTCCACCCATCTTAATGGAAAAGAAAATCACTTACACAATAAGAAAGGGGATATTGTGTCAGTAGGTCATGTAATGTGGAAGTCCAATCCATGAATATGCCCACCCCCATGCTGTTATGCAAGAAACTGGTAGTGTGAACTCTTCTTTAAAGTTAACTCTGTCCATCACTTGAAAACATGTTCTGCGCAACTAGCAATGATTTCACTAATGAACACTTAAAACAGCAACTTTGCTGGCATAACATGCCAGCTAACACGGTGGGGTTACAGGCTTTCGGAAACTATCTTAGGTTCAAACTAAACATCAAGAAGATTATATATTCCCAGCAGTTTAGCATGTTTTTTTTCTCCAACCACCAGATTTCCTCACAAATGTATGCAAATTAAGCCTGTGCTCACTTTCTCATGGCCAGTCACAAAATAAGGAATCCAAGACACAGAGAGAAGAGAAGCAGGCACTTTTCACCACTTTAGGTAGCACAACTTCTACCTAGAATTAATTTCCATGTTCAGTGGTCATTTCCTCTGAGAATCTCTTTCTGAAGGGAAAGGGGCCACGAAGAAGTTCAAATTTCTCAGGAAGGAAAAAAAACAAAAAACAAAGTGCAAGAGTTTCATGAAGAGAACTTATTGCCAACCCCAGCTCAGCCATAATACCCACTGGGTAACCTTGGGTCACATCATATACTCTCAGCCTCAGGGGAAGGCAATAGCAACCATCCTCTGAACAAATATTGCCAACAAACCTCATGATAGCATCACTTTAAGTCAGGAATGACTTGAAGAAACACAACAACAACATTTTAAACTTCATTGTTGTGTGCCTTCAAGTTATTTCCAACTTAGATCCTAAGGCCTATCATGAGGTTTTCTGAGGCTGAAAGTGTGTGACTCACCCAAAGTCACCCTGTAGGTTTCCATGGCCAAGAGTGGAAATGAACCCTGATTTCCAGAGTCATAGTCCAGCACTCAAACCATAACATCATGCTGGCTCCCAAACTCTTTTTAACCAATGCTATTTTTTACTTGATCTAATTCCATAAAGAATATCTTCACATGCCTATACAAAAGTGACTGAACCAGACATATGACTAAAATAGATAAACAAACAAAAGAAGTGTCAACTCCTTGTATTTGGGGAAAAAAAGCGGATAGCAAGTTTAAACTGCAGAAACATTTTCTTCCTTCAGAGGAAAAAATCCTGTTATCTCAGCTGAAAGCATTACTGTAATTCTTAAAGTAGACAGTTTTTTCCAAATTATGAACTTCTTCTTCCCCCCCCCCCGGATCAGTTCAGTGCACCTATTTAAACTCCCAACTCAATATGATAAACCGTTCATGTGCAAAATTAGATGTAGATCTGGTATTTTCTCCATACCTCCACTGATGTTCATTTCTCCCTGTTTTGTTCAGGGTGGAACAGGATCTGATGTGACAGGGAAACAACTGCATAATATAGTGACATGTTGTCTCTGAGAAGTGCTGTACCACAGGGAGTTGGCCAAGTGGTTTAATTCAGTGGTTTTCCCATGGAGAAAATGTTCTACAGCAATGGGTTATGGATACATGTCCAATAAGCAGGGTCAAAATTGTGTAGGAAAATTACACTATTCAGATTTCACTTTTAGTGAACTCCATAATGAATAACTGAATTTTTTCATTATTAATCCTTCGTTACTTGGGTTATTCTGTGTGTCACCCCTTTTCACTGTTCTCTGTCACACTGTAGAAAATTCAGTTATAAGCTGCTTAGGGATGGGAGCTGCCTTTCCCCCCTGAAGTGGGCCACTTTAACTATATGAATAAATTACACATATAAAGCCATGATGTGATTTTTGTTGTTGTTGGTTACTTTATATAAATAATAATAATATAATAATAATAAAATTTATTTATACCCCGCCCAGTGGTAATCCAATCAGGGCGGCTTACAAATTTAAAACAAACAATCTACAATAAAAACATATAATACAACATACCCCCCTCCCTCTTAAAACAATATTAAATCAAAACAATTTAAAACAACAATTCAATTTAAAATTTAAATCCCAATAGCAAAAATAAATCCGAAAAAACTGACTAGACAATCCTCTCCATCTAATCGATGGGGCCATGTGAGGATCATCCTTAGTGCGGCTATTTAAAACCGAGGCGGGGATAACTAGTCTGGAAAGGCCTGCCGGAAGAGATCTGTCTTGACAGCCTTTTTAAAGCTGTCTAAAGATGTTAATAGACGGATCTCGTCCGGCAGGTCATTCCAGAGCCTAGGGGCAATGACTGAAAAAGCCTCCCGGGAGGTAGCTGCAAGCCTTGATTTAAAACTTCATTCTGAATCCAGTGACTGGCTTACTGAATAATTTAAAATGCTTGGATCAGCAAAGCTGTAGCTACAAGAGGAGAGGAATGAATTAGCAATAGTGAAAAGCAACAAGAGTATGAGTAATGGCTTGAATGGAAGCCATGAGACCTGGTTATCACCATTCAGTATAAAATGCAGTCCCTCTGGCTGGAACTGTGCAAATAGATTCCATTTTAGTTCTGTTGACCTTGTTCCAGAGAACTAGGGATGATAACTACAAAGGAACACAGTCATCTCCAAAAGAGGATAATTTGGAAAATGGATTTAGCTCATAACAGAAAAGCAGGTTCATTAGGAGATGGCACAATACGCGAGAAAGAAGAGGAAAATAAAAACAGTGCAGTAATAACGTGAAATATGGACCTTCTTATGTTACAGCTCAAGACTGATTCTTGCATAAAAGGCTTATAAAACACAAACATTTAAACATTAAAGTCACATTTAAACCATTACATTTGGACTGAAATTTCCATTAGTCCCATAATGTTTACTATGGACTTTTCCACAATGATATAAAGAAGGCAGAGCTCTTGCAACAGAGTTCTTCACTTGTTGCTGGATACTGCTAGCTGTTGGTGTCTCCATGTCCACTCACAGCCAAAGCAACCCAACAAGCTCTGTGGGGCTATTGGCTATGAAACTGATGTGGGGAGGGAGAGAGCGAAGGGAAGCAGCTGTGACTGCCCCTTCTCCCCTGCAGTTTGCAAGAGCAAGGGATCAACAACATTTATTCATTAAAGTTCAGGAAAATGTCCCTGTTGCCAGTCACCTTCCCATACCCTCTACCACAATGAAGATGAGGAAAAGTGGTCAAAAAGCCCAGTATGATCCATGACATAATCCAGAATTAAAACAACAACAACCCAACACTGTCTGGATGGGTGTGAGGGAATAACATGTTGCTGCTGATGCTGGCAACTGACAACAAATAATCCAGAACAACAGAAACATTCTCTGGTTACTTAAAATCAAGAACTACAGCTCCAAATGCCATAAAAGCAAAGCAAAGCAGCTTCATTTATATACCGCTTCATACCGTGCATGGAGTGTCTAAGCGGTTTACAACTGTAAGCTCATTGCCCCCCAACAGCTGGGTACTCATTTTAGCAACCTCGGAAGATGCAGGCCTGAGTCAAGCGTGAGCCCTGGCTAGTATTGAACTCACAACCTTATGGTTTATGAGTGAATGGCTGCAGTACAGGCATTTAACCACTGCACCACCAGCACCATTTGCCCTGTGTGGAGAAGCCTTATGTCTTTATCTACAGAATAGTTTAATATTAAAATTCAGGGCAGGTGGATAAGGAAGAAGGAAGTATCCAATGTCAGTAGAACTAGGATTTCTTCTACTCTCCCTGTGCCCCTCAGTGGCACCAGAAATCTGCTCTAGTTAATTTCTAAGCTTCCAAGGGAGGCTTTGAGAGTTCATGGGGGAAATAGAAAGGTGGATTGCTGATTCCAGTAGAAGCAGCAGGATTCATTGCAAGTATACCACCAGATCCTGGCCTATAACTCCCTATGCAAGCAGAGTTCACAAAAGGATCCTGTACATTGTCTAAAATTTGAGGAAGACTGATCCAGTGTACGATATCCAGAAGGAAAATTAATCCATATAAAAACAGAAACAAATGTTTTAAAATAATATAGCAAAGTTTGATCCTTAAAAAGAAGCAAGCAAAAAATAAAATCTATTAAAAAAAACCCTTAAAACTGTACTCAAAATTGTTTATGGGCCAATCATTCACTGTCATATATTCATTCTTCTAGAATCACAGCTGGCCTGTATTTTTTCATAGAATTACTCCCCTGAATAGCACGGAGATCCTTAAATTAGGTCACAAGCCCATATCCATGTGGGAATAAGCTTTTCAGAAGTTCTTAGGGGAAACTGCTGACAACAGTGTTTAAATTTAAAAGACAGGAGAAAAGATGCCCCAGGAAAGTTTATTTGGGATGTGGTGCTGGAGAAGAGTGCTGAGGTTCCCATGGCCAGCCAAAAGATAAACAAGTGGGTCCTAGAGCAGATCAAACCGGAAACCTCTCTGGAAGCCAAGATGACCAAATTGAGGCTGTTGTACTTTGGAAATATCATGAAAAGAGAGGACTAATTGAAAAAGACAATAATGCTGGGAAAGGTGGAGGAAAGTAAGAAGAGAGGAAGGCCACATACCAGATGGATGGACTCCATTAAGGAGGTCACAGGTATTAAGGGGTTGCAGGATTTAAGCAGAACAGTGGAGGACAGAGGGTCTTGGAGATGTCTCATCTATAGGGTCGCTAGGAGTCAAGATCGACTCAAGGGCAGTTAACAACAAAAACTTATAACATGTGCTTTTGGCATCTATAGGTCCTACCCGATACTTTGTTGTTGATCTGTGCCTTCAAGTTGTTTCCAACATATGGTGATCCTGTCATGGGAATTTCTTGGCAAGATTTGTTCAGAGGAGGTTTGCCATTGCCTTTCCCTGAGGCTGAGAGCATATGACTTTCCCAAGGTCACCCAGTGAGTTTTATGGTCAAGCTAGGAATTGAATCGTGGTCAACATTCAAATTGATGTCCATCTACCATACAATTTTGCAGAATCCCATGCAGTATGGCCAAGCAATGCAAGGACAGTGGGGCTGAGGACAAGCAGTGACTTCATCTCACCTCTGGCCCTTGGTGTATGAAGTTGTACAGTTCAAAAGCAGTGCTCACCTGCTTCTTCTACATCAGCACCAATTATTTTTCTTTTCTGTGTGAAAGGTGGAAACACAAAGCATAGAAACCTGGACCTAAAAAAAGGAAGTTTGTTTTTCCTCAGCAACTAGCTTTTCTTCAAGCTTTGAGGTCATGGCATGAGCAAGCCCAGCCCAACTCCCTGCCTAAAAGGGTACTTCTTTCTCAAATGGAAGGAAAAATCAAATGGTATGGTCAATACCAGAAATCTGCTGTCTGACAATGATGTCTGGGAGCTGAGCAGAAGCTCCCTTAGCATCATTCCTGCTGGAAACCTTCTCTGTCAACTAAAAGGAAAAATTTTCCAAAAGTACTCCTTTCCAGAATCACAGAAAAATGGCATTTAAGGCACCATCAACTCCTTTGAGGGCTGCACCTTCACTGCAGAGTTAATACAGGTTGATACTGCTTTAACTGCCATGGCTCCATGCTATGGAATTTTGGGAATTATAGGTGTGAGCTGTTAATATCCTTCCCTGCCAGAGTTCTAAAGCAAAGCAGCTTCATTTCATTTATTTACCGCTTCACATCACGCTATGGGATGTCTAAGCGGTTTACAACTGTAAGCTCATTGCCCCCCAACAGTTAGGTACTCATTTTAGCAACCTCAGAAGGATGCAGGCCTGAGTCTAGCCTGAGCCCTGGCTAGTACTGAACTCAAAACCTTGTGGTTTATGAGTGAGTGGTTGCAGTACAGGCATTTAACCACTGCACCACCACTACAAATCCCATGATTCTGTAGGATGAGCCATTAAAGCAGTGTCAAGCTGCGGTGTGGCAGCAGCCGAGGAAGGATGGCTATAAAAGTGCTGGTTTTGCATCAGATACTAGGCTTTACTTTGCATCACATGCAAGAATGGTTCTTTTCTCTCCCTGCAAATTTTTTTTCAAGAGCTAAAGTGAAATGAGTCAGAATAAAAAAAAAATCACAAAAGAAATTTGAACAAGTTTTAAGCTTTCCCCCAAATAAGTCTATTTTCAAACATATGATTTGCTATTCATGTGATAGATCATAATTGCTAAGATGCTCCAACACTCAAACAAAATAAAACAAAACACTCTACAATTGCTACTTAAGCAAAACAGCTTCACCTCAGTTTTCATAGAAGCAATGTCCCAGGCAGCCATCACTATCAACTTTGGTGTCCATAACCTTCAGCTCCTTCATCAGCAATTTAGCAAGCTCTGCCATGTCTCTTGAGAACAATCTATGTAGGCTATAAAGGGGGCAGGGGAATCCACAAAACTGTATATTACTCATGTTTATCCCAGTTTTAACTGTTGTTGGAGCAATAAAATCAAACATGGAGAGAACATGATTTATGTGTGTCCAGTTTGTTGTTATAATAAACAATGCAGAAATAGTAGGGGCCACACAATGAGGCCAACTTCTCCACCTCCAAAGACCACCAATGAACTGTATTTTATTACTTTACAAAACATAATAAAGGCAAAATAGGGGAAAAGAAATGTTTTTCTGAAAGTGAGAAAAAAGATGGTTGTTGTTAGCTGGTTTTGGTATATAACAGAGTCTGCAGTCTATTTATTTCAGTCCAAGCTTTCATTGGTGGCAGCCTAAATTCTTCAGTATGCACACATATAAGAAAACAGACTTAGCCACACTGTGTCATGAAAAACATGTGAGATTTCTACATACTGTCCATCTGCTGAAAGTATAGAGGTCTACTAAAAAAACCAGTAAACAATAATACTGATTCAAAGCTCAGCTTAACATTCTTTTCACTTGGCAACATTTATCAAACCAAAATTTCTTAGCTTCATCTATTTCCTTTGCAATATACCTTTCCTCATTCTGTCCTGCCTTGTAAGATAGCGGCCAATGGGTTCCTATGTGTGAGAATGTAAGAGAAGCATCTTGAGCATTTAAACCCCCAAATCAGACGTGAGAAAAGTGCAGCCTGTGGGTTGCATGCAGCCCCAAAGTCTTCTACCAATCCCTCCAAAGGCCAGTGAATCCCCTGTAAAAACCTGACCAGACCATTTTGGAGGTGATAGTTTAAAAGTGAAGAGAACCACCTGCAAATGCACTAACCCACATCTATAAACCCACAACCAAGCCCATGTTAGCTAAAATGGTGACTAGAAGTGATACAGTTGGCCCCATCCCAATACAATGTTCCCTACTCCTTCTCTAAATTTTAAGGAAAAACATTATCTTGCCATCAGCCTTCTCCAGCTGTTATTCTTCCCCTAGAGAGAAGATGCATAGAATGTCATATTCCAAAAACCCACTTAGAGTCCTCTTTAACTGAGGGACCTAAGCTCTTCCTGGCAGGCTATGAAAAGCTAGATGGGTTTCTTTATACATTCATAATGAACATTTTAATTCTCTGGACACCAAATTCAGCATAAGATATCCAATTCCAACCAAGTGCAGCAAACCCAGAAATGTGTAAGACATAAGGCGTATGTTTTGCCTTGTCTTCCCTGTTTCGTATTATTAACAACAGCTTTCATTTGCTAACATGCAGAAACTGGCTCAGTAAAAAAAGGTATCATTTTACTTGCTATATATCTGTAAAAATAAAAACCTGAGCTACCTGAGGGAAATAAGAGTGAACTGGATTAATTTGGGCAAACTAGGGTGGGTGACCTCCAGTTGAATATTTTTTATAAAGATACTTGCAGGCTTCAAATAATTGTCAAATGGGAGAGTGAAATATAATATTCTACCCTGTGTATGATGATGGCATTCATCTCAGATGTTTTTTATGGACTTCTTGAGCACTGACAAGGGCTAAGCTGTCAAGGGATCAAATGTACACAGAAACCTGAAATTTCAGGAAGGTGATTTTAAACACCATCCTTTGTGTTCATTTCCCCTCTCTAGATAGCACATATAGGATGCAAAGTCATTTCCTATGTTAATGTTCCATGTTTTTCAGATTCTGCGTTGAATCCTCTAACTCTGTAGTTTCCAAATTTTCTTCCATGATACCCAGAGCCCCTCACAATCCTTTAACAAAGGTTTCCTCAGAGACATTCCACAACAGCAGTGAATTTTCCCTGATTGAGCAATTTGTCTCCTATTGCTGATCTTTTGCTAAAAAGTGAAACCATAAAATAGTAAATTTTCCCCCAAACAACTTATTTTTCAAGGTTTCTACCTTTAGGGGAGCATATTCACATTGGTTCTGAGGAATCCTGGCCTGTCAACTATGGGATTTTACCACTGGGATAATTCTGGTTGTAGCACTCTGCATTCCTTGAGAGAATCATTATCCATCATTAATGATCATTCAATTTCAACTGCTCTGGAAGATGAGTGACTCTCTCTTTGGTTACTCAAGTGTTGCTCATACTGCACATCAGTCTCAATTGGCCTTGAGAGAATGTGCGTCTCCTGATTAGTTGTCAAAAACACTACAGGGATACTTCAGTTAATGATACATCCCTGGGCGTTACTTCTTTAATAAAAAGTTTGGTACTAGAAGTAGAAATAACAAGGAAAGAAATGGGATAGGTTCCTATACCATCACCACTCAAAAAAGATGATGATGATGAGGAGGCGGCAAACCTGATCAACATGTTCAAAAAAAAATTTGAATCACTAGACGCTACTTGAAAGCTTCTTCCAAAATGTATCCCAGGATGATCCCCCCCCCCCGGATGCAGCTTACATAGGTACAGTAGGATCACCTAGAGTAGAGAAGCCCACTCTTTCCTAGGGCAAGCTTTATTACATTGATTTTTAAAGAAACTGCTGCAACTCAACACTGAAAATCTATCTTTCTCCAGCCCTCCTTCGCTATCTCCCCACATCTGCAAAAAACCTCCAGCTAAACAGAAAACAAGAAGGGCTCTTGTAAAAAGACTCTGTAAAAAGGAACTTCTTTTTCAGAGGCTCAACTGAGGTATGCCTGCATTTTGTATGAATGAAATAATAATAAGAGCTCTCTCTGCCAGGGCCAAAGTTGATGTCATGTACACCACATAGCCAATATGACAAGTCTGACAATCCCAAACATCCAATCCTTTATGTATGATTCAGTGACAAACAGATAGAAACTTAATTTTATTTTCTGTATATAGATTACAATAGATTTAAACATAGAGGTCTTGGCTGAGGTCTTCAATGGCTATGTTTTAAGGTAATGGCTGAAGTATACTTTACTTGAAGATTCTGTGCAGTGCCGGGTTTGAGTGTTGGATGATGGCGCTGGAGACCAGGGTTTGATTTCCCACTTGGGTATGAAAACCCACTGGGAGACCTTGGGAGAATCACACACCCTCAGCCCCAGAAAGCCCTGTGATAGGGTTGCCATAAATTGGAAATGAAGACACGCAACAACATACAGTACTCGAAATTTAAAAATGTATGAACAAAACAATAATGATGTATTTTGAATGTTTTGTATTTATGTTAGACTTTTTAGAAGAAACCTGAAATTTGTGAAGCACTGGGATCTGAGCCCAGGGCAATTTTTTACTTCTCACAGAATCACTACACCCTGCCTTTAACTGGCCGTTACCCATGCCCATCCAAGCCCTTCCAGTAAGCTATTTCTAATGTTCTGTTTTCTAATGATGTTGAAAATATACCCTCAGGAGAGAGATGCCACTCTATGGGGCTGTACAGGTGGCCCGTAAGGGAGTGCTGGATTGAGGCCGCAGCAACCACATGCCATGGCCCCGAACTGGCTTTTTGCCGCTACAAAAAGAGCTGGCAAATGCTGCTCCTTTTTAGGGTAGCAAAAAGCCAGCCTTAGCACTGCCACCATGGCCCTTTTGCAATCTACACACTGTGCCAATGGGGCGCCCTGACACTGTGCACCGTGCGGTGGGGCGCACAGTGTCATGGTGGCATTGGGGTGGCTGGTGTGTGGTCACCCCACCCCAACTCCATCCCCAGGTCTGCCCTTTTGGCCAGTCTGCACAGGCCCTATGGTTATTTTAGCTGACCCGTATGAAGGTGGAATTGTGTTCAACTTTTGACATGATACTTGTGGCTCTCCCTTAAATGGTAGCAGCACTGAAATTTGACTCAGTTGATCTCAGTAATGTCACCTAATTATACATAACTTCACCTAGAGGGATAAAATTTCTCAAAGTGTTCAGGATGCATTCACAGTTATCTGCTTGCCATCTTAGAATGCAGAGCAAATATATGCAGACGAGATTTCATTGCAGTCTTTTATTATTTGTGGATACTAGCCCATTCCATCTGGGACCACTGGATGTACAGATTAGGTTATGCTAATTTTCCAAATATCAATTTGGATTACCACATTGCTCTATAAAACCAGGGTCTCTTTGCTCCTTAGACGCAGGTGGAATTTAAAACCTGCTTTTCAATTCTGAAGCTTTAACACCAATTAAGAGATTCATTCTTTGAGACAGTCTCCAAAGACACAATGGAAATTACTCCTTTTGATTCCAAGTAGGTGATTACATTGTAATTAGGAGGCAATTAAATTGCTGTCTCTAATTTTGATCTAATGAGGAGCTCTGGGTGTTAAAAAGACCCATTAATAAAATATTAAGAATGATTCACATGGGGTATTTTCAATAACTTCTTCTCTTCTTCAACTGATCACACAAGTTTGTAGAACCGGACCCCAAAATGCTTTCATGTGTGCTCAGAGATGTAGCTCATGAGGCAAAGTGATGACGTTGCCCCAAATGAATCTTTCCTTTGGTCCCCAAATTCTTAGTACTGAAGTAACTTAAAACTTCTGTTGAGCATTTAGGGATATAGTTTAGGTATCTAAGGGCCTTTACAGACTGACAGAAACAATGCAGCTTGAGGCCACTTTAACTGTCCTGGCTCAATGCTAGGGAAT
>CM034706.1:113025730-113062878 GCA_020142125.1 Phrynosoma platyrhinos
GAAGAGAAGACTCATTAGAAAAGACAATAATGCTGGGAAAGGTGGAAGAAAGTAAGAAGAGAGGAAGGCCACATGCCAGATGGATGGATTCTACTAAGGAGGTCATGGGTATGGGCTTGCAGAGGGTGTCTTGGAGATGCTTGATCTATAGGATCGCCATGGGTAGAGATCAACTCGAGGGCAGTTAACAACAAAACAAAAAGTTAGACCACTAAAAGAGATCCATCAAATCCATGGGAACTTGGTAAGTTAGCACTTTTCTATGTTACATTGATTCAATGTGGCTAAGCTACTCATGTTTCAACAGCTGAGCTCATACTCATATGGAATTAGATAGAATTGTTTGTTTATTTTCCTTGAACTAATTGGTTTATGAAGAATTTCTCTTCTAATTCAGAAGGAAACAATTGAACATTTCTTTAATCACAGCATGTGAATAGATTGAGAAAGATTACTTCATAGCTGCCTCATCTTTTTTTTTAAAAAAAGTCTTGACATGTCAGCATTATATTTTTGGCCATACCAGCTCACAATATTTTTTGTCATAATTAGACCCTGGACATCTGAAATTAATATACTATTGTAACTATTGTTTCTGACCTTGAAAATGTTGTACTGGAAAAGAATTACACTGGAAATCTGCTGACTTTAATTTTTGTATTCTGAATAATATGACAATGCTGTATTTATAAACAGAATTATATTCAATACATGTTTGCATCATATTCAGGCTCTATGCAGACTCTTTTTGTTGTTCTTAGCACTTCTTGTGTTTATGTTTCTGTTGTCATTTGGAACCAATCTTCTTTTTGATTCTACTCAAGCTGGTATTAACAATTTGATTTATTTTTGTTTGTTGAAACAAATTTGTACCATTATTCTTTGGCACTGTATATTCATAAACAACATTATTTAGCCGCCGCCAGACGGAGCGCCGCGGGGATGCAGCCTCCGCATCCCGGCGCTCCTGCGGCGGCTCTGGAAGGAGCGCTAAATCAGCGCTCCTTCCTCAAGACAGGGAAAGTGCGCCCTAAAAGCGGCGGGCGCACTTTCCCTGTCTTTTCCTCCGCAGCGCGTCCGGTCGCTGCGGAGGGAGGTTGCCTTGGAAGCGCCGGCCGTGCGGAGGGCCGGCAGCTTCCAGGGCGACCTCAGGAAGAGGAAGGGGCGCCGCTCGTGCGGCTGCCCCTCCTCTTCGGGGCCTCCAAGACGACTCTATTAGTCGTCTGCCGAGGCCCGTAGTTAGTCTAAGGATTTTTCTGATTCCTGATTGTTGCCAAGAACAATGGAGCAGTTTTTCATCCTGTAGCTTCCGGACACTTGGAGATTTTTTCCCTCTACATTGACAGGAAATTGTGCAACTTCTCTGTAAGTTACACAGCTTGGCCAGAAAACTGTATTCTCTTCCAAAAACTACACAGCATTCAGCAGAGAAACTGAAAACTGTACAGCTTTCCTCACAGAAAGGAAATAGTGCAACATTCAAACCAGCAAAGGCTGCAGCTTCTGTCAATCCAAGGTTGTTTTTTCCCCTGCCATGTAACGTTTGGTGCTGTAGGCTGTATTTCAGAAGAAAGAACTGGCAAAACTACCTATGAATTTTCTTGCCTATTTAATCCTATTAAATTCATGATTTCAAATAATAAACCCTATTAAAGCTGGGTCTTATCGCATGGCTTTTGCCCCTAAAAAAGCCATCCAGGAGCATCCCCTCTCCAATGCGAGTTGGGAAATGCGCTCTGGTGACCATTTTTCCAAGTCGGAAAAATGCTCCTAAAATGTGCTGCTAGAGCACGTTTTGCAATTCGCATTGGAGAGGGGATGCACCTGGACGGCTCTTTTAGGGGCAAAAGCCGTGCAATAAGACCCAGCTCCAGCCCAAACTGGGCTCTAATTTGCAAGAGGTAAACCGGGTCCAGGAGGAGGTGCGATAATTTCCCTGGTGTCAGGTCCTTATTATTCTGTTGACTAGTTTGAATAACGAACCATCAGCAGTTTGACAAAGACTTGACAGAGATTAATGATATTCCTGTCCAAAAAGAGTAAATTTATTAAAGGTAAATGAAAGGTAAATTATCAATTTTCAGGGCTATTTAGTTTACTAAACTATGGTACTTTTTATTGAATCCGTTTGGAGTTCCACAGGTATCATTTTTATAAGCAATGCAGTGTACAAAGGCGTATAATAGAGTCTTAGAGTGGCTGTATCCTTGTGTGTGTGAGAGAGAGTGATGTTGTAAATCTCTTATAATATTTTTTTTAAAAAAAACAGATTAGTGGTTTTTAAGGTAAGCAAAGACATTTTTAATGTATGATTCTCAGGGTTTGTTTGTTTGGCTTTTAGGAGAAAAATATACTCCTTATCATATTGTCCCAGTTGACTAGAGTCAGAGTCTGATGCAATTTCTCTGAGTTTGCTAAAATCAGACAGTATAACTCCTATAGACCTATTCACATAGTATTTTTCTGAACACTGGATAAAGGTGCCAGTGGGCCTCTGATTTGGGTGCACACTTCCCACCAGCCCATATGCCTCTAACTGCAAAAAGAATATATCTTAATTTTTACAGTGATATTAGCATACATGGAACTTTATACCACACTGTAAACAAGAGACATGTTATGGCGCTAAGAAGCTTACATAGGGTCTGTACAGACCGGCATAAAGAGCCAGCCTGGGGGCAGAGTGGGGATGTGGCAACCACATGCCGCCAGCCCAGACTCCGCCCCCAGGCCAGCCTCACACCGCCAAAGCAACCACACGGCAGGCAGCAAAAGGGTGTGTCTTTGGTGCAGCATTCAGATGGGTTGCACAGAAGAGCTGCAGTGCCCTTTCCATGGTGCAAAAAGAAGTTGCTTTTTGCAGCTTTTTTTTTTTTTTTGTGCTGCGGAAGGGCCAGGTGAGGGCCATGGCATGTAGTTGCTGTGGCCCCAATCCGGGGAAGAAAGGGGAGGCTTGCCACCACCTCTTTGGGGTGGTCTGTACAGCCCCAAAGTTAATTTAAACAGAAGAAAGGGCAGGAAAAGCAATGGTAATGAAAATAATGTTTCTATCTTGCATGCTCAAACAAGCGCAGGATCTCCTTCATTCATTTCTGCTCAAGTCTCTTTTGGAAAACACCTTTAGCCATGAAGCATCATCTGTAAAAAGACCTCAACATCTTCTGATTTACTTTTTTTTTATTTTACTGCTTTTTGCCTTTCCCCCTCTTTGCTAGGGAGGGGTTTGCATTGGTCTGTAGAGGCAATTTAATGAGTTTTGAGTGTTATGATTAATAGTGAAAAAATATTTTTAAAAGCAAGTTTAATGTGGCTGCTACAAAACAGGAATATCAAATGAAACCAAAACATACTAGCCTAAGTATAAAATCCTTATAAAAAAGGCATGTGTTTTGGGTTCCTGGGACAGGAAACAAAGTACAAAGAGTTCCCATAATTTGCCTTCCCGAAATGTTTGGCTGTGTGATTTTTTTAACCTCTCCAAGTTTGATTTAAAAAAAAAAATCTGAATAAGCCACTTAGGTATTGGCCAGAAATTTCAAAACTGGCTAAAGCATTAAGCTTATTTTACATTACTCATTGACAAAATACATATTTTACATCATCTAGAGGTCAAACTCTAGTTCTTTCTCCCTGTAGACAAAACCCAGTAAACCAAATTGCATGAGAAAGCCATACTGTCTTTGAGAGGACTTTGCTAGAATGCTAACAATGTACAATCTGTGATTATTCAATATGTATTATCTATGAAAGTTTATTCAATCAGATAAAATAGATGCATTCTACTGCCAGATCTCCACCAAAATTGACATACATTGAGGCCTTAAATTGTGGCCTTAAATAACAAGCCAGATGGAATTTATTCTCTCCCATATAATTAAAACAACCACAGTACCATTTCCCTTATTTAGAACAAAGCATACTTAAAGAGCTTAAAGCAACTCATCAACAGCACAGTTCCTGGAAAAGTCTATACACATGCATGCACACCCATTTCTCTCTCTCTCTGTCTGTCTGTCTCACACACACACACACACACACGCACACACACACGCACACACACACACAGATACACACACACACACAAACACAAACACAAACACCATTTGTACAGCAGAGCCAATATGACAAGAGCACAACAGCATGACAGGGGCCAGTGGCTTGTGGCCCGGCTTTCCACTTTGCATGATTACAATCACATGAAGAAGAATATTGAAATAGGGCTACTACAGAAAAATTACTGAGCCCTATACATTAAAATGGTTTTTCTAGCAACCTTACAAAGTTGCAAAAGAAAGTTCCTTATAGTCAGTTCACACCTAGATGTTCACCATTGGTTCAGTTTGGTATCAAGCAATGATGTGCACTCATGAATGAAGCATTGGAGATAAAAATATTACTGGTGTCATCTCATACACAATACTTTCCAAGAGTGAACCCACATGTTCAGCAGACAAACAATTGCTAAGCAATCAAGTAAAGAACTGATATTGATAATCCATCCCTTTGCCTTTACATCTCTGTCTCATCACAAAACTCCAAATTTCTACGGAATATAGTCTGATAGCCACGGAAATAAAATTTAGCACATTCCACAAAGATACAGATATAACAGTCACCTGTAGAATCATAAAAAGGTGCAAGGAAGAGGGGGGAAGAAATGTGACAGCACCTTTTAGACTAACTGGCTTTTATGTTGTTATGGCTTTCATAGGCCCTTTCTGCATGGACCAAATAAACTGGCCTCCCCCTGCCCTCTCAGAAGAGATCAGACGACACACAGCTCAAACCTCAGTTCTGATGCAAACAAACTAGATGATGTCCGGGTCCACCGAGCACCAGAACTATTGCAGAACAGAATAGAATCTTTATGATGGTGCTAGACTAGCATACCAGAATTGGGGATAAACCCCTCTAAAAATGGATGTTTGCTCTGGATCTTCCAGGAAAATCTGGAGCCCTCCATTATGGTGGCAGGTGGCTGTTTAAAATGCATCCCACTGAGCCTCCCAGTGTGTCTACCACCACCACCAGTTGCTCGTTCTGAGGTCAGAACAAGGTGCCCAGCCATGTGAGCAAGGCTGAGTGCCTTGTTCTGGACTCAGAGCAAAGCAAACCATCACAGCAGCAGATGTGCTGGGCAGTTCAGCGGGATGCACATGCAGTCAGCCACCTGGAGTTGGAACAGAAAGGGCAGCACGGGTACCAAGATACCTGCACCCATGTAGTACCATGGACACAAACCCATTTCTTTGAGTGCAGTACCAAGTGGTATTATGGCCTCAGGCATACAGCTGTGGGAGTGGGATGAAATGTAACAGGATCCAGAAGGAGGGAAATCATGTCCCTTGTCCTAAATTTTCAAAGGGCTGCCTAATATAACACAGGTCTTTCAGATCTTTACAGTGGTCAGTTAGTGTTGATGTGTGAAAGCAATAATTCCTTCCTTTGTAATTTCCTTGATTACAAGGAAATTGCAACCCGTAAATCCCTTACTGTGTATTCAGGAAGGCTGAAATGTTCTGTGACTGGTTTAGGGGTATTGCTATTTCTAATGTCAGACTTGTATCCATTAATCCTCTTGCATAGGGACTGATCTGTTTGTTCAACTGGAGGAAGAGCAAATAAATGTACCTCTGACATTGTGAGTGATGTTGTTGGGCCCTGTAATATTGTTCCCAGAGTGGATGTGGGGACAGAATCGACATCTGGGTTTGTGGCAGAGTATTTCCCTGTATTAAAAAGATAAAGGTAAAGGTATTCTCCATTGACAAGGCTGTCAAGTCATTTCCAAATAGGGGGCGGTGCTCACCTCATTTACAAAGCCAAGAGCCAGAATTGACTACTCTGGGATCATGTGGCCAGCATAACTGCACAGAACCATCATGTTATATATTCTGTTGTAAGTGAGCAGTTGTTTAAGATTTGGAAGGTGTCTGTAGGCCAATAAAGGCCTGTCTCTCAGAACTTGTGAGGGGGCTGTGTTGTTCTCCTGAATGCATTGATGATATGTTTGAGTGGTCTCAGCAGGGGACTGCAGAGGACCACTAGGGACATTCTGTCATTTTGTGCTTTTTGTAAATGGTTCCCAGGTATTAATCTTGCCTTGTTTCTTGATTTGTTTCTTCTCCTTCTTATGTGGGTATTGTAGTTTGAGAAGTGCTTGTTGTAAATCCAAGATTTTGAGTCTCTGTCTTGTGGGTTTGAGCAGAAGTGGTTGTATCAGCAGGCTCTGCATCCTTCTGGATCCTATTAGATTCTACCCCAGTCCCACAACTGTATAAATATTCTTTATGCCTGAGGTCTTAATACCAGTTGGTATTGCATATGAAGAAGTGGGTTTATATTCACAAAAGCTAATGTGAAAATAACCAGTTAGTCCTAAAAGTGCTACCACATTTCTTATTTCTCTCTCTCACTTCTTTCCTCCTTTTTAAAATAATTTTTATTATAACATAAAAACATAGATAATCTCTACACATACACATACATATTTGCAAACACAATTACTCAAAAGACAAACATAAAAATAACTTCCCTTCCTTTACTGTGTTACTTCTTTGAAAATTATTAGAAATCAATTCATAATGAGTACAAAGCACAAGGCCAAGCAAATGCAATCACTTGGACTGAGATGGCTGAGAGAGAAGTAAACATCATGCACCACTACACTATACAGATAACACTGGATGGCTGTGATCCTTTGTTCAGTAGTACAACAGCATATTCCTTGGAACTTTTTTTAAACAAAAACCAACATGAAATATAAAATGAAGGGAATTTATTAAAATAATGGTAGATCTGGCATTCTATTTATTAAAATAAATTCCCCAGTACAGATATTAACATAAGCAAAATGTGACTGAATCAGAATTTATCCAAACAGCATTTAGGTTTGGGGCTAGTATTAAATAATATGGTCATCTTGTGGTCAATGCACTCAGTACAATCAATGAGCTTCAAGATTAAAAGGTTGTAACAAGACAGTTGCGAGGCACAAGTGTTTATTTAAACTATTCTTTTTAAAAAAAGAATTATAATATCTTGGGAAAAGAAGATAATTCCAATACTGTTTAATCATGTATGACATGAGAATACAAAAACTTTAGAATTAACTTTCAGTTGTTTGATTAGCAATCATTCATAGTAGACACATTTCTGTTTTGCCTAATTAAATATATATTTCATAGGCAGATTTTCTATTGATTCATGACTTTACTGGTAAATTTTGATAGGCTGGTATGGATATTTCTAGGATAGAATGCCAGACCTACCATTACCAAAAAACAATGCTACCAAAAAAAGCAACATATGCTGAATATACTGTAATATAAAGAATAAATAGAAATTTTAACAATGAATGCTCAACTTGTACTTGTGCATACATTGTGGGAGAGGGAAGGATCCAGTGATTGTAGAGTCTATTCCTATCGTCAAAGGCTATATTATTAGCTGCTAGGAACCTACTCCTAGCCCAAGAAAAACTCACAATATGAGCTCTGTTCCTTGGAAACTGGAAGGATCACATAGATGGACTGATCACCTCTTTCATGCACATAGGCTCAGTTCCTTGACTACTTCACACTCATATTATTAAATTTGCTCCCCTCATAGCTATCTCCAGATAGAATTAACTTGCAGGCTACTGAGTAACTGGAGAAGAACATACTTTTGGATTGTTTAGAATGCTGCTTGCTCAGCTTGAGAGATGCTATTTCTATTTGTAAGCAGAGATAGAGAAGGACAAAGATGATGAAATTAACAGCTGACTTGCAGTCCATTCAGGTAGACTTAACATGTTTGCCACTTTATACTGGATAAAGATTTAAATATCAATATCCTTCTACAAAACTGCACAGAGTTTGGAAATGATTTACTAAAAATTAATCTGTGATCCTTTATTCATTAACATTTCAATCATTGGTTTTAAAACTTGCTGAATGGGAACAATGTTAATAGGTTGACACTTCACATTATTTCAATTCATTGTTTTTGAAAGGATAATTTTGGGGTGCTGGGGTCATTTCAGTTATTTTAATTGATTTTCTTGAAACACATTGTTAACAATTAATGCAATTTTAAAAATGATTATCTTCAAACCAAAAAATTAACACTAATGAATTAGCTTTACTAATAGTGTGACCGAAGTCTTAACTGTTGGTGTAAAGAAGCAAGACTTTGAACACCAGGATTCCATATGTTTAAAAGAAAATGAAGGTGGGGTGCAGACGGGTGGCTCTGGGCCACTCCAGGAAGCAGCGGATCAGGGCCGCAGCTACCCCATGCCACAGCCCTGATCATCCCTTTTGCCACCCCGAAAAGAGCATCAAAATACCGCTCCTTTTAGGTGTGGCAAAATGCCCACTAGTAATCCGGCGCACAGCTCTTCTTCGCCCTTTCTGGCACAGCGTGTCAGAAGCTGTGTCGGGAGAGTGTCCTGATGCCGTGCACCATGTGTAACGGTGCACAGCATCAGGACAGCGTCGGCATGGGATTGGGGTGGCTGGCGTGCAGCTGCCCCACCCCATCTCTGCCTCCAGGCCAGCCCTTTGGGCTGGTTTGCAGAGGCCCTAAGTAGAGCTTCAGATTGAATTGTCAATATTTTGTGAGTGCATGCTTTCATGCCTATACAAGGATGACCTCTCAGAAAAGTGTATTAAGGGCCCATGTGCAAAAATGCCTTCATGAGCAGGTTATATTTTATCTCATGCTTGAAGATAGCTGCCCAGCTTCTCCTCTTACACCCCAACACATCCTTTGCCAAAACAACCACACATTAAAACTGGTGCCTTTCCTCCCAGTTCCAGGTGCGATCCCTCAGTGTGACTTTCATACTGCCACTGAACATAAGTCCAGTTTATGTATTTTAGTTTGCTTGGCACAACTTCTAAGCACCTGGAAAACACTACATTTTGGTTTAGTTGTAGATCACTTTCCAGAGTCAGTTCATTATTACCCTTGGAAAGTTCAGGCGAGTTGTATTAAATGTAAGACCCACTAAGAATAATATACTATATTAACATGTGTTGAAATAATTTATTTGGAATTGTCCCCTTAAAATTTATGATTTCTACACCTCTCGTGAGACCCCAAACATTAAAAGATAACAGATTTTTAAAAAAAACTCAAAGTGGGAGAATACAGTTATTTGGTTGGCTGGTTTTGCTCACTTCCTCTGCCCCCAACCAAAGGAAAAACAAGTCTCTCCAAGCATTACCCAATTCAACAGAAACAAGAAGCACTATCTGCATACCTTCACTGGTGGCGGCATTTTTTTGAGTTTTGGTAGGTGTGTGATCTGTACTTGAACTCACGTCGGATGAGATGCTTGAGCTGCCTTTATCTGCAGAGGAGAAATGGTAGTATTAGAACACCCTTTTTCTAAAGAAAACATTCAGAGTTAATGGGGTTCCTAAATCAGATAGCAGGGTTCACTGGATAAATGTGCAAAACAGAAAAGGAGTTCTTAACAGGAACAATGAACACAGTGAAGATGTCTATGCTAAAGGTGAGGAAAATGTAATCTGAAGATCACACATGGCCTCCAGCCCATTCTTTTGTGGAAAAATAAATTCCCAGTGTCACTGAACTGGGTTTCCACAACAGCTGCATTTAACATTTAAACAAAGAGGGGATCCTCTTTTAAAAAGCAAGGTATCTCCCTTAGTAGTCTGACCCTTGCTCAGGCTACTACGACTTATTGGGTCATGTACAGTAAGAATAGAAGCATTTGTAATCTGGAAGTGAATTTAACAGTGTTGTGACTTCGTGGACGCCAATTTTCAGAGAGTCAATTTAACAAACAGGCCCCAAAATAATACAATAAGTAGTTTCAGAATAACATGCTTATAAAGATTGGAAATCAGTGTTTTATTCTTTTTGTTACAATGCCCACATAACATTTTTAAAGTCTCCTTTAGATAGAGACAATCCATGAGATCATTGCTCAGGCATAAATATTTAAATACACTGTGTGTGTGTGCTTGCATGCGTGTTGGACTCCATGTTTACACAAAGAGCAATTGTGATAGATATGAACTCAGACTTGTGACAGAGTGGTGAGAGACCACACATGCAGTTCTTCCCATTAAAAAAACAGCACAAAAACATAGGAGTTAAAACCCTTGTTTGGACTGTTTCACAGCTTCCATGATTCTGAAAATAGGAGAAGCACAGTATCAGTGGAAGAGACCCTGATTGAACACAGGACATTCAAGAGAAGTATCAACACACAACAAATAATCAAGAGGAACTACAGGAATTGCAAATTACGCATGCATTGGTATTAAGGCCTATGTTGCGATAGCTAGATCCTTATTGCTCTGGAGATAGTTTGCTATATATCTGCTTTAAAGCTTTTCCTCACATTAGTTTTGCAGCTTTGGAGCCAGTTCATCATTGCTCAGGCAAACACCAGACTCCTTGTATTGTACAGAGGGTTCAATTAAGGTCCCACCCTATACCAGGGGAACCCAGTTTCTGGAAAGGATGGTACTGGGACCTACTTTAGCTGCTCCTGATGTTATCCAAGTAGCAGGGCAGTGGTTCTGACACAAAGATGACATTGCAAAGATCCATAAGTCTCAAGGGGAAATTGGAAGCCATTTCATTGCACAGTTAAACATGAAAGTGAAAATGATCTGTAGCTTGCAGCGCAGCCTCTCCAGACCTCGGTAGGGAAGGTTAACACATACACGCCCAACATTATCACTTGTCTTCTGTTCTGTATCTATTATTTCTGATTTTATTTTGGAGATCTATACATGTTTTGTTTATCCCAGGATATTGTCTATCAATTTTTGGTAAGATCAGGAACTTTTTATACCAGATCCCCAAGTTGGTTTATTTTAATCCAGTACACAATCAGAAAGAACAGGAACAAAATCTGACACTTTTCAATCATGCACCTGTTATTTCCAATTTTATACTGGGATGAACTACAGGTAAATTTATCTGGGAAACTGATCAGAAAGAACAAAATCTGGGACTTTTTGATTTTTTTTAATCAGTCTGGATCACCCTTTGGACTTTATCACACGGGGTCTAAAGCAGACAGAACCCCGTCCCATCCCCGTCCCATTGCGGTTCCTTTGCCCGTGTGTTCACATGACGTCGCACAGAACCCCGCCCCATCCCCGTCCCATTGCGGTTCCTTTTCCTGTGTGTTCACACGACGTCGCAGAGAACCCCGTCCCAATGCAGCATCATCCCCGTTCTTTTGAATGTCGGTTTCCTGGGGAATTACATTTGCGCGACCAGAATGATACCGGAATGATGCTGCTTTCGTTCATTGCGCAGTGATGCTAGTTGCGTCTGATAGCAATTTCCATCTTGTGGGGTCTATACCGGTATAGTTCTGGATTGATTCCATACCGCTTTGAGACCCGCGTGTGATAACGTCCTTTGTTAAGTACACCATTATACCTGCAACAGTTAACAAAGTAGATGTGTTTCTGGGCATTACTCCCTTAACAGAAAATCTGGTACCAGGAGTAGAAATAACATGGAAAGAATTAGAATAGGTTCCTACTAACCTATAAACCACATAAAAGAAGTGTTCAATATATTTCAGGAAACATTTTTATCCAAAACTAACATTATGCACATGTAAAATGAAACAACCATACCAGGAAAGCTTTACATAAGTAAACAAAAATATTTTGAACCTTCTTAAGATCACTTATGACTTTTTCTTTCACCAGCTCCCACTTTTCTTATATTTTCCATTTTGATGGCCAAACTTACATGCTTTTCAACCTGCTAGGGGGTGGGCAGGCTTATTTGCTCTTCCCTTTTCTTTCTGTTTTGCTGTTCACCCATGCTCAGTAAAGGATTTTGGAGGTAACTGCTTTTTACCTTATCTGTACACAGACACACAGATTGGCACAGTAGGATTGACTAGTGCAGAATTTTGTTGTTTTCCCGCTGAAGCTTGTTTATTGCAGACACACTACTGCAACCTTACACTGAATTTCTGTTTTTTCCAGCCCTCCTTCACCATCCTCCCAGTGCTGATATTATTAAAAAGAACTTATAGCTAGACAGAAGATGAGGAGGAAAACAGAGGCTGGGAGCATAAAAAGACTTTGTAAAAATAATTTTCACTCAGAAGCTTTGTTAACTAAGGTATGACTGTATTTAATTAAAATCACAGTTGTGACTAACTAGCCATTTTGAATACAAAACAATTATTCATCATTGAACCACTATTGCCATGATAGTAACCCCTCCACACACACTTTTCCAGGCATAAAGTGCATGGGTTAGAAAGCGTTCATTCTGTCAATGATTGGATAATGGGTGAGTAACATTTCCATCAGGTGTGGGGGGACCAGGCCAGGAGAGATTATTTAATTTAAAAAACGTTCCATGCTGTGAAAAAGAATAAACCTTTCAAATGATCTAACTAGATGATAAAGTACAAAATAACCAGAAATCACACCTTATGACACAAGCATTATTCTGAAAGCACTGTAACAAGTTAACAGTCATGAATATACAAATACTATTATTTTTTGTTTTGTTTGATATTCCACCTTTTTTTCAACATGGAACCCAAGGCAGTATGCAGCATTAATTAAAAAAATAATACAGCTAAAAGTTTGATAATTAAAAAGTCAAAAACATTAAACTAGCCTATTAACATGCTAATTTAAATTACTCATTTAAAATATTCTAAAATATTTTGTCAAAAATAACAATAAGCCTAAAAGTACAGTGTACATTCAACATTAAAAAGACCTTACTGCAGAACCAGCTTATTAAAAAAAAATGCCTTAAAGGTCTGGCTGTAGGTGAAAAGAGAGCAGAGAAAGGTCCAATTAAAGGTCCTATGGAAGGGAATGTCACAGCCCAGGACCAGCTGCTGAGAAGGCCCCCTCATGTGCCCTTATTAGAAGGCCTAGGGCAGGGGCCAGCAACCTACGGCCCCCGGGCCGGTTCCGACCCAGGGCCCCTCACTTACCAACCCAGGCGGACCCCTGCCGCCACCGCCGCCGCCACCGCTGCGCGTTTTGGTTGCCGTGCAGCCGTGCGCGCCGTAACCACCATTTTGTTTTCCAAAATGGCGGCCGTGACGCGTTTGTGGCAGCGCGCGCAGCGGTGGTGGCAGCATGCGGCAGTGGGGGTTGCGCACGTGCCTCCATTCCCCCCCCGGCCCGCCAGGAGGAATGAGTTCGGGGGATCGGCCCCCGGCTCAAAAAGGTTGCCTACCCCTGGCCTAGGGACTAGTGGGATTGAGAGAAAATTCTCCCCCAAGGAGCTTAATACTTGAACAGAATCTTATAAGGGCATACAATCTTACAAACATTAGTCTTATAGGCTGAAATGCTGTGTGTCAGTTACAAATATGTAACCAAGGCCTAAATTAGTCAGGTGGCTTGGAGTGGCTTCTATCACCACAGTCTGCAACGGACCGCCACCAAGGAGCATTTTTTGTGTGCACCTTTTGTGGCTGGGTTTGGGCTGTTTTATGCGGCCGTGGTGCGGCTTTGGCCCGATCCAGGGGCATGCATCATCTGAACAACATGCCCCCGGATCGGCCAGAAGGTGGCACTTTTGGCTAGCCTGTTTCAGGCCCTAGAGTCACTAGAGTCTATTGTCACTAGAGTTACACTTTTTGTGACTGCTACATATTCATATTTCATCTATAGTCCCTAGTTTAGGGGTTAAATAGGGACCATGAAAGTCCCGTAATCCCCACTTATGAGGTAGCAGCTACTGGGATCAATGGGAGTCCATTTCCCATTGATCTGGAAGCAGCTGGCTGACAGTGTCCTTTACCTCTACCCATGAGTAATGTCTAGTGCAACAGGAAATTGTGACAGGAGCCTGTTGCACCAGAGATCACTCATGGGAGAGGGTGGTACTATCAGCCTTCCAGTTCCCGAGTGACAGGGGAACGGACCCCATTGTTCCCAGGAGCTACAGCCTGATAACTGAGGATTGGGGAACTGGGCTGGGTTTCAGTACACTGCTGTGTAGTTACAGTGTTGCGTAATACATAAGTATCATGCGGGATTCTGGCCATTATCACTATCATCATCTTCATAATCATCATCATCTTTATATTCATTTCTCACCCACCTCTCCCTGTGGATTACGGTGAGGAACAACAACAAATAAAACAGCACATAACATCAGTTAAAAGAGCATATAAAACCAACACATATTAAAATCCATCAAGAAATACTTTAAAAAACATAATTTAAAAATAATCTGGATAGGGCTGCTGGAAGAAACTGGTCTTTGCTGTTGATTTATACTCAGGCAGTGCCTTGAACTGACAAATCTCTTCTGGCAGGTCATTCCATAGTCTAAGGGCAGCCAAAGTAAATGGTCTCTGGGTAACAGCCAGCCAAGATTTGGCTAGCTGAAGTAGATGTCTCCCAGACGACTTGAGTATATAGATAGATTATATGGAAGATGGAGATCCTGTAGGGAACCTGGACTCAAACCATGTAGGGCTTTGAAAGTAATAGCCAGCAGTTTGTACTTTGCCCAGAAACTAATTAGCAGCCAGTGGAATGATTTTAATATTGGTATAATATGGTCACTCTTAGATGTACCAGTAACCAATCTGGCTGCCATGTTTTCAACTAATTTAAATTTCCAAACTTGGTATAGAGGTAGATGTTACCAGTGCATCCACTACTATGTTTAGGTCTTCCAATTCTAGGAAGGGGCACAACTGGCATAAAGGCTAAAGCTGATAATAAGCACTCCTGACTGGGCTGTCATTTGGAGTGATGGATTCAGGAGCACCCCCAAGCTGCAAATACAGTCTTTCGTGGGGAATGTAATGCCATCAAGGAGTAGTTGACACACCTCCAACCCCAGGTTAGTACCCTTGACAGTAGGCACCTCCAACTTGTCTGGATTCAGTTTCAATTCATTTTTCCTTGTCTAACTCATTACCTCCTTCAGGCATTCATTCAGAGGAGACATGCTATGCCTAGAGTTTATTACACAGGATGAATCCCAGGCAGAAACTAGATTTAAAGTGAAAACAACCCACTTTTGTGAGTTGTTTTTCACATGATGTTCAGGGTTAACCCAAACAGAAAGTAGAAAAATAGCCCATTTTGTTGACTTTCCATTTGGGTTATTTTCATGTTATTTCTCTTTCTGCCAACACATCTGAAAAACAACCCACATTTGCGGGTGTTTAGCAGATTTTTTTTAAATAAATGTTATTATATATAAAAACAAAAACATTAAAACATTCACACAAATCAGTTCAACATACAATACAATACATATTCACTCCTACAAATAATAAACATGTCCATCACATTAACTAACATATACCTACATTATCTATAAAACATCTATTGGTATAACTTAATAAATTCCTTATTCATGAAAATACACAAGTAATATCCAAGTTATCTATCCAGCTTCATTGAATCTTCTATTCTCTTCTTTCTTGCTTACTCTATAGTCTCCACATTCTCTATGCTCTCTTACTAAGTTAACAACTCTGCTACATTTTCCCTCATCCTGTTTTACCTTCCTATATTTTTCCTTCCATTCTCCTCTCTCTCCATCCTTTCTTCAACGCGTCTTTATTTCTTACCCTTCTCTAACATCCTCCCCTATCTCTCTCTTCCTTTCTACATACTCCTACCTTCATCTACATTTTCTTACCTTCTTCAACTTTCTCTCACCTTCTTCTCCATTCAACCCATTTCCATCCATACTTTAAGTCAGGGGTAGGCAACCGCGGGCTGGGTTGCTGTCCCTCAGACAATTGGGGGGCCGAAGCACCAAAAATAAAAAAATCCATAAAAAAATTAAAAAATTGTTTTTAAACAAATTTTAAAAATATGCATTCACACTCTCTCAGCCCCAGAAAAGCCATGGCAAAACCCCTGTGGAGATTTTGCCAAGAAACCCCCAAGAACAAGTAATAACAACAATAATCAATATTATTATGGTGGGCGGCGGCAGCAGGACTCAGGGGGCCTTAGGTTGCCTACCCCTGCTTTAAGTCATTCCACTCTACTTCCTTTCCAATTCTTTCATTCTAAACTTCCTTCTTATTAATACTGGTTGGCTCCTTGTAGTTTATTTGGCCTTCTTTTCTACTTCTAGTTAAGGAGAAGCTTCCTCACTTCAGCCTATCTTAAATCTTAAATCATGAAATCTCTAGTCATTATTTCATGTTCCATTTGTATTAAATTTAATATTACCACATGTCTAACATTCATATTTTTCACTGTTTACTTCCTTCGGGTGTCCTCATCTACCTTCATCTCCCCCTGCGTCAATCACATATTTTGTACTGGATCTGAGTTTTCTACAATTTTCTTTGATTAATCCTAAAAACCAATTATAGCTGCTTTTCCCCATATCTCTCCTAAATATTCTAACACTGGCTTCCATTCTTCTGTTGTTTTCTTTTTATATTCCCATCTTAAAGATTCAGTCAGTTCATCCATTTCAAACGCATCATATAATTTTTTTAACCATTCCTTTATACTTGGGATATATTTGGATTTCCATTATTGCGCTAAGGTCATTCTGGCCATTGTCACCAGGTAAAAAATAATTTTTCCATGATTTTTCTCTAATTTTTCCTCCCACATGTTAAGCAGAAAAAATTCTGGGCAAAATTGAGTCTTTATTTGAAGGATGGAACTTTAATCCAATAATTCCTTATAAATTTACATGTCCACCAACAGTGATAGAGGGTACCGGGCTTTTCTCCGCGCTTCCAACATAAATTATTTTTAATTTTATAATTTTTGATAGTTTCTCTAGTGTGAGATACCATATGAAATATAATTTGTAGTCATTCTCTCTTAGGCTCTGAGATAAAGTATATTTCAATCCTCTAGTCCAAGTATTTTCCCACTTAATCAATTTCAATGAATGTCCGATATTTTTAGCCCATAATATCATATTTTCTTTCACAATCTCTTCCTCTAGATCCCACTTCAGGAATATTGCATAAAAATTCTTAATCCATTTACTTGTGCCATTTATAATTATTTCATCAAAATCTGTGTTACTTTCACTAATTTAATGTCTCTCTTATAACGTTCTAAAATTTGTCTAAATGGGAATCAGCTTAATTTATATCCCTCTCTATTTAATTCTTCTTGAATTAAATTGTGTTTAGCAGACTTTAAAATCCTGTTTCTGCACAGGATTTGCCTCTGTGTGCCTCTGTGTGATAAACTCCCTTGTATTTTTTAAAGTATTTTAAACACTTTTATCTTTTTAATTATATTTTATTCTTTTATTTGCAATTTGTTTTAACATTTAACATAACTTAATTCTGTTTTAATGTAACAGAATTTCTACGTTTTTAATTGTACTGTTTTAATCTTGTAAGCAGCTCTAAGTCCCAGTTTTGGGGAAAGGGCAGGATATAACTACTACTACCACTACTACTACTACTACTACAATAATCTAATGCTATTATTGAAGATATAAAGAAATACATATTGGTGTCAACAACATACGGATAACAGCCTGCTTTATACTTCTGGATGATCTCTCCCAGTGATCATCAATGGCTCTTCTTCATCTTGGAGGGAACTGACCAGTGGAGTGCCACAGGGTTCTGTCCTGGGCCCAGTGCTATTCAACATCGTTATCAGTGACTTGGATGAAGGAATAGAGGGCATGCTGATCTAATGGATTCAGAGCTAATACCCCAGAGAACAGGATCAAAATTCAAAATGACTGTAATAGATTAGAAAGCTGACTGACACTAACAAAATAAATTTCAACAGGGAAAAATGCAAGGTAGTATGCTTAGGCAGAAGAATTGAAATACAGAGATACAAGATGGGGGACACCTGGCTTGACAACAGTACATGTGAAAGGGAACTAGGATTCCTAGTAGACCACACGTTGAACATGTGTCAGCAGTGTGATGTGGCAGCTAAGAAACCCAATGCAATTCTAGGATGCATCGATAGAGGTACAGTGTCTAGATTAAAGGAAGTAATGGTACCACTCTATTCTGCTTTGGCCAGACCTCACCTGGAATACTATGTCCAGTTCTGGACACCACAATTCAAAAAGGATGTTGACAAGCTGGAGCATGTCCAGAGGAGAGTGACAAAAATAGTGAAAGGTCTGGAAACCATGTCCTATGAGGAAAGACTTAGGGAGCTGGTTATGTTTAGCCTGGAGAAGAGAAGGTTAATGGAAGACATAATAGCCATGTTTAAATATCTGAAGCCATGTCACACTGGACATGGAGCAAATTTGTTTTCTGCTCCAAAAACTAGGACCCAGAGCAATGGCTTCAAACAACAGGAAAAAAGATTCCACTTCAAGATTAGGAAGAATTTTCTGACAGTAAGGCTGCTGAGGAGCAGCAATGGCCAAAAGGGTACACTCAGCTCTCTTTTGTTGCAGCAGCAGAAGTCTCCTCATGAGGCTACAAAACGGGAGGACCAGGTGTCACCCAACCAGGTGTCTCCTGGTGCAGGCCTCACCCTGTACCTTCTAGTGATGTCACTGATATTGCCACCTCATTTTCTTTACACCTAATATAAACCCCGTCCTTGGGTTCCTTGACTCCTGCGTTCCTCTCGTGGCCCCATCAGTTGTTGATAGATGAGAAAAGCAGTCGAGGTTGATTAGGGGGTGTTTTTCCCCCCCTTTTTTGGGGGATATGTTATACAGGTTTTATTGTAAGCCGCTTGGATTGTCTGGCAATAAGCGGGATACAAATAAATTTTATTATTATTTATTATTATTATTAAACAATACCCAAATAACAATAGATAAAACAACTATAATGATTAACAACATGTTAGCACAACTCCAGAAATGACTACACAACGATTCCCTGTTTCTACAAATCAGGTTTATAAAACAGAATAGTTGGCTAGTCCATCATAACCTTGCTCACACTAAGATGAAGCTTTATAGCTAACTAAATTCTACCACGTTGTTCTCACCACTATCTGGTCTTTCACTTGCGTGTTTCACTGCCTGCTGGTTTGTTAGACTTTTTAACAGGGAGGAACTTCTGAGGAATTCAAAGAAACAGAAGAAAGGGAAGGAAGAAATGGGATTATTTTTGTGCTGCCTTGCCCTACGTCACTTATGAGCTCTCCATCAGTAGCATCACTGGGAGATGTCAGACTGCAGCAGGTGATACCCGGGGGGGGGGGAGGACATCCAATTTCCTCCTCACCCTGCCCCTCCTTGCCGCAGCTCAGTTTTTCTTGGGAGAACTGAGCCGCAGAAAGGAGCTGGGCCAAGGGTGTGCACACATACACACACACCGCACCTCCTTGTCACAGTAAGGAGGGGTCGGGGTGTACAGGCTTGGTGTGGCTCCTTGTCGCGGCTTGGTTTGCCTCAGGAGAACTGGGCCATGGCAAGGAGCCGGGCTAAGCAAGACTCATGCCCCACCCCTCCTTGCCACAGCCCAGTTCTCCCCTGAGGAAAACTGAGAAGCAGCAAGGAAGGGTGGAGGGGATGCCGCAGCAAGGAGCCGGGCCAAGCACACTCACGCCCCTTTGCCCCTCCTTGCCACGGCTCAGTTTTCCTCAGGGGAGAACTGGGTCACAGCAAGGAGGGGCTGGGAAGCAGACGTGACAAGGAGGGGCAACAAGGACCCACAACAAGGAGGGGCAGAAGGCCCACCCTTTCTGGGTGGAAGCTCCTCCCCTTCCGGCCAGAAGGGCTGTCACTTCTGGCCAGAAGGCCCACCCCTGCACTGCGTGAAACCAAACCCTGGGACTCTACTGCTCTCTATACCAAATTTATTAATAAAAACTAATTTAATTACAGCAGGCCCTTGATATCTGCTGGGTTTTGGTACTAGAACCACCACCACACCCCCGGATTCAAAATCCATAAGTCTCATTATGTACAGTGGCATAGTAAAATAGTGTATTTTATATAAAATGCCAAAAAATCAAGGTTGGTTTGTTTGTTTTATTATTTGGGGATGGACAGAGAATATTTTCAAAACGTGGATGGTGGACTCTGTGGATGCAGAATCTGTAGATACGGAGGGCTGGCTGTATAATTTAAGGCCCCCGTTTATGAAGTGCCTCCAAAATGGACAAAAATACAAATATTTTACCCAATGTCAAGTTTTACATGATGCCAGGAGGTCTCTTAAACGTATCATAGCTTAGCCTTGGGTTGGGACTTCCCAGGGAGGCTGTAGCTGCTTCCTGATGGTTCTTGGGGGGAAAGCATTCACTCTCATTAATGTGCCTACAGCAAGCCTAGGGCCTATATCCAACTTCTAGTTCCAACCATAAATGCTGATTTATTCTTCAGTAATTGTTTCAAGAGGTATCTAACTGGAACTGATCTTGCATCCCATTTCCCTTTAGCCCTGAGGCCATGGTGGAAATTTGCCATGGGCTCAACAGATAGTCAAGTGCTCTAGGCTCCATAATTGAATCAGAGGGAATGCTGTGCCCTGGACTTTTCAAAGGGTCTTCTTTTAGGTTGAAAGAAACCAAATGGGAGTCTGCTTGTTTCGCTTCTGTTGTTCAAACTTCCAACAATGCCAGCCAAAGGTTATGACTGTATCTTTCTCTCCACTGCTGGTTTCATGGGAAGGGGAAGTGCACAGAATTGAGAGCTGGGTTGAAGTGTTGCATTACTAGTCAAGGGAGCTGCCTCTTCCAACTGCCCCATACCCCACAAGTGGAAAATATTATTGAAAATGCAATATAACTTTCTCCCAATATTGCATATATATAAAAGACTACTGTCAGGCAGCTTTTCAGCTCCATAAAAGCCTTGGAAAAACCTTTCCTCCAAGTCAGACTTTAAGTCCCTGAAGTGATGGTCACCATGCTCCAAGCCAAAAGAAACTGGAATGAACTCTTAAGAGCCTGGCTGATAATGCAAGAGATTTCCTTTCCAAGGTCACAAGGGGTTGGATAAACTGCTTTTCTGAAATCCAGATCCAATAAGACATGGGGGGAAAATGGCTCGTGGCTCCTGTTGTCTTGGTAGATTTCCCAACAGCTCTATGAAGATGTCCAACAGCATTGGCAGACTTCAGCTCTTCCAGCTCTGGATTTGTGGTGTTCTATTATCCCCACAATCACAAATGGTATTCAAACTTCCATGCATTTGGCAATTCTCACAACCACAGAATTCAAGATTGTGATTGCCTTGAAGTTCTTTGTTTTTACATAAAGTTTCATGCTCCTATGACTGGAAAGATACACTGGAAAGCAGGCTGGCAACAACAGGAGGTCTGGGCAAATTTATATTCCCTGAAGCCTTCCAGGGACCCCGTGGACTACCAAAAATAAAAAACTCCAAAGTGGCTGGAAGTCCACTTCTTGGTCCCATAAATGGATGATCATTTATGTTACACAGAGCAAGGAGGCTTTGCAATCTCATCAAAGAATAAATTGTTGCACCTGGAGCAAGAAATAATAAATAAATTGCTGCACTCTGGGATTTCTGGAGTTATCAGGAGCCACAAAAACATCTTTGAGGGCCACATGCAGCCTTAAAGTCACTCTTTGCCCATCCCTGTTTTAAAGTGTGTGTGAAAATGTTTGATATGATCTCCAAAGCCAGAAGAGCCTTCAGTCAAAAGTACTAACAACTAGGAGATATGGTTTCAGTGTACTGACCATCCCTTCAACTAGTAAAGGTATGGGGGGAGGGTGATCCTATGCAAAGGAAATATAAATGGATTTGCTGAATTTTATAGAATACACACTTTTGATTTTAAAATATGGATTATAAATGCTACACCTTCAATCTTGCAGCACAGAAGAGAGAAACATGTGACCTTCCAGATGTTCAAATGCAGCCTCTTTCACAACTGACTGCCGCCTAGGTCAGATGGAAGTTGTAGTCCAACAACATCTGGAGGGCTGTATGATTCCCTATCCCCGCTCTAGCAGACCTGAGACTTTAGGGTCATGAGTCACTCAAGTGTAATCAATCAACACTTTGGGTGCTCCTAATGTTATACTTATGTGGGAAATCTTCCATAGCTTAATATCTAATGTACCACACTCTTATTAAAAGTTGGTAGAAATGCCAGGACTTGATAAAAACATTGCTCTGGGGCCTCATCTGGCCCAGAGCATACCAAGTGGATATTTTCAGCCTGCTGGACCAATATCTTAAGAACATCTTCTCCACCCTTTTCCTTTTCAACATGATTGTATGAAGCACTGTCAAGATATTAAGAACAGCTGGATAACTGCTTTGTGCAGCAATGCAGCCAACACAGATGGCTTCAAATAAGGGTATACATTTTTGCACATATCATTCTGGCATGTGAGATTGAAACATTTCAAAAGTTTAGTGCAATATATTTTTTCACGTTTGGAACTTTTCTGGAAAAAATCATTTGTGAGAAAAGAAACATATTGGGCCTTTGCAGACTGCCAGAAATAGTGCACTTTAAATTGAGGCACTGTCCTGGCTCAGTGCTAGGGAATCATGGGAACTGTAATTTATTGTGGCACCAGAGCTCTCTGACAGAGAAGGCTCAATATCTCAGAAAAAAAATGCAATTCCCATGATTCTCTAGCACTGAGCCAGGGCAGTGCCTCAATTTAAAGTGCATTATTTCTGGCAGTCTGCAAAGGCCCATTTCTGTGAAAAAAATTCATTAGCATTTTTTGTGTAAAATACATTTTTGCACAGAGATGGGGGGTTTGCTCAAAAGCCAGCAAAGATAGAGTAGAGCACTAGTCTTTTCACTTTCATGAAAGACAAATCATCATCATCATCATCATCTCATGGCAGCTGATGGCTTCATCAGCCTATCAAATACATCCTTTTGTGTGGAGGATGGGATCCATAACCACCCTTATACAAATGTCTGAGCTAGCATAAGAGCCCTCTATGTAAGTGGCATACAGAAGAAGAGGAGGAAGAGGAGGAGATCCTTGTTGTCTATGCAAACATAAAAAGGGATAGTTTATGAGCCACAGATCCAGTCAGAACTTTAAACAAAAAAACCAAAAAGCACTACTAGGCAGGAGCAATAATTGGGAGATGAGAACTTTTTTAAAAAATCATCCAAAAAAAGTCAGAGCTGAATCCCATCGTTGACTTCAAGGAAGACATAGGAAGATAATAAATTATAAAGCACATAATAACTGTCCATTAACTACAAAATGTCTAACTGTGTTAGGTATGCTAACTGCTACAAAACTATTTGCGAGTACCAAACAAAATGGAAAAAGAGGGGGAAAACACACTATTTTCCACCCATGACAAATCCCATGACTATCATAATTCTGTCAAACATACTTTATGCTCATTGGATGCATTGATACAAAAAGTAGCCAGCTGGTTATTTTACTGCATGAGAGCAATTACATTCTTCCAGCCTGATTCACAATGAAGTGTTAGAGATATCCCTCCTGTCCTGCCCCATACATACATTCCATTACTACAGGTACAGCTATGGTTCAGTCCTAGAATGGCCTTTGATCAACAACAGTTGTAAGAAAATGCACACGAAGGAGTGAATGAAAATATTATTTCCCTACAGGAATTAAAGCACACCTTTTATATACGGTATATATAAAAAAGCAAAATACTGCAAATAAAAGTGCAGAAGTGATGCTGAAAACCATCACTTAGATCATTGTTCCTGTACTTATTTATATGAATTATGCAATCATTTGGACATGCAAAGCATGTGGACACACATTATCAGGAAACTCAAGACATTATGAATCTGAGGAAGCAAATCCAAACTGTGTCCCTGTAGAGTGGTAAAATATATATTACAACAATTGGCAGTTTGATGCTGCCAATTGAAGAGTTTAATTAAGTTTGCATGGATCTGATCCAGTACTTTTTAATGTAGGCACTTCATGCATTCATCTGCAATCCAGAGGCCTCATCTAGACTACATTCTGTATAACAGGGGTAGGCAACCTTTTTGAGCCGGGGGCCGGGTTGCTGTCCCTCAGACAATTGACAGGCCGAAGCACCAAAAATAAATAAATAAATGAATTAATTAAAATTAAAATTAAAAAAGAATTTAAAAATTAAAAAAAAATGCATGCACACTCTCTCAGTCCCAGAAAAGCCATGGCAAAACCCCTGTGAAGATTTTGCCAAGAAAACCCCAAGAACAAGTAATAGCAACAATAATCAATATCATCATGGGGGGGCGGCGGCGGAGGGGGGGGGCGGCAGCGGCAGGACCGGTTTGGGGCTGGTCCAAAGGCCTTGCTGGGCCGCATCCGGCCCCCGGGCCTTAGGTTGCCTACCCCTGCTGTATAACATGTTAATTTTATATCATTTATATGTTCATGTCTTTCCCCAAAAAATGTTGAGAATTGGGAATTTATGATACCTAATGAATAGGGCAGTGATAGCAAATCTTTTAGAGAGTGCCCAAACTGCAACCTAAAACTCACTTATTTATTGCAAAGTGCTGCGTCCCTCTGGCTTTTTAGTAATGAACTCTGGCAAACTCTGTGCAGGAGCAACAGGGTGTGTGCCCACTGAGAGAGCTCTGAGTGCCACCTCTGGCACGCATGCCATAGGTTCGCCACCACTGGAACCCTAAATTAGGGGCAATAAACTAACTGGACTTACTCTCTTTGGTTTTACTTCCAACATAAATAAGGTGAAGCAATCTGAATTGGATTTTTATTGGTACAGACCACCTGTTATGACATCTAAATTGATCTCCATAATTGACAGTACAGGCACTTCTTAAGAGACTACGTACCTGTACCCACACAGCGAACAGTGCTGCATTTTGGCTGCCGTGTGGCCGTGACGTGTTTGTGCATGCACAGGAGTACTGCGCATGTGCAAACGAGTCGCGGCCACCATTTTGATTTCCAAAATGGTGGCTGTGACTCATTTGCGTATGCGCAGTACTCCTACACATGCGCAAATGTGTCACGGCGCCATTTTGGAAATCAAAATGGCAGCCGCGACATGTGTGGAGGCAGCTGCAGCAGCGCGCAGGGGGGTCGCACACGTGTGAGCATGCGCGCCACCATTCCCCCCCCTCGGCCCGGCGGAGGGGAGGACTTCGGAGGACGGGCCCCAGCTCAAAAAGGTTGCCTAGCCCTGCACTAAGATATCAGATGACTGAAGCAAATGATGTAAACTTATTTGTCATTAAACCCAAAATTCACAACAGAAGCATGAGTGTTCCTCATTTATAGAAGCAAAGTCCAAGACAAGTAGAGATATACATAATACAGACAGCAGTGTGAACTGCAGGGCATGATAAGCATAAAATACGTTCAGCATATGAGGAAAAGCATTTGCTCAGCTTGAGAGAAAAACTTGCTTATCATTATATATTTATGAAAGGCTTAATGACAGATTAAAAACAAAGCACTCATATAAACATGATTTTACAATTGAAAGCTGTGTTTTTTTTTTAAAAAAAATCTGCCTATCAGGAACAGCTTTAGAGGTCACTCCCAATCTGTCCAAACAAGGCTGCCAAATGACATACAACAGAATTAACACAAAAGAACATAAGGTTATAATGCAATAAATCAGTTTTCAGACAGACAGCATAGCCAGTAGATCCACTAAAGTGATTAAACCAGACAGAGTGAGCTAGGATAATACTTTTTGGAAACAAGCATTGTGGTAATATTGCACCAACCCAGAGATGTAAAATTTCTGGAAAAAAAAATTGAAGCTGGGGAGAGGGGAGGTTGGACATTTTGAGTTGTTTTTTCCAGGAAAAAAATAAGAGGGAAATTTTAAAATGGGGGAAATACAGTATTTGCTTCCTTTGCTGATTGAAAATAAATTTATTATTATTAGGAACATAAATACATACATTCATATATCTATATCGATATCGATATCTATATCTATCTATCTATACATACATATATACAATACAATACAATACAATAATACAAGTTTTTGTTTTGCATAAAATTAGCATGTTTGCTATTAAAAATATGCCTTATTCAGACAACAGTTATGAACTGAATTCTCTTTTTGGAATATTTGTTTTGTTTTGTTACAAACAGAGTTACAAGGTCCTAAACTATAAGGAACTTCTTTGGCTTTGTCACTTGACTAGGACCAGAAAAAATACAATAAAAAGAGCAGAAGGCATCATCTTTATTAAAATTGAGAAACTTATTTTGCCTAGTCTTTCATAGTAAGAAATAGATGGTAAAGCATTCATTCCCATAAAAATAACTGAGAAAGGGATTCTAAGATCAGTAATTCCAATGATCAGATACTGCACACTGCCTTACATAAAAGACTTCCTGTTATATAATTTTTAGAAATAATAAATTTAAATATATTTATTATATATTTATATATAATATAAATATATGAGAGTAAATATTTGAACACCTGTTGATAATTTTATTCATCATTCCATAAGAAAATTTTCCAAAATCTGTTTTCCTGATTTTATTTCCTCCCTTCAATTTTTCTTGAAAAAAAAGTCTTCAGGGGAAAAAGGTTCCCCCAAAACCTTTTCAATTTTCTCTGGACCTTCATATCTCTAGGCCAATGGGAGGACGCAAAATTCATCATCCTACATTTCAAAACGCACTCAGGTCCTGATCAGAAAAAAGACAATTTAAAAATCATGCAGGGAAATGATGTCTTTATGATTATAATGGCCTGAAACAGACAGGTCGAAAAATACAGTTTCTAGCCGTGTTTGGGGTGTAGTGTTTAGATGACACACGCAACCCAAACACGGAGGCAAACCATCCCAGATCTGTGTCTTCTCCAAGGAACCGAGCCAAAAAGGAGCAGTAAAATACTGCTCCATTTGCTGGTCTGGTTCAAAACCATGGCAGCAATCCGGATCACAGCCAGGTATGTGTGGTTGCTGCAGCCCCAATACAGATCACACCGGCGTGTCTGCAGACCACGTTTTTCAGCCTATCTGTTTTGGGCCAAAGTGATTGTGATTATGAGTCATTACAATGATTCATAGAGTCATCATGCTTGCTTGGGATGTCGAGAGAGAGTGTCCATGCAGAAAAAAGGTTTAAGCCAGTGCTTCTTAAGCTATCTGATGCAGGGAACTGACAGAGCTTTTCCCCCAATGTGCCAGATACTGGCATCATATTTGAGCCCATCGACATCAACTATTTCTTTCTTTCCTAGAACCCTTCTGCAGATTGCTCATGCACTAGCACCAGGCCACCTCTTTGACTAGCACTAAAGCTATGCTGACCCCCAAAAAAGGCTGTTGGCTGAGTATACAAAGTGTATCCCTTTTGAAACATGTGTGTGTCTCTTTCCTGTCTGAGGACAATCACCCCTATGCTGGCAGAGTTAAGTGAACCTCTCAGGAAGTTCTTGAACTGTCTGGAGACATATTTGTATGTTGTAAGAGGCAATTTTATTATTTATTTATTTACATATTTTATTGAATTTATATCCCACCTTTCTCCCTAGATGAGATCCGAGGCAGCTTACAATAATTTTAAAAGATCAAACTAAAACACTAATTTACAAAAATTAAAAAAGAATTATACAATAATATAAAAAATGTGATGAAAACAGTTAAAACATAATTTCCAATAAAGATTTTGAAAAATACAGTGCACCACTTTACTCACACCATACTTCTTTATAATTAAAATCCAAAGGCGTGTCTGAATAAAAGTGTCTTCTTCTGCCAATGCAAAGAAAGCAAGGAGGGGTCAACCAGATCTTCCATGGAAGGGAGTTCCATAGACTGGGAGCAGCCATGGAGAAAGTTCTCTCCCAAGTCCTCACAGTTGAGCCTGCAAAGGTGGTGAGACTAAAGAGAAAGTCCTCTCCTGCAGATCTTAAAGCTGGCACTGGGTTGTACAAGGAGATATGGTCTTTCAGAAAGTCTCGCCCCAAGCCATGCAGGGCTTTAAAGGTCAAAACCAGCTCTTTGAATTCTTCCTGAAATGGACTGGTAGCTAATGGAGCTATTTCAATAGGTGAGTCACGTGATCTCAAAGGCAGAGATCACCTAAAAACATATGCAGCCCATTCTTGCCTTATACTAATGGCAAGAAACATGTGGCCATCTAGATGTTTCTGAATGTCAGTTTTCATCAACCTCAATCAGTCCAGCCACTGGGGAGGAATTACAAGAACTGAAGTCCAGCAACATCCTTTGAACTCTTTGTAGTTTTTTAAAGAATTTAAGAGTCTAAATCAGGGGTAGGCAACCTTTTTGAGCCGGGGGCCGGGTTGCTGTCCCTCAGACAATTGACGGGCCAAAGCACCAAAAATAAATAAATAAATAAATAAATAAATATTAAAATTAAAAAAGAATTAAAAATTTTTTAAAAATGCATGCACACTCTCTCAGCCCCAGAAAAGCCAGGCAAAACCCCTGTGAAGATTTTGCCAAGAAAACCCCAAGAACAAGTAATAACAACAATAATCAATATCATCATGGGGGGGCAGCGGCGGTGGGGGGGGCAGCGGCGGCAGGACCGGTTTGGGGCCGGTCCAAAGGCCTTGCTGGGCCGCATCCGGCCCTCGGGCCTTAGGTTGCCTACCCCTGGTCTAAATAGTAGAGACAAGATACTACGTAATTCGGCTTACCCCTAGAAGTCTGGCTTCTGAAACCTAGGCAGGAGAATTTGAAGGCCAATGGGAACTGAAGACTGACATTTGGCAGTGTATTATTCAGATACAGAATAAATTAATACCCTTTCACCAGAGAGGTCTGAGGTTTTGGCCATTTGTTTACCATAACAGAATAAATCCATTGCAAGTCAAGCTTTGTGAGTCAACTTTGCTTCCATTTGTACTCACTATCCCGGTTTGGTAACAACTTAATTGGAACTATACAGTTTTAAATCATGACTTTTTAATTTGTATATTCTAAACGATGTGGTCTTAGGAGTGTTTTTTAATGGCTTTACAGTATTGTATTTTAAGGATTGATTTTATATGTCTTTAATTGTATTTTGTATTTTAATGTGTTGTACCCTACCTCGAGTCTTCAGGAGAGGCAGGAAATAAGTTGTTGTTATTGTTGTAGTTGTTTTCAGTTGAGGATGGAAAAACTTCTCAGACATACTACCTGGCATTCAGGCCCATTATTTTCATGTCAGTGACAGAATATTGATACTAAAGATTGAATAGAGGTGCTCCTTCAGCATAAAGTGACAGCACTATCTTATTCTACTAGCACCATTTGGGGAGCAAACAGACATATCCATTCCAATGGACACAACTAGATCTCTAGCAACCATTCTGAGCTGAGTTTGTAAAACAGAATATGTTACATTATTGGCTCAGAAAGTCAAATTCTGATTTTTTTAAAGAAAGGGTTTTTAAGAGGGCCAGGTATTCCTTTAAACTGTGCTATTTTAACTGCTTTTTCATTATTTAAGTATTGTCGCCCCTCCATTCCTGTGGACTTGAGGCCCGCGTTTTTGAATATTCACAGAGGGGGCAACCTCTGTTAAAATCAATGGGGTGTCCCCCCACGGAGAGCATGGCCCATTCAAGCCTATGGGGCTTGAATATCAGCAAGTCTCTGTTTTCGGGTGTGTGTGTCTGGAATGGATCCCCCATGAAAATGGAGGGCTGACTATATGTTTTACTATTGTTAATATGCTCAGCCTTCCACATCTGCAGCTTTGACACTCACAGTTTTGATTATTCTTGAGTTCAAGGCTAATGTGTGCATGCACTCCTCCTCCTCCTTTCTCTCAGGCTTTTCCTGATCTGCCCAGGAAATGGGAAGGGATGGATCAATCCCTCCCAGCCCCTTTCCTGTGCAGATGGCAGCTTGCCTTGGCAAGGTGTGGGTGGGAATTATTCGCAATTTTTCCATATTAGTGGGGGTCATGTACCCCTAACCCCCATGAACGTGGAGGGCCGAGTGTACTTTAATTTTATGTTAAAGTTTAATTTTTGTATATTTTTAACTATGTTTTAATCATTTTTATTTGTAAGCTGCCTTATCATCATTGGGGAAAAGGAAGAGGAGGAGGAGCAGCAGTAGCAACAGCATGTCACCGTAGGGTAGGTAAAGCACATCAAACATCCCTATGTAACGCATAGGAATCCCTTTTATGGAATACTTAATGGAATGGGTGTTAGTGTTCATTGTTGGCCTTGACCTATCTGCTTTTAATGGACTATAATCTGCCTGGAATATTCAGAAAACAGTAGACTACATGCAGTAGACATTAATAAAACAATCTGAAGGCAGAACTGTAGGGGAAAGTTCAAATGGAACTCTTTGGCAATGACAGAAATATAAATGCAACTAGAGGAGTTGCTGAAATGCTGTGCAGTTCCTCTTGGCCATAAAAATGGTATATCAGTTTCCTTTGTTCCCCCTTGCATCTGTCCTAACAAACTGACCTTTAACTTGAAAACGGTCAGATATAGGAACCAGTACAAAGAAGGCGTATCAACTCTAGGCACAGACTCTCTTCCTTCATATAACAAACATTTAGGGATTGTTATTTTAGGATAAAAATGAACTCAACACACAATGCCCAAAGAAACATTTACTGTAAAAATATTTCACAGAGCTCATCCTTCTTCTAGACTATGTAAAACAGATGAATTATTTTTTTTAAAAGTCATGCTGGAGAATTCTATAATACCATCCATAAAACAGAAACATCACTTTTAGCTGTCGATAATCTAAGGAGAAAAATATGTAAAATCATAGCATGGAAATAATGTCCAGGTCTCTTCCAAATATGATTTACTTTCTCAAAAATATTTAGGTATTAGGTCAATGTTCCAGCTGTGTGAACAGGAATTTCTATTACTTATAATGAATCTCTTGAATTTTGACATTTATTGACCTGTTCTTCTGGAAAAGGACAGATGGGGAAGGGTAATTATGATGGCTAGAAACTATGAATTCCAGTAGCCCTTGGGAAGCTGTAGAAGATCTGGTCTGCTTGCATGGAAGACTGAAAGATCCTTCTGTGCTTTGCCAGACAACAGTTCCTTGATTTTGTTTACATATATGGAGAAAAGAAAAATATGAAATCTGCAAAAGAGACCTATGATGAATGGTGGGAGGAAAATAGCTTAAAGCCATTCTTTTCATACAAGCAACTTAAGTACTTTGAAGTAACACCCTCCAAGTGCTCTATTAATTTGTAACTCCATGCATAATATAATATTTCTGATTTCAATGTACGAGGGCCGATGCAGACCGGCACAAAGGGCTGGCCTGGCAGTGGAGTTGGGGTGGGGCCACTGCGTGCCAACTGCTCTGACTCCACCCTGACGCCGTCCTGAAGCCTCATGCCCGTCCGCACTGTGCATGGTATCAGGACACCCTCCTGGTGCAGCATGCGCACATGCTACACCAAAAGGGTGCAAAAGAGCCACGGTGCCAGCTCTAAGGGCGGCCTTTTGCCGCTCCCAAAAGGAGTAGCATTTTACCACTCTTTGGGGGGCGGCAAAAAGGAGGATTGGGGCTGTGGCATGTGATTGCTGGGGCCCCGATCCGCCATTTCCATGGGTGGTTCTGTGCACCCCTTTTGGGCTGTCTGCATCGGCCCTGAGTGTAAAAGCTAGTATGTGAAAAAAATCAGACAGGAAGAAAATCAACACATTTGAAATGTGGCGCTGGAGGACAGTTCTTCAGATATGGTAGACTGCTAAAAAGCCAAAAGAATAGGGACCTAGAGCAAATCAGGCCTGAACTCTTACTAGAAGCCAAAATGTTTAAACTAAGGCTATTGTACTTTGAACATATTATGAGATGACGTGACTCACTTGAAAAGATTATAATACTTGACAAAGAGCAAGACAGTAGAAAAAGAGGAAGACCACATTGCAGGTGGATTGGTTCAATTAAGGAAGGCATGGTTCTGTCTGGATCTAAGCAGGATTGTTGATGACTAGATCTCTTAGAAGTCTCTAATTCATATGGTTGCTATAAGTCAAAGTCAACTTGATGGCAAATAACAACATTTGTAGTTGAGAAATAGCAAATGTGTTCAATACAAAACCTTCCTGTCAAGTGCATGCTTAATATCATTTCTGGACAGATTTTGGTTTGCAGGACCTACTTTATGTTGCGGTTGAGCAAGTGCAGCCAACTGCAAAAGAGTGGCTCAGGAAGGAGAACATAGAACTGTGGAACAAGGTACCTCTGAGCTCATGTTCAGGCTGAGAGCTAGTTTTTAGTACTAGAACCATATGCAAATCTATTCCAGTTCTTCCCCACACCCCAGTATTCTTGCTTGCAGCAGCCTCATCTAAGATGGAGAAGCAGGCTTTTTAATCATGTCTATGGTTAAAACTATAGGGAGTTGGAAATCCTTACTGATCCTCTAGATCCCATGCTATATTCTGCTTGCCCAGGCTTTATTTTACTAAAAGGCATGTTAGTGCAGCACACACGAGTAAAGCTGCCACTTTCACCCATAACCAACATATTTTATTTATTATTTGGAAAAGCACGCATATGTTATTCTCACTGAGACATAACCAGCAGGCTTCATTTTATGCTTCATTTGTGACACTATTTGTTTTATTGAAGCCCAGATTCAAACATGAAGGACCTTCTATCCCATTTACCCTGGCTGCATGCCCGGTCTTAACTTCTCTTCCCCCCCCCTTTTTTTTTAACATGCTACTGTTTAAATGTAAACAAGGAACTCTTTGGTATAAGCCACGTGGAAGCCCAAAAGAATCATGCATCCCTTTAAGTCTAGGTTGACATCACTTAATTGCCAAATCTGCATTCCTTATGCAAGATGACCTGCTGAGTTACAAAAGCCTTGTGAGAAACTGAAGCCTTGCAGGCCATTTATACCTACTGAGATTCCACCCCACTGTTTGTCTTCTTGTCAAAGAGTATCACCCTTTGCAATTTTAGGGTAGATTTCAAAATAAGTCATTAGTTTTACTGAACTTTTTTTTATTGAACTTCTGATATGCACCCAGTGGCCCCAATCCAGGCCTCTAGCTGCACTCTTAATATGTAATGTACTGTGGGTGGGATTCCTTCACATGCATAGAGATTTAGAAATGAACAGGACCATCATTGATGTCCAAGGGATTTAATATGCATATTAGAGGTCCTGAGCCTCCAAGGAATCCATCATTGGAAAATGAGCTCCAAATTTGCAAGGCAACCAGGGCCATTGGGGCAGGAATGAACTAAATTAATAGAATCATAGGGTTGGAAGAGACCTTAAGGGTCATCAAGTCCAACCCCCTGCCATGCAGGAAGACATAATCAAAGCACCCCCAACAGATTTCCATCCAAAAATCTCTAAAGAAGAAGACTGTGCCATTCTCCAAGGGAGCATGTTATATTGGGATGACGAGTAAGACATCTTTATTTTTGAAATGTACAAAGTCTGCCTTCATTCTAGAAAGGGATTTTGCATCATAGAAAGAGTACAACACAGTACAAATAATATAAAATCTAAATATTTTAAGTAAAATTGAGAAGCATGAAACCTCTTTGAACAATGAGCTTCAAGTATAGTTTTACAAGTATAGTGTCTTCCGGTAAACTTGACTTCATATATTGCTAGGCTTGTTTCAAATAAATGTGGTACTCAAGTCACTGAAAATCATAGTCAAGGGAGGTTAATATCAGAGAAGGGTATCACACTGTTGTTGCATGCCATCAAGTCATTTTTGACTTATAGTGACTCTAAGGTGAACCTACCAGGACTATTTTTGGCAAGATTTGTTCAAAGGAGAGTTGCCTTTGCTTTCTTCTAAGGTTGAGAGTGTGTGACTTGTCCAAGATCACCCCTTGTGTTTCTATGTCCAAGCAGGATTCAAACCCTGGTCTCCAGAGTCATAGGCTAATGATGAAACCACTACACCACACTGACTTTCACTCCTAATTTTAAGTTCTAGCTCTTGTAAAGAGAGTATCACACTCCAAAGATTCTAAGCAAGAAGAACTCTGCCACAAGAAGAGCTACATATCTAGCCTCAGAGATGGGAACATTTCTTATACTCCCAATATAGATCCAGTGTAGCCATGCTCACACAGCAGTTCAAGGTGATGGCTGCTATACTATGAGAGAGAGAGAAAATACCTTTGTGAATAGCAAGAGAAGCAAAAGTCAAAACATGAAGAATGAATGAATCATAATAGAACAGGTTGGACAAACTGTAGCTGGGCTGGTGTGGCCACTTTCTGAATTTGACAAGTCCATAAATGCTCCAACTTCATTTCATTTGTTGGTTTTCTTTGTTTTAATCCTTTTTAAAAGCTTATATCTTTGTTGTTAAATATAGAAAATGCATTTCTATGCACTCTTCCTAGGTGGGGTAGGTATATATCATTCTGAAACTAATTTAAATCATTCCTACAAGAAATTACTGATTTGTTGTGTATACATCCTACTGAATAGGAATGGACCTTATCTCTGACAAGAAAAATATGGGTATTACTGTCAAAAGCAGTCCCACTAAATCAATGGAATTTACATCAACATTGATCTGTCAAATTCCTATTAATTCAATTGTTCTGCGGCAGTTGAAACTAACAATTAGAGTCAAGATAAAAAGAAAGCTTTTATTGTGACTATAATAAAGCCAGGAACACAAATGAGTGTTGAAGGTGAGGGACACAAGCTTTATAAGTCTATAAAGACTCAATAATTGAATACCTTTCCATGGTAAAAACTAGGAGCACTCCACTCCAGATACGATGAGAGGGCTTCATGTACAAGTCCTACACACATTATATGAAGTGCATGGTGGAGGAACTAGGAGATGCTCAGTTTTTCAGAAGGGGGAAATGGCCAGACATATTTCTCAGAAGCAAGTTTATGAATAATTACAGTAATCCCTACATTAGTACTTCAGATTGGCTTTCAAACACAGAACATTTATTTTAAGATTAAAAGTATACACTTCAAGACATCTATGTTTATTTGAAACATTCATGAAATCTTTCATAATGCTTTAGTCTTACATCCACATCAACAAAATCCATACGCTGACCATTCCTAACTAAATTATTCCTAGCTACAATTACTTACTTGTCTGCATGGGTGGTAAAACCTTTAACAGAGCCTCTGTTTAAAAAGTAAAGTTATGGGGGGCAGGAATTATGGTGCTTATGCTCAAGTATACAGTCATTTGTAATTTGAAAATGAAAGAACCACAAAACAAAGTACAAATAAAAGGGAGAAAAATAGTATTAAATTAGTTGAGTAATCCTAAATATGAAAAAGCCTTTTGCATATGCAACATTCACCTTTTTCCTTCCTTTGCAGCACAATCAAATGAAATGCACAAGTTTCCAATTAACCAAAGTCTCCCATTTCACCTGAACCAAGAAACTATGTTTACTAGTACTGGTGCAAGCCAGAATCTTGGGCCATGATATTCAGTTTGGTATGATATTCAGACATGCCTCAAAACAAAAGGGAAAGGGCTGCATGTGGGAGCAAATGGTTCATTCCTATCTTCACTTACAAAAATCAAGATTGCTTGAACTCAGCCACAGTGCCTTGACAGGCCCAGCATGCAAGGTGGTTAAAGCCTTCATTATTTAGTTAAAAGAATTTAAGAAATCTACTACCCCTTGGAGGTGTACAAAAAGCTTAACATTGCTTCTTTCCTCCCCTAGTTCAATAAAACTCCTACTCACTTTAGCGTCTCATAGGGAGTCCTCACACCTCATTGCTATATCACAACCATCCACAAACGCCACCCTGCTCAAGTGCCCGGGCTTTTATACACACCAAGGGTACAGCAGCCTCTTTTAAACCAATTAAAATAAAACAACCTTACTTAAGGTAGGGGATTCTTAAAAGGCCAACCACAAGTCTCGGCTTAAGCCTTACAGCATTCTATAGACCATCTTTTCAAAAAGCTGGAAGAGGATGCCTATATACACCTACCAAAAGAAAATATGCAGCAGGATACAGTACAGCACATACAAGGAGGGTGAGCAAAATAAAAGGAAGTCAAGATGCCTGCTTACATGACTACAGCAGATCACAGGGTTTCAACTAATCTTGCATATAAGGCTTTCATGAACTTTCATGGGAGCATGAGGTCAGTCAGGCCCTTGGTCCCTCTATCCCACTACTGCCTATTCTAGCTAAGGTGTCAGGGCTTTCACAGGCTTCATAATGGAATTCCTTTTAGCTATAAAAGGCAAGGATTGAACCTGAAACTTTGTACATACAATGCTACCTACCCAAGGAAATGGGAAAAGATGTTTTTTTTTTCTTTTTTGACTGCAACACCATTCTCTGCATACTCCTATCCCAATCCTCCATGTATCCATGTCCCAATAGTGTCAGACAAAGAAGTCAAAACAGGGCCATACAAGCAGAGATTAAGGAGAAAGAAAGAAAAGATCCGGGAGAGAAGACTTGCAAAGATATAGTAAAAAACAAAACACCCCCCCCCCCCGAATTTCAAGTCATTGAGGACCCAGGTAGAATGTGTGGATACACAATAAGACTACCGTAACTTGCCATGCAGGTATTTATCTACTGTTGTACATGGCTAAAATGGGGACAGAAATACAGGTACCAATATAATCTCCTCTCCCCTGACTGACTCTGCATACCCAGCATTTCCTGACTACCGTGTGCTGAATATCTTGGCCTGTGTCATGCCCTCCAATCATGTTGCATTGAACATTGTTGCAAAACTCTTGGGTTCATGAGCCCTTGTACTCAACATACTAGTTTGAGAGCCCCATTCTGATTTTCACATTGAAAATGTAAAGGTCTGAAATGCTGTGGAACACAAGGAGCCACTTAACGGGAATGGTTCACATGCACACCCTCATCCCAATGCATTTAGCTGCACCAACAACTAGTCAAATAGAGGCATAAGATTCATTTCTTAGACTATTGTACATGCATACTTGGTGTGCCTGAATAAGGGGGGGGGGGGGTGTCTAGGCATCAAGAGAGGTTCTGACCCAGTGTAGATATCATGTCCAAACCATGTTTTTGCTATCTTGATTAGGCAAATGGCTAGCCTTGCTATGAGGTAAAGAGTGGGACATCCCTCAGGTGACAGATGTTGAGGAAGAGAATAAGATCTGAAAGACCAACACTATGTGTGCCAAGCATTCTCCCACAAGTCCCTAAGGACCTTATCACACGGGGCTCAATGCAGACAGAATCCAAACGAAATCCCGACCTAATACGTATTATTTTTCCGTGCGTCCACACGACGTCGCACAGAACCCTGACAGAACCCCGGCAGAATGTGCGAAGAACCGAGATCTTTTGTATTTCGGTTTCTTGAGGAATTGCAAT
>CM034706.1:113062978-113083456 GCA_020142125.1 Phrynosoma platyrhinos
CACTTGTGTGTGAATGGCAAATACGGTTCCCGGGAGCACTTTCCTTAATTGCTCAATGATGCTAGTTGCGTCTGATAACCATTTGCGTATTGTGGGGTTTCTTTCGGTTTATTACTGGATTTATTCTTATTTCACTTTATTATCACTTTGTGGCCCACGTGTGATAAGGTCCTAAGACAGCCTGCCACCCTTTTGTATGTTGGAGGATTCTGTCACGTGGCCAGTACGGCACTGACTGTTCATTGCTACTGTTGTTGACTGCCAACATTGCCTGTGTTGATTGGCTTTTACACATGGAATCACGGAGAATGGCATTTTGTCTTTTATCTCAGGAGACTAAAAATCTTGAGTCAGCTCAGATTAGGTTCACAAGCCCCTTCTCCTTAGAAACTAAAATGGCATCCAGGACATGCCAAGCTGGAGAAGAATCATCCAACTTGGATATCTTTTCTACTCAAAAACACCCACATCTTTGGCTTATCTTGCAGCCCAAGTATTCTAAAGATACAAAAACTGAACTACTTTGGCAGGGCGTGTACATCTTTAGCATCTATTTTCAGTTGAGATTTGAGAAGGGCAAGTCACATCAATTTAAGAATGGCAGACAGGATTTCCTCTCAAGTTTAAAATAAAGGCTCAAGTGGATTTTGAGTTGAGACTGGTGTCATTTGCACTTACTAGTTATACTGTGCTAGGATTGTTCACTTCTTTTTTAGGACACCACAGATGTTGCTATTAAGCATGCTACCAAACAAACATTTGCCCACACACTCTATTATAACCATCCTGGATAGGCCAAAAGAAGCCAGTGTTTTGTTTTCAATGCTCAGATTGCCATTCCAGTTTTAAAGATGGCATGCCATCCAAAAGCAAAGAACAGGGAAGTTAGCTGCCTGATCTCTCATTGTTTGAGGAGCAAGAAATCAATTTTTTTTTCTCAAGCCTAATATTTTTCCAGTTGAATTATGACACTACTCAGTTTTTCTCTGTAAAAGATGACATTTCCTCAGGGCTAAGTTTATTTATTTATTTATTTATTTAGTATGCTGCCTTTCTCTCAGAATGGGACCCAAGACAGCTTACAGAAGAAATCAGTTAAAACCTGATACATTAATACTGTCACAGTTAAAACAGTATCAAATTAAATTTAAAAAGTAAAACATTATTTTCAAAACATGCAAAAATTAAAAATAAATAAACAAAGCACACACCCAAATATGAAGCCTCTCTGAGAGCAAATACATATTAAAATCCCTGCCAGTGAAAGGAAAGCAGGGAGGAGGCCAGCCTAGGGCCTTTGCAGACTTCCAGAAATAGTACAAATTGAGTCCACTTTAAGGATTAGGGTTAGTGCTAGGGGATCATGGGGATTTTTTTTTCTGAGACATTGAGCCTTCTCTGTCAGAGAGCTCTGGTGCCACAATAAAATACAGTTCCTATGATTCCCTAACCCTAATCCTAAAAGCGGACTCAATCTGCACTATTTCTATCAGTCTGCAAAGGCTGTTAGTCTCCCATCGAAGGACATTCCAGAGGATGGAAGCAGCCAGTAAGAAATCTCTCTCTTGTGTCCTCACCAAGTGAGCCTGTGATAGTGGTGGAAGTGAGAGAAAGCTTTCCCCTGTAGACATTAGGACCCCTACATTTTTGTATGGGGAGATAAGGTCTTTCAGAACCAAAGACACATATAAAATTGAGAAAGCAAGAGTGCATTAGTTTATATGCATTTTTCCCAGCAAGAAACGTTGCATCCAACAACTGTGGGTCTAATTCAGAGATCACTCATTGAACAGCAAGACAGGTATGAGCAGTATCTAATTCACATTTACATATATAATACAATGTGTTGAAGTGGTTTGAGTGTTGGACTGACTCTGGAAAACAGGGTTCAAATTCCCACACAGGAGCTTATCGCACCGCTAAATAAAGCTTCTTACTTCTCCCGACCTCAATCTTAACTCGGGCGGCATCCGGATACTATCACAGGAATTTTGCTGACGAATCCGCTGCCCACGTCCAGCCTAAATCCCAGAGGTGCTCCAGCAGCCATTTTCTTAAGTGAGAAAAGTCCCGCTTTCGAAAAGAGGCATGCTGAGCACCCCTGGAACCCAGGCTCAATGTGGGCTGGATGCGGGTGGTGGATTTGGCGGCAAAATCCCTATGATAGTATCCAGATGCTGCCTGCATTAAGACTGAAGTCAAGAGAGGTAAGAAGATTTATTTTAGCAGTGTGATAAGCTCCTGCCATGAAACCGCACTGGGTGCTCTTGGGCAAGTCATACTCTCTCAGCTTCAGGGGATAGCAATTGCAAACCTCCTCTAAAGAAACCTGTTAAGAAAACCTTGTTCACCTTTTAAGTCAGAAACAACTTGAAGACACAACAACAACAAACATTACAACCACACTTACAATATTAAAGGTGAGCCACCTTCAACAAAATATGGCACCCTCCTACAAAGGGCATTCCTGATCAGAATTTCTTCCATTTCCCCTAAGCTGCATATTTGACTTTTTCTATACTCATTCAATTGTTCTTGCCCAGGTATCACTCTACTTTGAGGCAGGGAACATTCACAGGGTCAATTTTCTGCTCCTGGGACCTTGGAGCCAACTACACAAGATGGCTAAAAATGCCAAATAATAATAATAATAATAATAATAATAATAATAATAATAATAATAATAACAACAACAACAACAACCACCACCACCACCACCACCACCACCACCACCCAGGTGTCCACTTTTGTTTTTGAAAAATAGATTTTTACATACATGTTAAACAATGCACACAACCAGGCAACCTATTTTAAAAGGCGAATTGCTACTCCTGAAGGCTTCCAGGCCAGGCAGTTTGCCTTCTCTGTTATAAATGTGGCAGCTCTGAGAATATAGATGGAGCTGGGGCTGAAAAGCACCCTGAAGTGTTACATATAACCCCAGGCACACACTTTATTATTGCATTATTACTGAGTATGTTCAGTCCTAGTTGGGCTGGGGTGGATATCCCCTTAGGATTTCTTCCCCTACTATTTTTTGAGGGACAATATAATGGCTTAAACACTCTGAAGGCACAAGATCTTGGAAACTAGGCAAGGTCAGAACTGTTTAGTATTGGAAAAGAAGACTGCCAAGCAATAAGAGTGGCTGTAGAATATATTACAGAGGAAAGAAATGGCAAGCCATCTCTGAGTATCCCTTGCCTTTAAAAAAAAAACAAACTACAGTATATGAAAGGCACAGACACACACCTCTGCAAACCTTACGGTTCTCTTGGGCATTCCAATACATCCATCTTGCCACTCAGGGTATATCCACACTGCATAAATAAACACGTTTGACACTGCTTGAACTGTCATGTCTCAATACTATGGAATTCTGGGATTTGTAGTTTTGTGAGATATTTAGCCTTCTCTGTCAGAGAGCTCTGGTTCCCCACCACACTACAAATCCCAGGATTCCATAGCATTGAGCCATAGAACTTAAAGTGGGGTCAAACTGCTTTATTTCTGCAATGTGGCAGCAACTTGTCACACAATGTTAGTTCACGTCTTTTTAACACCCATCATCTGAATCCACTATTTGACACAGGTACAATATCAAAATCCACTTTCTCATCAAAACTATGGAGCCAACAGATTGCAGACAATTCAAGTTTTCCTGTGGAGGAGCTATACTCTTACATACCATTTCTCAATCAGATTCTGGGGGAAGGGAAGGATAAATTCTCAGATTTCATCTGCAGAGCATGTACAGATTTTCCCATTATTTAGAGAAGTTATAAGAGAATCATTTCTTGTGAAGCCTTTCCAAGCTAAAATGTAAAGCATTAGGAATATATGCACATTGAAGGTGCTAAAAGAACATCTTTTGAAGAACTTACTAAAAGAGCAGGCTGCAATAAAAAAAGGAAGGAAGGAAGGAAGGAGTCTAAAAGTGGAAATGGGTCTGGTATCTATTAAAGAGATGCTTCCAGTGTTATGGATCTCTTAAACAGTGGTGTCATGCAAAGACATGGCTAGCAGTGTAAAAATGGGAGAAGCTGGGCACAGTTATCACTATAGTAACCATAGGATGTGGGTGTGAAAGTGAGCTTGTTGTTGTTGTGCCATGTTTTACTTATGGCAATCTTCTTTCTTCTTTTTTTACTTATGACAATCAGTCATCGTTTTTTTTTTACTTAGGACAATCCTAAGGCAAAACGATCATAGGGTTTTCTTGGCAGGTTTCTTCAGAGGGGGTGTGCTATTCCCATCCTCTGAGGCTGAGAGAATATGGCTTGTGCAAGGTCACCCAGTGGGTTTTTATTCCCAAGTGGGGAATCAAACCCTGGTCTCTGTAGTCCAATGCTCAAACCTCTATACCACACTGGCTCTTGAGGGAAATCCAAACCCAACATTCTTTAGAGTCCTGTGCCTCTCCATGGTCTGCCACCTTGACTTGGCTCTCCTTGGCCTTTTTTCCTTGTGACAATGATAGCTAGAAGCCTCTCCTTTTCTTTTTAGAGAGAGAGAAATGAGAGCTTTAAGATACAATTTTTAATGCAGGATTAATGACACTGTGGGGCCGAACAGACAGGCAGGAAAACACGGCTGTCCACACCAGCCACTCCCAAGGCAGCCAGAATGTGCACAGCCTGACCACATGGTGTGGTGTCAAGCTGAGCTTCTGGGTAATTTTTTTGTCACCTCCCCACCATGCATACACACCATCACACAAATAGTGCCGGCAACTCCCTGCTGTCTCCCTGCTGTCTCCCTGCCACTGGATGGCTGCCCTTTTGATTGGCCACACAGTCGCACCTGTGATCCTAGGTGTGCCCAGTAAAACACTTGCAAATTATGCCCCCTCTGCATGTCCCCTTCACTCCTTGCCCCCCCTTGGACTGTTTGGTTTGTGCATGTGGTACTTATATCCTTATATCTCACTTTTATTTGCCCCGATCACTTGGGTATGCTGGCTCCATCTTTTTTTAATGCACACCTGCATTGATGCATTTATATATGCAGCTTTAGGGTTAGGGTTATGGTTAGGGTTAGGATGGGTCACTCCTTCAGAACTGCTCTCGTGTCGGGGCATTTATATGCCGGGATAAAGATGTACATTTTCCAGGCTAAGTTGGAATATCCCAGCTTCTTTTTGCTCCAGTTTTTAGCCCCAGAACACGCCTTCAATCTGGTTTCTGCCTGCTCTGAAGGCATGTGTGCCACCTTCAAAGTGCATGGAAACTACTTTATTTGGCCCATGTGTTTCACCCTTGTTTTTATCTGGACTCACAGTAACAAAAGATGGAAATCAAGTGATGGGTGATTAAAGAGTGAAAAGTGGGTGTCATAGTTTTTGCCTCCTATCTATTTCCTTGGCAGAGGGCACAAAAAGCAAGAAGAGTATTCAAGTTGGAAAGGCACAGATTCACAGAGCTAGGAAAAGTTAATTTTTGGAGCATTATTTCTAGAATACCTGAGGCAGCATGGAGAAGGGTACTAATTTTAGAGAGATAAGAACAGTATCATTCATGATCCATGATGAGATCAATAAGAAAAAGAGGGTGCTGTGTGGCATGAACTTAAAAATGTTGAGGAAGCATTTAGTAGCCAGCCAGGCACAACCCTGTCCTTGCTCCATGCTTTTTTAGACTACACAATTATAGCACTTTGACACTACTTTAACTGCTGTGGCAACATCCTGTGGGATCTGGTTGAGGGATTGGCACTGGCACCTCATCAAATTATAAATTCCATAGGATGATGCCATGGCAGTTAAAGTGGTAGCAAACTGTACATTGTGAAACAGACCCAGGTACAATCAGAAATATTCCCATTGTTGTATTGATAAACTAACCATAGAACCCTGTTTTCATACTCCATAACCCTAACAATCACATAGCTGGTTCACATTAAACACCTAAAAAGAGACTTTGGCTGCATGTACAATATAGAAATAATGCAGTCTGGCACCATTTGTCATGGCTCCATCCTACAGAATCCTGGGATTTGTAGTTTCGTGAGGCACCAGCGCAGACTTTGGCAGACAAGGCTAAAGACCTTGTAAAACTACTGTGTAGTCAGAAGCCTCCAACTGGCTGTGACAGCTATTATATAATATATTTCCTATAATATAGGTATGCTTATATCAGAGAGGGACAAAAAAATTGCCAAGGAGTGAAGAGGAGAACAAGTGAGTAAATGATGATGGGGAGCAGATAAGGAGGCTCCAAAGGGGGCTTTAGGCAACATTAAGGCACAGGACTCCACTGCAGCCTCCTCTCCGTGATACCATCACCACCTGTTCATTTACCCTCTTTTACAACCTCACTGAAAAGTGCTTGTTCTTCTGTGTGTCCGGTGAATAACCAACAGGTATTACAACCAACTGGAGGTTTCTAACCATAAAACAGTTTAGGACTCATCAGATTTCTCTCATGAACAGGACTACAAATCTCACTTGCTATAGAAATGTTGATTATCACTGCTCTTTTGAAAGGATGATTTTGTCACATACTGTTGTGCAAGGGGATAATTTAATTTTTATTATAGCACTTTGGAGATCAATCTCATCCCACTGGAATGACTGGAACAACTGGTTGACTTGTCTAAAGAAATGCTGTTTTTAACATAATTTTCAACTCATCATGTCTAGAGGTATTTAGCTCAGAAGTTTCAGAAACGATTATAGAGGTTAAATAACTATATTTTTGTCTCTTGTCATAATTGACAAATTACTCTCTTTTCTTATCACTGCTATAAATAATCCTGAATTTACAAAACTCCTTTACAAACCCATATTTTAGAAGGTCATTTTCCATTTAGAACTTTAATTGTGGCCCAGCAGAATTATTTTAAATATATAATGGCTATCATTTTATACACAATTTACTAATCTGGCTTTTGAGGTTATTTCACTCCCAGCTGTGATTCATTCCTACAGTACTTCATACCATATGAGCATACCCTCTCTGTCCCAATCAGGCATTAATCCTCTATGGTCCTAGTTTTTTAGTTGCTTGTAAAATGACTCTCTTTCTCCTCATTTCCACCTTTTTTTATCAGCTTACTTCAATTGCTAGAAACTGATTTCAAAATGCAAAAGTAGTTTGCACTCAGTGAACTGAGATGGAGAGGATAGAGCAGGGGTTGTCAACCTATGGCCCATGGGCCGCACCCGGCCCACCGACCCCCGTCAACCAGCCCTTGCCAACCCCCACCGCCGCCGCTGACTACCGCCGATAACCCCCGCCACCGCCAAAATGGCGGCCACGACTCATTTGCACATGTGCAGTACTCCTGCGCATGCGCAAATGAGCTGCGGCCGCCATTTTGGAAAACAAAATGGCAGCCGCAACTCGGCGCATGCACAAATGAGTCGCAGCCACCATTTTGTTTTCCACAGGAGTACTGCGAATGCGCAAAATGAGTTGTGGCCGCCATTTTGGCAAACAAAATGGCGGCCACAACGCATGCAGTGGCAGTGCGGTGGCAGCGCGCGCAGCGGCGGCAATGGCAGTGGCGGTGATGGTGGTGGCGGGGGCTGCGCGCATGCGGAAGAGCTGGGGGGGGACCAGCGACTGGCCCCAGGTAAGTAAATCTTGCCGACCCCTGAGATAGTGAGAAGAGAGAAGAATTTTGCCCTTTCCAGTAGGTTCTGGCAAAGGCAAACTGCTGCAACCTCTCTTAGCTTATCTGTTCTTTCTCATTAATAACTTTGTCATCTTGATCACTCTCTGATGTTGCTTGGCCCCATATATCCCAGTTTTCATTTGCAATATGCTGTATGAGAAGGTTACAGTTAACAAAGTGTAGTGTCATTCAGTGGAAGGTGTCCATGAAAGCAGTATCAGTGATCAAAACTGACAGTTTGTCAGAAAATTCTAGTTACTGCAGTTCCAACATTGTATGTTCATGGTACTATTATACAAAATATACACTTGTCATACACATATCATACCCCTGAAATTCAAATTCTTGACCAGATAGATGGGTGATAAACCCACACCGCAGCTTTTAGAGCTCCTGGTGAACTGTAACAACTGACAACTTTTTCAACTTTCTCTTCTCATACTAGGGAAAAATATATTCATTTTTACTAAGCATCACACTGGGAAATATCCCCAACCTCTGTCTTCCTTTAGGAACAGAAAGATTAAGCATTAGCCGGAGGCAAAAACACATTCACAAGAGGGAGAGAAGTTATCAGTGTGCTAACTTCCACTGCGAAGACCTTATCTTACAAACCATGGGGAGACAAATGTCATATGATTTATGACACTACCCTGGACACATTTGTGCTGCAGGAGACAAGAATTTCCTGTTTCAACCCCAAACTGAGCAAGCATTTCCTTCTTCTTCTCCTCCCTAGAAAGATTTACTAGGCATGCCACCTATTACATGGCCACTGCAGAGTCAATGCAATAATGTCTCTGTGCCACAGCAGATATGTCCACGTTAAATACCTGGATATATACTTCTGTTCTTCTTTGATAAATTAGTGCATGAAATGTCTCTGTACATAGCTAACCTTGATCAAGTATTCTTTATTGGACCAGACCTTTGAGTTAGGAGTTTGCAGTTCTAAACAGAAAGGGAGGGGAGTGAGAAAAAAGAAATCTTCATTATGCACCTTCAGCTTCAATATGCACCTTCATAGCTAACTCTTGCTTTACTTTACTTTATTGAAGGGGTAGGCAACTTGGTACCCTCCTGAACAGATTTTTTTTTTGCCAAATATATTTCAGACATGTTACATTTTCCCCAATAACTTGCATGTTACCTGACTTTGCTTTGTTCTTTTTAATGCTGCAGGTTAGAAGAAATACCCTATTAATAAATTGCTGGGGTTTGGGCTTGTTGGTCAGTTTAGTCATATTTTCAACCAATTGAATTGCTTAGGAAGCATATAGTTAAACCAATTTAAACACATTTAAAACATAATTTAAAAGAGAAAAGTACAGCACTCTAAATTGGAACTTTAAAAAAAATTCCCCAATTGGCAAAGGAGTCAGACAAGGCTGCATCCTATCACCCTACGTGTTCAACTTATGTGCAGAACATATTGTAAGGAAAGCAGGCTTGGACATGGAAGAGGGAGGAGTGAAAATAGGAGGAAGAAATATCAACAATCTGAGATATATTGATGACACCATAATAATACCAGAAAACCTCACAGACCTGGAATAACTACTAAGGAAGATCAAATTAGAAAGTGCAAAGGCAGGCTTACTGTTGAACATAAAGAAAACAAAAATAATGACCACAGAGAACCTATGCATATTCAAACTAGACAATGAGGAACTAGAAATAGTAAAAGAGTTCTCATACCTGGGATCAAACATTGATTGGAATGGGGACTGCAGCCAGGAAATCAGAAGAAGATCAAGAATGGGGAGGGTGGCTATGAAAGAACTAGAAAAGATTCTAAAATGCAAAGACATACAACTCAGCACAAAAGTCAGAATCATACAAGCCATCATATCCCTATTACTATGTATGGATGTGAGAGCTGGACAGTCAGGAAAGAAGACAGGAGGAGCATCACCATGGGTTGAGATCAACGCGAAGGCAGGTAACAAAAAACAACAGAATTTATGTTTATTTTTAAAAAATTAACTTTTGTAAAATAAAATTTTAGCTGAATTTTGTTTTTCATGTTCCGCAAATTTTAGTGGAACTTTGTTGTGCCAGCTGTTTTGGGTCCCATGCCAAGAGAAAGGAAGGAAATTAATTGATTGACTGCTTGATACTTTGGAAACATCAGTAATTTCTATAAAAACAGGTGCTATAAAATTTTCTTTAGTCTACTTTTATACAAAGTAATCAAATGATTGCATGATCTGTTTCCCAAATAAAGAAGCACTGGGACATGGGGGGCAGATCCTGGGGGGGCACACTCATTTCTCCAGATTTCCAGCCTCTGAATGATCTCTACAAGTGAGTATGTTTCCAGAATTTTAGTTGCTGGGTAAAAACACAGTTAAGTAGAGACCTTTCTCCAGAATACCAATAAAGATGGATGAGTTTAATTCTTCCATGCTAAAATAATATTCTTTTGGAATTTTTGTTTCATTTCAGCCAAGTTAAATATGCAGTAATTGAGATAAAGGATGTGTTTGTCTAAACAGACTGCCCACCTGTTCTTTTAATGAGTTGCTAGCTGCAGTAGTATCAAAAACCGGTGCTTGATTAATGTTAGAACCTTTTTTTTAAAAAAATTGACTTTTTAAGCTATCCTACAATTACACCTATGCTGTTGTTAACTGCTGTCAAGTTGACTTTGACTCATGGTGACCTCATGAATGAGAGACCTACAAATCATCCTATCATCAACAGCCCTGCTCAGCTCTTTCAGATTCAGGGCTGTGGCTTCCTTGATAACTCTATATACCTCTATAATGTCTTCCTCCTGCCTTTTGTCTTACCAAGCATTATTGTTTTTTTTTCTAGAGAGTCATGCCTTCTCACGATGTGTCCAAAGTACAATAGCCTCAGTTTAGTCATCTAAACTTCTAGGGCTTCTGGAGAGAGGTCTGTAACCTATTCATTTTGTCTTTTTAACAATCCATGGTATCTGTATAACTCTTCTCTAGTACCACATTTTTACCTTTACTGAAGAATCCACAGTTTTAGAAAGGAAAGTGAAAGCCACTCTTAAAGCACTAGGGAGTAATAAATTACCAGGAGCAGATGGCATGCAAATAGAGCTTGTTTCAAGCTACATAGACAGAATCCATTCAACTACTAACTAAAATCTGCCAACAAATACGGAAAACAAAACAATTGCCCACATATTGAAAATAATATGCATTCCAATCTCCAAGAAAGAGAGGAACAGAGATTTCAGTAACCATTGGACCACTGCATTAATCTCCCATGCAAGCAAAGTGATGCTCAAAATTTTTTTAAAAAGACATTTCTTGTATGTGAAGAAACAAATTCCAGATGTCCAAGCTGGGTTCAGCAAAGAAAGAGGCATTATGGATCTATTACAAACATGCATTGGATTATGGAATGCACCAAGAATTTAAAAAGAAAATCAGCCTGCGCTTTATAGATTACAGTAAAGCCTGTGAACCTTTTATAGACTGAATGCCCAAACTGCAACCCAAAACCCACTTATTTATCGCAAAGTGCCGCGTCCCTCTGGCTTTCTAGTAACGAACTCTGGCGAACTCTGTGCTGGGGTGACAGTGCACGTGCCCACAGAAAGGGCTCTGAGTGCCACCTCTGGCACACGTGCCAGAGGTTTGCCACCACAGGCCTATGGTATGAGTGGAATCAGGCATAATAATAATAATAATAATAATAATAATAATAATAATAAGAAGAAGAAGAAGAAGAAGAAGAAGAAGAAGAAGTTTTTATCCCACCCCTCTGTGTAACATAACTGGGGCAGCTTACAACATTAAAATATACATTCCATATCCCACAACCCCATTCACCCCTTAAAATACTATTAAACAGTTGACAATTTAAAACCATGACATTCTTTGTTCTGTTTTTTTTTTCTTCCTACACCTTTCTCCTCCCAGATAGCTTCTTTGCCTGTATGTATTATACTGTCTTTATATTCAGGAGATACCATTAACTGAATTTTGACCATCATCTATGACCCAAGCAACTAATGTTTATAGCACTGTACAGGAAGCACTGTGTGAATGCGCCCTTCTGCATGTTCATGATGTTGGACTACAAGGTAGAATGGTTTGTTCATACTTGTTATTTTTCACTGTATAGACTCATGTTGGTGAAACAATGGCATGCGTGCCCCCTCTGGTATGCGAAGCCATGTCAGAGGGCACGCGGTGGCCACAGAAAGGAGGGGTGGTAAGCGCATACAGACCTGAAGCTGCAACAATGAAGGACAGTGCACAGCCCTTCTGGGTGGAGATCCTGCCCCTGAGGCACCTTCTCCTCCTCCACCACCCAGACTCCAGATTGGGGAGGTGTGTGTGGTGTGTGCCTTCAAGTCATTTCTGGTGACCCTAAGGCAAGTTTCTTCAGTGGAGGCAGCCTGGCCTGGGAGAGGGAGGGTGGGTGTCTGTCAGGCCGGAGTCCTCCCGGTCAAGCTTACCTTGCAGCTCCTGCCTGGACACATCCACTGTGCCCCAGAGGCAGGGCAGGGAGGCTGAGCGGGTGCTCATCTATGGCAATTGGTCTGGGGAAGTGCTGGTGGCTAGGATCAAGTGGGCAGCAGCAGAGGTCCCGTGAGCTGGTTCAAACGGCATGGCCCTGGTGCTTGGTATCCTCCCCTTCTAGGATGTGGGGCAGCCCAGAGAGCAGCACGTGCCCACAAATGCCCTTGCAACAGGGAGCCTGACTAGAGGACCTCAGGAGATCCTCCCAGGACCCCGAGCGTAAGCGGTGAAAGAGGCCTCCTGGCCCTTTAAGGGAGGGATGCAGGATGGAGGGGTTTCCTTGCACGAAGCCTCTCTTCCACTGCACAAGTCTCGGAGCAAGAGGTGCGCGTTGAGGGGGAGAAGCAACCCTGGTGGAATTTTCTGTCCAGGTTTGGATAGAGCCCTCCTTAAAGGAGATGGAGACACTGGGCCCCCACTGAGCAGTAATCAGAGCTTGGGGGGGAAGAGCACCCAGAGGAAGAGCACCCAGCCTCACCAGCTTGGAAGAAATTGCTTGAAGGGAACTACAGTCCTTCAGAATTCCTTGGGCAGCTTAGGAAATGTTGGTTTCAGAGGACTAGAATTCCCAGAATCCAATCTCCTGAGCAACCTGGCTAGCTGACAAAATGCTACTGTCTGGCGTCTACAACTCCCAGAATCCCTCAGCTACTATGGTTTGGAACTCCCAGGGGTTTGCCATTGCCGTCCTCTGGGGCTGAGAGTGTGTGAATTGAGTGGGTGTTGTGTGTCTTCAAGATATTACTGGCAACCCTATCATGGAGTTTTCTTGGCAAGTTTTGTCAGAGGGGGTTTGCCATTGCCATCCTCTGAGGCTAAGAGAGTGTGATTTGCCCAAGGTTACCAAGTGGGTGTCTGTGGCTTCATGGGAAATTGAACCCTGATCTGCTGGAGGACTAGTCACAAGAAACCTCTGAAAGGATTTTCTTAGCAAGACTTTTTCCGAGGGGCTTGCCATTCCTTTGGAGGGTGAGAGAATGTGATTTATCCAAGGTTTTTATGTTTTTTTGTTTTTTTGTTTTGAACTTTTATTTGGTCAGGTCTTCCATTTTTCTTTGTGTGTTTTCCCCTGGAAGTCACACCCCCCCCAGAAGTCACCCAGCACCCAGTGACACTCAATGCATGAATGTGCCTGGTCAGTCTCTAAAAGGTTCACCATCACAGCCATAGGCCAACATTGTTAAGTTTTATCCAAGAATATCAAAATATACCTTTAGTTATCCCCTCCCAATCCAATCTCATATCAGCATCTATTTCTTACCCTTCAACTAAATCAATCATGAGAACTGTGTGGCCCTCCAGACATTGTCTTTCTGCAACTTCCAACATTCCTACCATTGGCTAGGCTGGTCAGGGCTTCTTTGAGTCACAGTTCTGCAACATATGGAGGACCACAAATTCCAACCCCTGCTCTAGATTTTCCATTGGAGAAACATAAAATGTATCATCTTGAGCAACCCTCTAAATGCATTCCAGTGCCATAAAAGTAGTACCTCTCAAGTAGAGATAGAAACAATTTTCAAAAAAACGTATTTCTCAAGTTTTGGGGAATTCTGAGAAGGAGAATCCTGAACTGATGTGAATCTTTGTAGTTTGAGACTTGTTCTGCACAAAATTCACACTTTTTTGCACAGAAAATGTGGGATTTTTTGCATCGGAAACATCTGTGCAGAAAAGGCTGTTTTCTGGGCTAATAATAATAATAAGTCACAAGCTGCAAATAGTGTTAGAAAACTTGCAGCAGGAAGAGAATTGCTAAAATTACTCATTGCTTAATTTCAGAACAAAATTAGTGAAAAATCACATTCTTATTGTCAGGTGTTTACATGACACACTGTATTTAAAGCCCTTCAGATTAATATGCGTGCTAGCAGAAAAATGGATTTAGTCCATTGTTACTGTAAAGAAGTTACCTACCATTCTCAACTACATCTGAAGTCTCTCTCTCTCTGTGTCTATTTTAAAGTGCATAGGCCAGGACAAAAAGAAACACTGTTTTAAAGATAAGGTATAGTGATTTAATGCCCATGACAAACAAAACCAGGATTCCAGATAGCATTTCTGACCTTTGGGGGTGGTTTTGAAGGTGAAGCTGATTAGCAATAAATGAAAAGAATTTCAGTGTCCTGGCAAAATGTTGTTGTTTCCTTTGTTTACAAAACATAGCATTTATTTTAGGTGTGGGGCGAGGCATATGCTCTGTCAGACATTCAAGCTGTTGAAGAATGAAGGGAAGACCGAAGGGCATTCTTCCTTTTTCAAGTTGGCCCTCTTACTTGCACCAGGGATTAGTCCAAAACACACTGCTGCTGGTCTCATCCAGGGAAGGAAGGGGAGAAAGAGGGAAGAATTACATATGAACTATGAAGGAAAGAATGGAAAGGCATTAAAATGGCTTAGTCTAGAGAATGGGAGGCTCGAGTGGGTCCCACAGACCTCACACAGCCCCTGTCCCCAACTTTTGTGACCACTGAATCCCCTTGGCAGTCCACCAAAACTTCCCAACCCCTCCTTTTTTTAAAAAAAGGCATGATTTTTGGACTGATATCATATAGAAAGCCCTCCAAATCCACGAAAGCAATCAAAAATACTCCCACCCTCCAAAGCTAGCTTCTCCTATTTTCACAAAGACTACCTGATAAACACTGTCATGTAAGTGATTTATAAACAAAGATTTGGGTAATCTTTGCCCTGATACCAAGCTGAAAGCCCTCCAAATCCATGAAAACAATAAAAAAACCTCCCACCCTCCATGCACCCTTTTTTCCAATCTTTATTTTCAGCTGCACACTATACATTTTCATTTTGCACATTCTTCACATATATTGTGTCCAATTCTACATTTTTTTAAAAAATGGCTGAAACAGCAAACTCAGCCACTGCATAGAAAAAGTCCCAAGGTCGTGTTGTGACATTTACTAGTTCAGGCCACCAGGAAAGTGGGGATCAAAAAAGAACACAAGAAATTTTTAAAAATAAATAAATAAGAAAAAAAAACATGTAGGAGAATATGGTGAACTCTCCAGGACCCAGACTCCTGGAGTTCTGCAGAAAGCATGCTTCCTTGAGCACTAGGGAGAAATAGAAGCTTTGGGAACCCTACCACAGCCAACCACAACTTTGGGGGTCCTGCATAGTAGACAACATGATGTAGTGGACTAGGACAGCAGGGGTCATGGGTTCAAATCCCCAGTCAGCCAAGTAGACCTATTTAGTAACCTATGGCAAGCCACATTCTATCAGCTTCAGAGGAAGAGAATGGCAAACTTCCTAGGAAGAAATCTTGCCAAGCAAACTTTATGATGGGATTGCCATAAGTCAGAGTTGAGTCAGAGTTGAGTTGATGGCACATAACAACAAACCTTGGCTACAATGGCAAGCCTACTGGAAGGATGAAGAGCCTCTTGCCTTCAGAGAGAGATTACAAGCAAGAGAAGACACATGCTCAGGTTGAAGCTCACCTCTTCTGAACTGAAGCAGGCAGAAAGTGAGAAGAATTTTTGGAGGGTGGGCTTATTCCATCAAAAATAATAAAAAACAAAAGGAACATGTTTGTGTAGCTATGCTTCTTCTCTCAACTTACACAGCTTTCACTTAATACAATCTTTTTTTCAGTAAAGAGAGAGATGACCCAACTATCCTATCAGAGTTCTATGGTGAACAACACAGATTCAGCTCGCTCTACAGAGCCAAGCTCAGAAAAAGTGTTGAGTAAAAGCGAAACTGCAGAGGTAGCATTTATACAGAACAGCTGGAGCACATTAAACCCTGCCTCTCTCCTTGCTTTGTCCCTGGGGTTGAAAATCTTGCTGTTTAGCCAGGAAGCGGTCCTATACCACACTGCACAATGCAGGAATCTTGAAAAAGCAGAAATAAGCTACAAAGGATTAAAAGGAATGCTTGCTCAAAAGCAAAAAGGAAACAATGTGTTTGTGTGTCTTTTAACTGGTTCTTCAGTCTGCTGTGTTAATATCATTCGAAAGAGTATGAAACCTCCATGTTTATTTTGCAAAAGGGCATGAAAGACAGCAAGACATAATTTAAACCAGGGCACAGCCCCAGCTTCAAAAATGATCTTAGAACAAGTACAGTTAAAATAAGTTTTTTATTATTTTTTATTAATATTTATATTGAAACAATACACCAATAAAATAAATGGGGACGTTCCATGATCTGAACATAAATTACAGATATATACATACCCCTAAACTATAACTTAAGGTAACTACCACAACCGCTGTTATCTCTACCCAGACTAGGGTGGACCTCTAAATTGAAATAATCCAATTTCTAAGTTAAAATGTGTTTTTGAGTTTGCCCAGGAATGTCATATTACCATCCATTATTGTCTTACAGTTCATCTTCTATGATTTCATTTTTATACAATGTATCAGCTCAAAAGGACCTATTAATGTTTCAACCTATTATTATCTGGACCACTTCAAATACAGTCCTGGTAATTCCTCTGATCTCATCAATATTTAACAAGCCTTAGATCCCCCTCCCCAGATTGGAAAAGTTACTTTTTTGGACTACAACTCCCAGAAACTCTACTGCCTATGAGATTTGGAGAGCTGTAGGCAAAAAAGTAGCTTCTCTGGATTCCATGAACTGTGAGAGAGGAGAGCAAACAAGCTACACAAGCACAGATTGGCCAAAATTATCATGAATTGGCTATGTGTAAATTGCTGATAGCTTTGGTACTAGCCAAATCCAAAACTATTCTAAACATTTCAGATGCTGGCTAAATTATTGCTTCCATTATTTCAGCAGCAGTTCTTAAGTCAGGAATGCTATTGGGTTGGTGTGGGTACTCTGCAGAAATGATACAGACCTCCTTGACCCCACCAAAATATGACACATTCCAGGCATGAATGACATTATCACCCTGCACTGGCATGCCCAGTCTCCCCCACTAATCATCATCACCATCATCATCATCATCATCATCATTATCATCATCATCACCAACACTCTTTCAGGAACAGAAAGAATATTCAGTGAGTGTTACCAGTTATTTTAATTTTCATAAGGAAGGTCTCTGTCAGCAATTAAAATCCTCTACGAAGGACCATGAAGAGGAAAAGTATACAATGTACACTGATTGGTCATGGATTTGGGAAACCCTAGTTTTAAATACCACTTCTGACACAAACATACTGGATAGCCATGGGCAAGCCATCATCTCAGTCTCATCAGTTAACCAAGTGAGAAACAGCAACAGCCTTGGCAAGAAACAAAGTGACTGGAAAGAATTTTGTAAATATGAGCTCCAGGCTCATGCCTTCTTACTCAAAGAGAGGTTCCACCAAGTTCTGTCAGACTCAGTCGTCATCAGATAAATATACAGCGGATTTGGTTATAAATCAAGCTGGGGGACATCTAACCCATCACATGCTATTGGACTAAAACTCCCATCAGCCTTTCCAACAGAAGAGGTAGGGGACAGGTAGGGATGATGGAAGTTGTGGCTCAACAGCATCTGGAGGTGATAGGTTTGCAAAACCTGTTGAAAATGCTCTAAAAATACAATTTCTTAGATACCTTGAAAGATACCTTAATTCCTCTCTTCTCAGATTATCTTGCGAACTTTAGTTCGGGGAAATTCCAAGTACCTCACCAAACTGCAAATCCCATAACTCCAAATCTTTTGACTGACATATCACAGGAGAAATGCTGTGTTCTGTTCCATCCCAAAGGACCATACTATGAAGAGCTTGGAGAAGTTACTTTTTGGCCTACAATTTCCAGAACTCATCCCTCTCAACATCAGGCCTGCATGCACACTTGAGAGAAATCTCAAGATCAGTGGTTCTCAAATGGTGGGATAGAGAATTGCTCAAGGGGGGGGAAGGCATGAGACTTGAAGGTCCTGATCCCTCCTCCTCATCTTCTCAAACTTTTTTTACATGTAGAATTTACACTTGTTGAGTTAAATACTGAATTTATGTAAATAAAGCTGTTCTAATTTGAACAATGCTACTGCTTTATAAAATGTTAAAACATGACTATACAAGAATTTGCGAATAAAAACAATGCACACTAAATAAATAAAAATATAAATACAAATATTGGGAGAGGCACAATATCTGCATGTAGATGTAAAGGGTGTCCCACAGATAAAAAGTTTAAGCACCACTACTCTTCTCTTGAGAGATTCAATGTTCTCTACCTAACAAAGTGGGGTGTGACCTCACAAGGAATGGAGACATTTTGGATCTCAGAGGAAGTACCTTTTTGTATTGCTAATGAAATTCAAATTCTATCTCCTGGACTCTGGAATGCTTTGCTCACAGTACCACACAGCCAGAAGTGGTGGTGTTACTAGAGCAGGGGTAGGCAACCTTTTTGAGCCGGGGGGCCGGGTTGCTGTCCCTCAGACAATTGGGGAGCCGAAGCACCAAAAATAAATAAATAAATAAATAAATTTAGAAAATTTTTAAAAAAATTTAAAAATATGCATGCACACTCTCTCAACCCCAGAAAAGCCATGGCAAAACCCCTGTGGACATTTTGCCAAGAAAACCCCAAGAACAAGTAATAACAACAATAATCAATATCACCATGGCGGGCGGCAGCGGCAGCACGACCAGCCTGGGGCCGGTCCAAAGGCCTTGGGGAGCCGCATCCGGCCCCCAGGCCTTAGGGTGCCTACCCCTGCACTAGAGGGTGCGGGGGGGGGTTCAGACTGCACCAGGTGACACCTCAGGGGGTGTACACCTGGTGGGGCTGGTGCAACAGGAAGGTGAGCAAGAAAGGATGTTGCAATCCTTTCTCGCTTCCCCAGCAGCTGTGTGAGACACCAAACAGTCATCAGAGGCTGCACACACACACACACACACACACACACACCAAGAAGTGGGTGCCAAGGGTAGGCAAGCAGGGCATTGAGGAGGAGGACAGTGGGGCAGTCTGACCCCACTGACTCCCCCTCCCCATGTACAAGGTGACACCAGGCAAAGAGATGCCACTCTCCAGAAGATATCCTGCACAGATAGATATCTCTCCACATCATCTCAACACAGACCAAACATGCCAACATCATCTTGACAAAATGCAAGCCTATGACCAACATTGTAATATATTCCTGCACAGTTAGCCAGCCTGGTGTAATGGTTTGGCATTGGACTAGGACAATGGAAGACCAGGGTTCAAATCCCAGCTCAGCCATGGAAACCCACTGGGCAAGTCATACTTTCTCAGCCTCAGAAGATGGCAATGGCAACCCCTCTCTGAAGAAACCTGCCAAGGAAACCCCATGACAGATTTGCTTCAGGGTTGCCACAAGTTGGAAATGACTTGAAGGCACACAGCAGCAGCAACAACAAATAACAATTTTTAACACTGTTGCCTGTTGAAGAAACCAGTGGAGCTTCTAAAGCTTGTATCTTGGCTTTTGTGCATGTTGGATAGCCGAATAATGGTATCCCTGTTTGGTGGATTGAGGATGTTATGGTCCTTGCTCCAGAGGCTACACTGCCTAAGGCACTGGGGCAATTGCCACCATCTCCTGGAAAAGTCACTTCTCCAAGTTTGGCCCTTTAAGCACCACCCAAAAACTTTGGGGAAAGATCTAGTGCCAGTTGACCACATGTCATAACTGCCACCAAGGATAAGGCACTGCAAAATGTAGGACTTAACAAGAGAAACATAGGCCATGGCCAAAAGAAAAGCTACAAACACAAATATAAATATAAATTCATGCTTCCTAGGCTCCAAATGGTTGACATTTGGAAATTTCTCCTGGAGAAAAATTTGAAATGTAGGCCACGTCCTGGAGAGGGAGGAACAGGGTGACCAGCCATCCTCCTTTTCCAGGTCATGTCCTCCATTTCCACCTTCTGTCCAGGAGGAATTCCCAAACATTCTCCATTTGGAGCCTGATGAAGAAGCATGAATTTCCATGAGTGTTAGTAGTTTCTCTTTGGCCATGCCCTCCATTCTTCTTGACCATCCTACATTTTTGTGATGCCTTCTCGTCCTTGGTGCTGAGGTCATATCTGTTCACCCTGTGGAGGAACAATCCAGTAAACATGCATTCATGTGGGTCAGGATGCCTTGATGGGGATGAGAGAGGTGAGGGCAGAAATAGCCTGGCCAACCATGGATGGAATCACAGAATCACAGAACCATTGGAAGAGACCTCAAGGGCCATCCAGTCCAACCCCCCCTGCCATGCAGGAACTCACAATCAAAGCACTCCATCCAGCCTTGTTTAAAAACCTCCAAAGAAGGAGACTCCACCACTTTCCGAGGGAGTGTGTCCCACTGTCAAAGAGTTCTTACTGTCAGGGGGTTCCTCTCCTCCTAATGTTGAGGTGGAATCTCTTTTCTTTTAGCTTGCATCCAT
>CM034706.1:113101493-113111865 GCA_020142125.1 Phrynosoma platyrhinos
TGGTTTATTTTTGGAATTTGTCATTTCCAGTTTATTATCGCTTTGTGAACCACGAGTGATAACATCCAATGTCTTGTCATCTTGGCTTCTAGTGATATTCCTGGTTTGATCTATTCTAGGACCCATTTGTTTGTCCTTTTAGCTGTCTTTGGGATCCTCAGCACTCTTCTCCAGCACCATGTGTCAAATGCTTTGATTTTCCTCATATCCTCTTTCTTGACTGTCCAGCTCTCACATCTATATATGGTAATAGGGAATACAATGGCTTGTATGATTCTGATTTTTGTGCTGAGTTGTATGTCTTTGAATTTTAGGATCTTTTAAGCAGTAATATGATTAGGACAACCCCTCGGGAGTTTGTGATAGGATCAGGTGTGGCCGGGGGCGGGGGGATTACAATGGGTGCTAGCAGAAAAATTGGCTTTATGCTTTAGGCTAACAAACCTTTTTCACTCGCCTTTAAGAGGAAATGCACACAGCAAGGGATGGTGGTGGTAGAAAGCAGCAGTACTTACTCTCATTAAGCTACATGGGTCCTTTACACATGCCCCCAGGTCTGTGTGACCACTCATGAGAAGCTCACTTAAAGGTCATCATGGCCTGTCCAGGTTCATGCTTATGGCCTCTCTGTAACTGCTATTATAACAAAATATTTGTACCTTAAATAATGCAGGGTATGCAGGGTGTAGCACTATGTTAACAAATCCTCTTTACAACAAGGCAGGAAGGAGTAAGCCATTATAAATGTTTAATCCCTCACATAGGTCTCCTTTCTCTGAGTATCTGTCGTCTGTACCACACCTAGTCATAGCTTCCAAGCTCTCCTGTCTGATCCTGGTTTTATGAAATAAGCTCAGACAATTGCAAAGCTCTCCAAAGTAAATCTTCCATTTTGCTGCTCTGTACATAAGAAGGAGTAAAATACTGCAGGCATCTTGGGCTGTGAAGAATGCAGCTGGCAAGAGGAGGAACTGATACAATTGCTCCATGCTGAACATAGCAGAACAGCCAGTGTGGAAACTCAGCCATATCCTCTCTTTTGTTTCCTCATCCATAAGCCTGATATATGTCACCTGTGCCCGTGCTTCGTTCATTCTGGGACTCGCCAGAAGGGCATTCTGCACATGGGACATGATGTAAGGCAGCCCAATTAGTATGTATTTTACAATTTCCCATAGTTTACAAGTGCTGTAATAGAAGACTAATTTCTGGCTTAATTAAAATCAGGCTGTTGCTTCTGGACAGTATAGTAGCATTGCTTCATTTTTGGCATCCCTATGCACTTTCTCCTGTATACACATCAAAATCACTTGCATATGTCCCCCCGCTGCCACCCCTCCCATCTTTCACAAATCTGTTCTAGGATGCTTGCAACATGAATCAACAGAGCAATACATTTATGTGGGAAGAGAAGGGAGTTCACCACTTAGCTGTTTTGCGACAATTAAACATTTCATTAAGACAATTCATTTCATCTTTACATTTGATTAAATGTAAACTGGAAACCAAAATGAAGCAAAGAGGGAGTGGTATCTCATTAGCTCATTGTTTTCAGAAAATCTAAAGCCAGACCATATAAATGTGTATCTGCCAGTGAAACCAGCAAACACCCATTAAATTGTGAGGCTGTGTTCTAGAAGAATGTATTCCTGATGTTTTGCCTGCATCTGTGGCTGGCATCTGAAGATACACTCTGAAGGAATACACTCTTCTAGAAAACGGCCTCATAGCCTGAAAAAATCCACAAAAACCTATGGATGCCGGCTGTGAAAGCCTTCGACTTCATACCCATTAAATTCCTCCTTTGCCTTATAAAACTTCAAAGATAAGTGATGGATACAATTTTTAAAAAATTAAGAACACATCAGAATGCATAAATTTCTTTGTAAAATAGAAGGAAATAATTTAAGATTTTTTTAAAAAAAATCCACTGTGAGAGAAACAATGGCAAGATTTGCCCAACTGGGAAGAGGACTTGGAGTGTTTATCTTGCTATGTCCATATTCACCCAAATCAATAGATCAAATTACTAACAATGTTAATTTTGTTAAATGTTTTGGTTAAAAATATTTAACAGAAGTACTTTTACATGTGTGTAACTAAAATTTATACAATGCCCAATTTTGCTTTCTTTTTCATACCTGTCAGTATGTTCAGAACAGAACAATTAAATGAGGAGGAAATAGCTTTTTGTAGAAAGAATTCTAATTAAATTAGGAGTAGGAACTGTGTGGCCTTTCAGATAGTGTTGGACCTGCAACCCTCAGCAACTCTAGCCAGCGTGGTCAAGGGTGGAGAATTCTGGAAGTTACAGGTGAAGAACATCTGAGGTGCCCCAGTCTGTCTACCCCCGATTGGAAGGAATGGTCCATAATTTATTAGCTTCCCCAGAAAAATAGTGGCCCTAATTACTGTGCAAGATTATCTTTGTTATGTGTAAGGGAGGACACGATCCCTCCTCAACTTTAATATATTGTTGTTGTGCACCTTCAAGTCATTGCCAATATATGGCAACCCTAAGGTGAACCTATAATGGAGTTTACTTGGAAAGCAGTGGTGTTGCTGAGGTCAATGTCACCCTGGCAGGGGTGTGTATGAACTGTCATGCCTTCTCCCTGGCCACCCTGAACACTCCTGAGGAGGGCAGTGCTGCAGCCTTTGGAGTGCCCATTCAGAGTCCAATGTGGCTGTACTCTGAGTGTGTGCCAGACTTTGAAGGCATGCCCCCCAGCAGCAGCTGCCACTGAGGGGGTGGTGGTACTGAGTCCTCCAGAAGGCCCATTTAGGGTCCAATGAGGCTGCCTGGTGAGTGAAAAAGGGAGGTGACACCCTTTCTTGCTCGCCTAGTAGCTGTGCCAGTCCCTCTGGATATACTGCCCCACCAGGTGACACTCCCCTTTGGGGTGACATCTGGTGCTGTCTGCACCCTGCATCCCCCTAGTGATGACTGTTGGCAAGATTTGTTCAGGAGGAGGTTTGCCTTTGTCTTCTTCTGAGGCTGAGAGAGTATGACTTGCCTAAGGTCATCCAATGGGTTTCCATGTCTAAGCAGAAAACTGAACCCTGATCTCTCAAGAGTCCTAGTCCATCATCAACCACTATACCATGCTGGCTTTCTTAGATATATTGAGGAATACTATCAGTTCCATGCTGGTATCACCTATATATTATTAGACATCTGTAGTAAACAGCATCTTACAATTCAAATAGGATGTAGGGTTATTGTTGTTGTTTAAAAAATAGTTACATTTATATTCTGCCTTTACTCCAATGAATTTGGGGACATATGTGGTTCTCCTCCCCACTTGATCCTCACAACAATTGTGACATAAGGGACATCAAGCTGAAAGTGACTGGTCCAGGATCACTCACTGAATTTCATGGCCATGGAAGAGATAATCTTTGGTCTTCCAAGTTGTTGTTTGCTACACAACATCATGGGGCTGTTCCCACTAAGATTTACAGTGAATTGAAGGTTGATGTAAATGTGCCTTGTTCCCACTGTTAGCAGTTTCAGCAGTGACTCCGATCATTCGGAGTTGCTTTGAACTGCCACAAATCCAAAAAACCCTCGCACTTTTTGAAGAGTAGTTTTCTGGCAGTATTTTTGGAATAAATTGATTCAGAACCATGTTCAACAAGTGTGAACGATGGACCTGAATCACATTTTATTGAGGCTCAGCTGCTTAGCCTCCAGTGCAGCAGGAGATGTGGGGCTACATCCCACCCAGCCAGGCAACCCAATCCTCTTCCCTGCAATCCAAAGCCCCCTCACCAAGGGTTGAAGCAGCTGTGGCTGCTAGGCTGCAGATCCACCTGAGCAGCCTTCATCTCCCACACTCTCTTTCTCTTCTCCCCTTGCCTTCCCAGCACAGCTGGGCTTTGGGACAGGGTGCCTTATCCTCATCCTCCTCCAGAGAGAAGAACCCCAGAGGCTCTTTATTGCCAGTATGCATGCCATGCTTACCTGGCCACAACCAATCTTCGGCCATAGTGGACCCGGAAGGAGAGCCTGTGGCGGCTGGGATTGTGACGCTGCCACCTGGAGGCGTCTAGATTGGGGCCTAATGCTCAAAGGTGTTTGGATTGGGGCCCTGCCACCCTGGAACTGGTACCCCCTAGAAGCGTTGCAAATGGCACTAGTGGGAACTACTAGTGTCATTTCTGCAATTCACTTCATAATGGGAACTGCGCCTCAGCCTCAATCTCTTCAGCCACTCAGTGTCAACACAATTCACAAACCAATTTAAAGGTAAGTGGGTACAGCCCCCACAATGCACCTGCCTATGGCTATCATAAAGTAAATTATAAATACCACTGCAGTCAAGCAATTCTCTCAGCACAAGAGTAATTGCCTTTGTATGTCACAGCATCAAAGTGCCATTCTCCTCCTTGAATTCTCTAGTACAGCGGTTCTCAACCTTTGATCCTCCAGCTGCTTTGGACTTCAGTTCCCAGAAACATCAATCAGCAAGGCCCATGGCAAGGGTTTCTGGAAACTGGTGAACAAAAGATCAAGAATCTCTGTACTAACAGGCCTCATTGTCTCATACATCAGCAGTTGGGATGGATTCAGTATCTATCTTCCTTATGTACTTTTAAACCCCCTACATCATAAAGCCATAAATAAAAATAAACCTCTAGCTACCTATAGGAACAATCATGTTCTCCATTTGTTGGAAACATAAGATGGAGGCAGCATCTGCAAAATACCAAAGTCCTTGGAGATACAGAGTCTATCAGGAGTGCTGATTACTGCCACTCCTGTCAGGTGTAGTATAGATACACAGCCCTTGAAGCACTGCCTAATCCAATGGGAGGACCAGGAATCCTTGGGTCACTATGACCTAACATATTTTTCATGCCCTGCATTTCAGGAGTCCCTATATCCTGTCCTTCACAAGTTGAATAGAACCATGCATTTCAACAACAGAGCAATTTCCCCACCTCATTAGCTTGGCTTAAGCACATGCTGTCTACCTATTGCAACAAAAGCTTTTTCAAAACCTGTTCACTTCCTGAAAACGAAAATTGAAAAAATTGGGGGGAGAAATTGATCCCTGCTGAAGGGGATGTGGCCCATAGGAGCTCTCCAAGGTGCTGGAATTTGTCCTTAAACCACGTCCAGCACCTTGGACAGTTCCTTTCAAATTGAAGTTGAAACTTAGAATGGATTCATCTCCGCACATGCACTTGTGCACACACACAGTTGACAAGGACAGTACTAGGTACTACTGCAAACTTATCAACAATGATATTGAGAGCTGCTTCCTTATAGTGAGACTCCATGCTCTTAGAGTGATTCAATGGAGTGACTGAGTGTCCATAGGTGGACAGAAGCAAGGAAATATTCATTCCCAAGCAAATGTTTGCCTCCCTCTTGGTTGGGAAACTGTTCTATGGAATGCAACCATATATTTGGTTCCACCTCCAGAAGCAAGGTACAACCTCACTGCAAGGAAACATCCCATAATTTTCCAGAGAACAGTGAAGGAACCATTTAAGTGAGGGTGTAGTACCTTGATGGAGGGGCATAGATGGGGCTTACTGTCTTATACTTTACCATAGTAAGTTCCATTTGTCCCCCATGAAAAATAAAAGGTAAAGTCATTGGGGAAGGCTTATGCCACTTCAGGAATGTGTGTGAATCAGACCCAGAGCATGGATACTTTTCTTTAAGAGAGCGAGAGAGAGAAAGAGAGGTATTTGCTCATTACATTACAAAAAATGTAGGGTTTTTTTTAAATCTTTTGCAAGAAGGAGAGGATACTCAGGGATTCTTTTATCTTTTAATTTTTTTTAATCTTTTAGTTAACCAATAAAAAATTGGCCCTAAATCCCCCCAAATGACCCCAAAATGCTCATTTTAGAAGTAAAATTATTGCTTGTTCCACTTTCTCAAATGATGCTGTTACAGGTGATTATGTTTCTTTGTAAAAGTAACGTTGTGCTGTTATTGTGCACAAATAAATAAATAAAGCACTCCAGGTAATTTTTATATGTAACTTGTTACTTCTATCAACTGATCAGATCTGACTGAAATCATTATAGTAAGAAAAAACCCACCTACCCTTGTTTTAAGGGAGAAAATGTGCTGTTGTCCTTGGTTTTTCCACAGACATCTTGAGTTGGGGCAACCTAGGTATGTGGAAAAAAATAATAATTTTGCAGTCCTCAATGCTGTGTTTGGCTGTCTTCATTTCCGTCTCATTATTAGAGTAGGTAGCTACATTATGAGGTAAGGATCACACAAAGAAGTACTTTCTAGCAGGAGTTATACACAATGATTCAGTGCTGACACGGTGGAGAAAACGTCCTATTTAAAAAGCTTAATGAAGGCAATTTGTCAACAATTTCACAGACCATTTGCCCACAGCTCTGGAGTGTCACATGTTATTGAGCAGCTCCCTCCTTTCCTCAGTAAATAGTATGTTGCATACCATTTTAGAAATTCATTAATCATCTTTTCATCACAGCTAGGTTCAATGCAGCTCTCTCAGTAGGAGACTGAAGGAAATACTCTCCTCCAAAGCGAGCTACACCATGGGAAAACCAGAATGTATACATTTGGCTGAACAACTAATGGATCCTTCCTATGAAATCAAAGATACTCCCTCAGAGAACACCTGTTGTGAGGCAGAGGTGAAAAAGAAATCAAAAAAGAAAGAACATGGAAAATCGTTAAGTAAACCTTACTTGTGTTTCATATGAAATTAATTGTACTTGGGAAAGACAGAGAATCAGGAATTCCATTCAGTTCCACTTCTTCTGTTGGTGGCTCCTCAAGAGTTGGTTATCCCATTATCCGGCAATTTCACCATCAAGAAGAAGTACAAGAGTGGTTGTTGAGCATAAAACAAAATCCAAAGTACACTTTTGTGGTGATAAGTTTATTAGACCAACCCAAATATGTAAAATTCATAATACTAGCTTTTGAAGCCCCTCCAAGCAAAGAATATTTTGTTTTTCAACTATTCATGGGAAGAAAGGTGATGGTATTAGAGTCACATGTCAGCATCTTACTTCAGGTGTTTTCAGTCCTGAAATGGCACTGAAGTAGAATCAATGCAAAAGAAAGGGTAGACCAACCCTACACACAAACACACACAGACACACAGACACAGACACACAGACACACAGGGGCCATGAGTAATTAGGAACAAAAGCACTAAAATAAAAACAATAAATTGTATTCCTCTGTTTGCAGAAACAAAAGGCCTTTGCAGACTGCCAGAAATAGTGCACATTAAATTGAGGCACTGCCCTGGCTCAGTGCAAGGGAACTGTAATTTATTGTGGCACCAGAGCTCTCTGACAGAGAAGGCTCAATGTCTCAGAAAAAAATACAATTCCCATGACTCCCTAGCACTAAGCAGGGCAGTGCCTCAATTTAATGTGCACTATTTCTGGCAGTCTGCAAAGGCGCAAAGTATCTCCTTGTGAGATGTGGTTCTGTCTTTGTCCTATGTGAGGTCCTAGGCCCCTTATATAGGCAGAGTATGCTGCATCTCTTAGGAAGTCTTTCTACTCTCAGCTCTAAAATTAAATTTGGATGTTGTAAGAGGCAAAGCATGCCAATCAGAGCCAAGATTGTTTTGCCTTGTGTTGGAAGGAACAAACCTCAGAAAGACAAGTCCCATTGTGTGAAAGAAATCTCTCTCTCTTCTACATCGCACAGAGTTTTTTTTCTTCACAATTGACATTTCATGAATCAGCAGACTGTAAAAAGCTGAAATCCATACAGTAAAGGATATTGGGCGGCTTTCCCCAAGCAGAAAGGAGCGACAGCTGAGCTGATTATGACTGAAAATATTTTCTATGAATTAGCTCAAAATGTGCCCAGAGAATAAACTTCAAAGGAGGAAAAGATTTTTGTTTTAAAGCAATGGGTCAATGAACTGTGTACTCAGATGACTAGAGATGTGAAAAGCTGTATGCCATGCATCTTGCCATGAAGTTTGAGTGTTTTCTCAGCCTCAGATATGGCTTTGGTTTTCCAAAGAACCTTTTCCAGATGGAAGGCTCCTCTGACTAACAACTGAAGGCACTGTGAAACTGTTCCACTCTTATTTTCTTCTAACAAAGAAGATAAATGACAGAAGTAGCAAGAAAAACCCAGGCAGTGTTATGAATGGAGGCCAGCCCTGGCTGAGGAGCCAATAAAAATTCAGTGTACAAGACAGGGCTTTGCATGATAAAAGAATCATTCTTGCTCTTCTCTAGGATCATTCTTTAAGAGAGCTATACATAGGTTGAATGAAATGCTTTCCTGGGCCCTTTTGGTCTTCTCATTGAATTGTCCATATCATGGAATGGCACATGGTGATTAGGTTCCATGCATTGGCCTTTCTCTATGGTAATTAATTCTCAACAATATGTAGAGAGATTTTGTAGCACCTTTGAGACTAATTGAAAGAAAGGTTGGCAGCATGAGCTTTTGTAGACTGAAGTCTACTTCCTCCAAATGCATCTGAGGAAGCAGACTTAAGTCTATGAAAACTCATGCTGCCAACCTCTTTCTTTCAGTTAGTCTCAAAGGTGATACAAAATCTCTCTACATACTGATTCTACAGATGAACATGACTATATCTTTGAACTCTCAATAATGTTATTACTGAGATGTGATTCTGGACCTTCAAACATAATGACCTCCAAACTCTGGGCTTTTAAATATTCCCAATTTCCTCATTTCCCAGTCTGACCAGATGATGTTTGAAACCAGGTCCAAAATGTGCTGGGAACTGCAAAAGAGTCAGACTTTGAGTCCTAAACAGAAATTTCTCTAATTCTGAGTCATTTAGCATAGTATTATGTTTTGAGGAATTACAGCTGTGTCCCTGAAGGCCCATGGAGCTCTCAGTCTCTCCTCAAGTGCTGTTAAATTTGAACCTCGTTTCTGCTCATTATAGTTCTATATTCAATTATTTTCCCACTGTGTTTGTCCTATGGGACCTCATACAAAAGAGTCTTAGTACAATATTAAAATTCTGATCCTCAGTCTTACGAAAGATGCCAAAATCCTAATTTTAATAAGAAAAGTCACCTCAGAAGGACACAGTGCAGTGTGCCAATGACTTCCACTCTATCCTTTAACAACAAAGATGTTTAAACAATGATTATGAATATGTATTGGTATGATAATCAATTCTCAAAGATATTGCATTCCTCAGTTATTAATGTTTGGGCTAAATCAGTTGTTTATTATGTTTGTCACTACAGATCAGTAAGAATGGGATAGTAGATTAGGTATATGTAACAGATACTGTGGTGTGCTAATCATTCTCTGACCAAAGGGACTATAATGAATGTGGAAGACACAAAGCACTAGTTGCCTTCAACTAGAGGGCATAAGCACTACTTGGCATTTTCCCATGTTTTCCTTTCTTGCTTATAAATCATTCTTGACTAGGGTTCCCAGATCTCCGGGGCTGTCCTCTCTTCTCCACTCCTCAGGACAAAGGAGAGGATACTCAGGGATTCTTTTATCTTGAAAAGGTTATATACATTTTTCTTTATTTGTTAGACTTGGTGTTTTTAATTCATGGCATAGTCTTGGTACCCATGGTTGATGCTTAACGTATCATGTTTAATGACATTACCAGGAGTTGCCTTATGTAACATCATTAGGAGCCATTTCCTATGGCATCACAAGTAATCACCCCTGCACCTCAGGTTTTGATGCTGAAATCTCCTTATCTGGGATAACCCTATTTGTGACAGTGAAAAACACTGTAAAACAGGCTTGTCCAGTCTATCAAGCCAAACACAGCTAATTGAATATGTACTGTGGCCTCCCAATACTACACACACACACCTCTATCTTAGTTTGTACAGTCCCGCTCAATCAGCTATCAAAAATACAGACATTTTAATGAGTCCTTGGTGAGCAGCCACACATGATCAATGGATTTCATTCAGCTTGGTTGATCCTATTTTGAACAGACTTGTAGATACGGGAAAGTGTTGTCATGGTGCCTTTTTCTACACAATGAAGGCACAACACTTCTCCTTCTGTTACATAACTTGGGTACTTAACTTTTGAGACAGCCACACTCAGAATCCACAGCCAATCTTGGATGGTGGTTTGTAGGTGTTGTAGTACAAGAACTGACCCATACTATGCCCACTCTGTTCTCATTCTTTTGGTGTTCACCAAAAAAAAGAAAGAAAGAAAGAAAGAAAGAAAGAAAGAAAGAAAGAGGCCAGATCAGTGAGAGCAAACTACATGCCATACGTAGCAAGTTGTTAAGGATCACTTGCTTTTTAATTCTCAAGTAAGAGGGCATTGCTCCCAACTGCACATGCAAGAGGGACATTAAATGTATACCTTGTACATTGAGCTTCAGCTGGTGAGTCTAAGGACGTTATCACA
>CM034706.1:113165930-113180595 GCA_020142125.1 Phrynosoma platyrhinos
TATCGCTTTCTTGCCGCTTTGAGCCCCGCGTGTGATAAGGTCCATACACTGTTACATTTCAAATTAAATTGAAGTCCTAAGATTAGAAAAGGGAAGGGATATCAGTGGATGTTAGAAAGAGCCTACTTGAGTTTTATGGTCTTTTCAGGAGCACTTTCTCCCAGTTCCATCACCATCACAGCAGTCTGCAAAGGCCCTTAGAGGCAGCTTCAAAGCTATAGAGCTCTCTGCCAAGGACAGGGGTCGGCAACCTACGGCCCGCGGGCTGCACCTGGCCGGCCGAGGCCTGCCAACCGGCCCCTGTCCAGTCCTGCCGCCACCGCCACTTTTCACAGCTGAGGGGGTCCTCTGGGGCATCATTTTGGAATGGGAAAGGTCGCGCAAGACTCCAGGTGCCATTTCGGAACACAAAATGGCACCCCGGAGGACCCCCGCGGCTGCGGTGGGCCTCTCCGAGGCCCAGCACAGTCGAGGGAGCCCTGGGGGACCCCTGTGGCTGCTGTGGGCCTCTCCGAGGTCCGGCGCAGTCGAGGGAGCCCTCCTGGGGGACCCCCGCAACTACTAAAATGGCGCCCCGCCATTGTGCGCATGCACACGTGACGCGGGGTGCCATTTTGGTTTCCATGTTTTAACATGCTTTTAACAGTTTTAAAATTAATGTTCTAAAATGGATTTTGTTTAATGCTTTTGTAATTTTTGTATTCCAGTCTGTTTTAGCTGTAGTGTTTTAATGTTTAATGTGAGCCACTTTTGACCCCATACAAGAGAAAGGAGGGACACAAATTAATTAAATAAATAAATACAAATTTTCCTTAGCTTGATTGTTATGTGCATGTTCAGGTTGATCATTCTAAGTGCAGGAACCTACTGCTTTTCTGCTAAAATGTAATGTCAGCCCACATTACAAGCAAATGAACTGAACTGTAATGCCTTTTTTAAAAAAGTCAGGACAGTTTTGGATGCAGAAGCTACAAGACACATCAAGGAGCAATTTTAAATGGTGCAATATTTGCTACTGTTGTTAACTGCCTTCAAGTCGACTTCAAGTCGACTTCAAGTCGACTATGGCAACTAATGAATGGGAGACCTCCAAGTCACCCTATCTTCAATCACTCTGCTAAGCTCTTGCAGGTTCATAGCCGTGGCTTCTCTTATTTAATCCATCCATCTGGAATGTGGTCTTCTTCCTATTGTCCTCAAATTTATACCAAACATGACTGTCTTTTCAAGTGAGTCTTTTCTTCTCATGATATGGCCAAAATATGACAACTTCAGTTTAGTCATCTTTGCTTCCAGGGAGAGTTTGGGCCTAATCTGCTCTAGGACTCATCCAGTGGTGTTTTTTTTTTGTTTGTTTGTTTGTTTTTTTTAGCATTCCAAGGAATTTGCAGAACTCTTCTCCAGCACCACATCTCAAATGAGCTGATTTTCTTCCTATCAGCTTTCTTCACTGTCCAGCTTTCATGATCATACATAGACAAAGGAAATGCAATGACATGGACCTTGGCTGCCCTTCCAAGTCCTAGTCTTATTCTGACTTCTTGATTGCAGTCTCCATTCTGATTACTGACTGAGGAAAGATATAGAATATCTTGAACTATTTCAAGGTCTTCATTAGCTATTTTAAAGTTCTGTAAATCATCTGTGCTCATTATTTTTGTTTTCATAATGTTCAGCTGTAAACCTGCCTTTGCACTTTCCTCCTCAGTACGTGTTGTTGCTGTGTACCTTCAAGTCATTTCCAACTTATGGTGACTCCAAGTTGAACCTATTGCAGGGTTTTCTTGGCAGGATTTATTCAGTGAGGGTTTACCTTTGCCTTCTTCTCAAGCCAAGAGAATGTGAGTTGCCCAAAATCACCCAGTGGGTTTCCTGGTGGAGCAGGGATTTGATCCCTGGTCTCCAGGGTTCTGGCCCAATGCTCAAACCATTACACCATGCTGGCTCCTTTGGAAGGCTGCATAATATTTTTAGGACTATCTGGCAATCTGATGGGAGTGGAGTGTTGCTTTTCCTGGGATAGTGAGCTATTTTCCCTTACTTATAGTGTTGCATACACATTTCTAAATCCAAATATAACAAAATGCGAGCAAGTGCCCAGTGCTCTCCTTTAAAAGGGAACGAAAACCCTCAAAGTGCCAAAATGACACAAGTAATCTACCAGGGAATTTGTAGGTTCTTGTCTTAGAATTCAAATTGTGCCATCAATATGTAATAGCCAGGGGTGAATTAAAATAGAGGAACAGTAGCTGCAAGATGGATTCTAAACTTTTCTTCCCTGTTAAGGTCTGAAATACTACTTTACCGTTCATTCAATAATATGCTGATTACACTAAAGTTTTTTGTTTATTTGCTTCTTTTTTTATTAATGCACAAAAGAAAAATTCAGAATTCCCTCATTCATGTTTTAATCTTAATTAAATCATAATCTGCTCAATGGGCTTATTAGGCCTTGTGTCATGTTCTGGAAAATGAGAGACAGAATCTGAAGTATAGATTCGTCCGTGTAATATGCAGATGAAAGGTCATTAGACAATTAAATAGCTGAAAGAAATGAAGATATTCATAAATGTTCATAAATATTTGTAGTGATAGTATTGTACAACATTTACAAAATAAATGTGATGAGTTCAAAGTTTGCAAAATCCAATGTTCACACTATTAATAAAAAAAAAAGCACAGAACTTTTTTCCATACATTTTTTGTTTAAATTAGCACCATCTGGAAGACATCCACAATTAAAATCTTCCCTCTTTCTTTTGATGCATATAAGAGGCCAAGCATGTAGTCTATGGCTCCTGATGAAATAGCTAATACTTCTTTAAGAAGAGGGCTCTGCCCAAGGAACATGTCCAAACAATGGAGCAATTTTCAGAAATAAAAGGCCAAGTGTAATTTTGGCGTAAATCCATTGCTTCCTAATCTTAGCAATGAGATAACAGAAAGCTAGAATGCATTGCTAGTGAATGGTTTGCAGTGGTTAAAAGGTGCAGTGGTTAAAAGGTGACAAGAGCTCAAACAAGGATGCTATTTAGAATTACCAGGTCTTGGGGCCTGGCCTGGAGTCTTTAGGAGCTGGATGCTCTTTTCTATTTCTCAGGGCAAGGGAAAAGAATCTCAAGGCAAGAGCATTGTGTGTGTGTGTGTGTGTGTATTATTCTGAATTGCTGAAACTGATTTATAGACCGCTTTGGAATGGCTGCTTTAGACTTTCCAGTAGGGCCACCTACCTCTCTTCCCCTTCTCAAACAACACTAGAGACTATCCCCACGACTCAAGATTTGTGCCCTGAAATCTCAGGGCCTGGGATGCTCCTGATCTGGCAACCCTTTCGAGATTGTTTTGGATGGTTTTAACTCTATAGACAATGTAATACTATTTTAATCATACCTTGGCTGTATGTGTTTTTTTTCTTGTATTTCTTTCTGTATTGTAAGTCACCTTGTGTCCCAGCTTTATAAGTGGGGTATAAATAAAGTAATAGATAGAGGGTATGCTCATCAAAATTGTGGATGATACTATCTACCATCTTGCCCTAACTGATTTATTTTTGTTATATTTATCTGACCAATGTTCTTCTATTGCATTGTTGTTACCCATCAGTCTATTCATGAGCCAATAGTTATGAATTGGTTAAAATCAAGGGAATGTGTATCAACCAGCATATCGAAACCCAACTTCATATCAAAGATCAAATCCCTTCCTTGTCTAGACTTGGATCAACTGCAAACACATGGTTCCTGCATAACAATACCACCTTTACTTCCATTTAGCAAGTTGCCAACTCTAGCCCTCAGTCACACAGTAACTATTAAGCTGGCCTCCTCCCTGCTTGCCTTTTGTCAGCAGGCTAAGATGTTTTTATTTAAGCAAGCATTTAATATATAATCATGCAGGGATGGCTTTTGTATGGGGTGTGTATTTTGGTTGTGCCCTTTAGCTTTTGTATATTTTTATGTGGTTTTATACTGTTTTAGATTATTTTAACTTTTGAATTTTTACTGTAGTGTTTTTTTAAAATGTTTTTTATCCATGGGATGCCTTGGGTTCTTGGGAGAAAGGCGGCATACAAATGAAATAAATAATTATCTAACCAAATAAATAAATATTAAGTCTGATTTTTAGTAAGCTTTCCAGATCTTCCGGACACTCTTTCCAAACATAACTGTGCTACTTATTGCTGGAATAATAGTTGCCACTAGTGTAGCCACACTGCATTGTGAGAAAAATGTATGAGGTGCTCTAGGCTAAATTTCAGAGGAAGGCAATGGCAAACCAACTCTGAGTATTCCTTGCCTAAGAAAGCCCTATGAAATTCATGGGGTTGCCAGAAGTCAACAGCTAACTTGAAGGCATATAGATTCATTAGAGATTATCACAGAAGCGCCCATTCTCACTACTGTCGCATTAATGAAAGGACATGCATGCATACCAGCTTGGGAGCAGTCCCTATTGCATGTGCCTGCAATCACTGTAGCAGCCATTGTCAATCCAGGACTTTCTTTCCCAGCATGCTTCTTAACCCCACTTCCCTCCCCTATTTCTTTACCAGTATGTCTTTAGTTTTTTAATTTTTAAATTTCTCTCTCCTTTATACACAATTTAGACATTATAGCAATGCAATTTAGATAGGGGAGAAAAGAAAAGAACGTTAAAAAAAAAAAAAGAAAACAGGCTACTTGAGAATAGTGGGGAGGAAAAGGAAGTGAGGGAGAGGAGGAAACTGACACCGTGGGGTGAAGCAGATGGCTGCAATCGGGCCGGGACTACAGCAACCACATGGCCCACTCCCAAAGTTGGCCTCCACCTGCAGTCTCAAGTCATGCCGGCCTGGAGTCAATTCAAATCAACTCCTTTTTAATCCAGTCTTTTGGACCAGAGTGAAGCCTTGGCATGGCTGCTGTCCACTTTGGTAGTGTGCGTCATCTAAATACCAGGCCCCCAAAGTGGCTGGGGGCTGCTTTATTTGGTCCATGCATTTCAGGCCCATGTTACTGCCCAATGCCAGCCCAGCCATTATTACGCACAAATCTAATGCTACAGCAGGAATATTGGTAGCAATCGAAAGGGAAAGCCTCTTGATGAAAAGGTGTGCAATAGTCACACATGGAGGACAGGCCAGTTGCAGCTCAGCCACAACATCATCTGATAAATTTCAACCATAGGCACATCTATTCTGTTTTAATTCCAGTTTTTTAATACATGTGATAATCTCCATAGAAGCATAGAGTTGGAAGCAACCACAAGGGCCATCCAGTCCAACTCCCTGCTATGCAGGAATACACAACAAAGCACTCCCAAGAAATGGCCATCCAGCCTCTATTTAAAAACATCCAAAGAAGGAGACTCTGCTACTCTCCAAGGCAGTACATTCTACTGTCGAACAGTTCTCACTGCCAGGATGTTCCTTCTAATGTTTAGGTGGATTTTTTTCCCCTGCAGTTTGAATCCATTGCTCTGTGTTCACGGAATTTATCACATGAGGTTTTAAACTTACTATTAGAACTAGAGAACAGCAAATAACACTTTTGGCAATAATTATCACACAACGTCGTAGCTGTTTCATTGCTGCTTTGCTGTCAGAGCATTCCTTTTCATTGATGGGGAATACCCATGAATAAGGTCCCAAAAACACTCTTAAACAACTAGTCCTCAATTGCAATCACTCCTCCATAGCAGTTTCAGTACTTGGCAAACATGTGGTATCAGTGTCTCCTCCCCCCCCACCCCACTCAGAACAGGATGGGTTTTTAAACTTTTCTTTTCTTTTCTCCTCCTCCCCCCTGCATCTTCCAAAGGAGAAATACAAGAATCTCCTTGCAACGAGAGGCTGTCATTTCTCCTTTGCAGGCAGGGGCGGTGGAGAAGGCATGCTGGGTAGCATATAGGGCAGGGAGGCAATGGACGTTATCACACGGGGAGTTGCAGGGAGAAAGTGGAAATAAACCAGACGAGCGGAAGACTAATTTACGGGATTTGTCCCGTCCCGCCTTGTCTGATAACTAAATTCGAATTTAAAAGGGAGTTAATTTGAACAAAAACCTGATCTTTTCAAATCCTCAAAAATCCCGAAAATGAAAAGATCAGTTTTGCGTTTGAATTAACCCCCTTTTAAATTCGAATTTAGTTATCAGAAGAGGCGGAACGGGACAAATCCCGTAAATTAAAGACTTCCGCTCGTGCCCGTTTATTTCCACTTTCTCCCCGCGACTCCCCGTGTGATAATGTCCAATGTAAGGGTGAATGAAGAAGACAGCATGCAGGGATCCTTGATGGTGCTTAAAGCCCTGTTAAGCTATTGGGGAGAGATGTAGTAATGAAAGCTCCAGATCCAGTATGTTTTCATTCTCTTTTAGTAACACGACTGCCATGTGACTGAAACGAGAAAAATGCTCAGCATGATTATCATGTCACCTCTTAACCTTGTCTTCCTCAGGCTAAACAGACCCAGCTCCCTAAGCCACTCCTCATAGGGCATGGTTTCCAGACATATACATGCAAAAATCTATTAAAGGATTAATGCATGTAGTAGGAGGGAGGGTGAGAGAAGGTCTGGAGCTAAATGTTTTTGAGAGAGTTTTGCAGCTGGAGAAAACCCTGAAGCGTGCTGTAACCATGTTAAGGGGAAAAAAAGATCTTGTTTTCTACCTGCTTTCTGTCTCCTATGATCATACAAGGCTTATTCTATGACACATTTTAATACTGTTTACTTGACAACTGTAGAACCTCTGCAGAGCAGCCAGGACAATAAAGAGATTAAAAAGAAGAACCAAAATAGTCTTTCAGTTTTTCAAATCAGATAGTGGTGAAGCCAGTGTCTGTTTCCAAGTTTCTAACAGGCCCAGAGAAATTATGCTTCAGCACCAGCCAAAAGACTTGAATGGATATACTACCAGATATATGGAAAAACTGGTATCAGTTTAAGAAATGATCACATAAATCATTTCAGTAATAGCTGGAATGTTTGTACTAATTCAAGAGCTGTTGTTATTGTTTTGATTTATTCTAATGGGTAATCATTTATTTTTACAAAATGAATTTCAAAAGGCTACATTATGGACAAAGAAGGCAACACGTAGAAAAAATTCAGCAGCAGGCTCTTGTTACGGTTAATTTTACCCACTGATTGCCTACTGAATCATAAAGGATTAGCCAATGTTAGCTTCCAATGTAATGATCTCTGTGACCTCTCTATGACTTCAGGAAGTGGGGCCATCAGTTCAGATTTGTCTCAAATTATAAAATGGATAGGATTATTGCCTTCTATTAACATCATAAAGATATTAACTTTTAATTGAGGTAAGCTAGGAGTCTAGACGGACTGAGCAATGCACCCTTGGCCCTTGGAAACTGTTTTTTAATCAACAATTTCCTCCAGTGGCAAATCATTGCTGCTGTTTATGATGCAGAAGCTTTCTACATATTATGACTGAAAATATGGGAGCAGGAAGAAATGGTAATGTGTAGGAATGCCAGCCGTCTTGCTGCACAGGATTAATCAGTGGGTAAAGACTGCAATATCAGTTCTTTTCTGAAACAGAATCCAAATTGATCTACATATGTTGCAAACCACATTCCTAAAATTCCTGATTTCTTGACTTCAATCGCCATTTGGATTAATAACTGACCTAAGCATGGAAAATCTTGAACTATTTCAATGTCTTTATCATCTATCTAGTTTAAATTTATGTAAATCATCTGTGGTCATTATTTTTTCTTTTCTTAATGACCAGCTGTAAACCTGCCTTTGCACTTTCTTCCTCAGTAGCAGCGTCACTAGAGGGGTTCAGGGGGTGCAGCCCCAAATGGGTGACACCTCAGAAAAGGAGTGACACCCAGTTGGGCTCTCCTGCTGCTGCAGGATGTCCTGCTGCCCCTTCTTTACTGCCTTGGCTCTCCCCGTCTCCACTGCCTCACTTGCCCAGTGTTGCCCCCAGAGGCCCTAGGCAGAGAGCAGCCGGACAAGCAAGTGAGGCAGCAAGAGAGGACAGAGGGAAGGTAGGGTAGGCCACTGCCCCCCAACAGCACTTTCTGCATCTGGCTGGCCAATGGATGAGCAGGGGGGGACTTCCCTTCTGGCTTCATCCCCACTCAGAGAAAATGTGCCCCTTCCCTCCCCTCCATTTTCCTCACTTGTCCAGCCACCCTGGGTGGTCAGGAAGCTCAAAGATTGACCTGCCCCCTTGGCAGCCCCCACACACCAAGTGACACCAAACTTGGGGACACCACTGTTCCTCAGTATTTTGCTTGTTGCTGTGTGTCTTTGAGTCATTTCCAACTTATGTCAACCCTAACCCTAACCTATCACAGGGTTCTCTAGGCAAGATTTGTTTAGAAGGGGGCTTCCTTTGCCTTCCTTTGAGGCTGAGAGAGTGTGCCCTGCTCAAGGTCACCCAGTGGATTTCCAAGGCTGAACAGGGATTTGAACCCTGGTCCCCCAGTGTCCTAGTCCAACACTCAAACCACTACACTATGCTGGCTCTCAGTCTGAATGCCCATGTCTAACAATCAAGACACAATTTATTATGCAAGTAACCTCAGATCAAAGTCATCATACAACGTAGCAAACTGGTAGTTCATGCATATGGTGCGCAGATGGATCTGTGATCATCAGAGTTTAGTTTTAAATTCTACAACTACCTTCCAAATCATGTCTTGTAAATGTCCCAGGAAATGCCACCATTCTGACAATTTATAACCAGGCTTTTTTTATTTTTTATTTTTTATTTTTTTTGGGGGGGAGGGGGTATCAATATTTCTGTGTGATTTAGTAAACACGGATCCAGTTATGCTGCACATGTCAGGGGACAAAATGGTGTTTCCTCAGGGGATGGGGAAAATAAGTAGAACTCTTTTTATAGAGTTTTTCTAATAATGAGATAAAAAGTTTGTGTGTTCAAAAGGTCATCAAGACACTTTTAAACTACCTTTCCTGCTCTTAAATGCACAGGGATCTTGTAGCTCCTTTGAGACTAACTGTGTGAAATACATTGTAGCATAAGTTTTCTGATATTCCAGGTTAACATGGCTATATCTCTCAATTCTGCTTAAATGCAGTTTGACAAAATTACTTTTCCTGACTATATTTTCCAGAATCTCATGCTAGATGGGGGCTTCTGACAGTTATGGTCCAAAAAGTAACTTTTCCATGTCATGCTTCAATGTTACATTTAACTAGGACTTGGAGTTTCAGACCAATGGAGTTGCTTCATTATCTACAGCATGCAGTTGTCTTTGCCAAATCATACATCACTTTAATTTCTGTTTAACATGGCCTGCTCTTTTGTTACTATCAAAAATGGGAGAGCTCAGTGCTATAACTCTACACAATATAAATTATTTGAATAGAAATTTAAGTGAAAACAAAGACATTTAATTACATGTGTGGGTCCAGGCTGGGTGTTTGTTGGCACATGGAATGATTATAAGCTCATACAGTCTACAGTAATTATCACAAAAAATATTGCTCTGGGTCTAAGTGTCATGGAAATGATCACAGAGTTCCTTGATAGTAATGGCCTGCCAAGTGTTTTGTTTCCACACACATGAAATAAAAATAAAACAAAACTAAATTTCAACAAATGTCTGCTCCAGTTTAGTACTAACTGTTGATTAAAATATCTCACTTTTTGGCAAGAGGTGCAGTAATTAATTCTCCCTTCTTCATCATCTTAAGGCCAGTTCACAAAATCCAATTTTCGCTTGATTCATGCAACTATTTCCCATCATATTGCAGTGAATGTAAGACTGGGTGGAGGCAAGGCCTAATTCTCATTGCGGTGGTAGACAAGCATCTGTGCTCTGTTACTTCAAGTTAGCTCACCAGACTTTTAAATTATCCTCATGACTGATTATTCAAAGGCACACCCCACAAAATCAGACCTGCCCTAATAATCTGAAAGGAAGAAGGAAAAGGGTGTGAAGGGTTCTGTTTACAAATCAAAGCGGGCACAGGGTATGGAATGTAGAACCCTAAGTCTCTCGGCATACTATTTACAGACGTGATTTGCTAGAATCATGTGGGGTTCTGTTCTGGACCTCCCGTGGATAACAAAAAACAAGGGAGTTCAATAACCATTGTTCCCAATGTGCAACCGTGTTGCTGTGGCCATGCGCACACACTGCCATTGGGGTGAATGTGGCGGGGCCATCCATGGGTACTCAAGTCTGCCTAACAAAAGTACATTTTTCCTCCCTTAAGTGCTAATATGTGTATTGTCTGTTGCTATTAACTACCATCAATTTTACTTTGACTTATAGCGCCCCTATGAATGAGAGACTTCCAAAGGCATCCTATCATCAACAGCCCTGCTCAGGTCTTGCAGACTCAGGGCCATGGCTTCCATGATTGAGTCTATCCATCTGGAATGTGGTCTTCCTCTTTTTCTACTGCCTTCTACCTGACCATGAATTATTGTCTTTTCTAGGAAATCATGTCTTCTTATGATATAGCAATAACAATAACAATAGCAAATACATTTCTATACCACTTATCAGCACACTTAAGCACTCCCTAAGCAATTTACAATGTGTAAGCTAATTGCCCCCAACAAGCTGGGTACTCATTTTAGCAACCTCAGAAGAATGTAAGCTTGAGTCAATCCTGAGCCCCCTGGCTGGTACTGAACTCACAACTTATTGTTTGTGAGTGAGCAGCTGCAGTACAGGCATTTGACCACTGAGCCATTAGGCCCAAAATATAATGTGGCCAAAGTATGACAGTCTCAGCTTAGTCATCTTGGCTTCTAGGGAGAAGTTAGACTTGATTTGCTCTGGGAATTATTATTTGTCTTTTTAGCTGTCCACAGTAACCATAGAACTCTTCTCTAGCACCACATTTCAAACGACTTGATTTTCTTCAGCTTTCTTCATTGTCCAGTTTTCACAATCATGCCAAAAATTGGAAATATGATGGCACGGACAATCCTAACTTTGTTATTCAATTTTTTTAAACACTTCATACTTCAAGATCTTTTCTAGTCCCTTCATAGCTGCCCTTCCAAGTCCTAGACTTTTGATTTCCTGACTGCAGTCTCTATTCTGATTAATGACTGATGAGTCAAGGTATGGAAAATCCTGAACTATCTTATTGTCCTCATTATTTTCTTTAAGGTTATGTAAATCATCAGTGGTCATTATTTTTGATTTCTTAATGGTCAACTGTAAATCTGCCTTTGCACTTTCTTCTTTGACTTTCTTCATCATTCCAAGTCTTTGCATTTCTTCTGCTAATACTGTAGTATGGTGTCATCTACATATCTTAAATTGCTGGAATTTCTTCCTCTAGTTTTCACACCTCCTTCCTCTCAGTTGAATCCTGCTCTATGCATGATGTGTTCAGCATACAAGTTAAATAGGTAGAGTGATAAAATGCAGCCTTGCTTGACCCCCTTGCTAATTGGAAACCATCCCATTTCTCCATATTCTGTCCTAACAGTAGCCTCTTGTCCTGACTACAGGTTACACATCAGGACAATCAAATGTGGTGGCACACCCATTTCTTTAAGTGCGATCCATAGTTTTTAATGATCCACACCATTAAAGGCTTTGCTATAATCTATAAAGTACAGACTGATTTTCTTCTGAGGTTCCCTGATGCGTTCTATAATCAGCATATGTTTGAAATATGATTCCTAGTGCTACTTGATTTATTGAATGGAGCTTCAACATCTGGCATTTCTTGCTCCTTATATGGTAAAAGTCTTTGTTGTAGAATTTTGAGTATCACTTTGCTTGCATTATTAATGCAATAGACTTGTGGTTACTGCTATGTCTGGTGTCCCCTTTCTTAGGGACTGGAATTTATATTGATAATTACAGGGGTAGGCAACCTTTCCCCTTTAAGGGCCAAGGGACTTCAGCTCCCAGAAGCCTCAGCCATGTTGGCCAATAGTCCCATGTTGGCCAATAGCTCCTGGGATTCTGGGAGCTGAAGTCCCTCGGCCCTTAAAGGGGAAAGGTTGCCTACCCCGATTTACAGTCTGTGGAGCATTCTTTTGTTTTCCATATTTATTGACAGATTTTAGTTAAAACTAGAATAGATTATGTCTCTGTAGCTTGAAGCAGCTCTACTGATATGTCATCTGTTCCTGTTGATTTATTTCTCCCAAGCGCCCTGAATGCAACTTCCACTTCACTTTCTAAAACTGTAGTATCATCTTCAAATGGTTCTTCCTTGAGTGAATCTCATCCTTTCATTTCTTTTATATAGTTCTTTGGTTTATTATTCCATCATCTTTTTATATGTCCTCGCTCATATAATGTGTTCCCCATGCTGGTCATATAGCATCCTCTCTCTTGTTTTAAATTTCCCTTTGATTTATCTGACCTTGTGGAAGAGGTCAACTCATAATTGTCCTCTGCTCTTACCCAGTAACTTGTTAAGTGCCTTCTGACTTGGGAGTGTCATGTTTTGGCACAATCTCTTGTTTCATTTGGATGGCCTCATCATAGGGTTTTCATGATAAAAGACATTCAAAAGGGGTTTACTGTGTGTTAACTATGATACCACTGCCATTCTCTCTAAGAAATCCTTCACCAGTGTCACCCTCCACTATTGCTGCTGCCCAGTTTGACACATTTAGCCTGGATCCACAGCAGAAATCTGTCTGGAAGACCCTACCAGCAACACTACTACCATCGGTATAGACTCTTGCCTCACCAAAGCATGCAGTCTCGCCACCATGGAAAGGTAATATTATGATGAGAATGTGTGTATATGCCTTCAAGTTGCTGGCCAACTTATGGTGACATCATGAATTTCAGAGTTTCCTTAGACAAGAAGGAATACTCAGAGTGGGTTTATATATTTTTCCTCTGAATATAGCCTACAGTTGTCTCCCTTTCAGGTACTCTACTAACCAGGCCTGACCCTCCTTAACTTTTGAGATCAAATGGATCTGGTGCTCCCAGGGGGGTATTTGGGGAAAGAGTATAGAGCAGGGGTAGGCAACCTTTCCTCTTTAAGGGCCGAGGGACTTCAGCTCCCAGAATCCCAGGAGCTATTGGACAACATGGGACTATTAGGCAACATGGCTGAGGCTTCTGGGAGCTGAAGTCCCTCGGCCCTTAAAGGGGAAAGGTTGCCTACCCCTGGTATAGAGAGATAGTGTCTTTAGGGGGCAGTGATTTTTCTCCACTGCACAGTGGGCATTTCATTATAGCTCAAATGTGCCCCCTAGAGGGATACATTTAGCACACTGCTGGCCTGTCCATTCTTTCCTTCTCCAAAACACATCCAAAATCTAATTTCTTTTGCGTCAGGCAGAACTGAATCCAACTATTTGCTAATTCAAGTGCCCATCAAAAACTGAATATAGTGCACAAGGCAATAGTTAGTCTTTTTGCTGAACTGTCTTCTTGTTGTGTGCCTTCAAGTCATTTCTGACTTATGGCAATCCTAAGACAATCCTGTCAAGGGGTTTTCCTGGCAGAATTAGTTCAGAGGAGGTTTGCCATTGCCTTCCTTTGAGATTGAGAGTGTGTGACTTGCCCAGGGTCACCCAGTGGGTTTCCATAGCTGAGCCAGGATTCAAACCCTGGTCTCCAGAATCGTAGTCCAATACTCAAACCACTATGCCATACTGGCTCTTACAAGAGGCCTTTGGAGGTCTTCCATTTATTTCAAGACAAGATGTTCTCTGTCTCTCAGACCACCCATTCTGCAAGGAACTTTGCAAAGGCACTGGAGCCCAAGCCTCCAATGTAACATGTAACTAGCTAGATTAGATTGATTTTACTTATTTTATTTGGAGTTATCTTTGAATGGCTATCAGAATACCGGGTTTTCTACTTCCCCACCCTGCCACATTAACTCCACTTTTAACATTTAGGACATTTGACTGCATTAGTTTAAAGGAATTTTTCTCACACACAAAATTCTGCAGGTGAAGGATAACTGCTGGAAAATCACAGTTAGAATATTTAGGATTTTTGTTTCTTTTTTTTAGAAAAAAATCAAGAGTTTACTGATTTATAAACAAAACAAAGACAGACATCCAATTGAACAATTAATTAATTAATCATGGCTTGGGTTCAGCTTACTTGAAGGAATGCCTCCTCCCATATAATCCTTCCCACATACTCAGGTCTTCTGGGAGGAACTTACTACAGTTAATGGAAACTAGACTGGTGGTGACTTCCCAGAGGACCTTTTCAGCTGTCGCTCCTAAACTTTGGAATGACCTGCCAGAAGAGACTCACCAGATTACATCCCTTGACATTTTTTTAAAAATCGATAAAAACGATTCTCTTCCGGCAGGCCTTCCCAGACTGACCTCTGTCCTGATCTGAACTAACTACCCATTTGATCTAGCTCCCCTAGACATTGCCACTGTTATTGAAGGGAGGGTGGGTTGAAGAGATGAGGGGGGTTGGAGATTATTTTCTTATTATTATTTCTGTAATTGTTTTAATCTTTGCTGTTACCAGCCTCGATCCTCAACAGGGAGAAGCAGGATACAAATAAATATTAATATTATTATTATTATTATTATTATTATTATTATTATTATTATTATTATTATTATTATTATTAATTGTCAGCTACTGTGGCCCTGGGCTTTAGGCAACAAAACCCAAAGTGCCTTTTCTTTGTATTGTTTTTCAGGAGAGAGCTGGCAGCTGGATTCAGAAATGCCTTAAGTAGTTAAACTAGGATCTGCTG
>CM034706.1:113180695-113199740 GCA_020142125.1 Phrynosoma platyrhinos
ATGGTCACCTTGGCTGATGACCTTTGTCTGGGCATCAACAGGGGTAGTGTGACCTTGCTGGTGCTTCTAGACCAGGGGTAGGCAACCTAAGGCCTGGGGGCCGGATGCGGCCCCCAGAGGCCTTTGGACCAGCCCCAGACCGGTCCTACCGCCCCCGCCCCCCCCACCATGATGATATTGATTATTGTTGTTATTACTTGTTCTTGGGGTTTTCTTGGCAAAATCTCCACAGGGGTTTTCCCATGGCTTTTCTGGGGCTGAGAGAGTGTGCATGCATATTTTTTATTTTTTTTATTTTTATTTATTTATTTTTGGTGCTTCGGCCCCCCAATTGTCTGAGGGACAGCAACCCGGCCCCCAGCTCAAAAAGGTTGCCTACCCCTGTTCTAGACCTTTCAGTGCCTGTTGAAACAATAGATCATAACATCCTCTTGGATCTCCTGAATAGGTTAGGAATTGGAGGCACTGCATTGCAGTGGTTCTGTTCCTTCCTCTTGGGAAGATTGCAGAGGGTGTTGCTCGGGGACATTTGCTCCAATAGGAGGGAGCTTAATTGTGGAGTCCCTCAAGGCATCATCCTGTCCCTGATGCTGTTTAATATATATATGAAGCTGCTGGGAAAGATCATTCAAAGGCTTGGGGTGGGATATTATCAGTATGCTGATGACACCCAGATATATTTTTCCATGCCTTGGTCCTCAGCTTTGACTTCAGATGGCATCTCTACTCTTAATGATTGTCTTAAGGCAGTAATTGAATAGATGAGGAAAAACAGATTGAAACTGAATCCAAATAAAATGGAGGTACTTAGAGTAGCGATCCCGAAACCAGGTATTGGGATACAACCTCTAGTCCTGGATGGGATCACACTCTCCTCTAAGGGCTGTGTTTGCAGTCTGGGGGTGCTCTTGGATCCGTTGCTTCAGATGATTAATCAGGTAAATGTAACAGTCAGGAGTGTCTGTTATCAGCTTCAGCTGATACGCCAGCTGCGCCCTTTCCTGGAAGGTGGGGACCTTAAATCTGTGGTGAATGCACTGGTAATCTCCCATCTTGATTTCTGTAATGTGCTCTACATGGGGCTACCCTCGTGCTTGGTCTGGAAACTCCAATTAGTACAGAATATGGCAGCCAGGTTGGTCTCAGGAACAACTAGAAGAGACCATATAATGCCAGTTCTAAAGCCACTTCACTGGCTGCCTATTAGTTTCCGGGCACAGTACAAGGTGTTGGTTATCACATTTAATGCCCTAAATGGCTTGGGTCCAACCTATCTTCAGGACCGCCTCCTCCCATATAACCCACTCCATGCCCTCAGGTCCTCTCGGAGGAATTTGCTGCAGCCTTTAAAAACTAGGCTGTCTGCAACCACCCAGAGGGTCTTTTCAGCAACTGCTCCCAGATTATGAAACGGCCTGCCGGACGAGATCCGTCATATTACCACCTTAAGCAGCTTTAAAAAAGCCATTAAGACGGATCTCTTTCAGCAGACCTTTCCTGAATAAAGATCCTGGCCTCAAGAGTTAGCCCATCTTTTCTCCTATTCTCTGCCACAGTCTCGTTATTTGCTTGTCCTGTCATTGCAAATTATTTTAGGTATGTTTTAATTTGTATATTGTTTAATATTATTTTAAGGGTCTTGGGATTTATACTGTATTTTATGGTATTTTTAATGTTGTAAGCCGCCCCAGTTGCATCTGCAGAGGGGTGGGATAAATATTGTTGTTGTTGTTGTTGTTGTTGTTATATTGTTGTTATATATTTTAATCTTTTGATTGGTTTAAACTCATTTTAGCTTTTGTATCTTGTAGGTTTTTAATGATTTTTTTTAAATAAGCCACTTTGAATCTTGAAATGTGGGAAACGCAGGGTATCAATAAATATCACTATCACCACCACCACCACCATCATCACTCAGATGCTTAGTATTCTGTAGGGTATGTCAAATCCAAAAGTGTTGGGGCTCTATAGTTCACACAAGAACTTTCAATTTTTTCCAAATGGCTAAGCAAAGGTCTTGAGGTAAGACCAATGTAACACATCCATACAGTAGGAGTGAGCATCTTCTGAGGGCCCAAGAGCTATGCTTCTGTATCTTTTTGGACTGCGCTCCCCTCTGGCCTGCCCAATGAAAAAAAATAGTCCTCAAATTGGGAAACAACACTCCCAGAAACCTCAGTAGGCACAATTTTTCTTCTAAATGTATTTTTCCTCCTAAGCCATGGAACCCATTGGGTGACTTTGGGCACTTCTCATACTTTCAGCCTCAGGGGAAGGCAATGGCAAACCTCATTTGAACAAATCTTTATGTTACAATTTGTAACACTTTATGTTACAGTTGGATCTAGGCCCAAAATTGTGTCAATCAATTTGCTAGTTCAGGACTGGGAAACATTTAAGCTTCCAAATATCTTATCTCTATAATTCCTTACCATTGGCTAGGATGTCTAGGACTTGAAATCCAAAATACCTGGAGGTCCAAAATTCCCCTGCCAATGATTTAGATGATATAGTAGCAATGGAGATGAGTTTCTTTATGGTGAAAACTGTCATAGCATGGTTGAAATCCCACATTAGCCCAAGCACAGTGAGTGATAATTTAATTCAACAGAACTGAGGTAACTAATATACGGTACATTTATGTCATTGTACATCTGCTTTCACCTGTGACATATAAAGCAGAGGTTGTAGTTTAAAGTACCAAAGGTACACAAGGAGAGCAATGTGTACTGAAATCACCATAATTTCTCTTCCTTTCTATTATCTCCCAACCCTGTTTTCTTTAAAAAAAAAAATTGGGGGGGTGCTACAAAGGACTTCGTTTGGAATGGAGAGATCAACATCCTCCACCTATGTACACCTTTGCATTGCTTTTCTCACACTTTGCTCGTGATCGGGACAGATTTACATTATACTCAGTCCTACACCCTCCATGGGTAGTCTAGTCCCTAAGTGATGCTGAATATACATTCATCCACAAAAATAACATCCTCATTGCTGGAGTAAATAGAAGCAAATAATTTTTTGTTTATAGCAGGAGAATATGGTATCTTTCCTATTCCTCATCCACCTGTAGGGTCTTTTGGAATACCATGCCCAGGGTGAAAGTTACAAGTGGAAGATGACAACTACTGGACCTCCCTGTTGTTCTCTGTGTGAAGAGCAAACTTTTGTCCTTGAACAAAACTTTGAACCTTTTTTACATTTTCCCATTAGCTTAGCCTATACTCTAATACAGGGACCTGCAACCTATGGCCCGGGGCCGGTTAAGGCCCCGGGCCCCGGACTTACCGGCCCAGGCCGAAGGTTGCCGCTGTTGCCGCCACCGCACGCCGCCGTCGGGGCGCATTTTCGGCCGCACTCGCTGCGATCGCCATTTTGGAAGTCAAATGGTGGTCGCGACACATTTGCGAATGCGCAGTACTCTTGCGCATGCCCAAACGTGTCATGGCCGCGATTTGGACTTCCAAAATGGCGGCCGTGACATGTGCCGTGACGGCGGCGGCCGCGTGCGCTACGATGGCGGTGGCTGTAGTAGCGGCTGCGGCGGCCATGTACACAGGGGGGGTCACACACTGTGGAGGAGGGTGCGCGCGTGAGTGCGAGCACCGCCATTTCCCCCCCCCCTTGGCCCAGCCAAGACCTGGGCTATGGGAGACCGGCCCAGGTCTCAAAAAGGTTGCCTGTCCCTGCTCTAATAGAACTGTGGGTCAAATTGTGACAGTACCTTTGATGACATCCTGACAACCTCCATCTGACAAATGTTAAACAACAATTAAAGAAGGAAGTTTCCTTTGATTTCTTTATTACATTCATCTATATACACTGTAGTAGTTTCAAGACAACGACCAATGTAGAGAAATAGAAGACAACAACAAAAAGAGAAGAACAAAAGACCTCTATCAAAAAAAATCTGAGAAATTAAAGCTAAGTTCAAACCAAGGGCAGGGATGCCCTATGGCGAAAAAAATAATGTAATACGGGAACAACAAGAAATAAAAAGACGCTGGAGGCAATACACAGAAGTGTTATGCAAAAGAGATGAGGGAATGAATGACATTTGGAATGAGGAGCCATATGAAGATGAACCCCAAATTCTAAGAAGTGAAATGGAATCGGCAATAAAGTAAATAGGGAAAAATAAACCACTTGGAACAGATGATACCCCAATTGAACTGCTGCAATGCCCACAGACAGAAGCAACTTTGGTGCTAATTGAAATATGCCAACAAATACATTAAACTAACAACAACAACAACAACAACAATAATAATAAATTATTTATATTCTGACTCTCTGTAAAATACAACCGAGGCGGCTTACATAATAAAATGAACAATCCCGGCAACAGACTGGAAATGTTCAATATACATTATTTTCTGGCGTATAAGACTACTTTTTAACCTGCAAAATCTGGGGTTAAAGTGGGGGGGTCGTCTTATACGCCAGGTATAAGGAGGTTTATGATAGGTTTGCCTTAGTGTCATCATTAGTTGGAAATGACTTGAAGGTGCACAGCAACAACAACAACAGTTTTGGAAGTCATACTCTTCCCAAACTCTATATTTTAACTGGAAAAGTGGGGGGTCGTCTTATACGCCCAGTCGTCTTATGCGCCGGAAAATACAGTGCATACCGATTCACAAGAAAGGAGATACAAAAGACTGCAGCAACTTTAGGACAATAGCACTAACCTCACATGTAAGCAAAATAATGCTCAAAATTCTGCAGCATAGACTCCAACCATACATGGAGAGAGAAATTCCAGAGATGCAAGCAGGATTCAGAAAAGGAAGGGACACTAGGGACCATGTTGCATACATACAATGACTAATAGAGTGCACCAAAGAATTCCAAAAAAGAATCAGCATGTGTTTAATAGACTACAGCAAAGCATTTGATTGTATAGATCACGAAAAGCTATGGAACACATTCACAGACATGGGGGTGCCATTATATCTGATAGTCCTGATGAGGAATCTGTACCAAGGACAAAAGACCATCAAGGACCATCAAAATAGAATTTGGGGAAACAAATAGGCAAAGGGGTCAGGCAAGGTTGCATCCTATCATCCTACGTGTTTAACTTATATACTGAAAACATCATAAGAAAAGCAGAATTAGAATCAGAAAAAGGAAGAGTTAAGATTAGAAGGAAACAACATTAACAACCTAAGATATGAGGATGACAGCATAATATTAGCAGAAGACATTCAGGAATTGGAACAGTTAATGAGGAAGGTCAAAGATGAAAGTGAATAGGCAGGTCTGATGCTGAACATAAGGAAAACAAAAATAATGACCACAGAAGAAATACATAAATTCAATATAGGTCCCTGGCAGCAGCGGATGAAGCCCAGCAGCAACAACAGCATCACAGCAGCAGAGGCAGAATCGTTCAGGCCATTGCATTCCCAATTACCATATATGGATGTGAGAGCTGGGCAATGAAGGAAGCAGACAAAAAGAAAATCAACTCATTTGAAATGTGGTGCTGGAGAAGAGTACTTCTTGGACAGCCAAGAAGACAAACAAATAGGTTCTTGAACAGATCACACCAGGGCTCTCCTTGGAAGCAAAGATGATGAAGTTGAGACTATCATACTTTGGTCACATCATGAGAAGGCTCGGATCAATAATGCTAGGAAAGGTTGAGGGTAGAAGAAAGAGAGGAAGGCCACAGACCAGATGGATAGACTCGATCAGGGGGATTATGGGAAAGGGCTTGCAGGAACTGGGCAAGGCAGTGGAGGATAGGGATTCTTGGAGATGTCTCATCCATAGGGTCGCCATGAGTCAGAACTGACTCAAGAGTAGTTAATAACAACAACAAAGCTTCAAGATCAAATCCAAACATCACACTAGTTGTTCTTCCTTTTTCTCCTTCTTCCCTTAGAAGTCATACACAATGAGGTTTCCATAATTCTTTCATATCCCAATATTCATTGGCATCAACCTGAAGAAGTTATCCTTATTTTCTATCCTAAAACTCCACTAGCTTTTCAGTAAACATTTGTTAACCTTGGCCTTTGGCCACTTCTTACCTGAGAGCAGGCATATTGGCCGGCTCTTCCTTCCACATCAAGATCACCTTGCAAGACTTCTGTAAACCCTGTTGAAACCCATCAAATCCTACTTTCAAATGAGCCCAGGGGAGGTTGTAGCCTTCTATTTTCCTCTGTCCCCATGGAGACCAAAGCTCCATTGTGACATAACAAGCAGGATCCTCAGCCTGATGAGACAGGCATTAATGAGCAGAAATGACAGATTCTGAATGTATTTGAAAAGGTTACTAGGAGCACATTCAGAATGACTGAAAAGTCCCAGATTTTGTTCCTGATCTTTCCGATTTTTGTTGTTATCATTGTTGTTGTTATTATGTGCCTTCATTTCTAACTCATGGAGGCCCTAAGGCAAACCTTTATCGTGGCATTTTCTTGGCAAGTTTATTCAGATGTCATTGCCATCCTCAGGCTGAGAGAGAGTGACTTGCCCAAGATCACCCAGTAGGTTAACATGGCTAACCGGGATTCAAACCCTGATCTCCAGAGTCCTAGTCCAATGCTCAAACCATAGGTTAAAATAAACCAACCTGGGCAGCTGGTGTACCAGGAGTAGACAGAAAATATTCTGGGATATACAAAATGTGTATGGATCTCCAAAATAAAATTGGAAAGAACGGGAACAAAATCTGGGAATTTCTGGTCTTTTTTATCAGTCTGGATATGCCCTCACTGCTTCTGAATACACATAAGGTGCAGAATAATGTCCCCTGACTTCTAATTGACTAAGAAAAAAAATCAGGCAGAAGTATTCTATGGAGCTGTGAGGCACCATCATCTAAGTTTAAAGGAAAGGAAGAAAAGAGATGGAGGAAAGACCCCAAACTAGAATTGCTGGGGTCTCATAAGTTTATTGCCAAGTTACATTCATCACCAATGTCCATGCATTAACTTCTATAGTGGTGCAAAGGGAAAGATTGAGAAACAGAGTGAAATTTGGCTAGAGGCATGCAGAAAGTCCCATTTTGGCTAAGAGGCTAGAGGCACCCCATTTTGGCTAAGCACTCCAATTCCACTAATAGCAAAAAAGGAAGCAGGGCTGTAAAGATGAACGCTTGAGTGAAGCAGTGTTTTTGCAGTGCTGGGAACAGAGGATTGGTTTATTGCATAAAGAAATGGTCAATTGGAGAGAGAGAAAGGAAACTTTACTGGGGTGGCAAATATAATTTTAAGATGAATATAATTTTAAGATGAGCTCTAAAAAGCCTACTTGGGGATCAAAACTACTAGATAATGGAAATTAGAGAAGATCTTTATGGCATCCACCTTGTTGTTTATGCCTATGTTCTTCAGTGTGCAGAGATATACTGGCTAGAATTTGAATTGTTCCCGATGAATAATTGCCAGTGATTTGAAACATACACAGAGGAATTGAGAGCCCCATGCCTAAAGAGAATTCTGGATCATTGTCCTTCTCTCTCTGGATGGTTGCAGAGGTTCTTAGAATAAAGATATTCTATTACCTGCCTGTGGTTTTAGGTGGATGATAAGCAATAAATGCATCATACTGTATTATGGCTAGCCTATGCTATTTGTGCTGTTACTTTCGGTACTAAACCACCTCACTGGTGCTTCTTATTGTTGTTGCTGTTGTTATTGGGTAAATCAGTGATTCTTTCAGCTTGCCATACAGAGCAATGAATAGAAAGTTAAGCATAGCAGTAATTTATTTCAGATGTTGCTTAACGAAATTGGCTTTGTGTCCTGACAGATGTTAACATCCCTGGGCTGACTTAAATAGTAAATCTATTCGTAAATTCAATCTGGCATATTTTACCAAATGCCCCCTCCCCACATAATCTCTGAGTTTTATTGAAAGGGGGAGGAAAGAAGAGAGAGGGAGAGAGAGAGAGAGAGAGAGGGAAGGAAGGACTACTTTTATGGCAATCGCTAAATGGTAACTAGATCCTAGACTCAACAACTAACAGAATTTCTATAAATGGAAAAATTACATCCATTAATGTATCAGGAACATCGTGGAAAAAACAAAAGAACAAAATGAAAGCATACAAAGCAAACAAAAAGGGGGAAACCAAGAGTCCTGACATTACTGCCAAATCGATCAAAATGTTGCAAACACATGTAAGCACCAACACTAGTCAGTGTGAAGGTGTGCCAGGGTTAACAAACCATGTACCTAGGAACCGAAATCCAGACCCCAAAAGGGAAAAGGTACAACTCCATATTGCTGATTACAAATATTATGCATTGGGCTTTGGGCCACAAGATTCCCATACAATGTACTTCTGTTGCCCACAAGGCTCTAAGCACAGTAAGAAATATAATTATTGTACAATTATGTGTTTTTTACTTAATTGGACACCTTCAGTAAAGGGGATGGCTAGTCCTCTAATCTTCAGGTGGAAGCTTGCATCCCTCTGAATCTCCACTTTCATGGCTGAGAAATCTGCCAAATATATACACCCAAGAAGCCTTTGGAGCACAATTGGCAATTTGAGGCCACACAGTATGGTCACATTTGTTTTAAGCTGGGGGTGTATGCTTTTTCAAATCTATGTGTGAATGGAGGTCATTTCTTGGCAACATCCCCCCAACACCAATTTTTTTAGGGTTGGGGTGGAGGGTAAGGGTGGCTATCTAGAGCCCAGAAGTGTTATTGCAACTAGTGTAAGCTGCCTCCTTTGGTCTAGCAGCATATCAGTGAAGGGAGGGGCCCTAAAGAGATTTCTTTCTATCTTAGGACACCCTCTACTTTCTGCCTATATTTCAAAGACCCATGTCTGCTCCTGTTGCACAGATATAGTGACTTGTTACGGTGATTACTGATATGAATTAAGCCAGGAGTGAGGTCAATGTGTGGCCCTAATGTTGCTGGACTGCAGCTCCCACAATTGTCTATCACAGGCTCTGGTGGTTTAGGCTGATGGGAGATCTAGTCCAGTAGCACCTGGAGAGTTGTCCATTCTGGATCCAAGAGGACAACTGTGACAATAGACAAGTATTATTTAAATATAGAGGACTGGATGGAGAAGACCCAGAAAAATCAATGGGACAACTTAGACATGACTAATTGAAGTCCCATTATCTATAGGGAGCAGCTGGAGTATTCTGTTTCTGGAGCTACTCCGACATCCCCAGTTACCTGGGCACTCCCGTTGCAATTCCAGGCCACTGTTCACAGAGAGGTCTCACTGTGCCACCTGCTGTAGCCATTGCCATGCAAGTCACTCATTTTGAGGTCAGAAGAGGTGCCCAGTGTGGATCACATGGTTGGGCACCTTGTTCAGACCTCAGAGTGAGTGAACTGTCATGGCAGTGGCTGTGCCAAGTGGCACTTGTGCAAACAGCCACCTGGCATCACAACAGTGGGTTCTAAATCTTCTGGGAAGATACAGAGCAAATAGTGAGTTATTTTAATCTATTATGGGGAGTATACCCCAGGTTTGGTACTGAACTGGCTGAATGTCATCAGGACTGTTCACACCAAAACTGCAGTTTGGGCTGTGTGTCATCCGGACTTGCCACCAAGAGGATGGGGAGGGCATTTTATTTGGCCTGTGCAGACTGGGCCAGTGTTTCCAGGTAGAGGTCTTCAAGTAAGCATTTAAGAAGGCACTGTGCAGCTACTTCATCTTTCTCTCCTTAACAGATTTTCTATGGTAATAAAAACATGGAAGAAGGAAGGATTGCAATTGAAAGACATTGTTCTCTGAAGTTCCCCATAAAATTCAGGGAATGAGGTAGGGCAGTGATGTGATTAAGGCTGGACTGGTAACATTCTGAGTATGACTAATAAGCTTATTGCATGGCACTTCAAAGAATGGGAATGGAACAGAACTCAAGGGAACGGAACGGAGCAAAAACGCATTTTACTGCACAGGAGTACGCCACCGATGCTGCCGGGAGTCCCCAATCTGTTCCCCAGCCGTTCCTCGCAGCTGATTATCGGCTGCCAGGAACGGCTGGGGAACGGATCGGGGACTCCCGGCATCATTGGTGGTGTTCTCCCGTGCAGTAAAATGCATTTTTGCTCCGTTCCGTTCCCTTGCGTTCCGTTCCGTTCTAATTCTTCAAAGTGCCGTGCTATAAGCTTATACGTCTGGGTCAAAACCAATGCATTCTAAAAGTGAAGGAAGTCACTTTAAAGAAGTCCTTTTTCCCCTCTTTCTTGTAGAAAAGATTCATCCCTTTGATGAAAGTTATCATGAAACGTTAAAGAAACAAAACAATGTGTGAACAAGGTAAAGTAGAATATGTTTTCACAGGGGGGAAAGCCTCATAGGAAACATAGGGTCACGGTCAAAATTTCTTGGCAACAAAACTGAGGAGACTATTAATTGTAGCTTGCTTTTGCTGGAGGAAATTGCTAACAAATTAAGATAGATGTTCACTTTGAAAGCACAAGGGCTCTGAGGAATGAAGCTGACTATACATCAGGCAGGTCTAAAAATAGGCTTCAAAAGAGTCAACAAGAAAACTATTTTCAGTCACAATGAGACAAGGCTGCTGAGTATTAGAAGAACATTAGTCAGTGAAAACGTGAATAAGTCGAAGATTCACAGTATACCTTAAAATAACAAGTAGACATGATATTTACCTAATGCATTCTGCAAAGATTGGCACTCTGCCTAGTATGCCAATGTAACTAAACACAGTGGTGCACATTACTACAGCACTGCCCCAGTAAAATGCGTATGATATGGATTGTTTCTGTGAATGCTCTCACCCTTATGCCTTAATAATGGCATTTTTATGGGGGTGTCCACCCAATGTTGTTTCCTACTTGTAAATTCCCTATGCTGCCTCTGGTTATTTACATTAACAAACTATTCAAGGAGCAAATGGAATAGCTGCACAATGTCTGGACTGGTAGCCCTGAGTTTTCAGCAACTGACACCAGCCTCTATGAATGTTATCTGATCACCTATGGGGATGTTGCATTACTCTATATTTACACAGCAGCTAAGAAGACCTGCTACTGGGAGATCTGTCTATGCTATTGTATATAATGGGACTTGAGCATCCACAGATTCTCTTATCCATCAAGAGTCCTGGAAACAAACCCCAGCAGATACCAAGACTCCACTGTATTCAGTTCCAAGAAGAAACTCTGGGCTGGACATCCCCAATGTGGTGTCTTCCAGGTGTTTTAGTCTACAACTCCAACACCAGTCAGAATACCCAAAAATCAGAGATGATTGGAGTTGCAGTCGTGGATATCTAGAGGGCACCAAACTGGGGGATGCTGCTCTAGCCTAATGTAATCAGGAGTACTAATATAAGCATACCAGATATAAACAAATTAATACAAGCAAATTGAATCAAAGTTCTATTGAGACCATATTAAACACACCTTGAGTTATAGTTGTAGCAGTGTGTGTTTTTTCTGGATAGGCTAGTTTTTGTAGAAGAAATTCAGAATGTACATGATGGTGAGACAGATATGGATAAAAACCCACAGTTTAATTTGGGTAACAGCCACCATTCCAGTAATAAATTGAGTAACAAATCGAGTAATAAATTGACTTATAGAAAAGAGGTCCAAGGCAGGGATGACTAGTAAAGTACATCAATATTCTTCTTGAAATAATTAAAAACTTGAATGATCCCCTGCCTCTCATGTCCCTCTTTTAGTAAAATGGCAACAGTGAATCTTACTTTTTCTTTTTTCTTAACAATTGATAAGAAACCCAGTATTTGAATATGGCAACTAAATACCAAAATCTGCCAGAGTACTAACAGTTGACATTTCACACTACCTACATTTGAACATATTTGAAGACTACCTAGATAATGAAGTGTTATTAACAATTTTACTAAGGGCTCATTCCCACTTACATTTAAGCCAGTTTGTGATTCACCTTTGCTCTGTGTCAGTGAATCAGTTTCAAAAGGTCCGTCGTTCCCACTATGAAAGCAGATTTTTTTTCATTATTCTCTTGTAATCACTTCTTTTTTGGCACAATTGTCATTCCTACTAGTTGCACCACTTCAAAATGCATGTCAATCATCTACACATCATCAGTGACGCAAGCGGCAACACAGCAAGGATGGGGCCATTCCAGGTGCCGAGTGGGGCGACTGTACCAACTGAGCCTTCCTCTGCCCCTCAGCAACCCAGGCTGCTCAAGCACACCATTTCCCCTTTGAGCAGCCCAGCTTAGGTTTGTCAGGATATGCAATCCATTGGTTTTGCAACTACTTGCCTCGCTGAGCTGCAGTCCACCCATAATTGCAAGAAGTTGCAAATACAATGGATCACATGTATATATAATGCATCCATAGGTCACACCACAAGCACAAAGGCAGTGGTGGGGGTGGGGGATGGTGGATCTCCCAAAAACTGAGGAGGGATGGTAAACACCCCTCTGTCATTAGTCCCTCCCCTCCAGTATGATCCAATTCAGACCTGTCATTCCCACTTGTTGAACATGCTTCAGAATCGATTCTTTTCAAAAGAACCACCAAAAAAACTAGAGTCAGGAAACAGCGGGTTCTTTGCGTTTGTCTCGCTTCATTGTAATTGAAACCAAGCTCAATAGGACCAGAACCGGTTTCAAGTGGGAATGACAGTCATATAACCCAATCAGCAATTTGTTTTAAATCATAGTGGGAACAAGGCCTAAGTAAATTATGATGATTCACTGTTATTAGTAGTAAGTAGTAATACATCCCAATAGATATGGATTAAGGAAACATGCCAGCCACTTATTATTATAAGTATCACAGCAAGAGATGGATCTCACATTTCCCTTCTGTAGATAGCAGACTTGCATAAGAAATATATATATTGGCTCAGAGAATACTGCAGGGACAAGGGATATTTTTCATTGCATTAGCCTTCAGTCTATTTCTTTAAAACAAAATCAGAAAGCTGAAGTCCTGCAACACATTTACAGGGGACATTCAGAGTTTGGAAAGTTATTTTCAAAAGTACTTATGGTTTTAGTTTCAAGCTCCATAAAGAAATTGTTAACTTATATCTTTGTCATATTCTTAAAAGTAACATTACTTTCCCAGTTCTCCAAAAGTAATTAATATGGTAACTTTTAATTGCTTTAAACCAGAGGTGGGCAAAGTGTGGGCCTCCAGATGTTAGTGGTCAACTCCCATCAGTCCCAGTCAGCATGATCAATAATGAGGGATGTTGGGAGTTATAATCCAATAACATCTGCAGGTCCATGCTTTGCCCACCTCTAGCTCAAAGTACATTAATATACATATCTGGAAATCTGGACAGCTGCACTTTTGTCATTTCTTCTGTTAAAAAACTCCTTAGCTCCTGCACCCAGAAACCACTCCTTTACCTGAGGTACATCAATAATAATTTGAACTCATAGAGAAGGCTCACTCAAGACATTCCACTAGAGTTTCAACAACTTCCACCTCACCATCAGTCTCAGCCTGGAACTATCTACTGAACAAGTTCACTTTCTGGACACCATGGTACAGCTAAAAAATGGATATCTAAGCACCACACTATATTGCAAACCCACAGACCCATTACACATTCTTACATGCCTCTAGTTTCCACCATGAACGCACCAATAGATCCATAGTCTACAACCAAGCCCTCCAATACAATCAGATCTGTTCAGACCCACAACACAGGGATGCTAAACTCAAGGAATTACAACAAGCATTCCTCAAACTACAGTACCCACCACATGAAGTAAAAACATAAATAAACAAGGCAAGACTTGTACCCAGGACTGATCTATGACAGAACAGATTGAAGAGAGAAAATGACAGAACTCCACTAGTGGTCACATACAGCTCCCAACTGAGAACTCAGGCGCATCATCAAGGAACTACAACTCATTCTAGACTATAATGCTGCTCTTTCAAGAGCTCTTGGAGGAAGACCTTTACTCACCTACAGATAGCCCCCAAAGCTCAAACAGGTATTTACCTGCAGGAGGACACACGACACAGATGGGGACATGGGTACTTAGCCTTGCCACAAACTAAGATGCCAACTCTGCCCGCACATTCATCTAGGCAATGTCATCACAAGATCTAATGACATCACCCACAATATTAAGGGAACTTTCACATGCTCATCTTCGGTGATATATGCCATTTTCTGTTAGCAATGCCCTTCAGCATTCTAGATTGGACAAACAGGCCAGTCCCTGAGCCAGAGAATAAATGGACATAAATCAGACATTAGGAATGGGAATACACAAAAACCAGTGGCAGAACATTTCAATCTCCCTGGACATTCCACCTTAGTCCTCAGAACAGTGGTGTTTGAATAAAAGAGCTACAAAGGCAGGTTGGAAAGAGAAATAGCAGAATCAGAGTACAGTCCCTCAGCAATGGATTGAACAAAGGGCCTAAGCAGACGACGCAAAGCGCCGTCTTCAGGGCAAGGAAGGGGAGGGGCAGCCACACGCTGGGCACCCCAACCCCTTCCTGAAGATGTCGTCGGAGTGCCGGACCCTCCGCACATCCAGCACTCTGAGGATGCCTATCCACCGCAGCGTCCACACACACTGCAGCGGAAAAGGCGCCGAAGGTGCGCCGGCAGCCTTTTGCGGCACACCTTTGGCAATTTGTGGAAGGAGCGCTATTTTAGCGCTCCTTCCTGGGGTGGCAAAGCTGCACCGCGGGGCCGAGGAATGCGGATGCCTCGGCCCCGATTCGCAGCTTCTTGGGGTGGCCCCGTGCCGCCTGTCTGCTTCCCCCCAAAGATAATGGCTTCCTGGCACACTACACACATTTCAACACTATCTGACCCCATCTGCAGAGGGGTGTGCTACACTCATCTATTCTCTTCACCACAGGCTAGTTCCATTGCCAAACTAGGCTTGCCACTTCATTTCCATACTCAAAGGATTTTGAATTTTTGGCCCAGCTTTTTATCTGTTAAAGTCATTTTGAATTTTGAACCTGTTTCCTGGGGTATTAGCTACTCCTCACCCCGGGGTTTCATGGCCAAAGTGGGAATCAAACCCTGGTCTCCAGAGTCGTAGTCCAACACTCAAACAACTACACCACACTGGGTCCCACTAGTGAACATACACTTAACAAAATGTATTCAGGGGTAGCCAAGTTGGCTGTGCAGCAAAATACAATAAATACAAAATTGACAAGCATTTTGGCCAAACTCCAACATTATGCAAGCTTTTGAAGCTTCACTGGTATCATCATCAGGCAAAGATATTTAAAATAATACAGGGGAGAAATGGTGATGATATGAGTATCACCAGCCTGCATTCTGTCAGAGATGTCATTTAAGATGGTATTGGGGGATTTCAATGCAGGCAGAGGCCATTGCCTTTATTGGTCATGTCGGGGCTGGGGACAAAGACCAATAAAACACAGGCAATAAAATTTCAACTCCGTTAGCAACAGAAAATTAACTTCTTGTGAGATCCAGCTGTGCCTGTCCTGTACGAAACTGTTAGACAGAGAACATTGCATTTCTCAGAGTCTCTGTGCTGTTACATCTGGAAAAACTTTTATGAGGGGGTATCGTAAAGTATTCATTATCACCTGGAAGTTATTATGGTATATTGATGAAATTTGGTCAGTGTCATCATCAAGTGACTTTTTCTTTTCCCAAAAATGAACAATCTGTTGCAGGATTGTCGGTTTGACCACACAGATGATGTCACTCATGAAGTGGAAGAGTGGTTTAAGGTGCAATCTGTAGATTTCTACAATAACGGTATTCGGAGGGTCAAGAAATGCTGGGGAAAATGTGTAAATCTGGATGGTGACTATGTGAAGATAACAACTACAAATCAAAACAAAGTTTCAGACATTTTTTTTTAAAGGTGATAATTAAAACTTTACGATACCCTCTCATAGATGCTATATAGGTAAAACCTGCCAAACTGCAGTCTCAAATTGTAGTCCCAAATTGTAGTGCAATTAAAGAATTTTACCTTTGTTGGAGGTAGAAAACCTAAAAGAGTTTAGTCCTAGTTCTTTGGTTCCCTCTTCTTTAGGATTCCCCTTGTGGCTATATTTGGTATCTTGAAAAGTATATTCAGGGGTACTCATGTTGGTTGTGCAGCAAAATACAACAAAATACAAAATCCAGAAGCAGAGATACCTTTATTGGGCCAAATCTAAAGCATAAAATTTAACAGGAGCTGCAGTCACTCTCTTGGCTTCCTGACAAATATGAGCATATGATATAAATTTGCCTTAAGCACAAATGACATTTGCAAAATGTACATCAAAACACAGCATGCAAAGGAGCCCTCTGAACATATATATATATATATATATATATATATATATATATATATATATATTTCCCCAAACTGTGTTCTGGAGAAGTGTATACACTGACTTCAGAAATGAATTCTGTAACTTTCAAAAAGTCCTGAAGGACAGAACCACCATCCCCATAAAGCTGAGCCTGTCTAAATAAGGATTTAGGGAGTAGTGAGACCACCCTTGCAAAGCTGATCATAGCTATGTGACAATGTTTTTCTCATTTTCACCCCACCCTTGCCCACAGATCCTGCAGGTATAGCTCCAGACCAAGTTATCCTATGTATTTCAGGGCCTCGGCAGATGGCTAATTGACTAGCTTCAATAGCTTCAATACCTTGCACTGACCAAAAAGAAAGAAAGAAAGAAAGAAAGGGGTGAAAAGACTTTTGTTTGGAACTTTCCCAAAAGAAATAGCTCAGCCTACTAAAATTTTATTTCCAATATTCCCCGCAGGAATGCACTGCGCCTGCACAGGCTTTTGGCAACGTGACATTGTGGTGAAGTTTTGACTTTAAAGCAATCAGTGTCCCGGAGCTTGCTTTTTTAAAAAAACATTTTGAAAACATTCTAAGTTTCGAACCGTTTTAGTACAGGCCGTGAACTGATATTATTAGGGAGAACATTCCAAGATGATAGATAACATGGGAAAACATTACATGACAGAAAGTCCGCTAGGCCTCTGGTTAAAGAAAAAAAAAACAAAAAAAAAACTATTCTGATGTCCAAATAAGGAGCAAAAGAGGAAGCGGCTTGTCCTTCTTTGGTTCAAACTTCTGTTGTCCTGGACACATTGGGAATTCATACCAATGGTTCCATTGGCATAGCCTTCAATATTTCACAGATGAAAAGTGGACAGATGTGGCCAAGCAACATCAGAGTGTTGTCAAGATGGCAAAAGTTACTAATGGGGGGGAACACACAGGCTAGAAGACTCTGCAGCAGTTTGCTTTTGCCTGAGTCTACAGGGATGGCAAGATTCTGTCCCTTCTCTCCTTTCCTCCCCCTTATTGAGTTAACTCCATGCAAATTACTTTTGCAATTTGAACTCAGTTTGTCCTCAGCTTACTTCAGGTGCTTCAAACTGAGTTCAAATTGCAAAAGTGGAATATTTTAAAAGCAGCCAAAAATGAGGATTAATCGGGACTGTCCCTGCCAAATCAGGTCAGTTGGAGAACATGAAATAGGTAATTTGAGGCCACTTTAACTGTCCTGACTCAGTGCTAAGGAATCATGGGAACTGTAGTTTATTGTGGCACCAGAGCTCTCTGGCAGAGGAGCCTTAATGTCCCAGAAAAAAAAATACAATTCCCATGATTCCCTAGCACTGAGCCAGGGCAGTTAAAGTGGCCTCAATTTGCACTATTTCTGGCAGTCTGTAAAGGCTCTTAAGACAATGGACTTGAGGCTTTCATACTGCTCCCATCTCCTTTAAATAACTTTGGGTTTGAAACCCACAATTAAATTTTTCCTTCTTCCTGTTCCTAAAACATTGTTCCATGCATTATCATTCTGTGCTTTATAATGAGGGATGCCAGCAAAATCCACCACAGCATCTGCGGGTACCAGATTTTTCTAGTTCCAAAGCAGCAGCCTCCTCACAACACTGGACTAACATATTTCAACAGAATATCTGTGGGCATGCAAGAAGACTCTCCTGCCTCTGAAATGTGGATTTCTTTATGTACATACCTGTGGCAAATATAGCACATGTTTTGCATATTCAGATGTGTGTAATTGGCTTCATCTTAGCACATCTTGTAGTGACAGCCATATTATTTCATGCAATGTTTATTTTAATGAAATTCCACAATGTGAAATAAATCCAGAAAGATCACTCTGCAGACCCAGATGAAGACAAGAACACCAGACCTACTGGAACTTCACAGGGAGATTTATGCTTGATTTATACATCACTAATGGTAATTGCTTTCAACATCCTTAATGTTACAGTGCAAATGCATGTGTGTGCCTCCATTGCCAACCATGATATTTTAAATTTAAATAATGAAAGAAATGAATGTACATTTAAAAACTTATTTAAATTATAGCACCACCAAGGACACCTTAGTAAGGACCCTTTCATACTACACAATTGTAACATATGATTCCATTTTAACTGCTATGGCAACATCCTGTGGAATCCTGGGCTTTATAGTTTGGTGAGGCTCTAGAGCTCTCTGGTTAAGAATTCTAAATGCCCCCTCCCTAAACTGCAAATCCCAGGACTCCACCAGATGGAGCCATGCCAGTTAAAGTGGGATGACGATGCTACAATTGTGTAGTGTGAAAGGCAGGCAGCCACTGAAGGTCCAGAGTCTCGCCCACAATATTTTCACACATGCGTGGATCTTAGTGGGCTGCACCCCACCTGGTTCTATGCCTAAAATAGGTAAAATAAGCCTTCAAATAGCCAGCTGCACCCTCTGCCATTTTGAGGGGGAATTTAGCATGGTTGAGAGTTCCAGAGGAGTGTCCTGGGGTCCACATGAAGGGATGATGGCACTCTACATGTAGCTGCAAAGAATTTCCACCCCTTCTTTAAAGAAAAGCACTGAACATGATTCCTACTTTCTCAGAAGCTACTTTTTTTTTTTTAATTCCACCTATTACACGGGAACAAAATCTAGTACAACTATTGCAAATCTTACTCTGGAGACAAGGGTTCAAATCCCTGCTTGGCCATGAAACCCACTGGGTAACCTTGGAGAAGTCACATTCTCTCAGCCTCAGGGGAAGACGATGGACGTTATCACACGGGGGCAAATCTGCTGGTTAATCCACACAAA
>CM034706.1:113218369-113257527 GCA_020142125.1 Phrynosoma platyrhinos
AAGAAAGAAAGAAAGAAAGATTTTTGTCAAACTGACTCCCACAAAATGGTATCACTTGAGGTTCAGTGCAACTTAACAAATAAATAATCCTGTGGTTTGATTTCTGGTGAACATAGAATCATAGAGTTGGATGATTTCTTGTGTAATTATTTTTACATAGATATCACTTGTGTACACTTGATACATATTAAGATCCTGTAAACAAAGGGTGATCTTTAATAGCTTATTAGTGATCCTGTCCTTCATACTCTTTGGATGGATTCTTTTTATTTGAGTGTCATCTAGTTTTTATCCAATCATCTTCTCCATCAAATATTCCAAAGCAGGGGTGGGCAACTTGTGGTCACATGGGGTGCATCTGCACTATAGAAATAATGCAGTTTGACACCACTTTAAGTGCAGTAGCTCCTTTCTATGGAATCCTTGGATTTTTAGTTTTACAAGGTCTTTAACCTTCTCTGCCAAAGAGAAGTGAGGCTGGTGCCTCACAAAACTACAGATCTTGGGACTCTGTAGGATGGAGCCATAGCAGTTAAAGTGACATCAGACAGCATTATTTCTACCGTGTAGATGCACGCATGGTGTTCCCATCGCTCATCTTGCTTCCCTTTCCCATTTATGCCCTGTAGATTATAAAAACTATGTTAAACAAAATTCAGATGCTCTAAAGAAAAAGCTTATTTAGTTTGTTCCCTAAAGTGTTAATTAACATTATAAGATATTTGTTTTCTCTGTTAGACTTCACCCCATCTCAAATGGTTTCATGTCCATATTGGACTCACTTAACTGTGTTAGAGTTAAGAAGCTTTAAATCCCGACGCAGATTGCTTTTTCTCCATATATTTTTCTTATAGCCCTGCGATGTCACAGCAAAAGACAAGGAGTGCAACTGATCCCTCTGTTACTACAGAAGAGAAACGGAAAAAACGTTTTTTTGGCATACAGTTTCCCAAGAGTAAAAAAGAAAAATGCACTCCTCGTGAAAAAATGGCACCAACATGTACAAGCACCAGCCACAAAGGGAAGCCTGCATTAGTTGACAAAGAAGACAGTGCACTTTCTACAAAGAGAGCTCAGAGAGAGGGTTCAAAAATGTCGGAACCCCACCAAGATAATTCCCACAACAGTAGAGGAAAACTGTCTACATCAGTCATCTCTTGCCCCATGGAATCCTCTGTAGATTTGTGAGTTTGAGTCATCAGAGTTTGATTGAGGAAACCAATGTCAAATGTTGTGATTTGATTGAATTGCATTTTTCCTAATATGTGATAGATAATACAATTAGGGTATATTTTGTCCAAAGGGTTGGCAGGTTTTCATTGCTTTAGGATTATTCTTCAACTAAGTAAGACATACAGCCCACTGTGGATATAGTATTGACTCTGCAAAATGCATTTTGCAAATATAGGGAAATGGGCCCTTTTCTTCCCTTCTTGCCATTCACTCTTTCATCTCTTCCATTGTCTGCTTTAACCATTTTTTAATATTGCATCTGCACCAACACTAACCATGGCTCAGGCTAATAAGGTTACCTCTCATCCTCACAATGCAATTTCAAATCTTTGTTGAAATTGGCACATTTACCTCTCTGTTCTTTCCCCAAGTTTCTCTAGTTTGGAGTGGGGGGATAGATAGGCAAAACAACTGGTTTGCATTAAATCTGCTGCTTTGATGCTTGTTTGTTTCATACTGACCATGGTAAGTATCCAAATAGCTTGCAGAAGATGAATAGATGTGGGAAGAAGAAGAAGCCATCTTAATCCTTCAAGTGACAAACTGTATAATCAAAGTATTTAGCCTTATTTTCTGGCCAAACATTGGGCCTTTGCAGACTGCCAGAAATAGTGCAAATTGAGTCCACTTTAAGGGTTAAGGTTAGTGCTAGGGAATCATGGGAATTGTTTTTTTTCTGAGACATTGAGCCTTCTCTGTCAGAGAGCTCTGGTGCCACAATAAAATACAGTTCCCATGATTCCCTAGCCCTAACCCTAACCCTAAAAGTGGACTCAATTTGCACTATTTCTGGCAGTCTGCAAAGGCCAATTATGAGTCTTTAAATCCTGTGGTTAATAAAAAAGGGAAATGTCCTAAAAGAGAAATGATGATGATAAAAATAATATCCTTCCTTTCTCCCAAAATTGTGACTCTCAGTGGTTTATAACTTAAAATGCGCAATGCAGCTGAAAATATAAACTAGAATCAAACTACTCACAGTATTAAAGCAAATAATAAAATACAATTAAAAAGAGAAAAGGCTATTAAAAACAGTTTAATTTAAAACAATACAGTACCCCGAACTTAGCCTGTTCTTTCAAAAGTTCCTATTTTAAAAGCCTGTCAGAATAAAAAGATCTTTTGTTTTCCTGCCAATGGAAGAACAGCTAGGAAGGGGCCATTCTGGCTTCCTTTGGAAGGGACTTTCAGATTTTAGGGGCCCTCAGCAAAAGAACTTGTATCTCACTGCATGGTTACATCCATTTCATACTACAGTTGGCCCTCTGTATCCATGGATTTTTAATCCACAGATTCAACCTTCCACGGTTTGAAAATATTTTTAAAAATGAATACGTTACAAAAAGCAAAAAAAAAAAAAAAAATCATTTGCCATTTTGTATAAGGGACACTATTTTACTATGCCATTGTATTCAATAGGACTTGAGCATCCACGGATTTCGGTATCCACGGTTGCTCCTAGAACCAAACCTCAGTGGATACCAAGGGCCCACTGTACTGCGTTTGTTCTGGTTCCAGCCCAAGGAATCCTGGGATGTGTCATTTGGTGAGGTATTTAGAAGGTTCCATGGTATCCTGGGAAGACAGAGGTATAAGTATAAATCGGTTTAATTCTGTAGTGTAGACAAGTACTCATAGCACGTTTGGAACTGTAGTTTAGAAGAAAGAAAAAGGGTTGTTTAGCAGAGAAATTCTAAACGTCTCACTTGTTTCTTTCTGGCAAGAAATAATTTCCTCCTAGCAGGTAAGCTTTTCTCAAGTTCCTATTCCCTCTTCTATGCTTAGAAATTGTGTGTGCGCGCGTGTGTCTGCATGCATATGCTGCCACGTAGGCACATTATTTACTATTTATTTATTGCCTTTGTAAGCCATCTTTCTCCCTCAGTGGCACCCAAGGCAGCTCCCAGACAGAGTCACTTATAAAAAACTTCACAGTAAAAGTGGAAAAACAAATAAAATCGCCACATGAAACAGGATAAAGCCATTTAAAAGATATGCAAAAGTTTTAACAGATGAATAAAATATCCCGGTAAGAAGCTTCCCTGCTTACCCTTTAAAAGCCTGCTTAAACAAAAAATACCTCTTTACCTGCTGGAGAAAGGAGAGAAGCCAGCCTAGTCTCCTGTGGAAGGGAGTTCCAGAGGATGGAAGCAACCATTGAGAAGGCTCTGAACAATAACGGCAGTGGACAGGCATGCAAGTTTGATCTACATATTCCTAGCATCTTGTCTGGTGATATTTCTCTGTAGTACTCCAAGCAGGTTTCATTGAAACATAGGGTAAGTGGTCAGAGAAAAGAACAGTCAACTCTTTAAAAGCCCAAGATGAAGCAGGGTTTAATGTTCTCATGCTATTTCACTTAACTGCAGGTTAAAACCTTGTTAACATGTGCATAAATGTCATCATCTTAGGCTGCTGCCACACGGCAGAATTAATGCAGTTTGGAATCACTTTAATTGATTTAATTGAACTGACATGGCTCCATCCTATGGAATCCTGGGATTTGTAGTCTGTTGTGGCACCGGAGCTCTCTGATAGGGGAGGCTAAATAGCTCACAAAACTGCAAATCCCCCAATTCCATAGCACTGAGCCATGGCAGTTGAAGCGGTGTCAAACTGCACGAACTGGGCAGCTTAGAAGCAGCCTGTGCTTAGCTTCCAAGGCATGGTGTTTTGGCTCACGCTGTAAGACATAATTGGTGGAAATGTAGTGAGTTTCTTCTTAAAAACTACAAAAAAATAAATAGATAAACAAGCTGCTGGGGGAAAAAAAGATGCTCAAGGTCTGCGTAGGCTGGCAGCTTCAACCTAACTTCAGAGCCTGAAAGGGCCTTGTTGAGAAGGTGATGTCTGAGCCACGGGCTCTTTAGAGACATTAGAGGAGTGCCAGTCCCTAAAAAACTATGTTTGTTTTTCCAACTCCCTTTCCATCATGGGTTGCTGTCTCCTCCAGCCCAGTGGGATGACTTAGCATGCATTTTGATGGCGGTGAAGTTCCTATGGCTGCCCCTTCAGCTTCCTTACAGTTTGATCACCAAGCTACAGTAAGTCCCTCTTCAATTTCATTTTGATATGCATTTTACTTGGCCACTTATTTGTTTTTCTGTTTTACGGATCTGCTTTCTTAAAAGAGGAATGTCCTGAATCAGCCAAGTTATTTGTAGCATTGAGTTAGACCCAGAATTGTGCACACACACAAATTCTCACTCTGGTGCTATTTTTGTGGTGTTCTGGATGAGTCTTCCATGTAGCACAGGTGTAGCATGAGCATATAGCCAGAGATGCTGTACCAGGGAGTATCAAAGCTCTGAGGGAACAAAAGCATCTTTTTGGATTTCGGTTATCTTTCCTTGCATCCTACTTAAAGAAGAAGAAGAGGAGGAGGAAAAGGAAGAAGAAGAAGAACCATTCTGTTTGCAGAAGAGGTTGTTCATATATGAAAGGGCACATCTGCATCTAACCCAGTAATACCAACAGGATTAGTAATTTATAACTTCCTTTTCTTTAGCAAAAATAAAAACAAAGCAGCTTACAGTTTATAAGAGAGGTAGGAGTTACATGGCTCTCTGTGTGTTGTCGAATTGCAACTCCCAGTATTGTTTGTCATTGACAACATCAGCCAGGGACAGTGGGAGCTAAAGTCTTAACAGCATTGAGAGGGCCAAAAGATTCCCATCCTGGTTTAAAACAAGAAGACACAAGAGGGTGGAAAATGAGCAAAATGTAAACTAAATCACACCACAACAATAAAAATTTACTTGCTGTGATTTCCCACCAGTGTCCTCTGAGATGTTATTCATGAGGGAAACAGGATCTTGTCAGGCAGCATATGACGCAGGCCAAGGGGCTACAACCAAAAATCGAATGCCCCCCCCTCAGTTATTTGGCTGCTTGCACAAGACTCTTCTGTCCCTACTATGAGGGGCCCTTAATGTAATCTCATGGTCAATGCTTTTAAAATAAGTCCCATTTGGATTCAGTGGGATTTGTCTCAATCAGTTGTGAGCACATGAGTCACATAGAGGGAGCAAAATTTCCCATCTTCTTTTTTCCCACCGATTGAAGTGGTTCCATGAGTGGGAGAGATTACATGGGAACTACCCTTGCATTTAACTATTTTGTAACATTTGCAGACTGCTTTTGAATGCAACATGATTTTTGTTTCCCTTTTGTATGATTCCAAAGGTTCTGCCATCACCAGCAAAATGCATCCTAATCTGGGAGGCAACAGCCTGTTAGAGATATTGTAGCCCAGCCAAAAAAGGTGTGTCTTCCTGTTACTTACTTTGACTTATTATTTGTAGTATTTACAAATAATGCTTTCCTTTCTTTTTTCCTTTCTTTGGCTGTTGCTTAAATGAAGATGCAGTTGATTTCCATAGTGTTTTTTTTTAATTGCCGAGTTTATTAAGACTGAGTATTACTGAAAAAGAAATCTCTATGTGGACTAGACCTTTGCTGTTATATGAAGTGTGTATTGATGTTGTTGCAGCGAGGAGGACATGTACCGCGATGCAGAAGAAATAGAGAGAGAAAAAGTGTTACTTGAGTGTGGGACAGGCTCCTCAGGTACATTTCAGTACTATTTGTGTATGACATGAAGTGTTAGTTGAATAATAAGTAAAGCCTACTTCCTTCTTAGAGTAGCCCTGCAGCAGAACCAAATTGCTGATCAGAAGGGCAAAGTCTCACTCAAAACATGGTGCTATTCCCAAAGAAACAGTATTCACTTTGGCTTTTCATGTTCTCCAACAAAATTACTATTTCTAGAGCCCACTGTCTGCCAAAGCTAGAAGATAACAGACAGTTTTTTGTGCAAAGTAAAATAGGAGAGCATGAACATGCACATTTGAACAAGACCTAGGGCAATGATGGCAAACCTTTTAGGGGCTGAGTGCCCAAACTAAAAGGCCTTCTGGCACCGGGCAGGACTTCTGCCTTCCAGGGGCATGACTTCTTCCCCCCACCCTCCCAGCCCTTTAGCTGCCTCTCCAGAGACAGCTGAAGGCTCAGGGGGCAAGTGGGGGGAAGAAGATGAACAGGCGCATGCCTCTTCCTCTTCATCCTCGCCTTCCACGTGCCGGGGAAAATGTCTTTGCGTGCCATCTCTAGCAGGCGTGCCATAGGTTCACCATCACGGGCCTAGGGTGAATCTGCATGTTACATTTGTTCACATAATGGTCATCCAAGACTGTGCTAAAACATTTACAAACACCTCTCATACATCCCACATTTGTTTCACACACTTTTCCATCCTTGGGCCAGTTCACATTTCTCCCTGAAATCCTTTTTGATTTTTGAAAGGAGAGTTCCTTTCTGATTTTAAAAGGAAGGGATAGGGAAAGAAGGAATTGGCTTTAAGGGGTGTACCTAGAGATAAAGCTAGATATGCTTTCACTCAGACTTCAGCCTGATAGGAGGAAACGAGGCCGCTGGCTTTACTTTAGACCACTAGGCACTACTCTTCCTCCCCAGGTTTCATGGCAGAATGAGGGCAGCGTGTAAGCCCCCATCAGTGTCTGTGTTTGCATGCCTTCAAGTCACCTGTTGACTTATGGCAATCCTTTGAATTTGGTAAGGTTTTCTTAGTATCTTCCTCTGAAATATAGCCTATAGCACCTGGTATTCATTGGTGGTCTCCCATCCAACTACTAAGGGCCTTTACAGACTGCCAGAAATAATGCAGCTTGAGACCACTTTAACTGCCCTGGTTCAGTGCTAGGGAATAATGGGAACTGTAGTTTATTGTGGCACCAGAGCTCCTTGACAGAGAAGGCTCAATGTCTCAGAAAAAACTACAGTTACCGTGATTCCCTAGCACTGAGCCAGGACAGTTAAAGTGGTCTCAGGCTGCATTATTTTTGGCAGTCTGTAAAGGCCCTAAATTAGGTCTGACCCTGCTTAGCTTCCAAGATCAGATAGGATCTGGTGCCTTTAGGGTATTTAGGCAGTAGCATGTATGTTGCAGAGGATCTTTTAGTTAAAAAATATTCTTGCAGCCTTGCCCTATCTCCCCATCAACCTGTTCCTGTTTTTGTGCTCAATGTATCCATACTTAAAACACTCCTTTACTTATACAAAGTAAGAGCAAACACCTTTTAAAATAAACAATCTACCAAACTGAATACAGAACTTAAATTGCTGAGAGGATTTCACTTGAATATTTTGTAGAAAAGCTCATGCTCATACTATCTTCCACACAGGCTTAAGCAAATCTCAGGTTTTTGAGATCATGTGACAGACAAAAAGTATATTGGGATTTTTTTATATGTATATATAATTAACATTTTCTAATGGCAAAGAACTGTGCTTCCTACTTTTTTTTTTTACTAAATGCATTTGTCTTGTCTTAATTGCGATTCAGATTTTCTAGAAAATAAGCTAAGTGTTGAACCTGAAGTAGACATCATGGATTACTGCCAGGAAGAATGGAGAGGAAATACTGCTCAAGCCAAATGTATACGAAAGGTGTGATCTTCTTTTGCTTTACAATAGGACATTATAAAAAAAGTTGTATTACTAGGATTTAGCCTCTTAGGTGTGTGTGTTTATGTTCATTGATTTTTATCCCACTTTTCCGGATGCAAGTCTTTACAAGTAACATTGTTAACTGCCCTTATGTTGGTCCTGACTCATGGCGATCTTGTGGATGAGACATCTTCAAGACGCTCTATCCTCCACCGTTCTACTGAGTTTCTTCAAACCCATGCCTGTAAGCCCCCTGATTGAGTCTGTCCATCTGGCATGTGGTCTTCCTCTCTTTTTATTGCCTTCCACCTTCCCTAGCGTTATCACTTTTTCTACTGAGTCGTGCCTTCTCATGATGTGGTCAAAGTATGACAGGTTTAGTTTCATTGGCTTCCAGGGAGATTTCAGGTTTGATCTGTTCAGGGACCCATTTGTTTTTCTTTTTGGCTGTCGACAGTATCCTCAGCACTCTTCTCCATCACCACATCTCAAATGAGTTGTTTATCTTCAGCTTTCTTCACTGTCCAGCTCTTCTCACATACATACATACTGATGATGATTATGATGGCTTGTACACACACGCACACACACATTCATTAATAAAATTACATTAAGTTTTTAAGGCATCAGGGTCCTTCCCACAAGGCAAGTGGTAGGAGATTCCAGTGCTCACAATAGTATTCATTCTGTGTGTCAAGATTAATTGGTTCCCAGATTTTTGATAATGCAGGCATTTGTTTCTAAATTGAAACTGGAAGTGTACTTCGCTCTGAAGAGATTCACTTAAAGTGTCTAAGGAGAAAAAAAAAATCATTCTCCCTCAGCAGAGCCCATCCCTTGTAATTCATCCTGAGTTGTTCATGTAGGAAGAGACCTGCTGGATCAGAATAAGGCTTCATGGAGTCCAATTCCTTGTTTCTAAGCACATCCAGCTAGTTCTGTTTTGTGGTTGGAAAAAAGTGACCCCTGCCATTCTGCAGAAGATAACAACAGGAACTATCTCTTGTGGGGAAATAATTGACTCTTTCAGTCACACTGTAAGCCATAGATGGGTATCTTTGGTTCTCCAGATATGCTGGACTATATCCTGTTACCTTTAGTGGTTAGCCAAGTGTTTCTTGGAAACTCACCAGTAGGACTTGAAGCCAATAGCTGTCGCTTTTTTGTCACAGCTCCTGCAAAATCCTTTCTGGATCCTTTCTACTAACCTATATAAAATATAAAATCACTGCTTGTTCCTGGTTTGCATTACCTAACTAAAGCTGGAATCATCTCTAAACTGGAATAAGTTTATGTTGCTTAGTTTTTTTAAAAAATGCTGAAGCTTTGACTCTGCTTCTGTTGGACCAAAAGGTAGAGAGAGAAGGGGACGTGTGACCGAAAGGCTTGGTGTGGCCCATACTGTGGCCTTTTAAAACTCAATCTGTGTTTTCTTTTACGTTGTTTTAATTTATGTTGTCTTTTAATATTTGTTTAATTGTGTTTGAAGATTACAGTGTATTGGCCAACATCCAAATACTAGACCCAACAAGAGTAGGATCAGTGGGATCAATGGGAATTACATACATGTGTTTACCATTCAGCAATAGTATGGGACCCATATGGGAGAAAAGCAGGATATTAAATAAATAAATAAATGACATAATAATAATAATAATAATAATAATAATAATAATAATAATAATAATAATAATAATAATACTTTATTTTTATATCCCACCTTTTGCCGTGGCAATCAAGGCAGCTTACATATAAAATTAAATTTAAATAAAACATGCCCAAAATAAACAATACTAAACAATAGTTTTGCTCTAGTTGGGACAAGCAATTGGATTTTATTTCTAAATATTGTTTTGAGTTGCCTTGAGTCCCAGTTTAGGGAGAAAACAGGGTTATAAATTAAATAAATTCCCAGAGGGCTTAATTGTGATTTAGACCAGTACTGCTCAAAGTGATAGTCCATGGTGCCAGTCCATGGACCATCAACTACCAGTCAATGGAAAGAAAGAAATAAAGAATTACACACAGTAGGCACCAATAGTGCTGCACCCTGTTAGACTGGAGAATGGGGAAATGACTGCTGGTTCCACCCAGAAGTACTGGTTTAGGTGGTTATCTGAACTAGGCCTATATTTTAGTGTAGGCAGTTCATATATTCATCAGCAGATTTTTACTGTTTTTACTATTTTTGCTGAGTTTTACATTACTATGTGGTCTAAAACACAATGCAGAAATAATCCAGTTTGAGACCGCTTTAACTGCCTTGACTCAGCGCTAGGGGATCTTGGGCATTATAGTTTATTGTGGCACTGGAGCTCTCTGACAGGAAAGGCTAAATGTCTCAGAAGACTACAGTTCTCAGAATTCCCTAGCATTGAGCCAGGACAGCTAAAGTGATCTCAAACTGGATTATTTGTGCCGTGTGTTTGAGACCTGTGATCTACATGTGAATCAGTTCTTAAACTTGGGTTCCTGAAGCTGGTGTATCAGTACTTGAAAAAATTTACAGAACTGTTTGTTGGCTTGGAGATACTGCATCATAGTCCAGAAAAGTAACTTTTCCAAGGGTTGGCTTAATACTCTAAATAGCTTTTAAGGAATAACTCCTTTGGGGTTTTTTGAGTTGTGGACTGCATACGCCTAATCAGAGTTTCTGTTTTCTATATAGGGCTATGAAGCAGTTTCACACAGATTTATTTCAATCAGAAGAGTACGAGGAGACAACTATTGTGCTGTCAGAGCGACATTGTTTCAAGCTCTTAGCCAAGCTACTCAGCTTCCAGACTGGCTCCAAGGAGAGGACATGGTGATGGTAGGCCCCAGAATTTAGCACATCTTTTGACAGGAGAAAGTAATGGTATTTTTTTTAATTTATTTACAGGTATTTGTTTGCAATGATTCACCAGCCATCTACTTATTCATTAGGAAAAGCAAAAATATTTGGGTGGAATTCTGCTCTCTCACCCCTAGTCTAAGGCAAAACTAGGAATTCCTTTGGACGTTCAGATATTTTCGTCTACAGCTACCACAATCCATTGACCATGCGGGATGATGCCGAGAGAAATTGTAAGCCAAGAGAAATTGTAAGCCAAAACATCTTCATGGCCCAAAATTCCCCTTGTCCCTGTTCTAAGGAACCAGTTCTGTTGAACAGCTGTAGAGGGCAGGAATCAAATGCTTTGATTCAGGCTGCATCTGCACTGCAGAAATAATGCAGCTTGATACCACTTTAACTGCCATCGCTCCGTGCTATGGAATTCTGGGATTTGTAGTTTTGTGAGATATTTAGCCTCATCTGTCAGAGCACTCTGGTGCCACAACAAACTCCAGACTTCTATAGCACTGAGTCATGGCAGTTAAAGCGGTAACAAACTGCATTATTTTTGCAGCGCAGATGGCATCTCATTGAAAGCATCAAAAAATAAGAATTTGTTGCAAATATTAACTTTTTTATTTTCTGAAAACTTTTAGCTACCACAGAAGCTGATCGTCAAATATGACTGGCTTGGACAGTGGCAACTCAGACAAAAATGGACTAATAATGTTGAAAACCTAATGGATGAAATAAAAGAATGCTTAATGCTACTAAAGAGAAAGGTTTGATACATTCTTGTGTTTTTTACCAGTGGTTGTAGTCTGGCTGTTCTATCAACTTAATATAATCTCTCAGTATACAGAACCTGCAATTAAAGATTGAAGAAGAGCTAATAATTTTTGGTGGGTTTTTCGGGCTGTGTGGCCATGTTCTAGAAGAGTTTCTTTCTGACATTTCGCCAGCATCTGTGGCTGGCAACTTCAGAGAAAAAGATTTTTTCTCTGAAGATGCCAGCCACAGATGCTGGTGAAATGTCAGAAAGAAACTCTTCTAGAACATGGCCACACAGCCCAAAAAACCCACAAAAAACTATGGATGCCAGCCATGAAAGCCTATGACTTCACAGCTAATAATTTTAATCACACCAATTCAGCATCATCAGTCTAACCACTGAAACAGGCTCCTGTGTGCCAGTTACCATTTCAGATATTTTCCCTTGCACATGGAAAAGATGGTAGGGGCTTGGTTTGCAAACATAGTGTTCCTGCATCCCGTGCAGGTATATGAACAAATGGCTTGTCCATTTGCTTGTACTGTAAACATTTGGACCAGGAGACAAGGCAGAATTTAATATTTGGGCAGGGAATGGATTTTGCTTTTTTTAAAAAAAGAAATTGTGATACAGACTGGCTTTTTAGTTGTATTGTTTTGGGCATGTGTGTTGTTATTGTTGTGGGTCAAATTATTTTAAATGTTTTGCAACTTTTCACTTAAATAGACTTTCTAAAAGGTGCGGTATACATCTATTAAGTAAATAAAAATCCACTAGGAGAATAGCATGGATAAATCCTACTGGTATCCACTTGTAGTAATTTTGGTACAGGGACCTGTATTAAATGCATTAGGCACCATGGGGTGACATTGAATAAGGAAGAAAAGTTTTGAACAATGTAACAATCATGTGAGGTCTCTTCAAGGATAAATCTGAGAATATCAAACTGCTTATACTGCCAACTGAGGCAAAAATTTCCTGTCCATTGGACTGGCTAGGGACTTGTGTTTTTAGATTTTTCCTGTGCTCACTTGCTTGCGTCATCCGGAGCTATCTGTTCTGTTGATGCCTTGCTTTATAGTAGGTGAAGGCAGATCATATATCTCCAGCCATTTTGGACTACATCACATATAGTACCTGGCCATTAGTCATAATGGAAGCTGATCTAACTTCTGTCCCCTTCATTTACTTGCCTTTTGTTTGTGGTATGGAGTGTGTTGTGCTTCACTCTGGTACACAAATGGTTTTGCTTTAAAGTGGACAACTGAACTAGATAGACTTCTAGGAAGGTACCAAGTAATAGATTTTTCACCTGGAGACATGTATTCTGCTGGGCTTTGGGTGTTTTTGTTGGCACCTCGTTTGCCTAATCTTTGAATGTTTTCCTTTACAGTGGAAAAACATGGCTGAAATGAAAACCCACATAGAGAGGCAAGCAGCTTGCGATGAGCTTTTTAGAAGTGAAGATGATGAGTACAAAGTCTACGAGGCTGTGAAATTTCTTATGCTAAACATTGCTATCAAATTATATGAAGATAATGAGAAAGGAAAAGAGGTCCCTGTGTTTGCCTGGCTTCTGTTTGCTCGTGATACATCCAGCAATCCTTCCCAGTTAATGGAGAACCACTTAAATCAGCTTGGTCACACAGGAGGCCTCGAACAAGTAAGCTCCATTTGTCTATGGATTTGTAGAAATAGGAGTGATTCTCTGTTGTATGCTAGGAACAAGGAAGGCAAAGGCTGATGCAGTCCAGTCTAGAATTTTACTGACCTTTAAACCTCAAGGCAGAGTTTGATGATATACCTGCCACACAAATGTGCAGGGAATTTAAAGAACCCATGGACAAACATGAACCATCACATGTGGGTATCTGTAGCTTTATCAGCTCAAATGTGTGTCTGAGAACAAACCGACTTGGATGGTCAATGATCTTATTTCAGGTGGAAACATTTGAGTTTGACTGATCTGCGGGATGATCATCCCCTTCAGAGAGGATAGGGAATTTGACTTTAGGTTTGGTAGATTTGGCATGAGAATTTCCTTGCTTAAGGTTAGCATTTTAAAAGTACAGATATGAAGGCACTGATCATTTGACCTGCATAGATTTTTTTTTCTCCTGGTCAAGCAAATGCTGTTTTGGTCACTGCATGCCATAGCTGCCACATTGCCACATTCTTATACTGCTGGCATAGGAGACTTGTTAGTGATCACCATTATTTATGTAGGCCAGGGGTAGGCAACCTTTCCCCTTTAAGGGCTGAGGGACTTCAGCTCCCAGAATCCCAGGAGCTATTGGCTAACATGGGACTATTGGCCAACATGGCTGAGGCTTCTGGGAGCTGAGGTCCCTCGGCCCTTAAAGGGGAAAGGTTGCCTACCCCTGGTATATATTATAGCAAGGATGAGGAACCTACAAACTGCATGTTGAATCCAGGCAATGGGAGTTCCCCTCTCAATCTTTAAACTTCTTCTGCAGGCTCCATCCTCCCTTGTCCCACCACAGCACTGAGTCTATCTCCAATCACTGACCAGAGTTTCAGTGCTGAAATTTTCTTCAGTGTACTGCAAGGGGGGAGGGAACTATTGTTGTCTCTGATCAGTGATTAAAGATGACTTAAAAGCATTAAAATTTAAATGCTGTGTTTGAAAGTCAGTGTGGTATAGTGGTTTGAGTGTTGGACTGTGACTCTGGAGATTAGGGTTTGATTCCTCAATCAGCCATGAAAACCCACTGAGTGACCAGTAAGTCACACACTCTCAGCCCCAGAAAAACCTGTGATAGGTTTGCCTTAGGCTCATCATAAATCAGAAATGACTTGAAGGCACACAACAACAACAAACACGTTGTGCTTAGTATATTTCGTGGGGAAATGATAATATTGATATGAATTACTTGGCACTGCCCACTTTGTTTTGACTTTACCCCTGTGCCTTTAGTTCTGCCCTTTGCTGGAATGCAGCCTTGAGAGCTTTCCCAAGTTAACATTTGGTCCTTCATTGATAAAGAATTCCTTATTCCTGAATTAAGAGTAGATCCATCTGCCAACTCAGATCTTGTGTGCAATCAAATGTATGTGGGTACAAGGTGAAGAAACCTGAAAAAAATAATGCATTTACCTGGATAAATTAGCAATTGAACTGAACATATCAAAACTGATTGGAAATCTCTTAAGAAGGCAAAGAATTGCCACACATGGAATGGTTTTGGGTTAGTAGTTTGAACAATTGGGTTGTTCCAGAAGGAAGTGTTGAAGGGCTGCTGGTCTAAAACCAGTGATCTAGACACTAAATAGTTCCACAATCAATTGGTTCTCCAGTATGTGTGTGTGAGGAAAATTGAAGTTTTAGCTTGCTCTTGGGATGGCGTGCTTGTTTGCCTGTTTAACATGCATTGGACACACACTACTCATAAGTAAGAGAAGCTAGAGTTGTACTGAATAGTGTTTTCTCAGGGTGTGTAGAAAGGTTATCTAAATGTTGCATAAATTAATAATGTCTGGCATATTATAAAGTTCATGCTTTGAATATGTGAATGTATGAGGTGCAAAAACTGGCCAGTTCATGTTTTGAATATTTGACTGTACGAGATACAAAAACTGGCCATTTATCTAAAAGAGAAGTTCTATGTGTGGTCTACAGTAGACAGCCAGGCAGGAAAAAGACCTTCTCCTATTACCTCTAGTGTGTTTATGTGCCTTAGGAGGTCTACAATTACTAGACAGAAAAATTTTAAAAAGTCAGATAGTCATAGCCTCATAAAGAAATATTGTCTTGAATCCTGTTGTTGCCTCTAATCAGAGTAAACCCATTACATAAATGAAATTTACATGAATGTTGACCCATCATTCAAAAATGGATTCAGCAGAATTTACTCTAAACAGAATTAGTAATTGGATCCAGGCTAGGGGTAGGCAACCTTTCCCCTTTAAGGGCCGAGGGACTTCAGCTCCCAGAATCCCAGGAGCTATTGGCCAACATGGGACTATTGGCCAACATGGCTGAGGCTTCTGGGAGCTGAAGTCCCTCGGCCCTTAAAGGGGAAAGGTTGCCTACCCCTGATCCAGGCCATTATGGACAAAATCAACTGAGTTCCAAAACACACTGCAGAAATAATCTAGTTTGAGACCACTTTAACTTCCCTGGCTCAGTGCTAGGGAATCTGGAGAATTCTAGAGAATGTTGTGGCACCAGAGCTCTCTGACAGAGAAGGCTAAATGTCTCACAAAACTACAGTTCCCAGAATTCTGTAGCATTGAGCCATTTACTCCCATTTATTCAGTGGGTTTACTCTGATTAGAGCTAACAATAGGATTCAAGACAATAATTCGTTATGAGCCTATCACTGTCTGACTTTATTATTTTCCTGTCTCAAACTGGATTATTTCTGCAATGTGGTCTGGACCCGAGTCCTTCTGCTGATGGGAAAAGATTGTCAGCAAAACTTTGAAATGAATTGACCCTCCCTACATAACCCATGCACTCCTTCAAGATTTGCTTCGGAGGGCTGAGAAACCTTCCCAAGCAGAGTTTTAAGTGCCGAAGGGGGAAGGAGGGGAAGGGGGGGAAAGCTGAGCCAGTGTGTGGTCTTCAGGGATCCAGGTGTGCTGAAGGAGGGATCTTCTCTAGGATCCACTGATTCCTCCTTCAGCACACCTGGATCCTGGCCTATGTCTGTACTCATTGACTATTAGGCATGGGCCAATAGAGTGGTAGTTTGAATGTGGATAAAATATGATTGGTTAGAGAGTCCTGCCCAAGGAGAATAAAAAGCCAAGCCACACACATAGAGGCTTGGTTTCAATTTTAGGTGAACTAATTTAAGGGAATAGTTTTCTTCAATTAACAGTGCCATTTTGGAGTAGGAAGCAGGTACACCATAAGCATAATAACTCATGATGACGGTTTTATTTTTTCAATTTTATCATCTGTTTGTCCAATGATTACAGCTTAAAACCAGCTACTGGTTATGTGTGCCAATGTGATAAGATGTTGCCAGGATTGTTCAGTGGTGGGAGAAATTAAAGACAGAAAATACATTCATCACACAGTGTCACATTATCTTTTGTAGAATCATGTGGAACTGGTCTTCATGCAGAGCAAGTGGGGAATACAAAGGGAATTGAATCAAAATGCACTCAGGGTGTTCTCTCTCTCTCTCACACACACACAGACAAGAATCCCCCTTTTTAAATTAGCCCAAAAAATTAGTTCTGTGGCTGCCGTGCAAACATGTCCTCTGAACTGGGTTGGAATGTTGTTTTGTTAGTATTGATTTTCATTTGTGATGTCAATCTAAACCAGCCTGTGTGTGTAAATCCTGTTTCCATGCACATAGAACCTAGCTGTATCAAAGTGTCCAAGTATTTGTTTGAAATAATGCGTTACTTGTTCTCACCCTTTCTCTGCTAGGTGGAGATGTTTCTCCTGGCCTATGCTTTGCAGCATACCATCCAGGTGTATCGTCTGTATAAGTATAGCACAGATGAATTCATCACCTTTTACCCCAATGAGCCAGAAGAAGATTGGCCAATAGTAACCCTTATAACTGAAGATGACAGACATTATAATATTCCTGCTCGAATGTGTAAAGAGACCAGTTTGTAAAAGGAAAATCGGGGGGGTTGCCAGATGTATAAACTGAATAAACAATTTAAAAGTATCTCTTCGTTTCTTACAATATTTTTAATTGTCTTAATGAAGGGATTACACATTGCACACCACATTGGAGAAAACACCTGAAACTGAAAGCTCTGTGAAGTTTCTTTGAATAATTTGTTTAAACAAAGAGGCAAAACTAATTTGTCCAGTCAGTTCTTCATATCCATTGTGGTTCTGTTCCGGACACACACACCCCATGGATGCCAAAAACTGTGGGACCTCAAGTCCTGTTGCTTGTAATGGGAGTGCACTACACTCCACCATTCAAAATAATGGTGCAGGGCCATCTGCAGATGCTCCAATCCATGGATGGTAAGCCTGTGGTTGGGATGGGCCAATTGTCCTATGTTTTAGTGGGAGGATTTTTTTAGAACAAGATTAAATTTAATGAAAATACATTCTCCTATTTTCTTCTTCCAAAGAAGGGAGAAATTTGCTTCTGGTACCAGTTTTTATAAACAATTCACCATGCAAGTCTACAGCCTCAAGACACTAAAGGAATTTTTAATAACCAGTTTTTGCATTCCTTTTTCTGATTTCAGTGTGTTTGTTCTAAATTCTCAATCCAAGCCATTATGTGGAGCTCATAAGATGGTTGCAACTTAAATATGCACTAACGTTTTATCCACAGCAACCCCTCATTTTGGCCATATGGGCTGCCTTCCTGTTAGGGACATGAGCACACGCATACGCTTCCCTTTTTTTAGCTTTGTGAGAATTGTTATTCACTCCTGCAGCATCCATAACTATCTCCTTGCTTTATTGAATAGACTCCATGCTTTGTGGGGAGCCATATAACACCGCTGACTTGCTGAACAGTCTCTGAAGCCCTAAATAAAAACATTTATTTGTATCTCACTTTTCTACTATAATAACAATCAGAGTGGCTTACATGTTAAAACAAACCAATACAATACATAATAACAGTACATTACAGCCCCTTAAAAAAGAATTAAACTTAGCACAAAATCTATTAATAGCAAATGGTCTATTGGGCAGGAAGGCAGCATAATACAAGTGTAAGGGGGTTTGTTTATAGACGAGGAATTCTATTCAGGAAAGGCCTGCCGGAAGAGATCTGTCTTGACAGCTTTTTTGAAGCCATCTAAGTTGGTAAGTTGACAAATTTCCTCCGACAAGCCATTCCACAGTCTGGGAGTGGTAGCAGAAAAGGTCCTCTGGGAGGTTGCAGTTAATCTGGTCTTCATAGGTTGCAATAGATTCCTCCCAGAGGACCTGGGGGTACAGGGTAGATTATATGGAAGTAGGTGATCCCTTAAGTAGGTTGGACCCAAGCCATGTAGGGCTTTAAAGGTGATAACCAACACCTTGTACTGTGGCTGGAAACCAATAGGCAGCCAGTGAAGTGATTTCAAAATAAGTGTTATGTGGTCACTTCTAGATTTTCCAGTGAGCAACCTAGCTGCCATGTTTTGTACTAATTGAAGTTTCCGGACTAGGCACAAGGGTAGCCCCATGTAGAGCGTGTTGCAGAAATTGAGTTGTGAGGTTACCAGTGCATGTACTACAGTTTCTAGGTCCCTTACTTCCAGGAAAGGGTGCAGCTGGCGTATTAGCCAAAGCTTATAACAGGCGCTCCTGACCGTCGCATTCACCTGATTAGAAATCTGAAATGACGGATCTAGGAGCACCCCTGGACTGCAAACACAGTCCTTTGAGGAGAGCATATAGTCATTCCATGCTTTGAGGGAAGTGGACAGGGTCACAGAGGCATCTGGCTACATCCCCATAACCAGATGCAAAATGATAACATCAGCACTGAGATCCACTGAAATGCTGTAATGATTTTACATCTGGTTACAGGGATGTAGCCAGACACTTCTGTGATCCTGCCCACTCCCCTCAAAGCATGGGATGGCTGTACAGGTAGCTTCAGAAATTGTTCATTAAGTCAGCAGTGGTATGTTGTTCAGCCTAGCATAGATATGTATGCTTTGCTGAGCCATACAGGATTACAGCTGCAGTATGATATCCTCAAATTTAAGAGACATTGGAAAACAGCCAATGGATTTACTCTTGAATGTTCTTCAGAAAAGCTGGGCTGGTGTTTGTGTCTTTTTCATCTCTTCACAGATTAAGATGCTCCAAGGACAGAAAATGTTTCTACGTCAGGCAGCAAAACAAATGTATATACATTTTTATAAAGCAGTAAATCATAGAATCATAGAATCATAGAGTTGGAAGAGACCACAAGGGCCATCCAGTCCAACCCCCTGCCATGCAGGAACTCCCAATCAAAGCATCCCCGACAGATGGCCATCCAGCTTTGATCCCAAAGCAACAACTACATATTTGAACAGGTGTTGCCTGGGGTAATTTTAACATAGCGCTCCCATTCCTACTCATTAGGGCATCCTATTTATGTACGGTATTTATTCCATTTATATGCCACCTTTCTCCCAGAAAGGAACCCAAGGTGGCACACAGATTAAAAACTACAGGAGAATAAAGCTAGAAAGATTGGATTTATTGAGCCTCCCACTGAACACAAGTCTCTCCAGAAGGAATCTCCAAATAATACTTTTTTGTGGTTTACCGGCAGATGTCATTGTGGTCAAGAGGGAATTAAGATAGAAACTTGCTCATATTTTAATTACCACAGTTCTTTCATGGGATACTTTACATCTGATGAAGTAGACTAAGGAAATTTCTGCATGAGCCCCAGGCTTGCAGAAATGGGATGCAGGGTTTGATTTTTTTTTTTTTAAAATGTAACTCATGCAATTCTGGAGCTTTGTTACTGCGGTCAGTAAAAAAGGTTTTTAAAAGGAAGAAAGAAGAGAAAAAGGGAGAAAAAAAAGATATGAATAGAGCTACATGTATTCAGTATTCTCTAAGCCAAAGAAATCTTAAATGTTGCAACTTCTACCTACTGTATTGAGCAAATTTTACAAAGTTGTTTAGTTCCAGTTGTAGCCATAGGGAAGACAAAACAGTTATTGGTTGCTGTGTGCCTTCAAGTAGTTTTCAACTTATGGCAACCCTAAGGCAGACCTATCATGGGTTTTTTTTTTCTTGGCAAGATTTGTTCAGAGGTGGTTTGCCACTGCCTTCCCCTGAAGCTGAGGGAGTGTGACTTTCCCAAGATCACCCAGTGGGTTTACATGGCCAAGCCAGGATTTGATCCCTGATCTCCAAAGTCCTAGTCCAACACCCAAACCACTACGCCATGCTGTGAAGAGCACCAAAGACCCACAAATCTGTTTTGGGTAACTCTTTAGCTTTTGATAATTCTGAGAACTCTTGAACCTGCACATTTTCAGTGAAATGCTGAGTTATTTGAGTTAAAAACTTTTTTTAAAAAATAATTTATTGGGAAATTGCACTTTATCCTTCCTCCTCCAAGAACATGGTATAGTATAAATTACAGGGGATCATTCATCTGACAAGCACATTTATCACATAATTTGGGGTAGCTAAAGCTCAGTTAGAGATTTTGCATATTCACAGTGGTATTGTTTTAATAATGAAAGCATTATTTCTTGGAAAATCTGGAGCTCTCTTTCCCCAACAGTTTAGCTGGATTGTTGGGCCCAGTTTCCTGAATGCCAAAGCCGTCTGTTATGTCATCTCTTAAATTTTGTCATCTGTGGTACCTAATATATTAATCAAAATGATTTTAATCTTAGTCCTTGATCAATTGACTTGCAGTTATGATGGCTTCCTTATTGATGATCATTAGAATCCCACAGAAGATGTACATGGCCCCATGATAGCATTGTAACCATAATTTCCAATCTTCTAATGTTGATGAAAAATAGCATGATTAAATTACCTGCTGTGATATAGGCCAATGCTTTTTTTCTATTTGGAAAAGACAGAATAATCATCAAAGCAATCTGAGTTTTCTCCCAGAGGTTGTAGCTTGTTGATGATAGATACCTTGTGAATTACAGTTCCAGATTAATTAAATATTGTTTTCTGGTCCTCCCTCTTTATGAGTACAATGAATATGATGAAGAGGAATTATTGACAGATTAAGGAAAGAATCATAATTTGAATTGTTTGTGAGAGAACAATGGCATTTGACGTTTTGAGTTTTAACCAACATTTCCCTTATGCAACATTTCCCTTAAAAACTCCACTCCCAATTCTCCTTTAGTTACTGAATCAGGGGCCTATGTGCTTGCAAAGTAACTCAAACTGCTTCTAGACTAGAGTATCATGTCCAACTCAATATGTAGTACAGTAATGCCACATGCCATTGCTAAAAGTACAAAGGCATGGATTAAGCCAACTGTATATGCTTGTCTTGCATGGGAGACCATGTGCTTATAATAAATATTTTTTTGGAAAAAAGCAAATTTACAAGTTAACATGACTTTTCTTTGCCAGAATGCTTAATGCAAGATATCTCCCTCAATTGTTCAATTGTTATTTTTGTAAACCTTTATACTTCAAAATGTCAGGGAAATGAGCAGGTGTTAAGTTATTCCTGCAAGAAAAACATTACCAATCTTATCACTTTGCTTCTCCCATATACCTTCAATAGAAATATTTAACATCACAACATAAAAGTAGACATAAAACCATCTGGCACATACATAGCTTTCTTCTAAAGCTAAATGCTACCGGTAATAATCAGGTGTCATTTCTTGAATTGCAAGCTTTTGTTTCAGCATTTTAACTTTCAAATACGAGAAATGTCATGTTTTCCATATTAAATATTTAATGCCCCACACTTTTACATATTTTCCTTCTGAGCATCAGTTCAGGATTGAATTGATGCCAATAGTTGTGGCAATTGGCTTCAATTGTATTTGTTTTTCCTTTCTTTCCTACAAACTCATGGACCGCTACTTTGAGCATCCACAATAATGGCCCCACTTCACTTCCATTGTTGTAGGTCCGAAGATGCCATTTGCAATAAATTATGGACCCATCCAGATGAGCAGCTTTAAGATTAATATTGTGATGCAGTTGTAGAGTGACATATCCACCATGTGTGTGCATAGACACCAATCTTCTTTGAAGGATCGTAGTACCAATCTTATTTCTGAACAAGCACTTAGGTCTAAGGCAGGGTTGTGGTAGGATCTTGTCATTTTAGTGGGCCACACTCACCATCACCACACTCCTGCCAATAAAACCATATTTTTTTCCTGTTCTTAACCCCCTAGGGCATGTAAGGGAAGTTTTTTTTGGCCATGTTTTTTCCCTGCCCAGCAATTTAAGACCCAGGGAGGCCCAGTTCACTTCCCAATTTTATTTTTTAAAAGGATCAAAAATTGCCCAGCCCCTCCATGACAAAATGTTCTCCAAGCTCCCTCATGGTCTGTTTGGAGGCATTTGGGGTTCAAAATGACTCTGGGGACTGCATGCACCCATATTGATTTTGAACACCTCTAGCCCACATGGGATGTGAAAATCAAAATGAAACAAACCCTCCAGAAAGAAGTTACACAAATGTATGATTTGATGGCTAGTCAACATAAGAACTACAATGTAGTCATTTATTTTATTTTTTTGTAAGATGTGGAAAACTATACAAGGAACTTCGGAAAAGTTAGTTTTAAAAAAGTAGATAAACATAAAGCAAGAAATGACAAAAAGTAATCAATCTTATTAATAAATACTGAGTTACGAGGGGGCATCGTAAAGTAATAATTATCAGCCGGAAGTTATTATGGTATATTGATGAAATTTTGTCAGTGGCATCATCACCAAGTGACTTTTCTTTTCCCAAAAATGAAAAATCCGTTGCGGGGTCACCGATTTGACAACACAGATATCATTCATGAAGTAGAAGAATAGTTTAAGTTAAGGCATAATTTGCAGACCTCTACAATAATGGTATTTGGAGAGTCAAGAAACGCTGGGGAAAATGTGTAAATCTGGATGGTGGCTACATAGAGATAAGTTAACAACTAAAATCAAAACACTTTGTCAAAAAAATTTAAAGGTGATAATTAAAACTTTACAACAACCCCTCATATGAAACAGGGACATCAGTCTAAAACAACTTTGAATTAGTGCTGGATATTTGCCTCAAATATCTTGTGCATATTCTTCAGAGTTCTTGCAAAATGGTGAACTTCATAGCTTTGGAGGATGAATCCTCTTCTTTAATCCACAGCCAAGTGCTCCCATCTCTGTCACGGTAGCACTCTTCTCCTCTGAAGCTTGGATAATACTTACCTGTGTATGAAGATCAATGTTGTACATTACAAGCCTTCCATGTTTCAGCTTGGATATTAAAAAGTTACTGTGTGAAGTTGGATGCTTTTCTGAAGTGGTGGGTGCTCATTCATTTCCACTGTACAACAGCCGAATAGGAACAGTATTACGTATCTGAAGACAGCTACATACTGCAAAGCACAACCAATTGTCTCCCTCGCAAACTAACTAATGTGGGAATGGAGGAGGTAGATGGGGAATCAACAAATGCATTTGTAGGGATTCCCCACCTCATTCCTTCTATTCTCCCCTAAAAATGCTACTTCAAGACATTTTACTGGCCCCTTCCCCCAGTTGGACTCAATAAATGGAAGCACTATGGGCCCTTTTACACTACATAGATTATAGCACTGTGATTCCACTGTAATTCACAAGGCGCCATCCTAAGGGATCCTGAAATGTGTAGTTTGGTGAGGCACTACAACTCTCTGGCTGAGATTTCTAAATACCCCTATCCTAAACACAAATAGGATGAAACCATGGCAGTTAAAGTGGAATCAAAGCGCTATAATTGTGAAGTGTGGAATGGACCAAGCACAATTCCTATCTGTAGCTGCATGGAAGTTAAATCATAATATTCACCACTTAACTAGCTGGATACATCATTTATTCCCAGGAGAGGTATCACAAGCAACAATCCCCCTTTGCTGTAATCCATTATTTGCCCTCTTCCTATTTTGCAATGTAAAGATTCCATACTATGCAGGCTGCGCAGATTCTTCTAATGGAAGGGCAAAGTACACATGGAAACCACATCACTGCTCCAATTGTATATGATTCATTCATCCACAACATCCCACAATGCCTCCACACGGAGTGTGATTCTGCATCGTCTGTATATTCCACATGTATGGACATAAAACACTGTTGACAATATAAAAGACTCTCACTATGGAATCACCACAAATAATGAGCTTGAGAACTGAGACTGGAAGATAGATTTAACAAATACCCAATTTTGTTTTTTGAATCTTCAACAGGGAATACTAACCGTAGTATAACAACAACTGTAGAACCAGAGAGAAATAATGATGAGCCACTTGCCAAGTACAAAATATATATAAGTTATGATGGGAAGTTCTTAAAACCAATATAGTGAAGGTCACTTATCTTTTCCTTTGCTATAAAAGAGGGGTGGTTTTTTTCACAGAACCCAAGTGTTTACAACACTCCTTCTGCCTAATAGCATATTCAACACCATTTCTATCGCCAATACTCTCACATTTAAATGCATTGGGGCAGGATTAATCCATTCTGTGCTCAGTTATTGCCCATCGATGATGTATCTAAGGTTGGTTACTTTGAAACACTGTTTCTACATTGTCAATTGGAAAACAGATACATCGTTTTCATTTACGGTGTGGTTTAACCTGGCATCTGCAAATAAATGAAAGGTAACTTTAAAAAGGAAATGTCGATAGGGTTAAATTTTGCCAAGTTTTGTCTCCAAAGTGCCTGCTCTCCGCTATGGCTCTGTCAAAGTGGGCCATCTTCAGCAAAATGGAAATCAAAGACCCCTCCTTCATCAGCCCCCTCTTTTAGAAGAAAACTCTATGCTTCAAAATTCTTGAAATGGATCCCTTTTAAGAATAGTCAACTTGTTGTCATTTTTCCAGTTTATTCCTTACCTCTGAATGGGTAGTGAATTTAGCCAAAATTTCTTTTGACCATTTCGTAAAGAGTTGAAATGATGTCTCCCTTGGGGCTCTGTATTTAACTGGAACATAAAACTGACCCTTAGAGCAGTTAAGTCAGAATAATTAAAGCTGATGCAGAGCATCAATATCTAAAGAGCACTTATGCTCTTTTCAGCTAAGTGGCATGGGTCACAAAACACGTCATGGGATTGACATCATAAACAGGAATACCTGCACAAATGTTTTACATTAAGGTATCAATCTATGCAAAACATTTAGGGGACTAAAGCTGCCAACTTGTGTTGCTGATAGCAACCGTATTAAGGAAGAAGGGTTTTCACAGTAAATACGTTGCTTGTATGGGAAGATACTTACACCTCTTAAGCACAGAGCCGTTTGGTTGGGCCAGTCCTACCGAGAGAATAACCTCTCTGACTGAACTCTGTGGCCATTCTGGTTTTGACAACAGAGTGTACCTTGCACACTTTGTCCCAAGGACTCCAAAGTGTCCTTCTGTCTGAGATGTGATGGAGGCCGCTAGCACAGTCCAAGTGCTGTGGTAACACAACTACCAGTCTTGATGGCTATGTAAGTTGGATAGCGAAGGGATGTTCTCTCATCTTTCACCTAAAAAAATCAATGTCTTAGGCCAACTCTGCCACTGGGAGCCACAAACAGAGTCTTTCAGAAATATACCAGGACTTTCCTGAATCCCTCACATTATAGTGGCCTCCTTTGCCCCTCAAATAATCACTTGTGATATTGAAGGGATTCTCTGGTGCAGCGTTCAAACCTGCAAAGTAGTTGCAGCCAGAAGCAAAAAGGGATCTTTCGCTATACGCTGATACATCTCTCTGAATCATCAAAGGCAAAACTTGGAAAAAGTAAAAATGTTGTACTACTGCTCCCAGAATTCTGCAACCAGTGAAGGCCAGTGGAAATTACTATTTATCCGAACATCTAGCCACAGCACTCTTTTAGCACCATAATATTAAACCCAAGTGACTATATTGGAGCATTTCTGATGACATCGGAAGGACATTTATAATAAAACCAGCCTACTGATTTTTATTTCAGAAGAAATGCAAATTTGGATTTGATAACACCAGAGAAGTCAATATTGTCAAGGTGCAGGGGAAAAAGAACAAAATTTGTTGACATGTGTGCGCATGTGCATACACACACAGATATGCTGTACATACATGAATGCATGTATGCGAATATATAATGTGAACTACACAGTACTGATTTCATCCATTATATTTCTTTAAATAAGTAGAAAGAACCTGCTATCAAACAGCACTGAAAACCTCAGATTTTCTTGTCCTCCTTTGCTGCTGTCATTGTGAAGAAAGAATAATCAGTTGCATGGCAGGACTCTTTATGTTCCCAATGATGGTTGCTGGCAAATCCCTTTGACAGCGTCACGGTTTTCCCTTAGACACACACTCCTCTTGCTTTTGATTTAGCCCAAGCATTTCCAGTTATGGATCTCAGCCTAAACTAATTTTGCTGGCTGCAAAAATATTCACCACATCTTATTACATTTGCATGTGTACAAAACTCAGTGTTTAGATACAGGTGAAGAAGAGGTATCACTTCTTACAATTAAGTTTCGGCACACAAGCAAATTCTGTTTAATATTAGAAATTCTTTAACTGATTTTTGAAAAAATAAGAAACATTGCAGTCTAAAATAAATTACACACAATGTACAATATATATATATTTATACACATTCACATGTATATATACACATATATTAATAGGATTGCAAGATTTCAATTGATCTAAGGGACCTGATCCCAAAATCTAATAAATGTCTTTGTGCAAAATTAATTTTTTTCAACTGTTCTCAAGTTGATAGAAAAATATATTTTGGCTGAAGAAACTCTGAAACATTTTGTTTCAAAGCATTTTCTCTCATGTTAAGGTTATGTTATGTCACATGGTCAAATTAAGCTCCTATCTAGAAACAGAAGGCTCCACATAGCTCCTTGCTTTTAAAGTGGACACCTGAATGGCAAGTGTCTGTTTCCAAGTTAGTACTGCAGTACTGTCTCAAAACTGCAGAAAGTTCCCAGTTAAAGACAGGTAACTCTCCCAATACATTTCCACAACAACAACAGGGAACTGGCTCTGTGTTTTGCACAGCCCATTTTGGTCCTACAGTACTTTCAAGGAGGCCAATAAAGGTTGAACTCCTGGGCTTGTGTGAATGGTTGGTATCTGTGATGGATAATTCAGTCACCAAAACAGACACTATATTGAAGTACTTAGCCCAGGCCAATTAATGGCTGAAAAATAAATTCCTTTGAAAGTGAACCCCTTCCTTCTATAGTAGTGTAAAGTACTATCGTCTTCCATTGCAACTTTGATATACCATTCAATAATTGGCAAAATACTTAAGGAAAAAACAAAACACCTATACAGAGCTGTTTGCATTAAAGGGATGTATCATGATATTTTCAGTGCAATCTGGCATGTAGTGTATTTTTTTTTTTTTTGGAACAGCACTATACAAACAGCCATGTCAAAATACTGGAGTAGAACTTTGGTTTAACTACTGGGTTTTGTTTCATTTTTGGTCACCTTCCTTTGGGGAACAAACCTGGAAACAACTCCTTGCCCCCCACATGTCAACCAAAATATCCCACAGTACTGAACATGGGAACAAAAGCCTCTCAAAGAAAGAATGTAAGACTGGACACTGATATTCTAAGTAACACTTTTGGTTTCAGTGTCTACAACTGTTTCAGAAAGTAGTTATAAGGTTAGTGGAGTAGAGATGATGGTTCACAGTTAACCAGAGCATAGAAAGAACGTCTTAGATGATACAATCAACTCTAAACAGAAGTCTTGTTCTGTGTTTATCAATGTCTATTTAATATATTCCATCTATTATTTATTCTTTTTTAAACCTCTTGTCTTGGTATCTTGTTTTGTAGAAGTATACAATATATTACACTAAACAATGAGAAAGCAAAACCTCAAGAGTCCACCATGGTACAGGTCAACAGAGCAAAGTCATGTTCAAGCAAGTAAAATAAAGTTAATGTTCCCCTCCCCTCAGTTGCATTTTTAAACCTTTTATTAATAATAAAAAAAGAATGGTGTATATCAAGGTCAGTGGGTGGGTGGGGGGAAGCACTGAAGGAGATGAAAGGACGGCAGCAGAATTCTTGAAGAAAAAGAATTACTTTGGTTGACAAATGGAGACTGACCAACGAAGGGAGGCTCCTACTGTGTAGCAGCAGTAGCAGCAGCAGCAGCTTGCATTAACGGAGAGAAGAAATTCAGTTGAAAGTGGGGAGGGAAAGCAGAGTGTTCCTTGAAGTCTGTCATCCATGCCAGCATACTCAGTATGCTAGGGATTTCATTATCTGAAACCTTTGGAATCAAGGCCTCTTTATTAAAAATAAACAATGAAGTATGAGAGAAGTAATAAGCTTCCAATTGTCCCTGCAGAGAACAGCCAATTCCCATTTATTATTCATTCTCTTCTCTCATTTCTACGATGTCCGTCATTTCCTCTGTTTGAGGCATGTCAGTCATTGCTGAGTCTTCACCTTCTGTTGCAGTCTCATTATCATTCCTCTTCTTTTTCTAGGTTGAAAAACAGAGCATGGTGGCAGATGGCCTTGCAGACTTGCAGGACAGAAAACCAAGAAAAACCACATAATCCAGAAATGCTAAAATCTAATTCTTACTTGATTGATACACTTCTCTGGGCTGAGTCTTTTTAAGTTCAAACAGTATGTGATGTTAAATGAAGTTTCATCAGACTTTTATTTCATAAAACAGCCCTCCTTGGGGACAGACTAACAGGAGACTAACACAGGAAGGGTACAGGGATAAAGTCCCCATCACCACAACTGCATCACAACTCTTGTTGGGAGTCTGTTTTAAATACACAGTCACCCTTCCACATTTGAGGCTTTGATTATTTGCGGATATGCTTAATATGTTATCTATAGGAATCGCTAGGTCCTCCAACACAACTCTGCCAGAGGCTGACCTCAGATTTGTGCTGGAGGATCTAGAGGTTCCTTGAGAAAACACTTCTCTAGACATTTGTAGGTCTTCCAGTGATTCTGTAGTCAACTTCCAGAGGACTTTGACCATAGAGTTGTGCTGGAGGACTTAAGAGATTCCAGAGAGGTGTTCTCTCAGGTTAAAAATATAATGCTTTTTAAAATTTGTAGTTGTTGTTTTTTACTTTGACGGGGGTCCTGTGCCCCTAACGCCAGTGAATGTGGAAGGCCCACTATAATAAAACATGTTGGGTTAGGGAGACAGTTTAAACCTCAGAATGCAGGCTGAAGCTCACATGACTGAATTGTTCCTTCATACAAACACTTCTGCAAACATGTCAATGAGAAGGCTAGAAAGAATCTTTCCCCTGACATCCACTGCTCTAAATACAGAGAATATTTTGCATGGGGAAACATTCTTTCATGGGAGTCTAAGCCTACAAGTCTGAAGGAGTAAAAGCCTAGCATACAAGTTTTTTATTTCAGTGAGAACGAGGACTCAGAAGCCAAAATGTAATATTTATTTATTGATTTATTGTTCTCCTCAAGTAAAAAACAAAAACAAAAAACAAAACCCTGGCATATGCAGAAATGTAGCAGTAGCATGGAATGTCCAATACTATCATTCAAGGAACTGTTTCTTGCCACTGAATCCATCCCTCTTCTTCAGGACTGAACTGCTGCATACACCGTAGGCCTTACACTACTTGAAGGGAAGAAATTTTTATTTTTTAAATTCTATTTCTTAAATATGAAATATTCTACTTAAATTTTACATGCTATTATTCTACTGTGATTCACCAGCCACCAACAGTTCTAGCAGGTCCCTCTTTCTGGTAGGTATAGACCTAGTTTTCTTGTCACAACTTATCGGCTATGAATTAACTGATGGCATACTTTCTGCTTCCTAAGCCAAATCCAAAATCAAAATTGTAATAGATTTCAAGTATTTTAACAATCTGGTTTCAGTTTTGGTTTTGGCTTCAAATTTAGCTTGGTTATCCCATGAATGATTTAACCCGAGGGAAGGGCCGGGGAGTGTGATACAACTAATTCTGTTTTAGTGACCATGTTACCTTTCTGAATAAGTTCACTGGGTTGAGGACTGGGATGTAGTTCAAGCTATTAGCCATCTATTGTTCATACTGCCAATGAAGACTGTTAAGAAACTAAAATCTCCTTTTAAGCCAGCCTATTCCAGCCTGGTGCCCTTCAGAGATGTTACATGAAAACAATCATAATCCCTACCAAATACAGCCACTGGGCATGCTGGTTGGGTAATGGGAGTTTTAGTCCAACACATCTAGATGGAATCAGACTGGTCAAGGCTGTTAACTGGAAACGGGCATTAAATGACATCTCACCAGTGCTTCAATAGTTCCACTGCCTTTTGGGTAATTTCCAAATGCAGTTCGAAGTATAAGGTTGCTAGGCTTTTCTGACCCTGATATGGACAATCTGCTCCATTGACCCGCCAGCTTAAGCCTGGCCTATACATGTGAGGCAGGCTTATATAAAGCCTGCTTCAAATCTCAAAAGACAATTATATTATTATTATATTTATTTGTATCCCACTTTAAAAAAAATAGGATTCAAAGCAGCTTACAGTCTAAGAGCAGAGTGTAAATAAAAAGACAAAGATCTCTTGGAGGAGTTTCAGGTTCTTGTGAGATTTGAGATCTCAAGAGAGCTTGGAAATTTCACCAAGAGGCCCTCCTCTTATGAGATGTGAGGTGGACCTTATATAGGCCTACCACATAGGCTCTTCTCATGGACACCTGTGCAGCTCAGAATAGTGGGCACCATCTGCACCCCCAATGGATGGAGCCTGTCTGAGGCCATCTTGCTATATACTCAATGCTCTGGGGTTGGTCTACCGTGAACAGCTTGTGTCTGCTCTTTCCAAATGCGAATGCAACCTGGCACTCACTCCTCTTAAGTCTCAGCTTTACAGACAACTGGGAAAGGAGTACACTCTGCTGTACTGGTCAGGGAGGAGGGAGAAGAGCATTGCCACACCAGCCAGAATCCCAGCAAGTAGACCCCAATGCAAGGCCATTTTGCTGCATATCAATATTCAGGGATTGGTCTACTGGGAGTATGGATGATGCCATACATCATGAGGTGTATGCTGTATGACCTCAATATGGGGCAGAACTCCCACCTCCAAAATATAGGATGCTTGTAGAAAATGGCATTGCTAGGAACCCTATGAAAGTGTTGATATTTACCTTTAAAGCCCTACCTAAGTTAGGAATTGGGTAGCAGATGGACTATGTCTTCCCACAGCACCTTACGTGGACATAGAGGGTGTCATGTGGGACATTTCTCCTGGTGCTCTCCCACATGAAGGAAAGTTTCAGCTAAGGAGAAGGCCATTTCAATTGTAGCAACACATTCATGAGATGCTCTCTTTAAGGAGAGCTGATTTTAATGTTGTGATGGCACTGGATTTCTTGGGCCTTGGGATCAGAGTGTTCTGCAGTTACACTACCCAGGCATTTACAAATCACAGCCAGGGAGGAACAGCAATACTGGGAAAGACAGAATTCCCTGCTTTTTCTTTGGTCCACCCATCTTAAACAACAACAACAACAACAACAATTTCCCATTTATTACATCCACATCTGCTCTAAGGATGGCCTAAATGTTTCCCTGTGGTGAGGGTTTGGCCAAGGGATGGAAGGGATTGGTTCTTACAGATCCAGAGCCTCCCCTGTTCTGGGCTGCCAAATGCTCAACTGTCCTACTTTTCCCTCCTCTATGGTGTCAGAGAGCACAGGGATACAGATCATTTTGAAGGGTCACAGAAAAGGATCTGAGATCTACTCTTGGATCCAATCTATCCTATAACCTGCTTACAATACTAAAAACAAACTCCTAGGGAGTTCCTCTAGCTGCCTTGTCCTCCCCCATCTGCCCAGGCCATTGCAGCGCCCCCCCCCCAGGCCTTCAGAGTCTGGCATGACTGCAGCTGCATTGGACCCTGAAGGAAGTCCTACCCTCCCAGAGACCTTCAGGGCCTGGTGTAGCTGCTAGAGGCCTTGATTCCAAAGACACTGTTCCCCTAGCAGCTGCTGCTACAAATTTTTGGGGGGGAGGTGCTGCAGCTTCCTGAGGGCCCATTTAGAGTCTGGTGCAGCTGCTGCATTTATGAAGAAGCAATCATTGCAGTGGCATCACGGGGGTTGTGGGGGTTGTGGACCGCACTGGGTTACACCCCTAAGGGGAGTGTCACAGTGGGGCGGTTCCTCCTCAGGTCCACACATCCCCAGTGATGCCAATGCAGTGACTGTTTCTTCATGAAAGCAGATTGAAGAATTTTCATGGTCCCTACATAGCCCCTAGTTTAGTCACAGGTGTGTGTGTGTGTGACTTCATATTAAGCATTCATAACTGTGATACAGGAGTTAGGCTATTATTATTTAATTCTTTTTTAACTGAGGTAAAACAAGATTTAATGTAATTTTGCTTTCTATTTCTGTAAGTCACCTTGGATCCCTTCCTGGGAGAAAGGCAGGACATCCTTTCAAATACTAATACTAATACTAATACTAATACTAATACTAATACTAATACTAATGACATTAATTTATCAAATCAAATAAATTAAACAAGCTGCATACTGAACTGTCCAACACAGGTTTTTAAAGCCTGTTGGCAGAAGATAGACAGAGTGGAAGGCACAACAGCCAGTCACCATCTTGTAGACTAAGCTTTCTAAAAATGATACCTATTTTTTTATTAATATTAATAAAAATCAGATATATATTTCCTGTATAAAACCTTTATAGATAAAGTCTCTATAAAATATAAATGTATAAAACAATGAACTGTTAAGCAGCAACAACCTCAACAAGAGCTCAGTGTACCTTTCTTTCCCCAGAACAACAGCAGCATGATCTCAAGTTTACTTCAAATTAACTTTCCTGGAATTCATAGACAAGAAGTCAGTTCTAATTTCTTACCTGTTTCTGATAGACATAACAGGCTGCTATTGCAACCATGGTAGATTCTCCTACAAAGCCAGCTAGAAGCGATCCTACTCCCAAGGTGGCTCCATGAACCCTAGTAATATTAGAAATAAAGAAAAAGATAGACAGAGAGAACTTTTATTATCTCTCTCACTTAAATATAATACTCAGTAACTGTGTTGGTAAAGTAAGGGACATTAAAAGGATAAAGCCCTTCAAATTTTAAAACATCATGTTTTATGCTGCAATGAGATAAAACTAATTTCCCTGTCATCTATAATAATAATCCCTTTCCCTATCAGTGGTGCTTATGTCATAATGATTGTTAGCAATCACCATGCCATCTTAACCATCACTATAGTGATCATGAAAGCCAAAAGAGTGAGAGCAAAAGTGAGAGCAAGAGACCCCCATTACCCAGGATTTTGGGGTGGGATGGAGTGGGGTGGGGGACATGTGAAAGATGAGAGAATAGGAGTAGGCAGCTCAGTGGAAAGGAAAGGAAGTCACCATTTATGGCATACAGATGCAAGTAATTCTGGAGTCAAAGATGCCAAAGGGACAAAACAAATAACAAAAAGAGAAGCAAGAGCTTGAAGAAAGAAGCAGCAAGGAGTGGAGGGACCAAAGCAAGGGTCATGTAGGACCCAATAAAAAAGGAACATATGCTGATTGAAGAAAAGGGGAGAGGAGGCTCATCTGGCATACCAAACTGTCAGACAGAAAAAAAGGGTAAAAGAAGTCTTAATATCACTTTTTATTGATTTCCTATAATAAAATTGTAACTTGGATGCTGTTGTAATCTGAATGGTAATTCTATTATATGGTTAACAAAAAAGTAAATCCTATTTGGGGGAAAACTGGTTTCTTCAAACGTGCTAATGTTCTAAGCTGCAGTGCAAGTTCATGCAAGGTATACCTTACTCATTCTTTTCCTGCATTTCAACCAATCACAACACCTAAACTGGCAGAATGTAGTCAGAAAATAGAAATAAAATCCCCATTTCAAAGCATTCTTTGCAACATTAAGGATTTTTTGGTAATAAAATCAAACCCACCCATCCCCAGACAACAGTGCACAGAGGCCCAGAAGAACCAGCCCCTTAGTAAATCCATTCTTTCTGCTAAACAAGCTTTCTCCTACTGTCATACAGCTGAGGGAGGGAGGGAAGGAAGAGGGACACATGGAGAGAAAGGGTGCAAGACAAGTTGGGTGCCTGATTCTTTGCTAGGCAGGAAGAATAACCATCAAGTCACGGTGAGGAAGTCAATTCCCAGCCCGCTGCAGGAGCTTATGTCAATTATAAGTCCTCCTGATGGACAGGGAAGAGCTACCTACACTCTTGTCATGGCAAAACAGACACCAGTTCCCTTCCATGCAGAATAAGTCAAATGGATCCAGCTGATATTTGTGAACATGGTCGTCACAGCTGCCATTTTAAATTCAAGCAACAGAACAAGATATTCGAAAGAAAGTGATGGGGGGGGGTGAGGAAGGCTTTCAGAAAGTCTAGAAAATCTGAGGGACAGGTCATCTATCAGCAGCAAAGCCTGCAAAAGTCACTATGGAGAACTGCAGAATTCTCCTTCTAGCTTGTCACATCTCCAGGCTCTGGACAAAGCACATGCTTTGCCTGCAAAAGGTCCTGAGTTTGGTCCCTGACATCTCCATTTAAAGGATCAGGTAGCAGATAATGAGAAAGTCCTCTGCTAAGGACAGCTATTGCCAGTAAGAGTGGACAGTATCGACATAGATTGTCACATATCCCCACCTTCTATAAGGCAGCTTCCTATGAGAGACATCTAGAGGAAAGCCAAGAAGTAAAAGTTTAAAGGAGAAGTGGCAGGGAAGCAGGGCTTGGAGAATTTACTTTTTTAGTCTACAACTCCCCAAATTCCCCAGACAGTTCTACCATTGACTCTGCGAACAAAACAAAGCTGTTGGAATATGCACATGTGAATTGCTAGTATCTGATTCTGGATGTACAACAGGGACTGCTGTCAATTGAAAAGGATTTCACTCTATGAAAGACTACAGTTTGGGAGAGGCTTCCAATCCTGTGATGGTTTAGGAGGGTAGGGTGCAGCAGAATTTGTCTAGAGAAGAAGTTTAGGTTTGGTTACAAGGAAATAGAACAGATACATTATACCATATAGGGGGTTTTAAAGTTTAATTGTTAAACCTAAACAATAAGCCCTAAACTTGTTTGTTGCTCATTAACAACTTCTTCAATGATGGTACCTCTTGCTGCTCTTCCTTGAAAAATAAAATTAACACCTGTGGGCTTTTCATCAGAACAGAGTGGATTGACAGCACTGTGGTTTTGTTTTACACATGTAGGCACTTTGTGTATCAGTATGTTGTATGTCCTGTGGTACCTGGAGGTGGTGGATGGGTGAAAGAGTCAAACAGCATAACTTACCCCAAGTAAGGCAACACAATCAGACTGGTGATGAGAACAATGATCCGTAGCACTGAGCTTGGGGCCAGCACAAAAGTCTTTTTTAATGTCATCAACCATCCTGTTAAGTGTGCTCTTACAGTAACTGTAAAAAAACGCAATAAGAAAAATCAGATCCTGGTAGCAAGGAGGAGGCTATGGATTCTGCTGTGGAAGGCGTAATTAAAGTTCTTTCAGATAACACATGGGCAGAAATTCACAGTAAGTATTCATGATGGGGTACTGTTAACAGCTATAGATCTTCTGTCCAAACCAACCCAGTAACATATGTGGAAACAGGAGAGAAGCAGTTAAGAAACACCACCTGATACAAAGTGAGCTTGAATCTGCTTCTCTATTTTAAAAAATATTTTGCTTAGAAGTACACCTGAATTCCACTTGAGGCATATATGACATGTCTAGGTGTGATTACTGGAGAAGAACAGCAATTAGAAACAATGCAGGTTCTTTGTGAGCCTTGTGTGTATAAACAAGTGAGATTGCTAATGTTATTTCTGGATTATACCACTTTACTGGGGTATAGGCTGCAGGGATATCACTTAGCTGAAAGCAAGATCATTCCATAAGAGTGGACATTTTTGTTGTACACTTGTCCCTCCACATTTATGGCTTTGACTTTAGCAGATTTGATTATTCACAGACTTTATTATGTTCTCTCTAGGAATATTTAGGTCCTCCAGCACAACTCTATGGTCAACTTTAACCAGAAGCCACACTGAAGGAACTAGAGATTTCTAGAGAGAACACTCCACTAGGCATTAGTAGCTCCTCCAGTGCAATTCTATGGTCAATGTCTGGCAGATGTTGACCACAGAGTTGCACTGGAGGATCTAGAGATTCCTAGAGGTGTTTCTCACAGGTAAAAACATATTGTTTTTGTTATTGGTGGTTTTTCCACATTTACAGGGGTCCTGTGCCCCTAACCCCAGCCAATTTGGAGGGACAAGTGTATTAATCTAGTTTCTGGCCCCAATGCAAAGTGCTTATCTTAAAATTTACAGTCCTTAATGCAGGGTAAGAATCATGCGGCCTTCCAGATGTGACTAGACTGCAACTTCCACCATTCCTAGATGGCATTGCTAATGGTGTTTCTATCCCTGCCTTATTGGCTTGGAACCAGTTCATCCAAAAGGTCACCACTTTCCACACAGAAAGCCTTAAGATCTTCTTCAGAGGAACTGCCCCAAGTACCTCGAACAAATTAAATTAGAGGCAATTTGTTGTTAGGAAAGCGTTCTCTTCAGAGAAGATCTCTCTCCATCTGAGAGGCTCAATTGGAGACTATTGTTAAGGTCTTTTCAGTGTCAACCAAATACCTTTTTAATCACTCAGGCCTTTAACTGGTCTTAAAACTGGTATGTTAAAATCTGGGTTCTCAATCTCAGATTTTTAATTTACCCAACATGGGTAATTTTTCCCAACATGGGATCCAAGGTGGCATACAACATTTTAAAAGCACAATACAATTTAAAAGCTGTTAATACAAAAGTTAAAACACAATTAATTTTTTTATTTCAGAAACATAAAAACAGCATTAAAAGAAGATAATAGTATTAAAAGATGCTTAAAAACAACTCCCAGGGAAGGGAATTTCATAACTTGGAAGCAGCCACCAAGACGTTTCTCCCATGTCCTTACCAGAGATGCCTGGGAAGGTGGTGGGACTGAAAGAAAGACTTTCCCTATAGATCTTAGGTTACAGAGAAGCTCATATAAGGATATATGATTTTTCAAATAACCTAGGCCAAAGCTGTGTAGGGCGTAGGACATATTTATGCTGCTAACCAGGTTCTATTGTTTGCTTGCTGATGAAGGTAATCTGCATTTAATTTGTTTGTGATATGTTATTTCACTGTTTTAACCTGATGAAAGACTCCCACAGGAAATACTTAACTAGGAAGCTTAGACAAGTAGTTAATAAAACAGAAGCAACAATAAGTTTTTAAAACCCTGTACACAGATCACTAAGTATCAGAGAGAAGAGACCTCGTCTAGCCTTCTCTCAGACGCACTACACTACTATGTGCAGGGCATCTATGCAAACTCATGAAATAAAGTACCCTCCTGTGTGCAATCCAAACAATATACAGAAAGAATTTGTATTGAATGGTTCTAAGTGCTGCTTCTGACTAATGCTGCACTGGGTCCTAAAAAGAAAACCCAACTAATTAAAGTCACATCACTTCAGTTTCTCCTGTTAAACTTAGCCGACTACAGAAGAGAGAGAAGCCAAAGGGAATATTCAGGATTGTCCCTTTCATCCCCTTTTCTCATACCTGGAACTGGGAAGAAGGAGAAGATCCGAAGCGGAATGACACAGAGTTCTGCAAAGGCAAAATCCACACCAATGATGTCTACTAAGATCTTCTCTGATACATTGGGAGTCCAAAACATCACAAAACAGAGCTAGGGGAAGGAGAAGTGGAAAAAGAAAGATTTAAAAAGTGGGTACTGTAGTATGTCTCCTATTTTAATATAATCTATAATTAGTCCATCAAGATGGTTAACTGCTTGTAACCACCATAACACTTTTTCATGCAATAAAAAACACACCAGAAATCTCAAGGTATCTTACTACCCAAACACAAATCACCTTTATTAGGAAACATGCTTTGATTTCAGAAGAATATTTCTGTTTAAAAGTTATTTTCTGTTCCATGGAACAGCCGTCACCTTTTGCTCCCCTACTCCAGTTCTTCCAAAGCAACCATCTGTAAACAATGCTGGTGTAATGGTAACCACAGCTATCCATAAATAATGCCGAAGTATATTTTTTGAAGAGTCAGTGTGGTTTCATGGTCTAGCTGGTCCAAGATTCTGGGAAACCAGGATTCATACCCCTACTCAGCCATGGAAACCCAATGGGTTACCTTGGGCAAGTCACACCCTCTCAGCTTAAGAGGAAAGCAATGGCAAGCCCCCTCTGAACAAGTTTTGCCAAGAAAACCCTATGATAAGTGTTGCCATAGGACTCAGTTGACTTGAACGCATATAGCAACAAGAAATATTTTTTAAAGCCAAGTTGAATTTTTCCTGTTATGCTTTTCATTTAAGGACACAGCTTGAAACATTCCCTTATTTAGACAGCATCTCTTCATCATCTTAAGAGTAAGTACTATGGTTGACACAATGTACAGGTGAAGGCCAGAGACTATTTCTGAGTTGTCAAGAAACTGAGTGTCAGATGCAATAATTTATATGTATTGAAAGACATAACACTTCTTATTTAAATTACAAGACTCCTAAAAAGGGATAGGGCTCTCAACTGCTCATTTTAAAAAAATATTTATGTCTAACCCACCTTTAGATATTAAGATAGCCCTCACAAGGTGCCTAAACAACATCATAAAACCCACCACCAACAAACAAAACAACTCTCAGAAATACATAGCACCACTACCACTAGACAAAAAGAAATCTCAACTTTCTCAAGAGCATGTTACCTGAAAGCACATATAAACAACTTTGCTTTAAAACGAGATTTAAAATTATAAAAATATAAAAGCGCTAATGTATAGTACTCTTTATAAATCTTTCAAAATTTGCCTTTTACAACCATCATGATTTAAATTAATATAAATGTAATTTCACAAATAGGAAATAAGAGTCTAACTCTGAGGCATTTGGCATATCATCCCTTAACATTTGGGATACTGATTTTGCTTCTTAGGAGACCATTCCCTTTCTCCATGCCATATGCACTATGGGGGTGTAAAACACACAGGACTTGCAGAAGCAGTTTGTGATATATGATGGGGATGTACTGCTCAAAGAAGAAGAAAAGGAAGCAGCTATATGGGCTTAAAGCCTAAACTAGAATTTACTTTCCCAAGCCAATGAGTTCATTTCTGAATTCCCCCTGAAAAGAAGACTTTTCCTGTTGATTTCTAGAAGATAATAATAATAA
>CM034706.1:113276380-113289395 GCA_020142125.1 Phrynosoma platyrhinos
CTTAACCGCCGCCTCCTTTAAACAAGATGGTACCTTGCCCTCCCTGAACGACACGTTGATTGTGTCCCGAAGAGCATGTAGAGTACTGAATTTTAATGCAATCATACAAATTATTTTGTGTGTGCGTGTGGGGGGGGGGGGGGAATCCTTTACTATCACCACTATTAACCAGCATGCTCTGTCATCATGTTTTGTTAATGCATTATTGGGACAGAGTACTAGAAGAAACTTATGTAGTATCTTGTTACCAATTTAGGGGATTTTTTTAACACAAAAATATAACCAAGCAAACATGTCTGCACTACAAAAAAGGACTAATTTAAAAAAACCTACACAAGTGTTTCACTATGAAGAAAGTATTGCACATGTGTTCAGTTCACTTGCCCAGTAAGTCACTATCCATATCAGGACCATGCTTATTAAAATGGGTTTTATCAAAGCCATCAGCATTGTGGAGACTTCCTTGCTTATCTGCACTTCTTAAGAAGTCAGACTTTCTCTTGTAAAAAAAATTAAATAACCTGACAAAATAAGTAGTCCAGAAAGCACACTGGGAAATTCATAAGGTTTATTAATGGATGGTGAGATGTGGACCCTGTCTCAGGCATCCCAAAAATGTGACAGAAGGAGCAGTCCTGATCTCAAATAGTAACAACCTGATTCACAAATTTTCAAGTTGCCTAGAAAAGTCATAAGAGTTGGCTTCCCTCTCTTTCTTCTTTTTAATGTGTCACATTAGTTTAGGTGAGCAAATGAACAATGAGTGGATGAATTAGTAAGACATTTTTCTAGGCTAGTGATTTCATAGTTCGGTATGCAAGGCTAATGTATTGGATTGAACAGTGGGTTTAGATTTCCTAATGCATGAAAACATACCCCCATCTCTGGCCCACTGCTATCAGGAATGATGTCATGTATGTTTCTGTAGTAACCCAGGCAGAGAGTGGTACATCGGACAAGTGCTCCCATGTACAAGGACAATATAGGGATAAGGAGAGGTTCTCTGCATTCCAAGTGACTATGGAGCAAAATGGCTACGAAAACAACCTGTCAGAGAAAGGAAAGGAAGAGAAAAAGAGATTTGTTATAAGAACATAATTTCAAATTCCTATTAAAAAGTGAAATCACTTTAGAAACAGTAATTATGTACCAAACACTGGGTATCCCTTAATGATTATTCAAAGGTTTTTGCTGCTAGTTATGGTCAGCAGACACTGTGCATGATCACAGGTGGTGGTAGAGCAAATGTTATGGTAACATATGGACAGTATTTTTTTTAAAAAAAACTACTGAGTTTGTAGAAGAGTTTCTTTGTAAGCAGTACTAGTAGGAAAACAGGATGCTAGTATGGTGTAAGACAAGAGTGGGAAACTTCAGTGGGTTGGAGGACTAACATGTCCCTCAGGGTCCACTGTGGGTGGCAACCCTCCCACCCAGATGCTAAAAGTCAACAGCCAGCAGCTGCAAGCAGTGTAAAGTAAGTAAATTGCTTGCTTTAAATGGGGTTGTCTTGGCTTGCTGCTAAACTCTGGCAGCACCTTGAGGGGCGGGGGCAGGCAATGGGGCTGCAAAACTGCACGTCTCACAGCCATGTGTTCCCCAGTCCTTGTTGTAGGAGGGGATGTAGTGGGCAAGAAAGAAAGAAATGCGTATAGTATAATACATCTCATCTAGCAATAAGCACCACTTTGGTACCAGCCCTAGCAAACATTATTTGGAATAATATAGGGAAAAGACTCAAGTTAAATGGGCTACATGCTATTGGTTAAACCCAATTAGAATAGAGCTATTGCATTAGGTTTTGATTGGGGAGTTAACATGTAAATAAATTTCATTGGTTCAATGGATCCACTCTACTTGGGATTAACAATAAGATTTAGGCCAGATGTCAAAGCCAGGTGTAATGTTAAAATAACTAAAAGAGCATGCAGTAATGACACAGGAAAAACAAGGATCACCTCTATGAAATACCTTCATGGCAAACATTCTCCACATCAGTGAGAAAAAAATGACACCTTTACATCATCTAATGAAGTTCTGTGTTCTTATTCCTATATAGCAAATGAATGGTTGCAACTTAAAATAAATAAATTTCTTTTATGGGATAACGCAGGTGGGATTTATACAGGCCTCCAGATCTTGTTGGATTGTAACTCCCAGCAGCTTTAGCCAGCACTTCAAATGGGAAGTAATAAGGGAGTTGCAAACAACATCTGGAGTTCTGTTCTATCCTGGGATTAAGGTGTAAATGAGTGATGTCCAGATTTTATGCTGAAATTCTTTGTTATTACAGTATGTTGATATGCAGGATAAATGATACAATAAAATACATATGTATTTTTAAGCACCAGATTTTGCTGGACTGTTTTACGGTAACTCTAATTCACTTACTACAGTACAGTGGCCTGAAAATTAGGACCAGAGACTCCCTGATTTATATCCCTTCTCAACCATGAAGATAAGTATAATTATTTGTGCTGTTATGATGCAAACAAAAATTAATATAGCTAGATCCAGCCGTTCAGTAACAGAACTACAATCGTAATAGCAAATATGGAGCAAAAGTATCCACAATTTGACACAGCAAGTAACACTGAATCCTCGTAACATTTAAAATATATTTTGTGTCAGTTCCCTCAACACTCCTGTCAGCAGGAAATTTCAACCTCATTATGGTGGGATGGGATGGCGAGGTGAAGGAGCCCATGCTTATATGTAAGCTTGCAAACAGATTGTTCCAAGTATGGATATGATGTAAATTTGGTTAGGTATTTTCAGCAGTACAAAAAGATGTGACTAGAATATATCCTTACCTGAGCAATGACATCTGAGATGGAGGCACATCCTACTAAAAAACTGTATTTGTGTTTCAGAAGAATGCCTGCATGGGTCCATGCCTGCGGTGCAAAGAAAAAAGATGCTAATGACAGGTTGATTAAACACAGATTCCTTTTAACTTCACAGCACCATTGAATAATGCAGATTACACAGCTAGTATTTAATGGAATCTCCTAGAGCAGCCTTTTTCAACATTTTTATCCTGGAGGAACTCTTGAAATAATTTACAGATCTCAAGGAACTCCTACATAAAAATTGTTGTATTTACAACTTTAAAAAAAATATTTATTTATTTTTCAATCGCAATATTCAGCAGAACCACTAGTGTCTTCTCATGGAACCCGGGGGTTCCAGGGAATCCTGGTTGAGAAAGTCTGGCTTAGACTGATGTGTCTTTTCACATGAGAAAACAAAGTGGGAACTGAGCTGGAGAAGGTAATAAAAGTGCATCTTTTTTTCTGGGTGGAAAAATTTGTTTGACTAAAGACAGGCTTTTATCATCATTTCTTGCAGAAAGAGAACTGAAGCACTATACGGTAAGGCACAGAGAAAGCCGCTACTCTCCGGTTCACTTTCTGCTTTGTTTTTATTGTGCGGTAAGGCTCTAAATCATATGTTCCTTCTCCATCCTCCATTCTGGCTCAAGGCAACCTGATCTTGGGCATAAATCTATAATGGAATGTCAAATGCCTTCACTGTTAAAAATGTTGTACTTGCCTACATTCTGATAAATGGTCTTTCCCAATTCTAGATCTCACGATATTGTTGGACTTAATTTCCATCATTGAAAGCATGGTAAGGATGGCTAGGCCAACAACATCTGGCAAGTTAGAAAGTGAGCCAAGTAAGATTTTGTTGAGAAATTATTTATGACAAAATGAATAAACCTGTGGGTAGGTTTAAAATATGCATGAATAAATGGTGCATCGTCATTTAATCAGCTATTGGTTGGAAAATAGCTTAATCATCAAACTGATTGTCAGATGAAACAGAGTTGCACGCTCACTGTTGGATCTCTATTTTAAAATATGTCTCTTGGGGAAAGATAGGAGAAGAGTATGAGACTAAAGTCCCCTTCATCTGCAAGTTCATGAACCGAAGAGTCCATGTGTTAAAGACAGGCATAAAGAAAAACAGGATTTCAGATTCAAGACTTAGGTTGAAAGGCCGATCTGTATTAAAGGAAAAGTTGTAAATATAAATGGCTAACATTAGGGTGACAGAATCAGTTACGAGTGAAGTTACTAAATTCAGCTGAAAGAGTTTGGGACTGAGAAACACATTTGTTTAACTAGCTGCTTTAATAACAGATTTTATGAAGCCAAGATTTCATTAATTATTTGGATTATGATGTTTCAAGTGTTAATTTGTGGGCTTGTTTGCTTCCTTGAAAATAAAGAGTCTTATTATTTACATCCCTACTTTTTATTTAATAAATTGTTTACTTTTAACATAAATACCCCAATAAAACAGAGAGGGGAAAGTAATACAAACAAGGTTATACATATAATGTCATCATACTATCGGGTGAAGAATGTATGCAAACTGAGTTTGCACATAAAATTTTGCAAAGTTGAGGTCTCTTGGCCCAATTGTTATATAATGCCTTTTTAGAAGTTTGGACAGAGTACATCGATAACCTTCCATATCTAGCAGGTATTTCCCAATGACAGGAGTAATTGTTCTCATTTTTTAAAAACAAGACTTTTGAGGCTGCACACTCAAGAGGTCTACTTACAATAAGGCTTTGAGAGGTGGCAAGAAACCATATGAGAAGAATGTTGCCAGGGCAAGTCAATGATGCCCCTTTCCTGAATCCACTACCAGGGTAAAACATGCAAGGGTAACTACTGTGAACTACTGGTTTGGCCCAGTGGCTGGGGAAACCCTAAAATAGGGATTTTTTTAATTAAGTGAGTTCAGGAAGAGAGGGGAGCCGGAGAGGAGTGGCTGTTGCCTTGGGTAAGGTTTAGGCTCTTTTCACCTTGAATAAGGTTAACAGGATTTCATTTATGTGTTAAGGTGGGGCAAAAGGATACATTCCTTATAGTGGAATTTCAAGTATGTATTTCTACCTACTTTATATATCTTTTATTTAGGACTTTAAGATTTGCCTCCAAGGTTGTTTGAAATATTACTGAACAGAATATTCCTAAATCAAGTCCTGCACTGGCACGTCATTCGATGCATGGGACTTTGGAGTCACTGCAAATGTGTTCCAATTTAATATAGAATTTGTTATATTTTTGTTTTAAAATATATATTTCAGACTTAAAATATGCATGTGTTGGTAAAATTCATTCATAACTGGCCCTACAGAACACAGAAGAGGGTTGCAAGCACTGAATAATGGGCTGCCATTCATTTCCCCATATTCTCCAAAAGCAGTGAGCATAAAAGAAGTTGCAGACTCACCATGGCATCCATAAATGGGAAGGCTGCAAGATAGAGGAAGGCCTTGCGTGTTTTACTTCCCACGGAGTCGTCCACATGATGCAACTTGTTAATAATGTAGTACCCCAAATCACTATATGCTGTAGAATGTAATAAGGCAATAGTATCATTTAAAAACCAAACATTTAATGTTCCAAGTCCTTCAAGATAAAAAGAGGCACAATACCATTATCTTGATGGGGTGGCACTGGTGTTGAAATCATTTATAGGTAATTCAATTGAGCAATGATACATACAGATCTACTCATACAGTAACTTGTCTTAAATCACACTGACAACTGCCAAACTAATCTAAGTAGTCTGTATCAGGCATTGGGGGCCATAATAGTTCTCCATGAGACATAACCTATAACCACATCCCAAACAAGCTTTGATTTTTTTAAAAAAAAATTTAAAGCCACAAAACATGAGCTGCATTCCCCTCCGTATCATTTCCAAGCAAAATTACATACTGTCCAACTGTTCTGATTTGGCAGGGACTGCCCCATTTAAATTATCATCTCACTTTTCAGCTGCTTTTAAAAATGTCAGTTTGTCTCTCCTCCTTCTATCTTCCTCCTTTGTCCTCAACTAACTTCATTAGCTGCAGATGTAGTTTTTCTAAGTGCAAAAGTAGTTTGTACTCAATTGAGCAGATAAGAGAGGAGGGGGGAAATCCTGTCCTTTCCTGTACACTTAGACAAAAGTAAACTGATGTAGCCTTTCCTAGCTTGTCTGTTTTTCTGCATTAAGAACTTTTGCCACCTTGACCACACTCTGATGTTGTTTAGCTACACGTTTCTCAGTTTTCATCTGTGAAATGTTGATGGATGTGAAATTAATTGAATAATGCCTTGGAATACTTTGTCATAGCCACACAGCCCCATGTCTCAGACTGCAGGAGGCAGAGTTATCTTTTCTGCTACAGTTTGTTTGCTTGTTTGTTTTCCTGCTCTTCTACCAAAAAACCTCCCACAGCAGCCTTGCCCCCTAGCACTCTGCTAGTAAGCTGCAGACCTCAGAAATAGCAGTGACAATGCTATTTCATTAATGTTATTGTTAATTTGGAAAATACCTGTTTAATGTTTATCTTTAGTTTGAATTATAACATTCATTTGTTATGCTAATTATTCATAATGATTTACTAACACATTTTTTAAATTACCTAAAAATGGTGAAAAAAGAACAACATAATTCACTTCAAAAAGTAACAAATTAAAACATGAAACAATAATCATTGTCATTTAACACTTTAATTAACAACTTTAAAAATGGTTGTTTAAAAATGTAACAGGGGAGGAGGAAGTAATGAATTAATTTTCATTGAGTTACTGCTATGCTCTGGTTTGCTGATGTGCTTCTTTTTTTCTCTCCACAGGGATTCCCCCTCTCCCCAGTTAATTTCTTTCCTAAGACCTCTTTTCTTAAACCCCCATTTTCTTTCTAATATCTGAACAGCTGTAAAACTGGCTGGAGCAAGATTCTACTTCCAAGGTATGAAAATCATTGAATCAGAATTGCAATATTGCCTTTGTGAGTAAACACATTTTTCTAGATGTTGTCGTTCTGCACATTATTTGCGATTCCACTAGAATATTTCTAGGAGCTAATAAAGTACAGTAGCACTCTTCTTTATTTATAACAGAGCTTAAATTATAATGTGGCAAACTCCTATAACATGCACAAAAGGTAATTTCCTTCTTCTATGAAATAATGGCTGGGCCTGACAAGCAATATGAGATCCAATAAATATTAAATCAGCCTGCTAAATATTACAATATTCTTACTTAAGCTCATGAACACACATACCATAAAATACCATGCAATGTAACACACAAACATTATTAAAAGCATAATGCTAAAAATCAGATATGGAAGGCCCAGGCTTTGTGCTAGGAGGGAGAAATGGAGCCTCAACCTCCCTAAAATCTCTGGCATGTGTAGGGGACTTACAGAAGTAACAAGGCCCTTTGCTTTTTTTTTACCAGGGTATATGGGCACTTGGAAGCAGTAAGAATCCTTCCTGTAGCTTCCAGATGCCATTAAAACAGCACAGGGCTACATGGATTACTCATTTTGTGCCATGCTTGGAAAGCACTCAAAAGCAGCAAGAAAGATTCTCCCTGCTTCCACATGCTTACAAGGCTGAAAAACAAATTGAAATAGCGCAACTTTTCAGTATGTCCTCTGGAGCTTGAGTAGCAATCATTTGTACTGCAGAAATAATGTAGTTCAACACTGCTTTAACTGTCATGGCTCAGTGCTATGGAATTCTGGGATTTGTAGTTTTGTGATCTATTTAGCCTTCTCTGTCAAAGAACTCTGGTGCCATAACAAACTATAGATCCCAATATTCCACAGAACTGAACCTTGGCAATTAAAGTGGTATCAAATTGCATTATTTCTGCATTGCAGATGCAGCCATAGGGCCTCGGCAGACGGCTAATAGAGCCGTCCTCGGCGCAAGGAAGGGGAGGGGCTGCCGCACGCTCGGCGCCCCTTCCTCCTCTCGAGGTCGTCCTCGAAGCCGCTGGCCCTCCGCACGGCTGGCACTCCGAGGACAACCTCCCGCCGCAGCGTCCGGACATGCTGCGGCGGAAAAGTCAGCGAAAGTGCGCCACAACTTTTTGCAGCGCACTTTCGCTGACTTGTGAAAGGAACGCTATTTTAGCGCTCCTTTCCAGGGGCGCCGACAGTGCGCTGCTGGATCGAGGCATGGGGATGCCTCAGTCCCGCGGTGCACCTTCCCAGGGTGGCCCGTGGCTGTCCGTCTGCTTACGCCCTTAGTTATTCCAAAATCATGTTTTGAGGTTCTCAAAGATACCAGTGGTATCTTTTTTTCTCTTTATATCCTGACTAAAAGTGAGAGGGTGACACATCTTCTCATTCCTCTTCATATCCCAGAAAGCTTTGGAGAGGGGGAAATCAGAAATACCAGCTGGCAAACACTGCCAGCCAAAACTGTACCATTACCATCTAAAATCATGAGCTGCTAAGAAGCCTATGCTAAATTTGTGTAATTTTTATGATCAGAAGAAAATCTTCTTTCAATAAGATACTACTTTTGTTCTAAAGGCCTTATCAAATAACTAAGTATAGACCTCTATTGTCTAATCTCTGCATCTGACTCTGGACAAAGTGTTATTTTCCAGCCAAACATATGCAATCCAGTGGCAATTTTGAAAATTAGCAACTGAATACTTATATAATGAAAAGCTAGCATGTCAGAAGTGGCACACAGCCTCAAGACTGCCATCAGCTAATAATTATTATCAGCTAATAATCTTGAACGAATCTAATCTGAAGAAATGTATGGTGTGCCTAGGCATGTCAACACATTGTTAAACTCACTGTGTAGCTTAAATGACATAAATGGCAATACTCCTATGTCCACTTACATGGAAGGAAACCAAATAAACTCAACAGATATAACGCTACAAAGACACACCGTATTTTCCGGCGTATAAGACGTCTGGGTGTATAAGACGACCCCCCACTTTTCCAGTTAAAATATAGTTTGGGAAGAGTATGAATTCCAAAACTGTTGTTGTTGTTGCTGTGCACCTTCAAGTAATTTCCAACTGATGATGACACTAAGGCAAACCTACCATGAACCTCCTTATACCCGGCATATAAGACGACCCTCCATTTTAACCCCAGATTTTGCAGGTTAAAAAGTAGTCTTATATGCCAGAAAATAAGGTATGTAGAATTGTATTGCAAGTCATATTAGCACAAAATGGAGATACCCACTAAAATGTGAAAAACCACGCTGACCTTCCCTCTGTCACATAGTACCAATAATAAAAACTACTACCCTCCTATGTGTGAGGATACTGTAATTATGTAAGGGCAAGGATTAGTAAAACAGTTAGAAAAAGTATTAGCATAGTCATTATAATGATGAGGTAGGTGTTTGCATCATTCTAGGGGGATAACAAAGCCAGCATGGTGTGGTGGTTTGTGTGCTTGATTAGGATGCTGACAGATCAGGATTCAAATCCCTGCTCAGCCTTGCAATCCCACTGAGTGGACTTGGGCAAGTCACACCCTCTCAGGCTTAAAGGAAAGAAATGTCAAGCATCCTCTCAATAAATCTTGCCAAGAAAACCCTATGATAAGATTGTCAGAAACTGGAGTTGACCTGAAGGCACCTAACAACAGACGAAAGGATACAGAAGCAAACATAGGGCCTTTGCAGACTGCCAGAAATAGTGCACATTAAATTGAGGCACTTCCCTAGCTCAGTGCTAGGGAGTCATGGGCATTGTATTTTTTTCTGAGACATTGAGCCTTCTCTATCAGAGAACTCTGGTGCCACAATAAATTACAGTTCCCATGATTCCCTAGCACTGAGCCAGGGCAGTGCCTCAATTTAATGTGCACTATTTCTGGCAGTCTGCAAAGGCCTATAGTAACTGTCTTCATTGCATCACAACAGCAACAACAATAATTGGTGCGCTAAACTCCAGCTTAGGACACATTATCGCCTAATGTGGTTTATCAAGTAGCCCAGAAATGCTGTGACTGAGTATAGCAGGATTCTTACCACTTCTAAAGCTCGAAAAATACTCTATTAAAATCTTCATACTGGTTTAAAACATATATTAAAACATATATATTACCACTCTGTATCAAAAAATATTTTATAAAAATATTTATAAAAATAAAACTCCTGTTTTACACTATTATTTTTCTCATTTTCCCCTTGAAAAATATTATTATACGCCGACCTACACCCAGTATATTCCCCTGACACAAGAAGAACCCTGGCTTGTCATAAATTAACAGCATACTGGCATATGCTGCTCAATCACTCCTACTGGCAGTGGGTGTGGATAAACAAACCATAGAGCTGCACTCCACAACACGGTTTTTGTGTCATCTGAACAGGAGGCATCTTTCCTTCTATGCCTTGGTTCCCTGCCCCCACAACAAGCAGAGAACAAGCCAAAATATCAAATCTTACAGTATTTCCTGGGCTTGCTAGGACAGAATAAACCAAAGAAAGAAGAAAGCCTGCTGCAGATAACACAATAAATCAATCACAAAACGAAGCTCCATGCTTTCTTTATTCTCATTAAAGTGAAAGCAATAGAAGAGTGTACTCATTTAAGACATGATAGTGCCCATGGACCCCTGCTTCTTGTTTCACAGGAATCCCTCTCCTCAATATTTGGGTAACAACCCTTTTTCTCATTCTGAGATTGCGATCTCCTTGAAATGTGAAAAAGCTCAAATCTGGAAGCGGTATATTAATTCCAAATTATTCCACTGAACATGGAGCAGACACAGAGTTTATATTCCCAATATCATTCCACCAATGCCATCAGTCTCCATGGATAATAATTTGTTCTTCCGCTTTTCTGAAAGTGCCTATGGATATGTGTAAAGCACACCTTCTCCAAGCAGAATTTGTACACAAAATCAACTTAAGTTTAGGGTGCTTTTGAGAAGCTGAAAAAAATTCATAATTTAATAAAAAAACAAGTAACTAATAAGTACTTAATGGGGGAAAGAGTATGTATCTTTCATTTCTAAACAATGGATAAAAGGAAACCATTCTGGCTAGTTGTCTTCTACATACAGGTTGGGCTGGGCTGGGCTTGCAGATTCAAGCCCAGGGCAGATTTAATGCCTATTTTTTGACCATCACTGAGTTCCTTCTTTCTGATCTTCCTCAGTTGGCACTTCTATTTTGCCACTTCTCATAAAATGTTACTTATTAGTAGATGAAGACAGAGTAGTGATGAATAATTTTGTCTGTCAAGTTCTTACCTTTTTGAATGATCAGCTGTTTACCCTACGCAGCTGTCAATCTGTCACTATGTTCTTTGATACTTCTTCAATCTTGATTATATATAATTTGGATAGCAAAACACAGCCAAGGAGAAGTCCTGAAAGCCACATAATGAGGGGGCTGTTCTGTGCCTAGTGAAGACTTGCAAATGCCATCAGTCAACTAATACTGTTTTCCATCAACAGGTAAAAACCTAGTCAAAGAACTCTGTTTGGCCTTTCCTAATGCCTTCAAAGCTTACATGGAAAATGTACATAAGCAAACAGCTGTCAGAACACTGAAAAGAAATGGGTCAACCAGCCATATAAATTAGAAGTTTAATTTCAATCAAAGCTGGAAAAAATACTTACCTATCAAAGTATGAAATATCGCAGCTATAGCACCAGCCACAACCATGCACAAAACTGCTTTGGTTCTATCTCTCTTACTGTTGACAAACACCAGCCCCACATTCTTAAAGTCGCTCATTGGACCTGTGAAAAACTTCATGAGGGAGTAGGCCAACCCATAACTGGCTAGCATTTCCACGGCATCTTCCTTAACAGCTGCAATACCTCTGTTCAACGCCTAAGAAGAAGAAGAAGAAACAAGAAGGAAAGGAACAGTAGTTAATATATACCAAATACCTTTAACAATTCAGAACAGCAGAACACAATGGTATCACATGATCTGATAAAACTCTTAATACACCAATGCAGAAAGGGAGCCTCCCTCATAGAAACAGGTCCTGTGGATACAGCCAATACAGATGCAGATTAGTGTATGGACAAGAGCCTCGATTTCCCTTATGCTAATCTGTGCCATATTGGAGTACTTTGTGTTGGTATGTGGCAATGTATATTTTCCATGCAGTATTATTAGAAGCTGCAAGCAGCTAGGGCTAAGATTGAACTCCCTGGCCACAAGCTTTATGTTGGAGCAACTGCCGGTTGCACCAGCAGATGTGGGTAGCATCTCTTTATCTAAGTAGTCCTTTGCAACTCCCCAGCAACACATTGCTTGCATCATTGCTAGTGGGACATTCAGGAACAGCTCCATCCCTGACCCCAAGGTTACCCACCTCTATCCTCTCCACAATCCTACAGAGTTACCCGTACATCAATGAAGCATTCCATTCTGCAAGTTCTGGGCCAAAGCCACAGGATACCAACCCAAGTGTTTAGAATACAAAAATGCAAGCTTCTACCCCACAGCCAAGCAAAGCATCTATATTTTGAATAGTCACTGAGAATTCTGCTGCCATACCAAGTACATAGCTTTTCTAAAATAAAATTGAACCACTTAGAACATCTTTTGTTAGTCCCCTGAACTATGCATTTAAACTTTTTCTTCTGTCCAAAATTCTCACGGACTAATAGACACCATCTGTCCACCTGTTTATTGCTTATTTCCCTCCTTTCCCCTGTTCTATCTACTTTAATTGTTGTAGTATGCAAAACTTGCCATAATCTATTTTGCAAACTGTGTTTTGGGCCTTAAAATCAGAATACAAAGCAGAGACACTGAATCCCTCTAAACTTTAGAATCTTAAAAGCTATAGTCTGTAAGAAACTTTAAGTACCATAGGTTTTTTTTATTTATTAAGTAAACTTTTTTTTTTTAAAAAAAAAGGTCTTTTGTCGTTGCCTGCTATTAAACATACAAGTCATTTCCCTTAAAACAAAAGCATTAGGCACCTACTCAACACATTAACAAATACAGTGGGCCCTTGGTATCCACTGGATTTGGTTCCAGGACATCCCCCCCCCATGGACACCAAAATCCATGGATGCTCAAGTCCCATTAAATACAGTAGCATAATAGAATGATGCCCCATAGCTCAAATTTATATTTTTAAAAATATTTTCATGCTGTGGATAGTTGAATACACGAATAAAGAATCCATGGCTATAGAGGGTAGACAGTAATTAGGATTTTTTTCATCCCTTACATTTATTTTGTGTG
>CM034706.1:113300106-113313817 GCA_020142125.1 Phrynosoma platyrhinos
TTTCCAGTTCTGTGCTCACTAGCTAGGAAATATTTTCAACCAAACACACCCATCCCAAACTCCTGCTTGGGCTGCAAAATAATTAACCAATCTCTTTAACTTTCTCAGCAGTATATCCTGCTCCTAAGTTGTTATTAACCTGCTCTGAGAGATAGATTTTCCCCTCTGACTCACAGCTAATACTCCAGTATTTTCCCTGAAACCTTCCACAGAGCATGCTTTTTGTTTAGCTAATGTAGAGAAAGAGGGAAAGTACCTGTTCATTCACTACCAGTCACACAAAGAAGTTTTGTTAAACAGAGCCACAAGATTAGTTCAAAACCCTGTTCCACAACTATTAGGACATGAACTAATTTTGTGGCTCCCAAGCCTCTCACGCCTAACATATTCCCATCTCATCATTTCCAGAAGGTTAACTGCATCAAAACATACACAGGCCTAGACACACAATAATTTATCCCTTTAGCTTTTCCTTTCTCTCTTGCTTTTAACTATTTCCCCATGTGTATACACCTGTATTTTAAATTGTGGTGTCAGACTAAAGCAGGGGTAGGCAACCTAAGGCCTTTAGACCGGCCCCAGGCTGGTCCTGCCGCCGCCGCCCCCCACCATGATGATATTGATTATTGTTGTTATTACTTGTTCTTGGGGTTTTCTTGGCAAAATCTCCACAGGGGTTTTGCCATGGCTTTTCTGGGGCTGAAAGAGTGTGCATGCATATTTTTTTTAATTTTTATTAATTTTTATTAATTTATTTTTGGTGCTTCGGCTCCCCCAATTGTCTGAGGGACAGCAACTCGGCCCCTGGCTCAAAAAGGTTGCCTACCCCTGGACTAAAGAATACAAGATCTCTCCCCCCCCCCCCCCCCCCCATTTAAAGCTGCTTCTCCACTGCAGAGAATAGATATGATCCAAAGAAAGATAGGCATGTCCTACAAAAGCCAAGGGAACTTATTTAGGACCCATGTTCTTAACAAGAGTCACTGCCAGACAGTTTAGACAAGAGTGAGCTAGGTGGATCAATGAATTGACTTGGGACAGGACAAGTCCTGGGATTAGTAGTTGAACTACAGCACTGGTCACGACCCCAGGAGTTATTATCCACTACAAGTTCACTTTTCTAAAAAAATAACAATCAAAAACTGCATGATAACCAAGAAAGACCAATATCATCTACAAATCATACAGAGGATAGAATGGTTTCTCTAACATGATATACTGATGTGTCCATTTGATAGGTTTATGAAATCAATATTTACAGTCTGCCTATCTCATCTCTTTCAGCAATCTAATTCCACAAACCAAACAGGAAATTAAATCTCTCTTTTCCACCCTCGCTGTAAATTATTCAAACCTCTTTTGAGTACATGTTGACCCAAAAATATTTATCCTGCACTGCTAAAGGATGTTGTACAACTGGTTTAATAAGCAAACAACCAAGAAGTGGCACTAGTTTGCCCAATGGTAAGAACAGGTGGGAATATAACGACTTTTTAAAAATATGTTTTAATTGTTAATTTTTAACATAAACAATCTGTGAACTAAGCTTTTAAAACATTTTTTAAAAATCTTACTCAGTGAATTAGTCTATTAGCCCTATAAGCTCTTATATTATTACATTACATTACACATTAATACTGAATCCTCCCTCTGTACCTACAGAAATAAAGGTTTAAAACAGTATTATAACAGATTTTCAGTGATTCTTACATTGTCATCATCATCACCATCATTTATGTTGTTGCTGTTGTAAATAAAAATGAACTGCAAGGTATAAACTATGAATTCACACCGACTAAAGGGCAAAATAATGAGAGGAAAGAAGGATTATAACAGTGGGTAACAAATTTGATACTGCCCCCATGAAAATGCACAGGGTATTACTGGGAATATCATTTATTTAATACTGGTTTACAAGTACATCCCCCCCCCATTCTGCTGCAATGTTATTCATGTGTACCGAAAAGTAAGCTCCAAATAACATAACTGGATTTACTTCAGAGAAGAGATACACTGGATTGCCTGAGTAGTATTTTATCCTCATAAGAACTCTATAAAATCCATTTGGCCAAGAGATAAAATCATTAGCCCAAGGCCATATAGATAGCTTCAAAGCTCAAATTGGAAGAGTGCAATGCCACAGTTAGTTATGTCTACTTTGTCATCAGGCTTTTAGTTCTGCATTCATATAACCCATCCTTATTGTAGTGAGTTGAGAATAATAAGAGACCTTTCCAGGTACTGCTACCACTGGTCTAGCTCCAACAGCCAGTATGGAAACACCTGTCATCTTCTGCTGCCCAGTCACACAAGTCTCTCATTTTTTCCCTCCTGGATTAGAAGTACTGAATGGCTTAACTAGTTTCATTGTGGTTTACTGCAAATATGGGACCAATGAGAAGCTGAAGTGGTTCAAAAGTTCTGCCACCTTATCAAACCATCAGGTCCACGTGGTCCTCTTGCAGACAGACTATGATTTCAATTGTGACCCAAACAATATTCAGCATTAACATCAGTTCTTAGGAAAGCACTTAGCAGTCCCTATCATAAATTAAAACTGATGCATGGCAAACAGATGCACTGTCCATCAATGAATGTCTGTAGTTAAAATAAACAGCTTGAGTGGACTCTGCATTATAACAGGAATCATTTTTGCTGTTTTATTCAACAGCAAGACATCTCAACATTAACAAGATTCATCAAGTTTGCTGGATAAATAATGAATAGTGTAATAATAATAAAATGATATTTTATTATCTTTATGGCGCTTTGATCAATAACCATGTGTTTGTAATAAATTGATAAAAAGGTCTAATTTAAACACAGCTCAGAGAAACTTTTTATCAAAATGTTAATGTTATCTCCTTTCCATTTGTGTCACCATGATTACAAAGTGAACCTAGAACTACATTCCCCTGTACCCCACCCTTTACAAATAAAGTTAAACATCAGCAAAGGTAGTAGTATTGTTAAGTTTTTGTTTTATGTGTATTACAACCCCAATTTTGAACACCATCCTAGCATTCAAATGTAATTCATTTCATAACAGGAATAGGGAATATGTTATCTTCCAGATCCTGTTGGATTGCATTTCCCATCATTCCGCATTATTGGCTATACCACCTAGGAAGTTGCAATGGAGGACCATATATTCTCCACACATTTCACAATTTAAATGTTCAGTCTGAGAAGCAATGTTTACTGTTCCATATAAAGTTGTGAAGTTGGTCAACCATATGAATGAGAAACTATGCATCTTTTCTGGGGAGATATGGATTGCTATTTGCTTTGTTAGCTTGATAACGTCTATCAAATTACATACCAAGCTCAGAATGGAATACTGTATTTAAAATAAAATACAGCCGGTTCTCCTTATCTATGGATTCTGCATCCACGAATTCAACCATCCACTGCTTGAAAGTATTTTTTTAAAATTCCAAAAACAAACTTTGATTTTACCATTTTACATAAGGGACATCATTTTGCTACACCACTGTATATAATGGGACATAAGCATCCATGAATTTTGGTATCTATGGGGTGGGGAGGGTCCTGGAAACAAGTGGATACCAAGGGCCCTCTGTATACATAACTTTCTGCATGGCACCACTGTGAAGTCTCAGAATGGAGATGGAAACAGCAACGAATGCTTTCTGCCCTCACTCTGGCACCAATGTTAAGTAAGATGGCCTTTGTTTATTTAACTCTAAAAATATCTTCCTATTCTACATTCTTACAAATAGGGCAAAAGGAGAGTAGATTTCATGTTGAGAGTAGATGTTGTCAGGAAGTAGTAATATGTGTCTCAGGTGTTTTGTTGTTGCTGTGTGCCTTCCAAGTTGTTTCCAAGGTGTTTACATAATCTTTTTTGAAGTACCGGTACTTTAACCACGACAGATCATTCTACAAAGCATTTATTAAAGTCAGTTCTGTTTAAGCTCTAGGATTTTCTCAATAAGACTCTTTTAAACTTCATGTGTGGGTTTCCATCTTCTACACTTGGCTTTCGAAGTGGAAATAATACCTGAGAGGTTATTGACTAAGTAGTAGCTTAGTCTGCTTCAGAATTGCCCAATGGAATATGGTTGCTGCCCCCATTCCAAACACATACAGCAGGCTCAGTAAATTCCCTGACTTCCTATTTGGATCTGGAAAGACAGGATTAATTTGCACCTGGCTCTTAGGCAGTTGATAAATTTTGCCACCTGGCTTTTCAGTACAAGTGGAAGAAGACAGAAAAAGGCCATCTTTTGCTTTCTGCACTTTTTTTCTATTGCATATTTATATTGACTCTGCATGCTCTTCTAAAAGCCATGTGACCTACAGCGAGCGGATAGTGAGCTGTATCCAGGATCAGCCTTCCACCTACTGAAAATTCCTCCATCTGATTTTTTTGTGGGTTTCTCAGCTCCTCATTACACTACACCTCACCCCATCCCGCTGTGGGAAAGAGGGATGGGAAAATCACTATTGCCAGCCCGACTGCACATGCCTAAATGAAGCTTCACTCCCTTTTTTAAATCTCCCTGGGTAAGTGGGATATGCTTTTATTATTAGTCTCAGAATATTGTTAAGAACATCCCTTTGCTCATACATTTTTTATTTACATGTAAATAAAGAGTTTTCTAGCCTACCAATGTAGTTACTTGTGCAGTACTCAGGGCAGCCTGCAAAAACTTAAAATCATGGTGTCGTAAAATCCAACAGAAATGCATGAAAAATACAGCAGAGACGACACATAACCTCTACATAAAACAGCCTGACAGTATAAAAATATCCTTTTGGTCAACTGATGGTCACCTTGTATTTCATGAAGCAAGAAGATCCACAATATTGGTGTGGTTACTGACAAGGCCCCGTCTCTCACCATCATCGATGCCTCCATGTGAAGCATTACACAGGCTTTCTCCTGATCTTACAGAGTAGGTAGGCTGGTAAGGGAACTTGTTAAATGAATCCCGATAGTAGGGCTGAGAAAGATCCATGCCAAAAGCCTTGTAAAGCTTCTACCATAATAAGGCAACTCTCTTGTCACAGTAGCAACAGCCACACAATGTATAACCTAAAGCACTTTTATATGCAGTCTTATAATTTCACACGGAGAGCTCTGAGTCCTTGATCACCTCTTTTCCTATTCAAGCCTCACTTGGCATAAAACGATGGGGTCCTTTGGTCAGGCCCAGCCTACATCCATAGTAGAGCAACTCACCATATGGAAAACGGAGAAGACACAGCACAAAATATTTTGCAAGCATGCATGTATGCAACACCTGGCATCACTCTGAGAAATTACCTATTGAATTAATACAGCTCCCTCATCCAAGGATGTCAGGGAAGGATTCTGGTAACTGTATTGCCTATACTACTCACAATGGGATGCAGAAGAGCCACCTTCTGTAATGGTCTACCACACAGTAGGACTGCCCACAGCTCGGTAATAAAAGGGTATGTTTTTCATGCATAATGACAAAGATTCAGTTCCTGACACCTCCAGTTAAAATGTTCTCTAGTGACAGGATTGGAACAAAACATTCAAGAGCAACTGCTAGGCAGAGCAGACAAAACTCAGGTCACTGGTTTAATGGTCTGGTTTCATTTAAGATAATTCCACAGGTGTCATGATATGCAAGCCCATATTCCTGGCTCAATGTGACATAGTCAAATTTGTCACATCGTGGGGCTGGATGCTGCCAATAATAAACATCACTCCATGGTTAGTATTCCATACATTTACAGGTCACCAGCATGATGCAAACAGTCATTTTGACTCTCCTTAATTGTCTGGCCAGAGCAAGTTGGTGCTCCTGAGACAGGAAGGCAAAAACAGCAGCTTACAGAAGGAAAGCAGGTGGTATCTCTTGATTATCATGTTGTCAAGACAGTTTATCACAACAGAGTATCTTGAAATAGGATCTCTCTCTTCTTAACATTTAATTGCTAAACAAGCACAAATACAAACATGCTTAATAAATTCCAGCTTAATTAACTATTTGCACCATAATGGTGTCACAGTGGGACACACAGGATCACACTGGGACACATCCAGGAACTTAAATGGACTGTAAAAGTTACAGATAAATCTAGTTAAAACAAGACTGAGGAGAACAGCACCTGGAACACTGTTTGCACAGGTACTGAATACTATTTCTGCTTCATCAACCTGAACAACATTTTGGTCCCTGAACAAATAATCACACTGAATAACAAATGGGTCAATGAGCCAGAATGATGAACAATGCAGTTCAGGCATTATAGGAACAAACGTTCTGCTTGCTTATGAAAAAAACTCAAAGAGTGGGCAAACTACACACGTGAGCTAAAAGCAGTATATTTTTAGTGGCTGTGGGGATCGAAAAAACAACAGGTTGTTTACCTGTCACTGATATTATTCAAATAGTCACTTCTGCAATTGTGCATGAGGAGTATACACAGTCAACTCAATTGAAGACTCGCACCCTAAAACAGTGGTTCCCAACATTTGATCCTCCCATGTTTTGGACATCAGATCCCAGAAGCCCCAGTCACCTTGGCCAACAGTCAGGAATTAGGGAGATGAAGTCCAAAACACGTGGAGGACCAAAGTTTGGGAACCACTGTGCTAAAATATGAGATTGGGGACCTTCCTCCTTACTTTGCAACCACAGTGTAACAAGCAGTACAATCTACATTGTTAGTATAACTAATAATTCTGGGTGGAATAAGTTCATAGCAGAAGGTAGCAGTAACCATAGACTACCAAATATCTTAAGGAGGTGAACCTATCATGGGATTTTCTGGGGCTCAGAGTATGGCTGTAATAGATGGAAACTGAATGACATTTTCTGGTGATTAACAGATCAAGCCATAAAACAAATTTACCTCTATGAATGTGTATAACAGAAAGATGGTTTATTCTGTGGAAAGCCTGCCCAGCATGCCGTTGCTTCTGCTGAAGTCAGAATGGAGGCCCCACACAATCAATGAGGAGGTGTCCAGCAATGAGATCGGGGGTGGGTGGGTGGGTGCGATTGCTGGCTGTAACATCTCCAGGAGGCATCCAGCAATATGATCTGGGGGAGGGGGCAAAATCACTGGCTGTGATGCTTCCTGGTCTTCCAATCTAGGAAGAGGTTTTGCTTTACCCTTTCCTCATTAATCACATGGATGTCCTGTCCTGATCTCAGCAGAAGTGGTGGCATGCCGGGAAAGGCACTCACAGGGAGCTGCTCAGCTGGCCAAGAAGTGGTGGTGGTGGCGGCTCTGAAGAGGATCCATCCCTTTCATTGCACTGCTCAGTGCAGGTTAAGGGTCTTACCAGGTCGATAACTGGATTGGTTAAATTGGGCCTGATCCCACTGTCCACATGGTCGAAAGAACTAGGAGCACTCTGGGATTTCCTGGACACCTCAGAGTTTCTGTTGACTTTGCTTACTTCAAAATGGCTGGGCTAAGGAACAAAAACCATGGATCCTCCTCAGAAGTAGCCATACATTATGAAGACTGCCAGCACTTGCTTTGGGGTGAGCGTAGCATTTTTCATTGGTATAGACAAGCCCTCAGCAGTTAGGTTGTGTTTGGTCATTTTGTTATAGCTATTATTAAAGAATCAGCTGTAAGAAATTCTTGAAGATTTATTGCAAATCATATTGAGATTTACCTGTTAATCCAACACTGTATTTCTGTCTACCCTTACTCTAGGTAACACAATCAAGTTCTGATTCATTATTGTGCACTGATGAATGTAGGTCTTGAACATTCAGTCACTTGTTTAGGACACTTATCAAGTGTAGGAAATATGCAGCTCTCTCATCAAAGCATTATACCATGAATTTCTGGAGCATTTCTGACCGCTGAATATGAAAAAATGTTTGAGCTTTTGTCCTGGGCATGTTTTCCCCACTTCATTTATTTCTTTCAAATCAAGCCACCATTCTTATAATTATTATTCTTCATGATTAGAAACAAAAAAGCAGAGGTGAGGTGGAAAACCACTGCCTGTAAATGACTGTTAAGGACCCTACCGCCAAGTGTTCAGTTCCATCAGCCTCATGTGTTACTTGTTTTCTAGACAATACTACAAAGCATCATGGAACACCACCAAATCAGTGGGATGCATGACTGCTTCTTTCAGCTAACAGAAGTCCCAGTATTCTGTGAGTCTCTTTGAACCACTATGTGAGTGGGTTCCTGGAATTAATCCTTAAATTACATTCTAATGCATTACATATTTTACCCACGTAACAAGCTAACAATTCAACTGAGTAATAAAGTAAAACAACAATAAAAAATAAGCTGCAGTAAAAAAAATGTTCAAATTACAGAATTTTACAAAACAGAAAGCCATTTCCTCTTCCACAGGAAAACAGCCTTCTTTCTCCCCAGGCAGCAAGTGAGCTTTAGGTAATCCATTTTTTTAATTCATTTTCTTTCGACCATCATAATTCAAACAGAAAATGGAGCTTGTTGTAATGTCTGCCTTTTTGGCCTGCTTTTACTCCTTTGGTACAAGAGGTCAGTATCTCAATTGTAGGGATTCCTCCCTCCCCTCCAGCAAATACTGGATGTCCAATAAACATACTGTTTACCTCTTTCCAACACTAATCTGTTCCCATAAAACAGCAGGGTCAAGGAGTACAACATGCTACTGTCTTCAGAGCTTAATTTTTTCCTGTTTTTTTTAAAAAAATTGTCAAAGCAATCGTCTCCAAGCTTTCTTTTTATAGATGTTTATCTGCCTGTCTTTCTCCACACTATGGTTATGCCTTCCTACTCTCTTTTTTGGTTTTTGAGGTCTTGACGCCTACACCACAAGTTGCTGGCAATGTAGCAAGCTCTTCGGATGAAACCTTTAAAAAAAGGACAAGGTCTTAATTATATGGCTTCCTTTTCCGATAATAAAGAAGATGCACATATAGTGAGAATTCCTTCCCCAAGAAAATTGTATGAAATTCATGGGGTTGCCATAAGTCAACAGATGATTTGAAGGTGCATGCATGCATATGCATGCACACACACATACACATCTATCATCCAGCTCCTGTAATGGGTTCTAATTCATGTCTATTGTGAGATTTACAGATCCTGAAGATACAGTTCTTCAGGGTTTTTTTTTATACCAATCATCCTTTTGTAAATAACGTTAATACTCTTATTGTAGTGTCACATAATTATGCCAATAGCATAAATATACCCAGGAAGAAAATATATTTTCATCTCAAATTCAAAAAGAGAGCTGTGTTAGTCTGTTTTAGCACAGAAGGACATAAAGGAACCAAGAAGCACCACTGAGACTAAACAGAAATTAAAAAATATCTAGCACAGATTTTCATGGGCACAGTTGAATCTGACTGTAGGGTACATCCATAGAGGTTTATGCCAGAAACTACTTCTTCCTAGTTAGTCTCAAATGTGTTACTAGATTCCTTCATGTCTTTGTATATTTTCATCTATTTACTGTAAAGGACCACAATGTATCTCCTTGTTTTCTTTAAATGCTACCTCAAACATAAGACTTATTTTCTTTTTGGAAAAGCTTATCTGTCATCACGCTGAACTCACATGGGCTTTGTTTCACCATTACATGGAGCATGTACACATAAAACATTTTCATCATACATGACAGAAGGCATACAAAGTACATGAAGGTGAAATCCATTAAGCAAATCTCATGAAGGAAGAGAAAAGAAGGAGAGGAAATTATGTAACCAGGGGTAGGCAACCTTTCCCCTTTAAGGGCCGAGGGACTTCAGCTCCCAGAATCCCAGGAGCTATTGGCCAACATGGGAGACTATTGGCCAACATGGCTGAGGCTTCTGGGAGCTGAAGTCCCTCGGCCCTTAAAGGGGAAAGGTTGTCTAGCCCTGGCGTAAGCCTTTAATACTAGGCCCCCTGTGCTTTGAGGACAAAAGGGAAGGGGCTAAATCAGTTGAAAGCATGTTTGCTCTCAGGGAATCAGGGAGTACTGCATTACATGATACACTGTTTTTAACTTTAGCATGTTATATCTCAGGGGTAGTCAACCTTTCCCCTTTAAGGGCCGAGGGACTTCAGCTCCCAGAATCCCAGGAGCTACTGGCCAACTTGGGACTACTGGTCAATATGGCTGAGGCTTCTGGGAGCTGAAGTCCTTCGGCCCTTAAAGGGGAAAGGTTGCCTACCCCTGTTATATCTCAATGGTGTCTGGAGTCAGTTTTAGGAAAACAACAACAATAATGCAGGAATAACTCTTCTGCAACATGCACAATTACTTTTTCCCATAACACACTGTGAATCATCTGGCTAGTTTCTGCTTACACAATGACATCATCAGCTCCTAAACTGTCGGAGCTGAAGTCTCAATGTGAACTCTGCAGATTCATATACACTCAAGCGTCTAAAGACTAACAAGTAATTACTGATTTGTTGTTGCTGTGTGCCTTGAAGTCATTTTGACTTATGGCGGCCCTAAGGTGAACCTATCACTGTGTTTTCTTGGCAAAATTTGTTCAAAGTGGGGGCTTGCCAGCCTTTGTTTCTGTCCAAGGCTGCAACACTATGGACCTTTACAGACTGTCAGAAATAATGCAGCTTGAGGCCACTTTAACTGTCCTGGCTCAGTGCTAGGGAATCATGGGAACTGTAGTTTTTTCTGAGACACTGAGTCTTCTCTGTCAGAGAGAAGAGGTGCCACAATAAACTCCAGTTCCCATAATTCCCTAGCACTGAGCCAGGGCTGTTAAAGCAGTCTCAAGCTGCATTATTTCTGGCAGTCTGTAAAGGCCCTATGACTTGCTTAAGGTCACCCAGTGGGTTTCCATGGCAAAGCAGGGATTTGAACCCTAGTCTCCAAAGTCGTAATACAATGCTCAAACCACTACATCATCCTGGTTCTCTAGGTCACACTTGTGTCCCATAATTGGACGTGTCTTTAATATTTGTAAAACGTTAAGTGCCTGTAGCTAAGGAAAAGTAAAAATGCATGCTGTATTTCCAATTAATACTATTAATATGAATACTGCAATATTACGAGGGAGATTTTTGTTGTTGTTGTTAGTGCCAGCTGCTTTATTTATGCAGTTATTTCCCCTCACTTAATTATATTTAGTGTGTTGAAGATATATATTAACAGCTTATGCCCTTCTTTGAAGGTTGCTTGTGCAACTAAGGTTGCACATATTCAAGGAAATGTGGGAACTGAAAATATCTCCCAAGTTCCATTAGGTGATAAATGTGGCTTGGGAACAGGTGCAGAATTTTTTAATAAATCAGCCTAGGTTACTTTTGGATGTAGAAATGATAATTAAAACCATCTGCATCTCCTAGAACATCATGTCCCTCAATTATCACCTCCTTTTTAGTCCCTGATGGTATCTGGAGTGACGACCAGCAAGTATAAAGTTGTGTTCACAGTTTGGAAAAGTTTCATTTCAAACTTCAATTCCTAGATGTCTTCATCCAGCATAGCCAATGGCCATTTTGGTAGAAGAACTAAGAAAGTTGAAATCCAAGGCCTAAATGCAGTTGCTAGTTCAAACTAGGGTAGACACGCTGAATCAATGTGAACTTGGTTTAATCTATATTTACATAGGTTCCACTGAATCTCAATTTGTCTGTCTAGCAGCAATGATAAATTGGACTTAGATTCAGGCAAGTTAATGTTTCCCAGATTCTGGCTATAACACATCGCATCGTCAATGGATTAGTCAATCTCCAATTCCACTGTTGCTACCTAGCATAGCACTTAATTTTTTTTATTTAAACAGTCCCAGTTTCCTTCAGTTGATACTTCAAGATTATTTTCTCAATTCAGCTCTCCATGATGGGTGCAAGAATCCTCAAGTAATTTAGCCACATGCCTGTCTTGTGATAATAGACGGAGTTCCTTCTCTCACTATCCCATCACTTCACATATGAGACAAGTGATAACCAAAGCAAGGGCATTTTGGACTGTGCTACGCAACTTGTGGAAATGTTCCCCAAAGAAGCACAATGGAGTCCTTTTTGTTATTGTTTACATACCAGGTTAAGACTGTGGAGTTTTTTTGGTTTTGTCCTCAACAGACATTGTCAGTTGATTTAAACTAGGGTTAGCAAGTCTCTGGACTCTGGCTGAAGTCTCATGAAACTGCTCTGCTTTTCTGGATTATTGGGTGAAAAGACAAATCCCAGATGAGCAGCACTAGAGGAGAAAAGTTTTATTTTTGCAAGTGAGGTGGCTTTAAATCAAGGCATCCATTCCTATCCATTCCTAGCTCGTGCCAAGGCTCGCTTGCTTAGTGTAAAGGTGTATTTGTGTTGTACCTGTTTGTACAATGTAGACAAAACCCAAAGCCAACAGCAAGGGGAAAGGATTAGGATGAATGATGATGGGTGCCTGTATCATGCCATCTGGAGCATGACAGGAAGGGGAACACTGGCACTGAGATTTGGGAGCCTACATATTCTACAAACGCAAGCAGCAAAAGTAGAGGGTCTGAGGGGAAGCTCTTTGTGGGCTGACAGTGAGGTTTCCACAAGCCCCAGCAACAGCATGGGGCTTGGAAAAACTCCCTGGGTGATACATGAGCCGCACACAGCCATTCTACCCATTCAATCAACCTCTGATTGATAAAGCAACACTTAGGTGACCCCCACCAATTCAGTGGGTATATTGTAGCTGAAAACCACAATAAAATATCAAAATATGATGTAAATAATATCTCAACAGAATTTACTGACAACATAAGAAACAGATTCACACTACTAAGCACAGGGGTAGGCAACCTTTTTGAGCCAGGGGCTGGGTTGCTGTCCCTCAGACAATTGGGGGGCCGAAGCACCATAAATAAATAAATAAATATAAAAAAATATACATGCACACTCTCTCAGCCCCAGAAAAGCCATGGCAAAACCCCTGTGGAGATTTTGCCAAGAAAACCCCAAGAACAAGTAATAACAACAATAATCAATATCATCATGGCGGGCGGTGAGCGGTGGGGGTGGCGGCAGGACCGACCTGGGGCTGGTCCAAAGGCCTCAGGGGGGCACATCCGGCCCCCGGGCCTTAGGTTGGCTACCCCAGACAAAGCATAATAGATGGAGAATCTGAGGAACTATGATCTGAAGCCAGGAACATAATAAAAGAAAAATGCAGACAGTTACTTTTAATAAACAAAAAGAAAGGAAAAAAATGGATGACAGAAAAAACACTACAATAAAGAAAAGAAGAGAAGAAAAACAAAAGGGAGATAGGAACAAACTAAAAATTATGAATGCAACAGTACAACATCTTGTGTGGAAAGATAAAGAAAATTACTACAATGACCAATGCAGAACAAAAAGGGAAGAACAAGAGATCTACTTCACAAGATCTGGGAAATCAAAGGAAAATTCAAACCAAGGACTGGGATGCCCTATGACAATAAAAATAACATAATTCAAGACCGGGAAGGAATAAAAAGATGTTGGACGCAATATACAGAAAAATTATACAAAAGAGATGACAAAATGAAGGACACATGGAACAAAGAGCCATACAAAGATGAACCCCAAATTCTAAAAAGCAAGGTGTTAACTGCAATAAGAGAAATAGTAAAAAAACAAATCTCCAGGAACAGATGATATTCCAGTTGAACTGCTGCAATCCACATTGACAGAGTCAAATCTAGTGCTAACAAACGTATGTCAATGATATGGAAAACAAAAAAATTGTCAACAGATTAGAAGAGATAAATATACATCCCCATCCACAAAAAGGGAGACACAAGAGACTGCA
>CM034706.1:113313917-113329660 GCA_020142125.1 Phrynosoma platyrhinos
AGTGCCTCAATTTAATGTGCACTATTTCTGGCAGTCTGCTTAGGCGTATAGATTCCAACCATACATGGAGAAATCCCAGAGGTTCAAGTGGGATTTAGGAAAGGAAGAGGCACTAGGGACAACATTGCAAACAATGGCTAATGGCGCACACCAGGGAATTCCAAAAGAAAATCAGCATGTACTTTATAGACTATAGCAAAGGTTTTGACTGCATAGACTCCTTAAGGACATGGGAGTGTCAACACATCTAATAGTCCTGATGAGGAATCTGTACTCAGGACAAGAGGCTACTGTCAGAACAGAATATGGAGAAACAGAATGGTTACCAATTGGCAAAGGGGTCAGACAAGGGGTCAGACAAGGCTGTATCCTTTCACCCTATCGGTTCAACTTGCATGCAGAACATATTATAAGAAAAGCAGGCTTGGACACAGAAGGAGGAGGAGTGAAAATAAGAGGAAGGAATATCAACAATCTAAGATATGCTGATGACACTGTAATACTAGCAGAAAACCTCACAGACCTGGAATACCTACTAAGGAAGATCAAAGAAGAAAGTGCAAAGGCAGGCTTAATGTTGAACATAAAGAAAACAAAAATAATGACCACCGAGGACCTTCACAAGATCAACCTAGACAATGACGAAATAGAAATAATAAAAGAATTCCCATATCTGAGATCAAACATGGCTAGAAATGGGGACTACAGCCAGGAAATAAGAAGATTAAGAATGGGGAGGATGACTATGAAAGAACTAGAACAGATTCTAAAATGCAAAGATATACAACTCAGCACAAAACTTAGAATCATACAAGCCATTGTATTCCATATTACCATGTATGGATGTGAGAGCTGGACAGTTAAGAAAAATGATAGGAAGAAAATCAACTCCTTTGAGATGCGGTGCTGGAGAAGAGTGTTGAGGATCCCATGGACAGCCAAAAGGACAAATAAATGGGTCCTAGAACAGATCAAGCCAGAAATCTCCCTGGAAGCCAAGATGACCAAACTGAGACTGTCACACTTTGGACACATCATGAGAAGAGAGGACTCATTGGAAAAGACAATGATGCTAGGAATGGTGGAGGGAAGTAGGAAGAGAGGAAGGCCACACGCTAGATGGACTCTATTAAGGAGGTCATGGGTATGGGTTTGCAGGAATTAAGCAGAGCAGGACAGGGGTCTTGGAGATGTCTCATCTATAGGGTTGCCATGAGTTGAGATCGACTCATGGGCAGTTAAAAACCATTGTAGTTGAAACTAACAATGGCATTTAGGCCAGACAGTTTCAACAGTTTCAAATTTTCAGATTTTCCTTATAATTGGAGCCCCTCTAAAAAGATTGCAATGTGGCATCTGTCTTTCATTTTTCAGTGCTTTGTTCCTTCCAGTTTTCATCATGAACATCAATAACTGTTTAAACAACAGTCTACAGAAGGATGGCTTTTAGGCATGTTTTTCAGTTCTATGAACTGTAATGATCTTGAGTGGAGTCCCTGCTTTAGGTGAACTTTAATTGCACAAATGATAGGAACCATTATTTTTGGATTTTTTAAACCATATTTAAGCATACTCAGACATCAAAATATCCAGTGCTGAAAAAAGAAGTGGAATTACTGTGGTTGTTTTCATGGGGGGGAACCCCCTCAAAAATGGTCCAAATAGTTTTTAGTTAGAACTTGAAAAATTAATTCTCTGGGGCTTAAGGGAGCTGTAATCCAAAAAGTAATTCTTCCAAGTCTGGTTTGAAATTGAAAGATAGCAACCTTATTCGTATGACTGATGTTTTCATACTGTTTGATCAGACAAGCAATCGTAGTAAAGTAAGCCACTCTTTTGAAGAGTGAAAGACTAGAGAATCAAACTGAAAAACAACATCAATCATTTTGTTTGGACTTATGAGCAATCATCAGTGAAGCCAACTTTTCCACAAAGGACACTCTCTTGGCTTGTGTGGCCAGGATGTTTTGCCACCAACACGAAGGTGGAGTTAAATAAGAATTTGTTCTGAGGCTTTTGTGGTACATTAATGTGTTTTCTAATTTTAAATTTTTTTTACAGGGCAAAATGCTTCAGTTTCCTCTAGACGCAAGCAGGCACTTGTATTTTTCTGTTGTTTATGCCAACTCAACCCAGACGGAAAGGATGCCTTCTTATAAGAGTCTTTCATTGGGATTAAGCCTGCTGTAGGACAAAGTTATGAATCAAAGTGGTTTGGCTTTGCTTTGTGTACAGATGTATGTGTCATACTGAACTAAAGTGACTATTAAAATGCTTCTGGCCTTATCTGCCAGTAGGGGAGGTGCATTTTTATCCTTCGTTCCTTCTTTCATAAGAAATGTGCAGAAATGGGACCTCTTCTCTGAAGGATCCTAGAAGAGTAAATCTGTGTAAAGGACTTCTATCATCCACAGCATATAAGACTTTCTGCTAAACTGTGTGTCTTCAAACTCCAACAAGAGCTTCAAGTATATAAATAAATAAATAAATATGCATGCACACTCTCTCAGTCCCAGAAAAGCCATGGCAGAACCCCTGTGGAGATTTTGCCAAGAAAACCCCAAGAACAAGTAATAACAACAATAATCAATATCATCATGGTGGGGGGTGGCAGAGGTGGCAGGACCGGCCTGGGGCCGGTCCAAAGGCCTCGGAGGGCCGCATCCGGCCCCGGGCCTTAGGTTGCCTACCCCTGCTTTAAAACACTGAAGAGATGGTGTGAGTGGGGCAAGGCTCAGTGGGAGGAGAAATGTTACTTTTTCTAAAATTCCTTTAAAATTTTATTTTTTAAAAAATCACATTTTATATTGAAATTGAGGGTAAAAATATGATTTCGAGAGCAATGGAGAATGGCGAGATTTCTGCCTTTGCTTAAATTATAACCAGCCTTGCTCCATTCTTTTTACATTTGAACTGACTCATTGCTTATACGTTTCTGGGTCTAAACATTTTTAGCAACATTCTTCACAAATGCAAAGAGTCAAAGTCTTCACCTATCAATTTTCTAACATGAAACACAGTAAATAAAATTCACCATCTATAAGGTAAACCACAAACCACTTTATCTACTTTCTCCATTACAATCTTCGATCATTTAAAGTGTTTTCAGATTTTTAAAAAAAATATTTTCCCTCAACCAGTCAAGATTATTTTTTTTTTTGTCTGAAGCTTTTACCATAAAATCTGTCTTGTGCTTCATGTGTGAAGTGACACAGTCTTAATTTGCCCTTTGCTGTTTCTCCCTGCTCTGTGTCTCTATAGCAACATGAAATCTGAAAAATAGGAACAGAAATCTGTCGCTGCCATGCAAAGGACAGTAGTTCTCAGCAGCAAATACTGCAAATAGTCTTTTCAAGCAGTTCTTCTCTTTTTAACCCCCCCCCCTCTTCTCTCAAGAAATTTATTCAGATGGAATTGAACAAGGTCTATCTATCATGCTGATATTCCAATATGAAATGTGACATATCCTTGGTTATTTCTTTACCAGAGCACTGAAGTATTTCAGAGCCTCTAAAGCTCTTGTTCTTTTGCAACTTCTGGCACTGACTGCCCTGAGGACCAAAAAAGCATCCACTGATGGGACTGGAGAGAGAGTCGAATGTAAATCTTGCACAAAATTGTTTCACTTCTGTGATATGCTGCCCTAATATCCCCATGTGGCAGGACAGCCAATATAAGAAACAGGTGTGTGCTGTGTGCCTTCAAGTTGTTTCCGCTTTATGTCAATCCTATGGTGAACGTTATCATGGGGTTTTCTTGGTAAGATTTGTTCTGAGGAGGTTTGTCATTGCCTCCTCCTGTGGCTGAGTGTGTGTGACTGAAGAAACAAGTACAAATCATATTTCATACGAGGAAATATTTAATGTTCAGGGTGGTCGCAGAATAAGGAAGTCACAAGACTAAATGACATGACTGCCCTTGCCTCCACCCCATCTGATGCCCCTCATTCCTATCTACTGACATCTTGCAATGTAATGTAAAGCCTTACTTGTCTTCTACTGTGTCCTTTTTCCAATAAAAGCCACCACCAATGTGCTCTTTCTCTCCTTCCTCTAATCCCAGTCATATAAAGAACTTTATATTCCAAATGCAGCTTCTTCGGAAAAATAATTTTTAAATTAACATAACCAAAGGTGCTTAGAAGTGTTGTTTAGATTCAAGCACTGTTTTTGAAGGTTAAACAAGGCTGTCCTGAGGTATTTAGCTGCCTGACGGAGAATTCATATAGTACCCCTCACACTTATCAAGTCTTGCCATGTCAATGATGGCTAGGGATACTGGGAGCTGTAGCCTAAAAAAAATATTTCCATTCCGGTATGGTTTCATTTCCATGTGTCTCTTTCACACATCAATCTTTCTTGGTGTGAGTGGGAAAACCTGCTAGACAAAGGTGGCAGTTCAGACTATAGATTTCAAAGAAAGCTGAAGTTTCTCCCTTTTCCCTTTTTTTCTAGTTCTTCATCTTCAAAGAACTTTGCTAGGGATCCCTGAATGAGGCTGCAGCTCTAAAACTTTCTATCAGAGCATCAGATTTGCCTGCTTGTGTTCAACAGACAGGACAGAGAACCAAGGACTGTGAGATTTATGTGAAGCAGCTATATGCTCTTAAATACAAAATGACACAAGCGAGAGATTTAAAAAGAAAAGAAGGGTCCTTGGATTGCAGAACACAGAGTGTTGTTTTTTGTTTTATCCTGCCAACATTCATAGTTTTACCTTTCTCTCTTTAGTCACATCCTTACCAAGCCCTTCCATGAAAAGGTTTGTCTGTTATTTTAGGGCCACTTCATGCAACTGTGCGGAAAGGCCATGCAGTACAGTGATGCAATGAAGCAAAATAAAAACAAGGTAAGATGGATGGGGTTCTGCCCACACAATGACAGAAATAATTTTTTTACATCATAAAAAATAATCACCTCTCCCACACAAGCTGCTCATGGAGAAAGCATAAGGACTGAAAATTTAAATAGAAAAAAAGAAGGGCTGAAAATTTAAATAGAAAAAAAGAACAATTTTTCAAGAAGGTTTTTGGGGAACATAATCTTACCATCACTGCTTATCCAGTTTGACTGTGATGCATGGGTGTCCCTGCTGCTGCATTTCCACCACTACACCACTACAATTGGGTGAGGAAGGCATTTTTGTCTTCATCTACTCTAAGTCTAAACTCTCCCTGGAAGCCAAGATGACTACATTGAGGTTGTTGCACTTTGGTCCCATCATGACAGCATGATTCACTGGAAAAGACAATAATACTAAGAAAGGTGGAGAATGGCAGAAAGAGGGAGAAATCATGTGCCAGATGGTTAGACTCAACCAAGGAGGACATGGAACGAAACCCATAGGACTTGAGCAGAGACATTGAAGACAGAGGGACCTGGAATATTTCATTCACAGGGTCAACCTGAGTTCAAGTCAACTTCAGTTAATGACAACAAAAACTCTCTTCCATGAGGAAGAAGCAAGAAGATTGGTTCAATGAGCTGCCATATGACTTTCCTCTTGATACTCTGTGCCTGCTCTTTGGCACCAATCCACCCTCACCCCTCTTATCTTGTGTTAATTTGGTCCATCGGCACCATCTGGGCTGAATAAGAATTTTAGGGATACATTACCAAGGCACACAGTCATTTTCTATTCTGGGAACTGGTTAAAGTAAGAAATATTGGAGCTTTCTTGATCTAATTTAGAGCGAAGCTGTTCCACACCCTATGACAGATTGGTCCCAATAACATTACTGAATACTCACCTGAAACTCAGATTTTCATGCACTATTTGAGGTTAGCCTTGGTAAACCGCAAGTTGTGTTCATCAACAAAGTTGAACTATTCCCAAATCCACAACAGTCTCATATGTCTTTATTCCTGCTTAGAAGCCAAGGTGTTCTTAAGCAAAAGGGAGAAGCACACTATAACTCCAACCTAGTACTCAGTAACATGGTAAATATTTCATATGTCATTCTGCAGATTTAATTGTTCCTCCATACAATCCACCAAACCATCAATACATCAACCAATCAATCAATATCTGCCTATGGAAAGCTAGATATTATTACCAATAGTTCTAGTGTGGTCCCCCTAGCATATTTGTTTTCTATGCACATTAATCCTTTTTGTGTGAACTCCCACCTGCAGTGTGAAATGGTACAACCTAGACAAAGGTTCACAACCCAGACACAGGTTCATAACCTTGGTTAGGGCCACCAAAAGAAATGATTTATGAAAGATCCATGATTAATAAATAGGTTTGTATGGTGTTTTGTTGCTGTTGTTTTTTAAAAAAACCTTTTAGTTAATAACAGCTATTGAGAGGAAAGAAGCCAAAATCAGATCAGGTCCTCTAGTCTAGGAAATAGAAATTGTTCCCCCCCCCGGGGGGGGCAGGTACTTATGCAGCACATGAATATTTTTCAATGCAGGGTGAATAACAATTGTTAGAGCAGGCAATTTATATCATGAATCTCAAATGACAATCTATGCAACCACTCTCACAATACCCTCCCATATACTTTGTTGAAGGAGGAATTCAAAAATACACATCTAGTGCCCATCTGGCATCCACAAGTCAAGTCATATCCATGACTTCATGCTGATTTCCTCTGTAACAAACTGCACCTCCACTTGATATACTGGCTGTACAAATGTCAATTCCAGAATTAATTCATGAATCAAACACAAGACTATGCTCAGCTCCCTTAGCTGAACTCTGCACTGCTATGAAAAAGCAGGCTGATACCTAGGAGGAGGAGGAGGAGTTGATGAGAGTGTGTAGAAAAACCAGAAGACTCAGGGTGTCACTAGCAAAGAGATTTGTTTAAATCAATGCAGAGGTTAATACTGAGTGGCTCACTGATTTAGGTCTGGGGGAGGGGAGCTGAAGCAGAGGAAATTACTTAGGACATCATCAATTTTAAGAGTCAGAGGTGGAAACTCTAATGCTAGATGCTATGACTAACCAGAAGGTCATAAGATGGTCAGTAGATACTGTATTGGGATAGGGAGGGGGCTGAGGAGGTGGTACACCTTGGATGTTCTAGCTTTAAGAAACATATATAAATGAAGTCTTCTTATAAAAAAACAAATTAAAGAAACCTTCATTCTGAAGAAACCTAAACAATCCCCTTCGTAGTCTATTCTTTAGTCTTAATTTCTCATTACAGTTCCAGGACCACCACCCTGGTGGATACCAAAATGTGTGGATGCGCAAGTCCCATTAAGTACAATGACATAGTAAAATAGTGTCCCTTATATAAAATGGCAAAATCAAGCCTTGCTTTTTGGAACTTACATGTATTTTTGAATATTTTCAAGATGTGGATGCCTGAATTCATGGATAAAGAATCTGTAGATCGGGAGAGCTAACTGTAATTCTTTGCTCTTCGTATATTCTGACCTAATTTATCTCGGTGTGCACTAGCCCAGTTGCTGTTATATTGTTTTAATGGCAATTTTTGCGTGTGTGTTCATGATGTTGTTTTTCCTTATTTGCTATTATGGTGATAAAATATCATATATCTGTTTGTCCCCAACAATTAACAATTTAGAAAGCAGCAAATGAATGACTAGTGTTCGCTAAGAACAAATACTTAGACAAAGTGAGAAAGTCAGGGAAGATCTCTGTCAAGTGATATGACAAACAGGCATGGCCAAAACCAGTGACAGACAGGATTCCTATCATTCTTACACAAGGCTATGGAATGCAACAAAGTCCACCAGCAACCAAGCAAAACATCTAAAAGATAAAAGTCACCTTCCTTGTTTTTAGTGCAGAATGCATCTATAATGCCTCTCCATTGCTCTTTGCTGCTGCTTCTGCCATTATTAAAGCCTGAGAAGAGTCTTTTAATAGGCACCTCGAATCCAACTTCACTTAAAAACATGACATCAGGTTACAAAAAATAATTTAGTGACAGTGCAGCAGATTAGACATTTTCAGTGAGCAACAGGCTGGGGCTAATGAGAACTGATGCCATCACAAATTCTGCACTGCTAATCGAGGCTTCAGTCATTAGCAAATGGAAAATAAGATGAAATCTAGCAGAGTGTAACAGTTTTCTGAGTGTTGGACCTAGGTCAGGAAGACCCAGATTTTAACCACTACAAATCCGTGACCTTGGGCCATAAGACTTTGACTCAGTACAACCTACTGAATAGCACCTTGTTGTTGTTGTAGTTGTGGTGGTGTGCCTTCAAGTCATTTCCAACTTATTGTGACTCTAAGGCGAACCTATCATGGGATTTTGTTGGCAAGATTTGTTCAGAAGAGGTTTGCCTTTGCTTTCCCCCGAAGCTAAGAACATGTGACTTGCCCAAGGTCACCCAGTGGATTTCGTGGCCCACCGGGAAATTAAACCCTAGTCTCCAGAGTTGTAGTCCAACACTCAAACTTACTGTGACGATAAAGTGTGGGAGACTTGACATACTATTGTGAGCTCTTTAGAGGAAAGATGGGGTCAAGATGTTTTAAAAACACACAGCCTGCAGGTGCTGAAGAATTACAAGAGGGTTTGACACCTGTGCACACATTCACTGGGTTTGCAGAAAAGTATCTTCCTCTTGATTGGGATATAGTGGCTCAAGTGGTTAAGACGCTGACTCTGTTGACTGCAAGATCGGCAGGTTGGCAGTTCGAGGCCCGGGTTCCCAAAAACCCAAATTAACAATTCAAGAAAGGCAATAATCTAACTTGTGATTGTTTTCCCGAACAACATTTCTCAGAGCATGCCTCTACTGAAGTGTAAATAAGTAAGGTACCAAGTCACACTGGATCATATAAACCAGAAAATATCATACATGATATTCCCAAAGAAGATAGTACTATACATATATGCTTTATAGCATAAAAGGAAAAGATAATCCCAAGATTCTCTTAGACATCCTGAATATTTCTCCTTTCCCATCTATATGAAGTGACTTGGACTCTGTGACTGTCAATCTCCCCGTGTTCCTCTTTTGATAACATCTTGTCTGATGAAGAGCTCATATAATCTCAAAAGCTTCTGCATATATTTGTTTACCTCTCTGTTTGGGCTAATAAAGGTACTACCACAAAGCAACTTTTGAAATCCTTCTCTACAGAATCTGGGAGTGACAACAGGGGACACATCACCCAGGGAATAAGATGCTTCAGATAGCTCAAAAAGACTCAAATGGGAAAGCAGATAAATTCACTCCACTGAGTGTGAAAGTGAAGTGCTGAAACAAATACAGAGTTTCACTTTCTCATGCTGGAGTGGGATGATGGGTGGCATACCCAAGAGAAGATAAACTGAATCACAGCACATACATACTCACTTGAAAAATCTCCAGAAGGTGTTAATCACCCAGATGGGCAAAGAGTTCTAGAGTAGGGGGAATAAGTGCACCAAGACAGTGCAGGATACAATTTGAGGAACAGTAATACACACCCAATAGAAGGGCTGATATAAAATACTCTGTATGTACACTTGACCTTTGCTGTTTTGCATCATCAAAGATAAGGGAGTGCCAAAGAAAGATACTAATTTATAGTTGCCCCATTGTAGATATAATCTGGGTAGAAGAACAAAAGACACTCCCAATATATTAACCTCTTCCTTTCACTGCAGATAAAGCCAAGGCAAACTACAAGGGAATTTAGAAGTGCCAGCTAACTTTTAAAAACAGTAAAAGTTATGTAAGACAATCCAGTAGTTAATATGGTTTGTGGCCAAAAACCAATACTTGACATTTTTGTTTGTTTTGTCAGAATTTCAAGTGATAGAATGGTTATACTGCTGGGCAACTCCTGTGGGCAAAAAAAAAAAAGGTTACTTTCCTAACTTTCTGGTGATTGCCCTCAGCCTCCTTAATTTAAAAAAAAAACACCACACCAAAAGAGGTTATCTTGAAGCTAGGTAATCATTACAACCTAAAGGTTGCTTGATTAGATACCACCTGATTCCAGAATTTATGGGTTATATTCCTGTTTAGTTTCACAAAAATAATACCTACATATTTATTGATGCATGAGGCTAAAGTGGTCTATGACAGCTAGTGAGAGTATGTTTCCTTCTGAAATAAAGAAACTGATGAACTTTATCCAAACACAGAAACAGGATACTGCTTTACAGATGATCACTGGTTGCTCCAGCCTAATAATGTAGACATTGAGGTTCTCTAGGTTTCAGATGATTATTCCAAGTCTATCCAGTGCTGGCATGGAGCATGTCTCTCTACAATATAAGAAGTTCAAGAGAATTGCTTGGTCCATCAAAACAGCTGAAAGCAGAAAATCAAACTTTTCCCAATAACTGAATACAATGGGCCCTTCCTATACATGGGGGATCTGTTGCGGACACACACACACCCCACCCTTATGGGAAAAACCGTGTATGCTGGAATACTGATTGTTACAGTGGTGCACTCCTGCACACTGTGCCCCACGCGCACCTGTGGTGCACACACCATTTTGTCCTCCTGGACTTGCCGTTTGCATAAGCTCAAATCCACATACTGCAAGCCCATGTATGGTGCGGGCGCACTGTATTTTCAAAGGAAAAGACACAATTCCTATGTTTTGCACTCAGATATCTGCACCAAAGTAAAAAAAAAAGTTACATTAGAAATAGTCCATGGTTGTTTGTTCAACACAACAATAGATATATCTATACCCATTACCAAGGTTTTAAATTCCCTTCTATTATTCTCACAATGTGACTGCAAGTGTACTTAATGCACAAACAACAGGCCAGCAGCATGTGTGACTTGGTTAGTCAATTTCAACTCAGCACCCTAAAGGCATCAGATCCTGTCTGATCTTGGAAGCAAAGCAGGGTTAGCATTGGTTAGTACTAGGATGGGAGACTGGAAATGAATACCAGGTTCTGTGGGCTATATTTCAGAGGAAAGAACTGGCAAAACCACACCTGTAGATTCATCACCTAAGAAAACCCTATGAAATCCATGGGGTTGTCATAGGGCAACAGGGGACTTGAAGGCACATGTGTGTGCGCACACAATGTTAATTCAGTTAAACTATAGAATCCATGCTTTCTTGAGACAATACAGAAGAGACAAATATGACCTCTCTGCTACTGAATGCCTTGGTAAAGAAGCTGGCCAAAGAAAATACAATGAACTCCCGAGGAAGAGAGGAAGTGGTTTAGCAAAAACGTCATTTGGGTGATGTGGGTGGCATACCTAATTTTACTCCTAGAGATCTGATGTCATTTGCAGTTGGGAAGGGAAGTAGTGGCATTGGATGAAGGAAGGAAAGGATGTCTGAATTTGTGCATTGCTATTCTGTACCTGATGTGTACCACCACTTGTGAGAATTACAGAAGAGCTTTACTTGTTCAGCAAAGGCAACCATATTGGAAAAAGGATTAAAGGCTCAAATGGTTGAAAGCATCAACAAGAAGAGGATTATGAAAACAACCAACACTGAAAGTAAAGAAAGACTGAAGAAAAGTTATCAGTCACTGTAAACATATAAAGATCTATAGCTGGAATCCTCTTGGTGATTTACACTGTTATGCCAGGTTGTATTTTTTGTTTTGTTTTGAATGGACACATAGTAGCAGGAGAAAGGATGGAAGAGAAATCTGTTTTTATAATAAGAGATCATTCTCTCATGATGAGGATGGCTTCCTATGCTATTACCATGCTGCCCATGACCATTTAATGCCTGCACTGGGCAAATTATGTTGACCCATCAGGAACTCGGACTTTGAAAGCTCCTTGGTCAGAATAATTTAATTTTGATTGAAGAGAAGTAATAACCATATTGCCATAAATTAATTAATCCAAAACACACCAGAAACCTTGGATATGGTAGATCCTGTTATCTCCTTTAAACAACTGTCTTGGGATTTCTTATATCCGTACATCTTTTACTAGATCACTTGCCCACACATATGGCTACATTAGTAATTTCATACAGAAGGTGTGAAAGAAAGAAAAACAAGATAAGAGGAGCAACTGTTTTCCCGTTTAGAAAATGGTCCTGGGTCTAATCTGCAGAATTAATGCAATTTGACACTGCTTTAACTGCCATGGTTCAATATTATGGAATTTTGGGATTTGGAGTTGTGTGAGATAGTTAGCTTTCTCTGTCAAAGAGCCCTGGTGCCACAACAAACTACAAATCACAGGATTCCATAGGATGGAGCCATGACAGTTAAAGAGGTGTCAAACTGCATTAAATTTGCAGTGTGGTAGCAGCCCTGGATAGCTGAACAAAAGGTAATTCTTGCACATTCCTGGACCCTAGGACTGGCTATTTATAACAAAACCAACAAATGAACACTTGTCTCTTGAACTTGTGGCCTTTCAGATGTTGGTGGGACCAAAATCATCATCATTCCTGATCACTGCTCATTCCACCTGGATCTAATGAGAACTGGAGTCACATGGTCCCCACCCCTGCACTACACAATAGAGGCAACACTGTGCACAAAACAAGTCTCTCAATTATAATGTATACATATAATTCATTTCTTCCAACATTTATGGGTGTTTTTTTTAGAAAGTTCCTAGAACTGTTCAATGAAAAAGCACTGGGTAGATCTTCAGTATCCCCCTCTTAACAGATGCTAAAAAGAGAGAAAGAAGCAGCAGCAGGAGGAAAATACAGGTTTACAAATGCAAAACAATGATGTCTGGGCAGCTCTTAATATTCTGAGGAAGAGGTTTTGTGATTACACAATATACCCTCACCCACAACCATTCTATCATTAGGTCTGCAGCCTTAAAATCTAGCGGATCTCGATTTCCTCCATCCTCCCTTAACCTTCATTACATAATGTGCTTTAGTCTAATCCACTGCTCATTTAATAATCACTCAAACATAATTGAATTTCATGAATTAAAACCCAGTTTCTTACGGTAAACTGCACAACTTATGGGCCACTGTGGTTTGTTTTTCATGATTTATTCTCAGATTATCATCTACTATAATCTCTAAAAAGTACCTAGCACTGGAGACAAAGAAGTAACAAGAAATTGTTTGGATCCATAGAAGAATATGGAGCATCCTTGAGTGTACTGAGATAAAAATGTACCCTTTGTCCTCATGCTGTGTATTCCTGTAGCTCCATCAGCAACAGTAAATATTATAATAAGGAGTGGGGGTGTTGTGAAAAATACTCAGAGCAAAGACATCAGAACAAGATGTGTGCTTTCCTGCAGCTATAAATGTGACGGTGTAACTCAAGATGAGATGCCTGTTTTAGAGTCAATCTTACTTTTTATTATAACATGAGTGGCTTCAAAAGTTCTGTCACCTCAGATTTGACAATGACATGGGTGGACATAGGTTCGTTTGGATTGAGAAGATCCAGGGATCAGGATGGAGTACCGCTTTTGTGTTCCCTTCAGGATTCCACCCAGATGTTAGCCTGGCTGGACTTAGCAGGAAAATCTCTTGGCTACAGATGGAGAGCTGGAGTTGAAGGACAAGCTTTGTTGGCATCATGGGGACGTGCCTTGTCGATATCGAGAGTCAAGCTCGATGACTGAGATTTCCTCTTCTTATGGTGGGAAGAATCTTTATCCAAGCTCCAAGAAGAAGAGGACTTATGCTCCTCACCATGAGATCCTCTGAGGATTTTTTTGCACTTCAAAGGAGAGACCTCAGCCCCAGCATCTTCAGGCTGCTGTTTGCATTTCACAGAATGCTTAGGCTTATCCTCCCAACCAGAGGATTTCTCCCAGTCACGGGACTTTTCATGAGAGCCCATTGTAGAGGCCTTCTCAGAGGCAGAGGCTGCAGGGCCCAAAATCTGAGAGTATAGGAAATACTTAAGACGTATCTCCTGATTATTACGGGCTCGAGGCGTAAAAGCTTTACAATGAGGGCAATTGGAAACGTTATGACCCTCACCCAGACACAGGAGGCACTCTGAGTGGCCATCTTGGCTAGGGATCTTCCCCCACACACACACACTCAGTGCAAGCATCGTCATAGCGGTGACCGGGCCAACACGAAGAGAACAGGTAGTCTAAAAAGTCCAAGATCAATACCATAAATCCTAATAAAATCCAAATCACAAGGCAAAGAGTAGAAAAAAGGGGAGTCTGAGGTCAAAATTTCCGAGTCAAACAATTGTGAGCAGAAATTCCAAGCAATAGGTTCCTTCAAGCTGCTAGCACAGCGGACAAAAGGGGCTTATATATGAGGTGGGCAGAGTTGCCGCCAAAAAGTCTTCCCTAGCGATTCAAGAAGGTTCCAAAGCTTTCTGTGCAAGCGCAGAATAATCCACGTGTGTAATTCACAGGAACCATGAAGAACTATAGCTCTGATTTATAGGAAAAGTGTTCCTGAGTTTGCAATTCATACAGAGAGCTTGAACAAAACACTTTCCCTTTCTCACTTGTACATTACTATTTTAGAAATACAAAGACACCATTAGGTTCTCGCTTTGTTGTTATACACACAGCCAATTGAAATTTATAGGCTGTTTATCACTCATGGTTTCCCATTTGTCTTCATTTGATCTCTTGCTTCCACAGCTTGCCACAATGTGTTTTATGATGCTGAGTCACTTGCCTTTGTATTCCCCTGCGATACAACAAATGTATTTAGAACAGCTGTGGGAATCCTGTGGCCTGGTTTAGAACTAACCAAACAACAGCAAAACACAAGAGAACAGGAGTTGAATCCTTTAGAATGAAAATTGAAAATCCATCATGAACAACTCCAGTATTTGAAAAGATAACAGTTGATGGCAAAGCTGTCTCCAGTTAAATTCCCTCTTCTATATATTACAAGTATAGAAGTCATACTCCCTTGCATTTATCTAGTCATTCTATTTATAGTGTAGAGCTGTGTACGCAGGCTTGTCATACGCGGACTTAAGTTTCTGCACACGGCAAGCCTGGGGAGTTTAAATGGCGCACACGCCATGGCACGCAGCGCGTAGGAGCGCACGGCCATAGAAATCAATGGGACTTGAGGTCCTGCGTTTTTTGCCATATGCAGTGGGGAGAGAACAGATCCCCTGCATATACAAATGGCTCACTGTACATAAATCAGGTGATTCCTTAAATCTCTTTGATTATATCATCAAAGGCCACACCAATCATGTACATCACTACACCAACAATCCAACCAATTAAATTCAAAGCTAGGCTTGAAGGTAGTCTTTAAAAGGCTTTTGTTGTTAACTGCCCTTGAGTCGATTTTGACCCACGGCAACCCTTGCGGACAAGACATTTCCAAAACTCCTTGTCCTCCACTGCTCTGCTTAGTTATTGCAAATTCATACCCGTGACCTCCCTCAGAGTCCATCCATCCAACAAGTGGCTTTCCTCTCTTTCTACTTCCTTCTATCTTGCCCACCATTATTATTTTTTCCTTTGAGTCCTCTCCTATCATGATATGTCCATGGTAACAGCGAATACAATGGCTTGTATGATTCTAACTTTTGTGCTGAGTTGTATATCTTTTCATTTTAGGACCTTTTCTAGTTCTTTCATAGGCACCTTTCCCCTTCTTAGTCTTCTGATTTCCTGGCTGCAGTCCCTGTTCCTGTCAATACCTGATCCTAGGTATAAGAACTCTTTTATTATTCCTATTTCCTCATTGTCTAGATTGAATTTGTATAGATTCTCTGTGGTCATTATTTTTGTTATCTTTATGTTCAACAGTAAGCCTGCCTTAGTACTCTCCTCCTTGATATTTCTCAGCAGTTGTTCTAGGTCTGTGAGGTTTTCTACTAGTATTATGGTTTCATTTGCGTATCTTAGATTGTTAATATTCCTTCCTCCTATTTTCACTCCTCC
>CM034706.1:113329760-113351160 GCA_020142125.1 Phrynosoma platyrhinos
TGACAGTGGCCTCTTGTCCTGAGTACAGATTCCTCATCAGGACTATCAAACATGTTGGCACTCCCATGTCTTTAAGGGTGCTCTACAGTCTTTCATGATCTATGCAGTCAAAGGCTTTGCTATAGTTTATAAAGCACATGCTGCTACTAGAGTCCAGATCATCATCGAAATACAGTTAATTTACAAGAAACCATGTAATCCCTACTGTGCTTTGTTTTCTTCCCAGTTTTCACGTTATAAATGAAGGTCCAATTACAAATATGTTTTCCCATTACAATAACTGCAAAAGAAACTCAGATAGTCCGATTTCAGTAACCCAAATGATATACTGAATATGCCAAAGATTTACAAAAGATTATTTTGAGGGAAAGCTTCAAAAACACAATTTAAAGATGGTCATCATTTTAATACAAAATACCAACAATTTCTGGCAAATAAACCAGACATTTACATACACTATTGAAATTCAGCTATTTTGTTTCACTTTCAACAACAGTGGCATTCTTGTTAACACAGTGAAAATGTGTAATTTATTTAAAACCTCTAGAGATGGAACAAAAATATGCTTAAATATGCTAGGAATAATAGATTGGTGTGAAATTTTCTAGACTCCAGAAATAAAAGACCAGAGATAGATAATAATGCAATTTATCATTCTTTGTGTACATTCTTTGCATGACTGGAAATTTATAAAGTGAAAATACCGTATTTTCCGGCGTATAAGACGACCTTTTAACCTGCAAAATCTGTGGCTAAAGGGGGGGGTCATCTTATACACCGGGTATAACGAAGATAGAGGTGCTAAAACTCTATATTTTGACTGGAAAAATGGGGGGGTCGTCTTATACGCGGGTCGTCTTATACGCCAGGAAATACGGCGGTTTAACTTGATGCACTTCCCAAACTTAGGGAAGCTGTCATGTCGAAATAGTGGCTATATTTGAGCTGCTCTTTTGGAAATATTAAGCATGCTCATCTAGATATCTGCTATGTTCATATCATCTGACTGGTTGAAGTAAGACAGGCTTGTTCTCTTTTGTTCTCCTTCCAGCCCATCCTTTCCAGTAGACAAGGCTTGTCAAATTTAATAGCCCAGTATAGGCAATAAAGCACTTAAATTATATAAGCAATTTAATGATTAGCAGTAATAGTAATCATCACCAGATTTCCTTCTCATTGATCTGTCCTGTTGAAATATCAAACTTCAACTTAACTCAGGCAACAGAAAATGCCAAGGCACATTAGTGTTACTTCTCCTTCACCTTCAACTGCACCACTTGTTTTCAACAGTGTGCTTGAGACTGTGCGATTCTGAATATTTGAAAAAAAATTACAATGGATGGCTAGTAAACTGCAAAATATGAACTCAATGCTCTTGATCAGGGGTAGGCAACCTTTTTGAGCCGGGGCTGGGTTGCTGTCCCTCAGACAATTGGGGGCCCGAAGCATAATAAATAAATAAATAAATATAAAAATTTTAATTTAAAAAAAAATAAAAAAAATATGCATGCACACTCTCTCAGTCCCAGAAAAGCCATGGCAAACCCTCTGTGGAGATTTTGCCAAGAAAACCCCAAGAACAAGTAATAATAACAATAATCAATATCATCATGGTGGGCAGTGGCGGCGGGACCAGCCTGGGGCTGGTCCAAAGGCCTCGGGGGGGCTGCATCCGGCCCCCGGGCCTTAGGTTGCCACCCCTGCTCTTGAGGGACACCTTATTATTGCTTACTTTATCTATTATCTATTAGATGCAGTTGTTAATGGTCCTATTAATAAGCCTAACATCTAATTAATTAGACTTAGCTGCTGCCTCTCCAAGAAGAAGCTTCCCTAGCCACACAAAGAAATTATTAGTAAATGTAATTACAGTTGCCCCTCCATTTTCATGGACTTCGAGTCTGTATCCCTCACCCATTTACAGGGGGCAAATGGAGGGGATTAAAATGGGGCACGCACTGCCATTCACACCAATGGGGCTTGAATATCGGCGTTTTTCTGTTTTCGCGGGGGGGGGGGCAGAACAGATCCCCCATGAAAACGGAGGGGCAACTGTACTCACTTTGTTACAATACAGGCTGTAATGGAAAATGCATAATTTACTGACACATTTCGGACACTCATTGATCTGTTCTTCCTCTTCCCTTGAAACTGCCCATTCCATAATGCTCAGGAGAGCATTTTATCCCTCTGGCGCAGCTGTTTGGGACATGGGTAGGTGTAGGATAAAAGGCAGCACAAGAAACATTCTTTACATGAACGTCCATAAATTAATTCATTATTCAGAACAATATCATCATCAATGTATCTCCCTGTAACAAGTATAAGCATCTGATCTAGGAGCTAATTTGCTGCTTCAGGATCCACCAGGGCTGCACAAGCTGTCAATAAATTGAGGGGAGGAATTGAAAGTGGCCAGAGGTCAATTTCTGGTTTTGAAAATAGAAGTTTCATTGCTAAAGAATGCAAGTGGGGGCTGCGATCTATTTTTTAAGTGAACTTCTGCTCCTTGAAGCATTTAGAAGATGAAAGCCATCCCCATTTTGGCCACAAAAAGAGTAGTATGAAGGGGTCAAATGTCACAAAACCAACTTGAGGGGGGGTTGCATGAGGCCCTGGGGCCACACGATGACCAGCCCTGCCAGATAAGCACACATACACTGACACACACATACATATACACACCTTTCCCTCTAATCTTTTATGCCAAAGATGCCATTTCCACAGATTTTAAGAAGTGGTTGGTGATAGCTCTAACAAAGGATTTCCCTATAAATTAAGATGGAAAGCTGCCTTGATTTTAGAGATGTCACTGTATATAGGATGCAAGCTCCAACTCAAACCCTGCACAATGATTTTTAGCATGTTCACTGGAAACTGAAATTCAGAATCTTGTTAGGTCACTGGAGTTGACTAGAGATTTTGGCTTCTTGGGTTGTCACACTGCTTGGTGGCTCCCTCCTGGCCAACAGGGGTATCCAAGTGTTAAATGCATTATGACATGTCACTTGAAGTGATAAAAGAATATTTGCTTGGTTGAATTAAACACATCGTTGTACTTCTATGGAGGAATGTGTTCACATCAAAACAGTAATACAATACTGAACGTAAGGCAGTAGACTCCCACAAGAAATCTTTAGTGATTATTCAGCAATTGAAAATGCAGCTGTGTCCAAATGCTTGGAAATTTTTAATTTCTCTGTGTTTTGCTGATATATTACAAAATTGACCATGCAGAAGTTCTTCCACACACTTCTATGTACCTTCTTGCCTTCATCTATCTCTGTTTCCTATTCTGCTTACTCTTTTCTGCTTATTTAGGAACTATTCATAATTGTATTTTCCTCTGGATACTGCTGGATTTTTTTTTCTATTGTGTGATTCCTCTTTCAATGAAAATAGTTTACTGAAAACGTTTAAATCCATTGTTACTCCTATGATCTAGAGTAGATCCATGTAAATCAGTGGGACTTACAGTAGTTGGGACTACTAAGGTCCCTTTCTTTCAAAGGTTCTACTCTAGGTAAGACTAACATTAGATTTATCCCATTATTATTAGCAGGATGCTTTCTTGGCCAAGACTGTTTTAGCACTTTATGAAAAACATGAGTTAGTCTGATCTCCTGCATAACTATTATATAATCTTTCTTTATAAACATTCATGAAATGATGTGATTTGTTTTCACAGTGCTTTATGTTTGTTCATTGCCAGTTAATAACTCTGACTAGACTGACTTTGTTTTGCATGTTGCTCATATCAGCTGCATAACTATTTGGCAATATCAAACACAGGGCATGATGAAACCAAACATAAGCACCTCAAAAGTTTTGTTTATTCCAATGCACTATGACCACCGTATCCATGGGGATACACTCCCAGACCTACTGTGGGTACTAAAAATCCGGGATAATAGCAAACCCTATTTCCAGTGGAAGTTGATTATACAACGTTGATCAGCAAAACACAAAAAAATTAAAATTTTTATGCTAAAGGACCTCCAGATGCCCAGAGAGATCATATTTTTTTCAGATGCAGATAAGTGAAACAGCAGGTATTGGTCCCCAGATAGGGGGTTAATTTGTTATCATTAGCTGCCCTTGAGTTGACTTTGACTTATGCCGACCCTATGGATAGTACTGTATGCTTAACTCTTCACTGATGAAAGCAAAGAAAACTTTAAAACTCTGGAACTTCACTGGATCATACTCCTCATTTCTTGACAAGGCAATCAGAACTTATACTCTGCTCAGAGACAACTTGAAGGCATAAAACAACAACTCTGCTCTACACAAACGCTTATCACAATGTAATTACTCTAATCATCACACACTTCTAGTCACCACTCCCCACAAGTTATCCTTTTATGATGGAGAAATCTCATGTTAGTTGATTTTAACAGGCCAGCTACCTGGCTGAGCCCAGGACTGCCACAGCACAATTCTGGATTTGTCACACAGCCACTGTCTGCACAAGTGCAGTACACATCCTGTCCCCCCATGGCACACCCACTCACACCCTAGGGTCATATATTCATAAATGCCATGTGTCAGATCCTCTACAGGCATTCACAGACATTCCCCAAGATCTCCACTGGCTCTATCCGGCCAACATTAATGGTCAAATAAGCCAATGCTTTCCAAGTTTGAAGTTTTACCAACATGCTTACACAGAGGTATGAGTGTGTGACAGCTGGCAGGAATGCAATGGACCTCTCTTAGCACATATGACCCAGTCAATCAGAGGCTGCTTGGGCTGAGAGGCAGAACTGCAACCAGCATCATACTGCTCTCATTGAGTAGCTAGGTAAAACCACTGCATAAGGAGGTACTGGACAAAGTACAGCAGCATAACCCTTAGCATAAGGCATCGTGAGGACTATAGCCTCTATGCTAGTTTTCCTAAAAAAACTAATTAGACAATTAAGGATTCCTGCTCACAGGATGGCCAATGGGCTAAACTGACGATCCTGTAACACTGAGGACATGTGTGAACCAGGTTTGAGGCCTTCTTTTTCCCCTCCAACTACTTCAGGGAAGTGTTTCTCACACACAGAACACAATTATATGTTGATCTTGGTAACATTATGCCTCCTTGAATTCCAACCTAACGTCTTCATTTTTTCCTTTGGCTCTTCTTTTGCACAATCAGAAATCTTACTTGCTGGCATATTCTGCATGCTTTCACTGTATTCTGCATCCTGTATAATAAAGCCTTTGTTCTGAAAAGGCTGGTATTGTGATGACTACAATGTTAGAGTGTTTAAAAAAATACCCCTGCAAAGAGTTATGAACTGCTTGACTTAGTGACTCCTCTCCAATTGCAAGGTATCTTTTCTTCTTCTTTGATCTTGTCCTCTTTTCCAGTGAAAAAGCTTCCTCTCCCATTCAGCAGTGGACACAGCACCTTCCCCTCTTATCTCGAGAGGGAAAAACACTATTGAAAGAGTAACTGGGGTATTGCATGTTCTGTTCTCACATTGAGTTTTTGCAACGATTTCAGCAAAGGCAAGTATTTTTTCCAAGAAGACAAAATGGTTAAGTATTTTCACCTGTACAAAAGTATGTGATGCATTATGTGGATATCATTTGATTTATTTTTTGCCTCAGGGCCTCTTTGAGCAAATTCACAAGTCTTGAACCATCAATATTAATTGAACATTATGAACCAACAAGTTTGTGTGAAATGCAACTACAGTATTTTCTGGCGTATACGACTACTTTTTTACCCAGGAAAATCTCCAAAGTCGGGGGTCGTCTTATATGCCTGGTGGCAGAGGAGGAGGAGGAAGGTGTGGCGCGGCGGGAGGTGGGAGGAGGAGGAAGAGAGGAAGTCCAGGTCAGAGGAGGAGGAGGAGGGGAGAGGAAGGGGTAGCGTGGTGTGGCGTGAGGCAGGAGGAGGAAGCAGCAGCTGATAAGAGGTGAACCCCTATCCTGGGGTTTTCTTGGCAAGACTGGTTCAGAGGTTTGCCATTGCCTTCCCGAGGCTGAAAGTGTGTGACCTGTCCACGTTCAACCATAGGGTTTCATGACACAGTGGGGAATCAAACCCAGGTCTCCAGATTGGCAGTCCAACACTCAGACCACTACACCATGCTGGCTCCTATTCCCATGTACTACCTATGAAACAATTGCAGACTTTTTTGTTGTTCTTGTGTGTCTTCAAGTCCTTTTCGACTTATGGCAACCCTAAGGCAATCTTATCATGGGATTTTCTTGGCATGTTTCTTCAAATGGGGGTTGCCATTACCATCCTCTGAGGCTGAGAGTTTGTGACATGCCCAGGGTAAATTACTTGGCCACAAATTGTACATACCCCAGAATGCATCACCTAGTATATTGGCAGTCCTTTCTCCCCCCCCCCCCCCCCCAACACTTTCTCATTTTCTCCCATTGGAAGAGGGGTCGTCTTATACGGCGAGTATATCCCAATCTCTATATTTTGGCTAGAAACGTTGGGGGTCGTCTTATACGCCCAGTCGTCTTGTGTGCCGGAAAATATGGGTAGTTATTTCTGTAGTTCCTAGAAAAGTATTTTAGAAAAACACCAAAAAAACAAAAACAAAAAATCAGTGGCCATGCTGACTTAGAGATTCTGGGAGTTGTAGTCTCAAAAAGTAACTTTCCCTAGCTGTAGCAGTTCCATGTCAGTCATATGCCAACCCTATTAATTCAGCAAGGCCACTATTACAATTCATTCAGTTCTTAAAATGTTATCTATAGCCAACCAGTCCTCTAAAGTGGAAATCCTAAAATATCAGAAAGTTTAGCAAACACATAAGCACATAAAGAGAAGGGCAAAAAAAGGACATAATATAAATATGAAGAGAATTACCTAAGGACAGTTGGAGGCAATAGACAATGCTACAACTGACTTCATCATGCAGATTTTAGCTACAGCATGCTGTTTGATTGTTGTAAAAAGCTGAGAGCCAAGCTAGACATGCAAACAGAAGCTTCACAGAGGCAATCTGAGGCAAATGGCCTTCAGTCCTGAAGCTGCTCAGAGTTCCCAGCAGCAGCTATTTACATTTTTAAAAACCAAGCAGATATTTGCATTCCTGAAAACCACACATCAGGTCCACTTTGGAACTAAGACATCTGAATCGGAAGCAAGAATGCGTGACGGCTGCCTGTTGCTGGTGTAGTCCAGCACTGAAGAAACTAAGGCATGCAATGAAATGAAACATTTTGCAGGGCAGGTAATAGCTGACATATGACCTAAGACTTTCACATGGATCCTACCCCATGGTAGAGGATCACAGCTACAGCTATTATGCCATCCAGGGCCAAAGGAAGATGGGCAATCACCTTAAAATTCTTTTAACTGGTAGGCAGCTCCAAATGAAAACATATTTCAGATTTAATACATACACAACAGCACAATGGCATGAGCCCAGAAGTATAGCAAGCAGCACACTGACATCCTCATGGTTCTCTTGCGATCAACTTATAGGCCAAAACTGATTTATTCCCATATCTACCTGATGATTGTTCTCCCCAATCAGTAACAATAATATATCCCATTTCTTCCCAAATGCATGGACCTCAGACAACACTGATGTCTGCTTTAGGTACTACCTGTATAAAATTTAACTGCTCTCCTAATCTCTAGGTCAGGGGTAGGCAACCTTTTTGAGCCAGGGGCCGGGTTGCTGTCCCTCAGACAATTGGGGGGGCTGAAGCACCATAAATAAATAAAAAAATTAAAATTAAAAAAATGCATGCACACTCTCTCAGCCCCAGAAAAGCCATGGCAAAACCCCTGTGGAGATTTTGCCAAGAAAACCCCAAGAACAAGTAACAACAATAATCAATATCATTGTGGGGGGGGGGGGCGGCGGCAGCACCAGTCTGGGGCTGGTCCAAAGGCCTCGGGGGGCCGCATCCGGCCCCTGGGCCTTAGGTTGCCTACCCCTGCTCTAGGTCATTAATAAATACTTCCTAGTTTAGGGTCATCTCCCTGCCACAGGCTATTAACTAAACTAGTGAATGAAATACAGCAGTCCCAAGGAATTCCACTAGTTATTTCCATCCAACTAAATGGTCTGCTTTCCAGAAAGCCTGCTAAAATTCTTCTCATTATCTTATGTCTCAACCATTTTATAATGTGCAAAGCTGCCCATGTTTTCCTCCTTTTTTCTTCCAGCAGGAAGAATACCATCTGTAAATCTGTACTGAATATTTTGCAAAAATGCAGACATATCAGATCTACCTTATGTGTTTGCTCTAAGACCCAGTTATCTTCTCAGAAAATCCTTCCATTCTCTTATTGATTTGGTAACACCAATACCTAGCAGGAAACCAAGCAGCGTAAGTGAATTGAGAGTTTAAAAAAATCAAACAAAAACATTTTGCATGTATGGCTTTTCTAGGTTAACGCCAGCAGCAAATGACACAGAAAACTGAAGCCTGTATTTGATACCATTAGCATGTGATCCTGAACAGATAAACCAGCATGAGATCTGTGATTCAACAGTATTTATTCTTTGTATATCCCCTTTCCAACCTGTTCATCTATTACAGCAAATAGCCAGCATACTTTCCAACCTGTATTTCTGCAACTCTGCAAACTCTCACTCCCCTTGTTGGGGGAAAAATAGCTTTTCCCACTTAAATCCGGCCATTCCTGCTATCCCCGATGCCATCCAGAAGCCCCTTTGCTTTCTGCTCCCACTCATTCTTTCCACAAAGGAACAGAAATCCACCTGTTTATCTGTCTAAGATTCAGCAGGGAGAGCAGCCCAGCTGAGTGAATGAAATAGCCTCCACAGCTCTTGGTGAGAGAACAATCTGCAGTTCTGAGAAACAACCTAGTTACTGGAAAGCCATTTATGCAATGTAAAATACAAAGAAAAAGTAATACAGCTTCTTTTCTTTTTATTTCTTTTTTAGCAGTGATGGATTTCAAATATAAGACTACTACTTCCACTACTTTGGGTCTGAACTTATTGCCAACTGAAGCTACATGTATCCCTGGTCCACCATGTTTTTGCAAATCCTATGCAACTGTGGTAGGAAGAGGGAGAGATGGTTGAGGGAGCCTCTTGGGGACCATCATGTAGGACTGATGGACTGTGTTCAGCTGGGAAGTTCACAAGTTGAGTAAGCCTATGCAGTTACATTCAGAGACCAAACCCATTTCTGGATGGTTGCTTGATTGCTTTTCTGTAAGTGAGGGAACCCAAACTAAAAGCTGGAACAGACCAGCATAAAAAGCCAGCTTCCCAGCAGCTTGGGGGCATGGCGTATGCATGTAGCACATCCTCAAGCCACCAGGAAGGCAGCTTAACACTGCCCAACCGACCTCATGGTGGGCAGCTTTGCGGTGATCTGGTGTTGCGGCATTTAGACACTACATGAGCGCCTCAAAGCAGTGGCGGCAAAAAAGCTGGATTGGGGCCACAGTGTGTGGTTGCCGTGGCTCCAACCCTGCGTACAAAGGGGTGGTATCAAGCCAGCCCTTCAGGGTGGTCTGTTCCACCCCTCAGTCACATTGTATTTGCATAACTGTACTCTGTTGTAAATATACCTTCAAGGGCATTTGCTAATTTCCAATATGATTTTCTTCATTCTCACTGTTTATCTCATGCTTTTTTCTCCTACATCTGTTAATCTTTAATTTATTAATTATTCCTCTATCATCACCCTCTACAATTAAAGATACAGGAAATACATGCATGTTCACTGTGCAGTTGATTTCTGAGATGCTGTGAAGTTGTTTTTGTATTGCATCTGTCTCCATCAAGAAAGGAAACTGAATGCTGAAGTGACAGGTCAATCTTGCCCCCGTTTCCTGGATCATCTGTTATCTCCTCTTCCTGTTAAAAAGCAAAGCCTCCTGCTTGCCAGATTGGGAAAAATGCCTCTAAATGACCTGGTAAGTTATGTTTGCAGCTGGAGACAGTGGCAAATCAGGAGTGTGTACCCACAACACACAATTATAGTAATGTGATGCCAGTTTAACTGCTATGGCTCCATCCTATCTTGAGATTTGAAGTTTGGTAAGGTACTTAGAATCTTCTGGCAGCTTCAAATCTCAGGATTCTATAGGATGCAACCACTGTAAAGTGATATGAAACTCCTATAACTATATAGTGTACTTCCTAGATAGGTAAGCAAACAAGGCAGGCAAAACTGACACCAGTATTTGATTTGCTGGCTTGGTACAGAGTGATGTTCATATAAAGGCAAAGGCTGCCTTTTTATATTACATGCATCTTAACTTTATGTCTGCTTACCTTAACAAAGTCAGGTCTTCAAAAACACGTATTATTTTTGGAATACAACTCTCATAAATCCACAGTCAATGTGCCATGCTGGCTAAAGAGTTCAGGGTATCAGGAGTCTAAAATGGAAATGTTCCAACTTCTGGAACAATGCATAATTTGCACTGACACAAGTAGACCTTAGTACAAAATCATCTTCCACCATTTCAGTCCACAGAGGAGATCCCATGAAAACATGGTAAAAATGTAGTGGTTAAAATGTGGGACAATGACTGGGGGACTCAGTTTCCAATCCCCATTCAGCCATGAAGCTTACTGTAAACCTGAGGTAGTTACTCGGTCATTATATGTTTTAGATTAAGTCATGGAGGGGGGGGGGTAGGAGAAAATGAAGAGAAAGAGAAACACTTTTATACGCTGCCTTGAACTCTTTGGGGGAAAAGACCAGATAGGTAATATATGAATAAAAGATTAGGACCACAACTTAACCACTAAGAGAAGCAACTATACATTCTAAGTATAACCCCTGTCTTTGCTTCACAAATGCCTGGAAGATTTGTAACAGACTCTTTATTTTCCCATCAACTACGAAAAACATGGAAAAGTTGGGGTGGGGGATCTTTAAGTCTCAAGCATTTGAAAATTTAGCATATATATGGATTTTTTTTTTATTCCCTCATCCTCCTTCAGCTACACAGAGCTGAGGTTAAAAGCTTAAATTGCTTTCAGAAGGGATGTGTGTGTGTGTGTATAATATAATTATGGGATTATTGGTACAATTAGATATCCTTAACATAGGTGGAAGTAAATTGCCTTTTTAGAAAAGCTTCCATCTCTACAATCTCATAATGAGTTATCAGTGAGCTGCTAACAAGCTGCAAAAAGAAAATGCCTTTATTGGACATATATCAAAGGTATATCCAAGTTCCAAAGAGCTATGCAGCTTCATGAAAGTCACTAGGTGCACTAGCATGGTCAGGGAGGTGATTAGATCTGGGATAGCAGAGGAGCCTCTGGGACAACAGTCCCAGCATGTCAGCAGAAGAGGATTCTCCCGCCATCACTGTTTCTGGACTCGGGGTTACTGAGGCCCAAATGGATCAGTCCCAACTGACCAAGAGGCAGAGTAACTGGCTGAGGGAGAGGGATCCTTCCATCTGAGACAATGGAGGGAAAGTGCTGCAAACTGCTGGCCCAGGATGGGGCCAGGGACACGATGGATGAAGAGATGGAACTGGGGGGTGGTGAGTAAAGTCTTCATCTGCTCCAGAGGGTGAAGCAGAATATCCTTTCTTCTGTGCATGGCTGAAGGCCTTTATTCCCAGCAAAATAGTGGGGGTGAGTGCACAAGCAACCGCCTCATGCCAGAGGGCTCAGTCTCCCTCAACCCAAGAATCGTTGGACTTTGCGGCAATTGCACTGGCCTGTCTAAGTAGGTGGCCAACACAGCTGTGTAAAGGGAGTCCTCTTCATTCCCCCCCCCCATCCTCTCCTGATGGGAGAGTTGGCAATTCCCATATCGACTACTATTTTTCTAATTCCAGATAGCTAGGCTTTACCTTTATACTTTTCCCCTATTTTTCCTTACTTTTCTCACTCCTCTACTGGCTCGCTGTTAAGCATCATCATTATCATCATCACCACCTTATGTTCTTCCCTGATTATCTTCCTTTCTTCCCTCTCACCCCACCATGAAGGCTAGCTGTCAGTCTTCTTGGTAGCAAGTCTTATATTCAAGACCACTATTTGTCAATTCATACTCTACAGATAAACCAACTCCTCTCACTCCAAATGATCTTCTCCTTCATGAAACACTAATAGTTAAACTCTAAAGGAAAGTCCATACTTCAAAAATTTAACCTAATTTTTATAATTTTTTGCCCTGACAAACCCTGAATAATGAATCTTGGGAATTGTCTTAACATATCCTACACCCCTCTCACTGGATATGGGGTCCCATAATCAATAGCTAGGATTGGGCATGTTTAAATAAATAAAGTTTTGAGAGGTCACAATAACCTGTGAAAGCTAGGAAATTACATGTGTAAGGAATCAGGCTGACCTGAGGACATGCAGAGACCTAGATAGAACTAAAACAAATGCTAAATAGATTTGCTGATAACTGTGTGTGTGTGTGTGTGTGTGTGTGTGTGTGTGCGTGCGCGCCCCGGCCCTTTGCATTTCCTCTTGCAATGGAGACAAGGGGAGTCACTTTGCAAAGCAATCAGAGGCTACCATTCACATCAACTCCTGACATATTCCTATTCACCCTTCCTACCCAACCATCAAGGATTGTCTCAAATCTAATCAATGTTTTGTCACTACTGTTCCAGATCTCTTTTGTCAATTCCATGAGAAAACTATCAAAGCCTTTACTACACCATTTGGTAACAACAGGCACCCCTCGAGAGTATGAAATGGGATAAAAATATCTGCCTCAGCCATAGACACGTTGTTCACAGATAGGGGTTCCATTCACAGACCAGAGTTCCATTCCGCCCTCTTTGTGTAATGCTGAGATGCTATATGAGCTACCTTCCATTTTCCATCGGCCTCTCTTCAGGACTGGAAATTATTGCCCTCTTTAACCCCTGATTCTTCTCTATCCAATTTTCCACACCTTTCTTTCTGATAGACTTGTATGTTCCTGACGATTGAATTAGTTTGTGTATATCTGCACCCTTGAACATTTCTAAATAAAACCCTTCTGTTCAATGAAACATGAGTGCTCTGCAGTTAGCACTGGTATACTTAGGTGGAAAGATTCCAAGTTACCCTCCTCTCACAGGCCTCTTTTTTAGCTGTAATTTTCCCCAAATTGCAAAGAGATGCTAGCACTGCTAATGGAGACATTCCCCCCCCACCTTCTAAGGTAACAACTGTAGTTTTGTGAAAAGTCTAAGGACCAAACATTCAAATCCCCTTTGCAAAAACGACAATTCCTCTGTATTCTGGGAAACCATAATGATTAAACCAATTTGAGACCCAACTTTCATATGGAAGTACAAATATGTCTTAAAACACTGTGACAGGTTGTATCCTAACATTTTTCCTTCCCTATTCACTTTTCCTATTGCCTCTTTTTGTTCACCCTTCCTATATGGACAGGGAATATACAAATGGCAGCTCTCTTCCAGAATGCCCAAATGACCATGGACTCCAAAGAATGTTTCCAATGTCTGGGAAGGCACATAATAACCTACAAATGTCAACCAAGTGTCTGGGAGTAATCTCCCTGCAAAGGTACTGCTGAAAAAGGACCATGTGCAGAATAAAAATCTTTCTAGGTCTATACAACCATCCCTCAATGGTCCTTTTAAAGAACATGTTACAATTGCTGGAACCAAGCCTGACCAGCAGTCCATTGTTAACATCTCACAAGCCTCTTTAAACAAATCAAGACAGTAAATGTGGAAAAGTCGTCGTGCTTTAATGGCTGGGAAGAAAAGGTCCAAAAATAAAAACAGATTGAAAATGCAAGTCTATAAAGGATATCTGTGCAGTCATGATTCATTAATTCAAGGACACACTCTTCAGATCGGGAGAGGAGGGGCAGAAAGTATAGTCAGACATTAGGATAGGAAAGAGAAATTCTCATGATCTTGAGTTAACTGCATGCATTAAAGCTACAGGGTTGTGCTACTGTTCAGAGAGCACATCAGGGGGCTATTCTACCATCAATCACATTCTTAGTCATACGTTCACATAACAGCACAAATGTACAATTACTAAAGACATATTCTACATTTCAGAACAGCACTATATAGTTACTCTTTTATGCCAATTTGAAAATTCCAATGCAGGAATGGACTGCTGGATATAGTTGATATACTAAGCCACTGGTTCTCAAACTGTGGGGTGGACCCCTGGGAGGAGCGCAAGAGTTGCTCAAGGGAAGCATGAGACTTGAAGGCCCTAATCCCTCTTCCTCTTCTTCCTCTTCCTCCTCTACTTCCCAAACCTTTTCTGGCCTGGAGGGGAAAAGAAAGACAAGGAGGGTACTTGGACCCTCTGGCTAAAGGAGAGGAGGAAGAGAGCTATTCCCTTATAAAATGTTAAAATATGAATATACATAAATGTGTGAATGAAAACATGCACACTAAACAAAATATTTTTTTCATATACTACATCAAACAGGGGAGGACTATGTCCACATTTAGCTGTAAAGAGGTCACAAGAGTAAAAAATTTGAGAACCACTGTACTAAACCATCAGTGCACTTTTGGTAGTGTTTTGTACACACTTCATATCTTTCCACAAGGCTAAACTTCCCTTGTGGGAAGAGAACTTGAAAAGTAATTTTAAAAAGTAACTAATTAGTTACAGCTCCAAGCCCCACACCTTTTAAAACATATCTGAAACTTTGATTTCAAGCAACCAGCAACCCAGAAAGCCAGCATGGTGTAGCTGCAGTTTGAGTGCTAGACTATGACTATGGAGACCAGGGTTCGATTCCTGTTCAACCATGAAACCCACTAGGTGGCCTTGGGCAAGTCACATGCTCTCAGCCTCAGGGAAAGGCAATGGCAAACCTTCTCCGAACAAATCTTGCCAAGAAAACCCCATGATAGACTCACCTTAGGGTCACCATAATTCAGAACTGTCTTGAAGGCACACAACACACACACCAGTAACCCAAAACTGACAGGATATGTAGCTGCAGAATGGGCCAATGATGATCATTGACCAAAAAACTACTAGTGGGTACCTGTTCTTTTATATAAGCGGAATAACTGATTGTGGATAGTTACAACCTCTTCTACAGAAGTTTAATGTGCCTCAGCCTCAAAGCATGCAAGCAACTGAAGTGGCTACACATGTTACTCTTAGACTTTGGAACAGAGAAGCCAATCCCAACAGAGATATATGATGACAACCAAGGATATAAAAAGATCTCTCAGACAGAGAAGATCAGCCCTGTTAAAACAAGGTATCCTTTCATAAAAGATGCACATGAACAAGGGTTTATAAGGCTAGAATGTTGCCTGAGAAGATGTGACTGCAGATATCCTTACTAAGCCATTGACTTTTCCAAGCGCTGTTGAGAAGAGGTGAAACAATGCTTAGCACTGAAGAGTCAAGAATTCCTCAGAGCAGGCAATAGCTATAGGATTAAACAGTCTGAGTGGCCCTTAGTGTCCTTCCTCCTTCTCTACCTATCTTGACCCCTGTGTGATGTAAACTAATAGTTACGGATGTTTCACCTCCTCCTATTTTCCTGCCAGTCTTCTCTCAGCTCTTCCCTAGAATGAAGCTAGTTTAGATTAGCAACCTGAGTAACTTTCCTGTCTTGAAATGTTGTTTCTAAAATGGAGCCTTTACTTTGCTTCTCCAAACCATTGGTGTCTTTCCTCCTTAATCAGGATCTCTAACCGGTGCATGCACTCACTATGAGATAGGTAAAATTTAGCTAGTGGATAGGTAAAATTTAGCTAGTGCCACTTAAGTACTGGCATATTTATTTTGTTCCCTATCATCATCATGATGAAAGCTAAATCAATACAGTGCTTGGGGGGACGGTATGCCTAGATAATTTAAGCAACTGGAAATGATCCAGCTTTCAGCTTTATAACAGCAGTTCCCCTCCCATTTTACTTTCATTTCTGCAAAATGTTTATTTTATTTTAATTGGCAAGCATTCAGACAGTTATAAATAACAAAGGGGATAGCCTCAATACACTCGGTTTAGGAGCTGAATGAAAGGCTAAAGATCAAAGACTGTACACTGTTGAAACAACCTGTTATGCTACATATAATTTTAAGAGATAAAATTCATCTAGAAGGGAGGAGGAGCACATTGGGGCTTCACAAAAACAGGAAGAAACTCAGCCAACTGCAAGTACAAAGCCAGCAGCTGCTTTTTCTCCCCATGGTTTTCTCTATCCATATGACTCTGGCAGCAGCTAAAATGATAGAGGAGGTAAACAAAGTGAGTGAGATTGTGGCAAAGATATCTTATATGTATAGATTACAAATTTAAATAATCCATGGCTGGAACTACCTGTTTCCAACCCAATTTCAGCTGTTTAAACCCAGCTTCCACTCATCCTCTGAAAAAAACATTATGAGGGATGATTTACAGCAAAGAACTGATAGATGAGAACTGCCTAACTGTGGAGGACCAGCTGCTTTACACCTAGTATTGGTCACAGGAAACAACGGTCTAATTACTTGCTAGGAGAAAATAGGGTTGTGGAGCTGCTGTAGAAAAGGGATAAGGAAGAGAAATAGTTAACTACTCCCTTCCCTTTCTTTGTGATGCCAAATCCACATTATGAATCAAGAAAGGGCTTCCTGGTGCTGCTTTGCAGACAAACAGAAACCAGGATTTTAAAAGAAGATTTCTGCATATCTTGCATAATACTCCATAAAAACAATGTAAGCCATACCAGTCCCTACCTTTCAATATTTCACAGATGAAAACTGGGGCATGTGTGCCCAAGAGTTTGGTTAAGGAAGAACACAAAAGATAGGAGAGGCTGCAGCAGTTTGCTTTTGCCTGACTCTAAAGGGACGGACAAGTTTCTAGCCCTCCTCTCCTTTCTATGTAAAAACTACTTTTCCACTTTCAACTCAGCTTGCATCAACTGAAGAAAGCCTAAGACAAAGAGGTAAAGTAAAGGAGGAGAGAGAAACCAGGACATTTTAAAAGTAGCTGAAAAAGTGGAATGACAGAGGATTAATTGGGACTGATCCTGCCAAATTGGGCATTTGGAAGGTATGCCAGTCCAGAAGAAAAATTCCAAAAGTCACTGTCAGGTAATATTTGTATTAGGAATCAGAGATGCACAAAAACTATCTAGCAAGCTGTCACCTTCATCCAGCAAGGAAAAAAGAGACCTATAAAACCTGAAAGCCTTTTGTTTATGCCTTTTTTAAATTGGTCCTTATAAAAATACTGTTTCTAACATGCACCATAAGTTGTTACTTCTTGCTACAATCATACTTCCCTAGACTGTTCACCTGCTCCACAGTTTCAACTAAAAATGAGGTGAGAAATTGGGGCCCACAAATGAGAATGGCCACTGGGCCCCATACAAGTTGTTCACTCCTGAGCTAAAACAACATCTCTAGTACAATTTGTCAGACTTTTACAAGACTATTTTTGCTAACAGACCTACCCTTCTGGAAATAATTTTAGCTACTGCCAAGGAAAGCCCTTTTGGGGAAAGTGTGCAATTCTAACCTATGGCATACCAATACCACCGTTACCCACCCAAAATTGGAACAATAAAGCTGGCTGGTAATAGCATCAGAGCAGACAAGAGAATGTACTTCTTCACGCCACATCTGATTAAAGGATTCATTGCCTTTGCTTGCACTGACCACCAACAAAAGAGCAATGGACAAATTCATGAAGAACAGGCCCACTGAAGACTATTGGTCATAACGGCTACAGTAGTTCAGAGCCAAGCTTGAAAGGCTACTTTGGTTCAGAACTTGGAAATGTTAGTTTTGAGAGGAACAACCCCAACCCCAGCTAGAGATGCATGCTATCTGGAGGATTCTGGGAGTTATAGCCAAAAGAAGAACCTTCCCAAGCTGATTCAGAAAGGACATGCCACTGAATATCAGCTGCTGGGCAATGGTCTTCACATCCTACATTTGGATTTCCTAGAGGCATCTGGTTGGTTGACATGGAGACCAGAAGACTGAAATAGGCCTTTTGTTTGATTCAGCAGGGGTTCTTCTTATGCAAATAAATTTAGACTTAGTCAGCATGCCTTTGCATTCCCTCCAGCTACACTGTTCCAGGGCAGAGAGGAGGAGGAGACTGGGCTGAAACGTTTTCAATAAACCAAGACCACTGCCGTGCATACTCCTCCAATTTACCTCTGCTTTACTATTTGAACCCAAACCATAGGTATCAAATCTCTGAACTAATCTGATCAAAGTGTTTCCTCCTCAAGAGGAAATTAAACCTTTTTTTCAAAGATGGAAAGCACTGGATGCAAGCTCATAAACTCAAGGGAATAGTGAAATCTCAAGCTTCTGTGGAGTTATATTAACAAAGACTCTGGAGACCAGGGTTGGGATCCCCTCTCAGCCATTGAAACATGCTGGGGAACCCAGGGCCAAGTCACCTACATTCAGCCTCAAAGGAAAGCAATGGCAAACCCCCTCTGAAGAAATCCTGCCAAGAAGATCCTGTGATAAGTCTGAAATGACTTGAAGTCACACAATAGCAAGGAGACATGGCTGCTACACAAGTGCCATGATATAAATTGTCCCAAGACCTTTACAAGCTGGAATAGATCTCCTTTACTAGCAGTAGTAATCAGTGTTATAAACAGTGTTCAATGCCATATAATAAGGATAGAAAGAACATTTGAAAATATTTGGAAAATGAAAAAGTGAAAGTGTCAGGAATCCCTGAATAGGAGAATTTTGCACTGATTAGAATATCTGAAGGCTTATTCTGTGCAAATTTCATATGTGGGAGTGGAGTTTGCTTTCTGTGCCGAAAATGATGTTTCCAGCCTAGAAAATGTTTTTTTATGGGTGAAAAATGTGAAATTTGTACAAAGTAATTCCCCAACTACAGCATTTTCTCCATGAAAAACAGTATTATTTTGTCTGCAGAAAATGTTTTTCCACAAATAATTTCAATTTGCCCAGAATACGTTCTGAATTGCAAATAATCTTCCAAATCGGTGAAGCTTTTGAATATTAACAAAGACTCTATATATATATTGCAGCCAGAACAAACTGCTAAAATTAGCCACTGCTTCCTTCAAGAATTAAATTAACATCAAACTGTCACATGGTTCAGGAAGTTGTGACATCAAGGATTGCGGCGGACAGGAGCTTGGACAACTAAGATGTTCTTCCTCATAGATACTCTAGTCCTCCTAACATTATTTTACGTGTAGCAACCCTAGCACAATTCTTACCGTCAGCCCTGAATGTGGAAGGCTGAACAGCACGAACAACTATTAGCCCTGCAAGCCACTTTATAAACAAGATGGCTAGACATGGTAAGAATATTAATTATCACGTAGAAATACTCCACAAGAAAGTACAGCTCTTCCATCATATAGTAAGTATATCACTCAGCATAAATCTGCCTAGGCACTGAAAATGACTGAAAAATTAACAGTGTTTCCCTGAATCTAAGGCAGAATACTGTACTGGCAACTGTTGGCATAACAATTGTTTTATTTATAGCATCTCCTCTTCATCTCCTCTCTAGGCATCTTGGGGGCAGAACTAGATGCCAGGGGAGAGGGAAGTCTCCAGCATAGTGATTCTGTCAGAATGCTGACTAAGGGCCTTTGCAGACTGCCAGAAATAGTACAAATTGAGGCCACTTTAACTGCCCTGACTCAATGCTAGGGAATCATGGGAACTGTAGCTTATTGTGGCACCAGAGCTCTCTGACAGAGAAGGCTCAATGTCTCAGAAAAAACTACAGTTCCCATGGTTGCCTAGCACTGAGCCGGGGCAGTTAAAGTGGACTCAGTTTGCACTATTCCTGCAAAGGCCCTAAGTGAAAGTACTTAAAAAGGAAAGGGGACAAGATACAGCACTGTGGCTTAACTAAAGATGGGGAAAATCATACTGTGATTCATCACCAATGTATCCAATCTGGGGTCTGTGACAACAAAATGTACACATCTCTTTCGGAAAAAACAAGCATTAACTTTCCCTTGTTCTCCCCTGCCCTGAGTAATATACAATAACCATGTATTGCTAAAGTTGAAACATTCACAGACACTTTAATCCGTGGAGGAAATGCTTTAAAAAACATACATTAGATAAAAATCCACATTATGAGTGTATACAAATATACAAATTTAACATGGGTTGTTTGTATCTCAGTACCTCATAGGACACATAAACAGGATGGGAATGCTGGTAGGATGTTGAGAAACACAATAAAAATTAAGTGGACAGATTTTCACATCTTAGGATTCACCCCCTATTAAGTTTCTACTGTAAATACTTCCTAAGTAGTTTTGAGCGTCCTCCCATCCCTACCCAGATCAAACTCCAAAAGCACAATGAGCTGTTTGTTGTGTGCCTTCAAGTCATTTCTGACTTATGGCAGCTCTAAGGCAGACCTATCATAGGGGTTTCTTGGCAAGATTTGTTCAAAGGGGCTTGACATTGCCTTCCTCTAAGGTAGTGGTTGGCAAATTACGCCCGTGGCCCGAACCCAGCCCGCCGAGGCCTTCTAACTGGCCCGTGGCCAGTCCTGCCGCCACCGCATGTACGAGGCACCATTTTGCCTTCCAAAATGGCGCCCCGCGCTCGTGCACGCATGTGCACAACAGCGGGTGCCATTTTGGAAGGCAAAACAGAGCCGGCGTCATGCGCATGCGACGCCGTTTTGCCTTCCAAAATGGCGCCCGCCATGGTGCGCATGCATGCACGAGCACAGGCGCCATTTTGGAAAGCAAAATGTCACCCCACACTCACGTACGCATGCGCACCATGGCGGGGGGTAGTGTGTGCGCACCTCCACCACCATTTCCCCCCCCTTCGGCACGCCGAAGATCGGGGGACAGCAGAACCGGACCCACCCCAAAAAAGTTTGCCGACCCCTGCTCTAAGGCTTAGAGCAGGGTTAGGCAACCTTTTTGAGCCGGGGGCCGGGTTGTTGTCCCTCAGACAATTGGGGGGGCCGAAGCACCAAAAATAAATAAATAAATAATAATAAAAAAATTTAGAATTTTTAAAAATATGCATGCAGATTCTCTCAGCCCCAGAAAAGCCATGGCAAAACCCCTGTGGAGATTTTGCCAAGAAAACCCCAAGAACAGGTAATAACAATAATCAATATCATCATGGCGGGCAGCGGCGGCAGGACCGGCCTGGGCCCGGTTCAAAGGCCTTGGGTGGGCCGCATCTGGCGCGCCCCCCCCGGGCCTTAGGTTGCCTACCCCTGGCTTAGAGAGTTTGACTTGCCCAAAGTCACTCAATGGGTTTCCATGGCTGAACAAGGATTTGAACCCTGTGGTCCCAGTGTCATTGCTCAACATTCAAACCACAACACTACAACATTCAAACCACCATGTGGGCTCCTGTTGAGGAAAAGTAAAGACATTTGCAAAGAGGAATCAAGTGAGCAAGTATGAACCAATATCTCACCTGGCACCTTTCTCCTGTACATCCCTGCCCCTAGTACAGTGGTACCTCGAGATATGAGTGCCCTAACATACGAGTGTTTT
>CM034706.1:113382271-113392271 GCA_020142125.1 Phrynosoma platyrhinos
TTGTTGTTTTAAATTACTACTGATTTAATACTGTTTTAAGGGGGGAGGAGGTATGTTGTATTATATATGTTTTTATTGGGTATGGTTTGTTTTATGTTTGTAAGCCGCCCTGATTGGATTACCATTGGGCGGGGTATAAATAAATTTTATTATTATTATATTATTATAACAAGTTAATAAACAAATTAAAACATTTCACAAATTTCTCCAGAATCACTATGTCCTCCTTATTCTCTTTTATTTGTATAACTATTTACAAAGCTAGTGAAATACTGAGCTGCTAATTTTAACTAATAGATGCCTTCATTTATGCACCTGAAGTTGCATACTGAATAAGGCCATCCGATTTTTTTTTTAAAACTCAAGGTGAAAGAGTTCAGTTCTTAAACATATGTTTTTAAGATTCATTCTCAGTTGGGTTTTTCCTTTTTGGAGATGCACATTTATTCTCATCTAGTTCTGCAAAACAAACAAGAACAGGACAGAACGGTAGTCTTCATTTACTCCTAGTGTGGTTTTGTCAATTACAGTGGTTCTAGACTATGGTCAAGCAAAAACAAACTCAGATGGAATTGATGACCCAGAGACACAGGAAAATATACAATATTTTAAAACTGGACAGTTTTAAATGCACAATTGCTTCCCATTTATGAAGGTAGATTCAGAGACCCAGAGAAAGGCTGCTAGGCACAGATCCTCTTGATGGGATTGCTGCATTCACAACATTGTTATTGTTGTTGTTTGCATTTAGTTGCCTGCATTCATCAACATAGGCTTTTTGGTACAAATTTAATGCTTACATTGCTCATCAGTGCTACATGAATCAAACAGGGATGTGTCCTTTCAGCCATTTTACAATACAGGTGGGAAGGCATCATCACCATTTTTTGTCAAGACAAGTAAATACGGACAGTGAATTTCAGTGCTGGGGAGATATTTCAAAGTATGACTAATCAGCTTCTTGTATTTCTTGGACCTCTGAATAGGTTTGAGTGGCTAGTTTGGGGCTCCCTGTGGCTTCCCATCTCTCCACTGATCATGACCATTGTCCACCCAGTTTCAGTAATGCAACAACATCTCCCTGGGTTAAAATAATCAACACAAAGCTCTACCCCAGCCACTATAAACAGGAGGAGAAATGATACTAAAGGCAAGTATCCTTTATGCTCACATTGTTGTTTTTGTTAGTTTTATTGTTCTTTGTTTTATTGTACTTTGAAGAAATACTATAAACACGTGAAACAGGGTGCACAAATCAGGAAATAAAAAGTAGTATTCTTTCCATTGAGAGTCAATGTGATATAGAGGTTTGACCATTGGACTATGACTCAGGAGACCAGAGTCCAAATCCCCGCTCAGCCATGGAAACCCATGGAGTGACCTTGGCCAAGTCACACTCTCCCTGCTGCAAAGAAAGAAAAAGTTAAACCCCACTGAGCAAGACTTGCCAAGATAGGGTAGCCATAAGTCAGAAATGACTTGAATACACACAACAGCTTCACAGTCTTTGTCTCAGGTGTGTGTGTGTTATGTAATTAGTCCGACAAGTGTGGGAATCTTGCAGCCCTCCAGATGTTGAAGTGCAACACCCAGCAGCCTTAAACAGCATAACCATTGGGAAGGGCATGAGAATAATCTGTGGAAGGCCCATCCCACACAGTATATGAGCACTTTTGGATGAAACTGATGGCCCACAAACTCCAGCATTCTTGTTCCAACAGAGGCCAAACAGCTGCCTTTGGATATTCCACAAGCAGGACAGCTTCCAACTTATTCAGCATTAATTGCATGCCCTTCACATTTCACAGATGAAAACCAGAACACATGTGGCTAAGCAACATCAGAGTGTAGTCAAGATGGCAAACGTTATTAGTGAGGAAGAACACACAAGTTAGAAGAGGTTCCATCAGTTTGCTTTTGCCTGAGCCTGCTGGGAAGGACAGGACTCCACCACTCTCCCTCCTCCCCGCTACTGAGTTAATTCAGAGCAAAACACATCTGCACTTTGAATTCAGCTTGCAGCAATTTAAGTAAGCTGAGGACAAAGAAGGACGGTAGAAGGAGCAGAGAGAAACTGGGACATTTGAAAAAACAGCTGACAAAGTGGGATGACAGAGGATTAATTGGGACTGTCCCTGCCAAACTGGTACTTTTGGAGGGTACATAATTGGCACTATGCAGATTTGGTTCTGAACCTGTTGATTGTATATAGTCATCATTTTTTTTTTTTGGTTCCTTAATTTTTTATTAGCTTTCAATAATACAGAACCAAATTTTAACAGAGAGAAAATAAGTATATCAATTCATAGTTACATATTATAATGTACTTGATTACATAAATATTCAAGATTTAAATAGTCTCTGTTCCTCATATAATGGGATCATCTTTTATCGGGGATACCCGATTTGATTCAACTAGTTATAGCAAACCTGATGAACATAAAAAATTATTTAACTATTATTTTTCCCTTTTTGGACCATCTTTACATGTACCTGATTTCAACTTTTTTTTGTACTTCCCCCCCATTTCCTTTTATATTGCTGAATAGTTTTCCCTGCTATATACATAGATATTTTCTTTATCTGTGATTTCAGTATTACAAAATTGTTTGCCCAAGGATACATAAATGATCATTATTTTCTGGTTGCTTTTGAGACTCAAGCGAATCAATGATTTAAATGATGTTTTATCCATGACTGCTAGTTCTCTATGATATATAAAGCTAGCATGATCAATTGCGGTTATCTGTCTTTTTTGTTATGTGCCTTCAACTCATTTCTGACTTATGGCGGCCCTAAGATTAACATTTCACAGGGTTTTCTTAGCAGGATTTTTTCAGAGGGGGATTTGCCTTTGCCTTATGAAGCTGAGAGACTATGACTTGCCTAAGGCCACCCAGCAATTTTCCATGGCCAAGCTGGGATTTGAACTCTAGTCTCCAGAGTTGTAGTCCCACACTCAAACCACTACACTGCCGTGGCTCTACAGTTATTTTTGAAAGTGCTTTCTGTTGTTTTATACTTTGAAATGTGCATGTGAAAAAACAACAACCATTTTCTGGATGTATTTTGCCTCCCTCATTCAAAGTTTACTGGAATAAATGAAGTTAGGGAAAAACAAACAGTTCATAACCTTTTTGATTCTCAGAATCAAGGACTGCTTCAGAGAAAACCATAGAAACTGGCATCCAAACCTACCAGAATGTAAAGCTACTTCTAAACAATGAATAGTCATAACCATTGCAAATGGCAGGGTGAGCCATAACTTCTTCTACATTATTGATACCATGGGACCTGGAGGTCAAGCCATATACAGATCCTTCAATGTTTTCTCCTTCTTGCCCATAATGTTACATTGTGAAGCCGTCCTTTATTCTAGCAAACCATTCCAGGAAGTATCAAGTCCAAAACACAACAGAGAGGAAGTGTGTGGGCATGTGGGTAGGGCAAAAGCACGTAATCCTAAAGACCCACAATCCCATCACTCTTTTCCTATTGCCGTCAAATGACAAAGTATACCTCATTCTGAAATTATCCCAAGGCAAAGCTCAAAAACCATTCAATTTCCCTTTTAGCGTGGTTTCCCCCTAATTGTTGTGTTCCATATAGTTGGAACATAACAGGATTTAAAACAAAAACAGGGAGAGAGAGAGAGAGGCTTGTGTCGATATTTTCTTTCTGACAACCTCTGATTTGGAAAAGATGATCTACGGTATTCTTATTCTCACAGCTAGATCACTGCATTGGTAGATGAACCTTTGTGCCACGGGCAGTGAAAAGTAAACCATTTGCTAATATGATAAAACCATGAAGTCCTCAAGAGCCCCAGACATTAACATTGTAAGATTTTAATATGAGGCAGAAAGAAATGGTTCATACTATACATAGTAACATTGGCAAGGGGAGCAACCACATCACCAGCTCTACCCCGTGACCCGTTTCCTTAAAGCATAACGTAAGGGCAGCCATGCCACAGTGGTCCCCAGCCTCCTGCTGATAATATATGAACCATCCTTGAGTCAGCTTTGGCTGTAGTGTTCTGACTTCCTGAGCAGAAAGGAAATATTTACCACATTTCTTTTTCTGCAAAGGAACTCCCTCCCCGCCCCGTTTGCTGCATAATGTCTGGCTGTTATTGTAGAGTACCAGGGATAAGGAAATTTTCATTTTGTTTAGGAGCAGGTATGGAGCACGAACAGAGCAAAGTGGTGGGGACAGGTGTAATTCTTACCGATCCGGACATTTTCATATCAAGGATAGCACAACATTGTCGAATTTAGGACATGTTCACTCAAGAGTAAACCTCAGTGCTGCAACTCCCATGGTTGTGGTGCGACAGCTTTCAGGTTGCACAGTAGACCTCAGTTCCATCCAACTGATGGTCCTGTTTTAAAGAACCTCTTACCTCTGGACACTGGTAGAAGAAAACTTCAGAAGACACTCATGGACTGATGGGGAGGTTCAGCAAGCTGCATCTGGTCTGAGCAACCAGAGGATCTCTTTGTAGCAAAGTTTTGTGGTTCTTTCTGAAACACTCCTAGATATGGATCATGACTGTCTACTAGACTTTACTGTTATTCCCATCTTTCACACTACTCAGTAATAGCACTTTGATCGCACTTTAACTGCCATGGCTGTATCATATTGAATCCTAGGATCTGAAGTATTAGAATCACAGATTCAGAGTTGGAAGAGACCACAAGGACCACCCAGTCCAACCCCCCTGCCATGCAGGAAATCACAATCAAAGCATCCCCGACAGATGCTCTTACTGTCAAGAAGTTCCTCTTAATGCTGAGGTGGAATCTCTTTTCCTGTAGCTTGCATCCATTGTTCCGTGTTCTAGTCTCTGGAGCAGCAGAAAACAAGCTTGCTCCATCCTCAATGTGACACCCCTTCAAATAATAAATAAATAAATAATAACATTTATTTTTACCCCACCCTTCTGTCGAGCAATCAGGGCAGCTTACAAGAATTAAAATCCATACAAATCTAAAATAAACATCCCCCACTCCTCCCCCCATTAAAACAGTATTAAACTACAAATGCATTAAAAAAAAACCTTAACATAACATATCAAAAATCCAATAAAACAACAATACAATGAAAAACAACAACAACAACAACAAACCAACAACAAACAGTGGGAGAGCCCAAAACTAGGATGACAAAAACTGACCACTGACGGTGGGGGATTTTTGATCACTATTGCCAGACTGGAAGACAGGAACTGGAAGACAGGTGATTTTAGTTTAGAAAATTGGTGGAGGAAGCTGTGAGACACATGGCTGATGGAAAAGCTTACTGATAATGTCAGACAATTATAAAGGGATGTGGGAACAAATTGCTGTTTCATGAGAAATAGTTCCCCTTAATTGAATATATCAATAACAACTCATGTGTAAAGCCTCCATTGCAGCAGTCAGGATTTTGGAAAGATGTCTTGACAGATGTCCCAGTAATGACAACACAATAACTTTACATTCCTTGTTGTTTATTTATCAATATGTGTACTGTTTTCATAACAAAAATCATATCCATGTTTTGCTGTTTTGTTTATCCTTTGTTAAACTTATTGTTTTGCATTGTTTGAAAACCTTTAATAAAAAAAACAAGAAAATAGGGTGGGGGAGACCTACTGCTTCATGGAATTAGGAGGTTAATAAGCAATCTTGTTTTCTAAAATTAGTTAATCTGAGATTTTTGTTGATTTGTTTGTTGCTCTTCACTATTGTTAAGGAAGATATCTGTACAATAAAGCTGTAAAGAAAGTAGGATGAAAATGTCTCATATGTTAGAAATGTCAATACCTTCATTAAAAGAAAAGAAAGTAATTAAATGTGTAACTAGAGCAGATGCAGATTTTATATTCTCAGAGGAAACCCATTTGATTAAAAATATGAAAATTATATGAACAAAGCAGGGCTGTGGAAAGTGTCTTTTGCTTCTGGAGAGATGAAATTAAAGGTTCCTGCCATTTTCATTCTGAACAGAGACTGGACATTCCAATGGAGCAGAGAGATACTGATGGGTGGGCCCTGTTTCAAGAAGACTGGAAGAGTAGAGTATATGTTGGAACGACTATAACACAGATACTTGGTCCATCTTGACTGAGTGTCAGGATCATAACAGAGGAAGATTTTAATAATGATTGATTTTAATAATTATTGGTGATTAGGTGTATAACACAGGGATTACAAAAGGGGATGAGTTTAATAAATTAGTAATAGTTTGCAGAAGCATTTGAGAATTGCACTTCTTGACTTACCGAGAGATGAGTTTGTGGTCTGGAGACATGATGGAATAGCAGTGCCATGTTGGCTGGGGTGTGGAGCGGGGCTTCTCCATCCTGGAAGACCACACATTTTCATGCAAGCTCTGGAAAGAGTGGGAAATGCCAATCAATAGTATCAAAACTATTGGTTAGGAGGCAGGAATATCAGGTGAGTCCAGGGATGGAGGGGATTACTGGAAGGTGGCTCAGCACATTTGTTGGATATAAAGCAAGTCCAAAATTACTGCTTAAAATGGAACAGAAGCTTACAGAAGAGACCTGAAAATTTGCATTGACAATAGGCTTGAAGATATTGCCCTGAGGAAATGAAACAGAAAATTGCATTAAAATCTCAACACATGGGTGTTTTTGGCTCGGACATCAAGAACATTAAAATGATTTTATTCCAATGATTAATCAAAATGTTGGTGCCTCAGACAGACATGAAAGAGCAGGTTTTATTTATCTATTAACTATATTTCAATATTTCAGTACTGCATTTCTGCTGAAGCATTCAAATTAAAATAATCATTTACCAACAATGAGATATACTGAAAAATTGAAAAAGATGTGGAGGTGTGGGGAATAATCAAATAGAGCATTGAACTTTTAAATATTGTTCCATAATGGCCAGGTGAAATGACCACTTCCTACAAGAGATCATTTTAGGATGGGAAGGACCAAATGGAAGTTGGTAGCAGCTAGAGCTTGGATATGTTGCCTTTACATCTCCCAGTAGAATGATAGGAATAATAACCAAAGTTGCTTGTGTTGCAATACCCTTTGACCTGTTGGAGATACTATTGCCACTTTTAGAGAACCTACCTTGAGATGAGATGCTGTATGGGATTTAGATTATGCATTATGTTTCTACTTTAACCACTACGGCTGCATTCTACAGCATCCTGGAGTTTGTAGTTTGGTGAGTCAGAAGAATCCTCTGAGAATTCTAAGTACTTCTTCCTAAACAACAAATCCCAGGATTCCATGGGATGGAGCCAGAACAGTGAAAGTAGTGTCAGAGTACTCTAACTGGAAAGACCCAAGGACACTGGTGGCCCAATTTTGAAATAAAATGTAACAGGATGAGTATGGGATTGGCTTGCATGGGATTCGTGAAAGCCTTCGACTTCACATTGAGCATGGGATTTTTTCCTTCACAACATTGGCATTGCTGTCAAAACTATAGACAGAGCACAACAGATGTATGTAGTATGTATGGAAGTGTGAGATGGCTGTTTTTCCAGCAGTACAAGTGAGTCACAATTTATGTTGCTCCAGTTTACAATATACTCGTACCTCCACATTCGTTGGGGTTAGGGGTACAGGACCCCCGTGAATGTGGAAAAACAGCAAATAACAAAAAAAGCCTAAGAGAACACCTCTCTTAGGAATCTCTAGGTCTTCCAGTGCAACTCTATGGTCAACATCTATCAGACACTGACCATAGAATTGCGCTGGAGGACCTAAATATTCCTAGAGAGAACATGTTAATAATATCAGTGAATAATCAAATCCGCAAAAGTCAAAGCTGGAAATGTGGAGGCACAAGTGTATTTCGTATTTACAATGTTTTTTCTGAGAAAGAAAGAAAGAAAGAAAGAAAGAAAGAAAGAAAGAAAGAAAGAAAGAAAGAAAGACTTGTTCACAATGCCTAAGGGGAGAAAGCAACTGTACTCTTAGCACTGCTGAAAGGAAGGAGTTTCCTTTGCCTCTTAGAAGAGGGAGCATGGGGGAAGGAACTCACATCTTTAGTGGTTTAGAGGAGGGATTTCCTTTGCCCCTTCTGTGTCTAGTGATACAGAAACTAGATCTTGAAGTTTTGGTGTGGCCAGAAGGGGTTTCCTCTTGCTTAAGTAGTGATTGAGCAACTGGAATGCAGATGCTTCTCTATCTTTGAAAAGTTATGATCTGATATTTTATGCCTTGAAACTCTTTAAAACTGGTACTGGGTTGAATAAAATCAGTAAATTTGTGACTACTTCAACTCCATAAAAATACATCTTCTTGATCTTCAGTGATTCCCTATGGAATTGGCTCTCCATTAATATCAGTCTCAATTTACATGGTGACTCCAGAACAAAAACCCCATGTAAGATGAAGACATCACAACAGTATCCAACATTTTTTTAAAAAATAAAAACTTAAGTCAGTCTTCACTCATTATTTTTGCTAGACCAAATCTATTCTTTCTGAAACTTTGCATAGCCTTCTACATATTGCTTTTAAGATCTCATAGAGTGGGGGAAGAGGGAGCAACTCACACCAAATTTCAGATCTCCACTTCCAAATAAATTGCTGTGTCTGCCTTCCTGAAAAATTGCAGGTTAGTTACTTATGGATACAATTATCTTGTCTGTTCTTTTCAGAACAATTATCCAATGGTAGCTCACAGAACAAATACATAATTTGTTTGGATACCTGCTCTTGAGCAAAACACCCGTGCCTATTCATCCAAACTTGGCAAGGTTTTTTTTTCACTCAGAAAAGGGGACTGTACCTGAAAAATTGATTTTTTCATAGAAAAGGGGGGGAAAGTTCATTTGATTTCCAGCGACAGTCAATGGGAGGCAAGACCCTTGGGATTTTCAGATTTCAATGGCACTACTATGAGGTGGCTAAATGAGATCCATTGCCCCCTAATAAGAAATCTGCCTTCTAAATGAAATTTCCTTTAGTCCCCACATTTCTAGAATTGCAGAGTAAAACACAATAAGCAGTTCAGAACTATAAATGTGTGTGTATATATATATGTATATATATATTGTAATTATTTTTGTGTATGATTAACTTAAAAATACACATTAAAAAGTTTTCTTAAATAGAACCTTACTACAGGTCACATCCCAAGCTAAAAAACCTGTGTTTACTGGAACGGGTGACTGCGGGCATTGGAGGGCCAGAAGGAAAGGGAAATGTGAAAGATTAAATTTGTGTTTAACTGCTGATTTTATTCCCTTTCTGTTTCCAATCCACTGCCAAGGTGAGGTGGTGTTGCCAGACATGCAACCACATCCTGAGGATGAGTAGTGAATGAGTATTTAATTTGTGTTTTACAGTCACCCAGACAAAACTTTTATTTTGAGTGAATTGGCTTGGTTGTGTTTCAGAAACTCATATGGTTGTGGTTTTTTCACCCTCGCTTTCGGAAACTTCCATTATGAACTTGATGACCTGGAGAGCTCCATTTACCTGGTAGAAAAGGAGCTGGTAATAATGAAGCAAATGTTTCTACACTTTTGTTTGTTGCTGCTTTTTGAGTTAAGCTAGATCAGATGTGGGAATCTTGAAGCTTGGGGTACATGTGGCCCTTTAAGACCATTTTTGCCGTTCAAAGTCCCCTTCACTGAGTAACCTTCCCCCATTTGGAGAGATTTGTTTAAAACAGGGACCGGCAACCTACGGCCCATGGGCCTGTTAAGGCCCAGGTCCCCATAATTACCGGCCCAGGCGGAAGGTTGCTGCTGCCGCCGCGCATTTTGGCCACCGTGCGGCCGCCTGCGCCACAACCAGCATTTTGATTTTCAAAATGGCAGCTGTGACGCGTTTGCGTATGCGCAGGAGTACTGTGCATGTGCAAACGAGTCGCAGCTGGCATTTTGAAAATCAAAATGCCAGCCACGGCGTGCGCGGAGGCAGCTGTGCGGCTGCGGTGGCGGCGGAGAGAGCTTCACGGGACAGGCCCCCGGCTCTAAAAGGTTGCCTACCCCTGGTTTAAAAGAAAAC
>CM034706.1:113394771-113412078 GCA_020142125.1 Phrynosoma platyrhinos
TTTAATAGGCATTTTGGTTGTACTCATACCACCAGCACATGCACAACATTGTGATGTAGTGAGCAAGATGGCAAGAGGGCACCTACAAGGTATGAATCTGCTCTCAGTTTCTCTGAAATCTCTGCCACTGAGACTACACTGAGGAGAACTAATGTATGACAACACAACCCAAGGTTTAGGGAAATGAGACAGAACTAGAAGCATGTCCTGAGATGAGCCAAGACTATTAATTTTCATTTTTGTTTTTCCTATTGTCAAAAAAAAAAAAAATGCCACTTTTCAACATGTTTTGACAGTTCCTTCAAAATATTATCTCTCTTTTGTCCAGAGATTACTTCTGTATTAGAAAACTAAAACACCCTGAAGCAGCCCAATTGCATTAATATCCTGGCATTAACAGCAAGAAAGAGGGAGAAAACATTACAGCAAGAGAAAAATGAAATAGCTGTAGGCTATATCTCGATTGCCAGAAAAAATGAGGAATGTTACAGAAAACTTCTGTGTGTTTTCTTTTGATGGACAGAATAAGAGTTATTCTTATTCTTAGGCAAGCTGAAGATATACTGAGATTTCCATCAGCTAAACTGTGGCACAGTTTTTGATAGTCCCTTCCATGCCAATTTCCAGTGTCCCATAGGAGATAAAGATGTAGCAGACATGAATTTTTATGGTTACAGAAAAATGAATCTTATTCATATATAGCATACCCCAACAGCACACCTCAATTTTCGATAAATTTACAGATTTGTTTTATTAATATAACATAATTAATATGATTCCTGCTCTCTCTCTCCGGCTCTCTCCAAAATCAAGTCAACTTGCAATGTAACAAAACAATAAAGAGATCAATAAGGCAAACCCATAGGCCATACTTTCCCCACCCATCATCGATGCCCAAGCAATTGTTCTGCTAGCATGTCATCCTCTCTAGGGAAGTTGCAGGGTTCCTAGATCCCACTGGCAGCAGCCTGCAAAATGAACAAACCAGGTGAGTGTGTGGGTATGTAGGGTAACCCTGCGTGCTGACCCTGACTCCAGTGACCCTGACACCAACCCCATATGCCAAAGCTGATCACAAATGATTCAACAGTCACAAGTGCAGCCCTCCCTACCCAAAAATATCACCCATTTCTTTTCTATACTTATTCAAAAACAACAGTCACTGAATTCAGTGAACTCTTCTCACAGGTAAGTGTGCACAGGATTAAATAGCCCAAGCTATTTAAACATACTAGATCTTTTGCAGAGCACTTCCCTTTGCCTTCAGACTCTCCAAGGAAGTGGCTACTCTCATTTGCCCAAGTGGCCTTCGTCTTTGTTCTATTCAGAATGTAAAATCTGCAGCTTAGTACATGGAGTTCACGCTACACTCTGCACGCTGTAGTCGTGGAAGCAATCTCCAGAGATATTAAGAAAGCCACCCTTTTGCCTTCCAGAGATGCTCAAAAGCCACCTCTTGGCATACAAAGACAAGACAAATGCTTTTAAAGAAATTAATATTTTACCTCTTTAGTCTTCACTCTCTGTGAGCTGATGGCTTATTGCTGTTCTGAAAATATGTTATTAGAACAGTTTTATATTTCCTATTGTGTGCTGTTTCAATTTGTACACTTCTCTGATGTAATGTTGGAAAGTGTGCTTATCTGTGTATGTGTGTATAGTAAATAAAGAAGATGATCTTGGTTAAATGAGGGCACAGTTACATATATGTATGTTCTCAGACCCACCTTCAGTGACAAAAAGGGAACAATGGGGGTAGGGGCATCATCCGTAGGGGTGAAGCAGTGTGTATGGGAGGCAAGTATTTAACCCTTTTCTGCTCAGTTTTTCTCCTTGAAAAGCCTTTCCTGGCTTTTTAACAAAAAGTTGACTTCTGTTTTCTAGAGTCAGGTTTTTTTAAATCCTCTCTGGTATATTACGATGGTTATGTTTTATTGTTACAGGGCATTATATTTGTCAAACATGTTTATTATGCTCTTTTATGCACTTTCCTAATACCTGTGAGGACGAAAGTTACTTCAGAAACATTTAGAATAAATAACATTCTTAGATACAAGCCTGGGGCAAGGACATTTGTAGTGGGGAAAAGGTGCCTTCACGTCGCCACCAATTCTGCTCTACAAGTGCCCATTGGCAACTCATTCCCCATCAAAATTCACTGAGAAAGGAGAAAAGCTGTACGGTTGATTAATAGTCCAGACATCAAGAAGCCAAGGATCCGTCAGTAGCTGGGAAAACCAAGATGGTCAGAAGGACATGCAAAAGAATAGTCAGGGTCCAGTTCCAAGGGTCTAGAAAGCAGGGTAGAGTCACCAAACTGGCTTGGATCTCTTTCCCATTAAGTGAATGATCGATGTTGCTAGTCAGGCTGTTTTTTCAGTGAAAATGGCTAAAGCACCTGAGCTGATGCTGTGCCAACTCATTCCCCAAACAGTCTTGTACTGCTGCCATCCCAGAGGGAGGCACAATAGCCCTCTCCCATATTTGCTTTTATGGAGTAAACACAGATATATTCAATTTCCTTGTAATATAGAAGTCTACCTTGAGAGCCTATGCACAATGCAGGGTAATGATCTCCCAGTTTAGTAAATAACATCCACCTAGGATGGAGCTCATGTAGTGCCTCATGGAAGGTTGTTCTTCTTTGACATCCCACCCCCTCTTATTTATCTCAGGAAATCAGCTAATTAGAATGCTGTTTCCCACTTCCCGCTCCTGTTAGCTATGTACACATTTATTTTTTGCTTGAAAAGACTGCTGCCTCTTTGGGGACATCTTCTCCCCCTCCCCACCTCCCACTTAAAAGATGATGAAACAAATTATAGTGACCAGGAAGAGAGTCTTTCTTCAAGAAAACTGTTGCTTGGTAAGTCTTGAAACAAAAAACAACAACCATCTAATGAATCAGAGACAGTGTTCTAATTTTAAAGTATTAAGAGGATCCAGATGTTGATGTAAAATAACCTCACCGGATCAAGAGCTTGCAAGGAAAACTCATCCTGGTCAGGCAGAGGAAACAGGCAAGGAGAGTAATAGTTCATGATGTGTGTGACCAATGCATCCTTTTAAGTATCAGTGGTAAAAGCTGTAGGACTGGAATCTCCTGTGTGGAAAGTAAACATTGAGCTTATCCATACAGAATAAAATGAATGAGTGCCTTACATTTTAGGAGTCTACAGTGATTTCTTTATGATATGTCTTTTAAACTGCTATGTAGCGTAACACATGGATTTATTAAATTTCTTCCATTTCTTTAACTGGAAGATGACTCTGGGCAGGCACCAAAGGCTGAAAACTGCATCAGGAATTTCTCATAATTTGAAAAATGATCTTCAGTTTCTTACAGTTCAAAGTGGGTAAGGATTTCAGTTAGTCTTTAGTAAGTGATTTTCAACATTCACAAATTTCTTCATATCTGGGATGATGATGATAATAATAATGATAATAATAATAATAATAATAATAATAATAATACGATTTATTTATATCCTGCCTCTCCAAACAGATCGAAGTGGATAACAATAATAAAACAACATTAAAATACAGTAAAACATCATATCCCATAAACCCTCACACCCACAATAAAAAGTACATTTCAATTATTAAAACAAAGCAGGGGCAATTAAGGCGCAATTGATGGGAGGCAATTGAGAGGCTAGTCTGGGAAGGCTTGCTGGAAGAGTCTTGACTGCCTTTTTAAAGCAGTTGAGACTAGCAATGTGTTGAATCTCCTCTGGAAGGCTGTTCCAACTAGGGAGCAGCAGAAGAAAAGGTCTTCTGGGTAACCACCGCCAGCCTAGTTTTTTCTGGCTACAGTAAGTTTTTACCAGAGGATCTCAGTGTGCAGGGCGGATTGTATGAGAGAAGGCGATCCCGTAAGTAAGCTGGGCCCAAGCCATGAAGGGCTTTAAAGGTTATAACCAGCACCTTGTACTGTGCCTGGAAGCTAATAGGCAACCAGTGAAGGGACTTTAATATAGCTGTTATATGGTTGCCCCTAGATCTCCTGGTGACCAATCTGGCTGCCATATTTTGAATTAATTGAAGTTTCTGGACTAGGTGCAACAGCCCTATGTAGAGTGTATTACAGAAGTCAACTCGTGAAGTTACCAATGCATGCACCACAGTTTTCAGGTCCTCAAGTTCCAGAAAGGGGCACAGTTGACATATCAACCGAAGCTGATAACACACACTCCTGGCCTTCGCATATATTTGGGCTGACATCTGGAGTGACAGATCCAGGAGCACCCCCAAGCTGTGAACACAGTCCTTTAGGGGAAGTGTGACCCCATCCAGGACAGGTTGACAACCTCCATATCCAGATTAGGGCCTCTGACAGCGAGCACCTCTGTTTTATCTGGATTCAGCTCCAGTCTGTTTTTCCTCATCCAGCCCATTACCTCCCCAAGACATTCATTCAGAGGGGAGATGTCTTCCTAAGTTGACGCTGTGGTCTGGGGCATGGAGAGATATATCTGGGTGTCATCAGCTTACTGATAGCACCCTGCCCCATGCCTCCAGATGATCTCTCCCAGAGATTTCACGTTGATGTTAAATGCCATTGGGGACAGGACTTTTAATTCTTAAAAGTCAAGGCCTATTCCTATGCATTCAGCTATATTTATGATGAGTGAGAGTTGTCATCTCTTTTTCTGAGCAGTTCTTCATTTTTAACACCTGCATGATAGGCAGGTACGTCATAGTTCTCACTATGTAAAGAATAGCTATAATTATTAAAACTGGCCCTGCAAATGAGGGAGAATTTTATTTCAAATCAATTCACTTTTGAGGATTCTACCAACATTTGTAAATTACATTTTCAGAGCAAGAGGAATGAAAGTTTTTCAAAAACTGAATGCAAGGCAAAGTGAAACAGAGAGATTTCTCTACCTCTAGTCTTCTTCAGCTTTTATCTCATCAGGTCTCCCTTCCTGCAAGATAAGTAAACCCTGATCTTGGACAACTTTCTTCCATTTGCTGTAAAAATTTATCAGTATGCTGCACGAGGAAAATCAGTAAGTTATATTTTTATCATTAAGAGATCATAAGGAACAATATGAACCCAAAACTTTGCATTGTCCCTTGCTTGTTTGCCACCTTCACACTCTGGATCAGCTGCTGACAAAGGGATGGACAGATTAGAAGTGGGAATAACAAATTGTGGAAGAGTACTCCATGCCACTGTGTTAACAATTTACAATTTATCTATTAATAAATAACTAATATTTCTTTTCTTTGTTTCTCCAGATGGCAAATAAAGAGCTTCTTATCATGCATACATTATTCCCTTTGTATGTCATATCTTGTCCATATTTGCTGAGATAATCTGTCAAAGGTAGGGCATTCTTGTTCCAATTTAAGAGATGAGGAACTTAATGATAGTGCAGCTCAGAGCTCCTGAATGACCTTGGCTGTCTGAGATTTATGAGCAACGTGTTCAGTTTTACGTGGGCAACTGGCTAAAACCAGACAATTAGGAAGGGAGATGGATTAGCAAAGCATTTGTTTGAATTGATTTTGAAGAACATATTACTTCATGCTGCAAAATGTTTAGCTTTTCATCCATTTCTGAAGTGGATTTTATGGAACTGAGTGGTTCCCCATCTTTTCTGTTTGCATGAAATAGACTTGGGCATTAGTCTCATGCAGAGGAATATATGACCACTTTGCACTACGTTGCAAAAAGAGGAAATGTATTACAAAAAGTACGAAACAAAAAACACACATTTTTCACATACTAGCATTTACATATACATTCATATTTAAAAATAATCACTCAGCATAGTTCACCATAATAGGAGGAAATGGTGTGGCTAATCAGTTTGATGTCCACAACCTAAATGCAATTGCTAGAAAGAAGAAAGCAGACACATTGCCCCAATGGACTTTGCAACAAATGTTGAATTAACATTAAATAATTCATTAATTGGACACAGTAGAAGGAGGAATGAAAATAGGAGGAAGGACTTTCAACATCTAAGATATGCAGATGACACCATAATACTAATAGAAAACCTCACACCTGCTAAAGAAGATCAAAGAGGAAAGTGCAAAGGCAAGCTTAATGTTGAACACAAAGAAAACAAAAATAATGACCACTGAGAACTTTCACAAGTTCAACCTAGACAATGAAGAAATAGAAATAATAAAGGAATTCTCATACCTGGGATCAAACATTGATATAAATAGGGACTGCAGTCAGGAAATCAGAAGATTAAGAACGGGGAGGGTGGCTATGAAAGAACTAGAAAAGATTCTCAAATGCAAAGATATTCAACTCAGCACAAAAGTTAGAAGCATACAAGCCATAGTATTCCCTATTGCCATGTATGGATGGGAGAGCTGGACAGTTAAGAAAGATATAGGAAGAAAATCAATGCATTTGAGATGTGGTGCTGGAGAAGAGTGCTGAGGATCCCATGGACAGCTAAAAGGACAAACAAGTGGATCCTAGAGCAGATCAAGCCAGAAACCTTCCTAGGAGCCAGGATGACCAAACTGAGGCTGTTGTACTTCGAACACATCATGGACGTTATCACACGTGGGCCAGAAAGCGATAATAAAGTGGAAATGAGGCATTCCGAAAATAAACCGGAAAAAAAACCCTTGTGGCTTTCACACGTAATTACGAAATTACAGTAAGCACATTTAACGTTCACACACAAGTGAGAAAAGCCCATAAATGTACTAGAAATTAGCTTCTTGCACATGCGCAGATAGAGGAATGCTCGCCGTGGAACCATGGGAAAAAGCAGGGAAATGCTCCCAAATGTGCATTTGCTTTTCACATTATGGTAAATGTGAAATTACTGTAATTTCGCAAATGCATTTCCTCAAAACTACCGAATTTCAAAAGACCAGTTTCTGTCCACTTTCTGTCCAGTTTCTGTGTGACGTCGTGTGAAATCGTGAGGCACAAATCCAATTTCTGTTTGGGATTTGTGTGGAATAACCCGTGTGATAACGTCCCATGAGAAGTGAGGACTCATTAGAAAAGGCAATAATGCTAGGAAAGGTGGAAGCAAGCAGGAAGAGAGGAAGGCCACATGCCAGATAGATGGACTCTATTAAGGAGGTCATGGGCATGGGTTTGCAGGATTTAAGCAGAGTAGTGTAGGACAGAGGGTCTTGGAGATTTCTCATCCATAGGATCGCCATGGGTTGAGATCAACTCGAGGGCAGTTAACAACAAAAAATCATTCATTAAGTTTACTTGAGTTGAGAATAACAAGTGAATTTAGGCTCAAGTACTAATAGCTGTTGGGCAACTTCAAGGCCCCTGATGTCTGTTCTTATGTTGGAGTTAGGCTGGACAGTCCTTCAGACAGAAGTCAGAAGAAACATGTTTGAATTGCCAGTTCACAACTCTGTCTGGAATTCAGAGTGTCATATTTTGAACTGGGAATGCAGTTAAACATGCAGTGACTTCTGAGGATTTTCTGGGCACTTTGCCATACCATGACCATGTTTCCTTAGTTCAGATCTAGTTCTGGTGCTGAACAATCACTCCCATTATCCATCATAATTGGCCATACTGGCTGGAACAAAAGGAACTGGAGTCTAAGAACATTTGAAGAGCCACAGGTTCCCTATGGCTTAACCAAGTGATGAAGAGAACATATTAAAAACTCCTAGACATGTGGATAGAAATTAGGCCATTAGTACAGGCACATAGAAAGAGACAGCATGGCCTAGTGCAGTGATGGCGAATCTTTTAGGGGCTGAGTGCCCAAACTAACAATCCTTTGGGACAGGACATCCACTCTCTGGCCCAGGGGGCGAGGGACAAAGAAGAGGAACAGGCACACGCCTCTGATGGCCGGCACATAGACTGCAGCAATGTCTTCGTCATCACATTTGGATGAGATACTAGGCCAAGTGACAAGTCATTTCTACCTCTGTCAGGTGGAAACTACCAGATCATTATTCTTATCAAAGCTATTTAAAAAAAAAACAGTGATAAACATCCTACTGACTATGACAGAAGAATCTTCTGACTGTACAGTAATCTACTCCATAACTGAACAGTCAAAGCTGGTGAGAGGAACTACAGTCGCCCCTCCATTTTTACAGACTTAGAGTCCACGTCCCTCGCCTGTTCGTGGGCAGCAAATGGAGGGGGACAAAATGGGGGGCATGCCCGCACCTCGCACCACCATTCAAGCCAATGAGGCTTGAATACTGGCAATTTTCTATTTTCGTGGGAGTCTGGAATGGATTCCCCATGAAAACGGAGGGGCAGCTGTACTTGAATACATAAATGACAGATGTCCATCAAGAAATCCCAAATTACTTTGAAATATACTGTTGATACACTTCTCTGAATAAGTATATAAATCTATTGGTCTGTATTGACACTTTTATTAATCCTTGACAAATAGAAAGAAATGGATAGGTGCATCTGGTATGTTGGAGGCCTCTGTAATACTAATGCTCTAGCTTCCAGATTATCATCCTACTAGTGATCTGTTATGGATGGCTTTGAATGTCATTTTATTCATTCTTCTTAAAAGTAACTTTCCAAGCTGTAGTAGGCTAATATTTTGCAACTCTTCCTCAAGAAGCAAAATGTTTTAGGTTAGCCCTACTGTTGATATATTCCAGCTGCTGGGTAGCTGCAGTTCTACTGTCAAAGGCTGTCGTGGGTAGGGAGATCCAAGACACAACACAATCCATTTGGATATTAAAAGGCCACAAATTTAATTATAATATCTGTGGAGTGTTCACCTGGCATGAGAACTAGATCCAGTGATTGGATGGCCTACCTCTCAGCCAGTATCACCCTCCTTTGGTCTGTATGCCAGAGGAAGACCTTGAAGTGGTAGCCATAGAATCCACATGGGTGCACTGCCGCTGTTTCATTCCCCACAACCTATGAGTGAAACATGTCCAGCAGCCCCTGAGTTAAGTCTGAGCCTAATTGCTTGAACTTCAAGTTCCCTTAAAGGGGATCAACAAGCCAAGCCAGTACTGTTCTCCAAAAACTGGATTCAACCCAAGGTTGTGACAAAAAGAAATATTTCTAAATATATAACAACACCAGGAAATAACCAACAAAGAAAAGAGGTTGGGTAGGTGGTAAGGCAGTGAATACCAGAGGAACACTGAGGAAGCGGCTTTATCTTCCTCTCTGGGCAGATCTGAGTGAAGCTGACTGCCTGACTCCCACCCAAGAAAGGACCTCACACCCCACATGCTAGCCAGCCCACTGAACATCCCTGTGCAAAGTGCTGAGGCAAAGATCAACACACAGCTAGGCTCCCTGGTACCCTGCACCACCCAGTTTTTTAATGTTGGTGCTTATGTTCATCACAGATACATCTTGCTAATATGGGAAGTAGCACCTAGGAATTGACATGGTTCAATCTTATTCTAAATAAATTACTGCTTTTCTTTGGAACAATCAGGAAGGAGAGATCTTGTACCAAACTGGATACGGAACTGTAGAGCTAAAAAGTGTTGGATGTGGACATTTCCATCAGTGTTTGCTTCTGCAATAACTTCCCTGTCTTGTTTATCTCTCTATGCTTCTCTGGTTAGTATGACTACAAAGAGGTCACTTCCTATCTCCTCACCTTCTGTATTAAAGGTAAAGTGTTGCTTATGGCTCTTTGCTCTCTCTTCTCCTTCCTATCCTGAGCCAAGATGGACAAAGGATGAGGCTCTATCCTCAACTGATGGTTTTTCTTCTACCAAAATATAGATTTTTCTACTGATTGCCTTTGGATTCTGTGTAACAATAAAGTAAGTCTTGTTTGTTTGTTTTTAACCTTACTAGAGTATCCTGTTCATTCCCAGAAGCTCAGGTACATACCTTTTGGCACACACTACTACTCTGCTTAATATACTGAGTCTGAGAGCATGGGACCTTGGTATCCGTGGGGGACCCCCCACGGATACCAAAAACCATGGGACTTCAAAAACCATGGTACCAAAAACCATGGTACATGGCCACACTGCCATTAGGGACAACGGGACTTCAGGTAAGCCCTTGTTGTCCCCAAAGAATGGAGGCTTACTTGATGTCCCATTGTTCCTAATGGTGGCACGGCCGCATGCACATGCCGCCATTGGGGACAACTGGACTTGCTGTCCACAGATGCTTAAATCCACAGATGGCAAGCCCAAAAATAATGAGGCCCCACTGTATAAGCTACCTATTTTTACTAAATTCCAACAAAAAGGACCCCAAGGACCACACTAATCCAAACTTTTGTCATACAGGAATACACAGCTTAAGCAGTCCTAAAAAATGGCCATCCAACCTCTCCAATCTCCAATGAAGATGAATCCTCCACTTTCCAAGGCAATCTATTCCACAGTGAAAAGCTCTTACAATAAATAGGTTCTTCCTAATGTTTAGGTGGAATCCCTTTTCTTCTAATTTGAATCCACTGACCTAGCAGTCTCTGGAGCAAGAGAAAACAAGTACGCGCTATCTTCTACATGATATCCCTTCAGGTATTTAAATCCAGCTATCATGTCACCTCTCAATCTTTTATTCTCTAAGCTAGCTTCCTATGCTCAAACATTCATGGGGTTTGGTTTCTATATTTTTCACCATTTCTGTCACCCTCCCACCCCTGGAGATGTTCTAGGTTGTCAGTATCCTTGGGCTGGGTTGCTCAGAACTGGACACAGTATTCTTGGTAAGGTTTGACCAAAGCAGAAAAGAGTGATACATCTGAACCAATACCATTTTATTTGGCCAAAAGCAACCACAAAGTAGGGGTGATTTAGAAGAAAAGTGAGCAAACACTTATTTTACCTGATTATTCATCCTTCTACAACTACTAAAAGCTTTACATGGCCATGTCAGATAAACAATGAGAGGTGATCCCTCATCTTACACCATACCCTTGTCAAACTAGATTATGACACTACACTCTTAGAGTGCTGCTATTCCAATTTTATTGTTCTGTCTGTCTCCTGTTGCATCCTGGGATTTGTAGTTTAAGGAGGGGCATTTAGAATTCTCAGCCAGAGAACTCTTAGGCTTCCCTGAACTACAAACTCCAGAATGCAACAGGAGGCAGCCAGAGCAGTAAAAGTGGAATAGCAGCACTATTAGAGTGTAGTGCGGTAATTTTGTCAGTCATAATTGCTCTGTTTTCTACTGATTTAACCAAAGAAAAGAGTCTTAAAAGATCTAATCCATGACTCCCTGGATCCCTTCTACTTTGGCTCTTTGTGATAATGCTTAGTTCTCAGTAAGTAATTACATAGATGGCTCAATGGATATGGATGGGAATTTGCAGCTAGAAGTCCTTGTCATTCAATAAAGCAACAGCTCTTCCATGAGAGTGACTACTATTCCCCTTTCTAACAGAGGCCTCATTCACACTCATGTCTCTGTACCGAGTAAATCCAGGGAGAGTCAATAATGTGATACTGAATTGAAGTTCCCACTACGTTTACCCTGATTGAATCTCTCAGTGGCAATTTAACCCTGTTGACGTTCACATTACCATTTGTATCTATTTGAAATGGAGCCACCATTGCAATTGTTCTAGGTTTTTTTAAAAATGTCAATCAAAAGATGTGCATCAACATCACAGTTTCAGTGGCACGCCACCACCCTCGTCAGCCTCGGGGAATGGCAATGGCAAGCCCCTCCGAACAACTCTTGCCAAGAATCCCCCTTGATAGGTTTGCCTTGGCAGGAGTCACACTGTCTCAACCTCAGAGGATGGCAATGGCAAGCCCCTCTGAAAAACCCTTGCCAAGAACTCCCTGTGAAACTCCTGCAGAAGCCACGCAAACGCAATGGTGCGCAGAAACTGTCAAACTTAGAAACAACAACAACAAGAAGCCGTACCATGTTCCCATAAAACCAAGACCTATGAGATGGGATGGGTATGTTCTGCCCTCTGCCCACCTTCTGCCCAATACCCCTCCCTCCTGGGTGCCCCGAATGGGATTGGCAGCGTGTTCCTATTGGCGGCTCTCTAAAAAACCACTGTGCTTTGGAAAGGACATGGCAAATGCCTCGGTTTCAAAAGCACTGGGTTAAGGGGGATTTGTGCCACCCCCAAAATTTGGGTTGGGAAAAACCAGCACAAATATGAACAACCCCCTTTTAACGTAGTGTGAATGGGGTCAGAATGAACACCAGAAACGCAAAGCAACCAGCTTCCAGGGAATAAAATCAGAGGAAATATATTTTAGCACCTAGGTTTATATAGAGTCTTGGTTACTAGCACAAAGGGGGGGACATATAGATCTTTTTCCAATAATGATGTGAATCAGTTAAGTGGAATGATATACAACACAAATTTCCCATGACAACTGTAGAATCTTTATTTTCCAAATAAGCACTGTGATTCCACTTTAACCGCCATGGGTGCTTCCTATGGAAACCAGGAGTTTGTAGTGCCAGGATACCAAAGTGTGCAGCAATTGCAGTTAAAGTGGAATCATAGTACTATAATTGTATAGTGTGAAAGAGATGCTAATTGTTCCAGTTTCAGAATTTTATTGCATATTATTAGTTCATGCATCTATAAGTACTCAAAGAATGGGGAATATGTTCCTGAGAATAAAAAGAAGGAAGGGAGGAAGGAAGGAAGGAAGGAAGGAAGGAAGGAAGGAAGGAAGGAAGGAAGGAAGGAAGGAAGGAAGGACTAGGCAGACTTGATTGGAAATTTCATTTTCCAACACCATGTGACAAACCAAGCCTGCCAAAAATCCCTCATCCATGCCTTTCTCCAGTCATTAAAGTAAGCTTCAAGTGTTCATGCAATTAAAAAAGGACATTATGAAGATGCAACTCAAATGTCTTCGGAATAAAGTAGTGTTGAGGGGGGAAAAAGCTAATATTTCCGGCCAATGGTCCCATGTTTTAACAATAGCAAAGCCCTATGGGAATCATTTGTCTGCTCCCTGTGGTTCGCGCTCCAACACTTCCATGATAAATGTAAAGAAATTAAAACCATGCTTGGACTAGTGCCAGAATCCTCTCTCTCTTTGTTCCAAAAACTATGTTTGCACCCTTTTGAACTAATTAGGCTGAAACCACATTACCGCTTGCCTCGAGTGATACTGTATATGCCATCAAATCTGAAAGAAGGAAAGAAAGTATCCGTCTCCTCTCTCCCATTCAGTGTTTGATTAATCAGAATGTTAGTTTTGTTGGCAGCAAACAAATTGCCTTTTTGTTTGAGAATAAGGGACACAATCTGTGGGCTCATAGATCCAGAAAAATGCCATTACCATGGGCCCTCTGGTTCCACACTGGCAACTTCCGCTTCCATTTCTGGTGACTTCCTTCCAATACCTTAGAAATCATTCTTTCCAGAGTGATTCTAGGGGAGGGAATAGAAAGACTTCTCTTCCATCCCTCCCCAATATACTCATGTTGTTGTTGTGTACTTTAAAGGTGTCTCTGATTTACGGTAATCCTAAAGCGAACATAGCATGGATTTTTCTTAGAAAGATTTGTTCAAAGAGTGTTTGCCATTATATTCATCTGAGTATTATTATTATTATTATTATTATTATTTATAAAACTCTTTACACCAAAGGGCAGTACATCAAAACATATACAATAAAAAGTGAACAATAAAACACCACACTATAAAATACTAAAATAATATATTAATATGCTAAAAACAAGAAGGCTGAAAGTTATATTGGGGTTATACAGTGTATCTTAAGATTGCTGGTATATTCAGGGGGTGATGATTTTTTTTTTCCACCTTAAGAGAACTGGCTCAGATTTTCCCCTCCAGAATAATGTATCCTGAGCTAGTGCGATGTAGTGATTTGAGTATGGGAGTAGGACTTCAGGACACCAAAGATTGAATCTTTGCTTAGCCATGGAAACACTGGGTGAGCTATGGCAAGTCACATCCTCTCAGCCTTTAAGGAAGGCAATGACAAATGTCCTTGGAATAAATCTTGCCAAGAAAACACAAGGATAGGCTCAGAGTGGACTTGAATGTACACAACAACAACAATCTTGAGGACTATCTGATTCTTTAGATATTCAAATAAGAGTTTGAGCGTTTGCTAGTGGGACAAGTAGCTGTGTCCAAGGGCAAGGGGAAACAATATGATTTTTGACATGAGATATTCTAAGATGAGGACACCAGATCCCATCCAGTCTTGGAAGCTAAGCAGGGTTAGCACTGGTTAGTATTTGGATGAGAAACCACCAATAAATACCAAGTGCTGTAGGCTATTTTTCAGAGGAATGAGCTGCCAAAACCACCTCTGAATAATCATTGCTTGAGAAAACCTTATGAAATCCATGGCATTGCCATGACAGGCAACTTGAAGGTACATGCACAAATACACAAAATAAGGATATACAACCTGTACACATGCTCACCCATATTTTTTTTATTTTTTATTTTTTTATTTTTTTATTTTTTTGCATGGATGCACACACAGATCAATGATCCTCTTTCCTTGCGTCATGCTACTCCCTAATATGAAAGAACTATATCCTCTTTTTGAGGATATCCCTGCTCAGCCATGGAAAACCATGGCTCTCTCAGCCTCAGAAAACAGATATATAATGCTATAGGTTGAGTATTCTTTATCTGAAATAGTTGGGACCAGAAATGTTTTGGATTTTGGATTCCCCCACCCCCAGATTTTGGAATACTTGCATATATATAAAAAGATATCTTGGAGATGGGACCCAAGTGTAAATATGATATTCATTTATTTTTCATATATACCTTATACACATTGCCTGAAGGGAATTTTATACACAATATTTTTAATACTTTTGCGCATGAAAGAAAGTTTGTATACACTGAATCATCAGAAAGCAAAAGTGTCACTATCTCAGCCACTCATGTGGACAATTTTGGGTTTTGTAGTATTTTGGATTCTGGAATACTCAACCTGTAATATATAAGATACATAATAAAGTACTCTTAGAAACACAGTAAAATGTAGTCCTGTGTATGGTGATGGTCAGAGATGATTGATAGCTGGAGCCAACAGAGGTGAGCACACTAAGAGATACAAAAGATCAATTACAACTGTGATTTTTTTTTTTTGGCTGAAATATGAAAAGAGTGGGTATATATGCAAATGCAGAAATCTGCAGAAATGTATAGCTATGCAACTCCCCCCCCCCCATGCTATCAGACCTCTGTGTGTTTCAAAGTTTAAAAACACAAGAATCTCTCTAAAAGCAACTATTGTGAGAAACCTGGATGTGTGGTATAGAAAATGAGAGCCTAAGTTAAGGTTATTGTGCTACAACATGATTACTTCTGAATTCTTTATAACCCATCATCTGTGCATTGAAAGAACTTCTGACAACCGTAGAGGAAGAACTCTATTTGAAATGTGCATCTCAGGGGTATTTATCTGGCTTGTCTAATATCATGCACGTCAAGATACTTTTCTTCTGCACCAGTGAGTAAAAATACTAGTAGAGAATTGGATGCACATTTCTTTTTCAGAAAAGTTATCTATTCTAAGTCAAGCTCATTACCAAATTATCTCAGACTCTGACAGTGATGTGAAATGGAATTGCTTCCTTCCTGTCATGTCAAATATGTGTTGTTCTATATACAGTTTACTTGCAAATAGTTTCATGACATTTTAAGGATTTTTGTTTTCTATATGCGCTTTACCTGGGAGAGAAGGTTCCATCAACTGTAGTGGAGCTAACGTCTGAGGGATATATAGATGCATAAACATCCTGTGAAACCAACAGCAAAATAAATTAATTCTGCCTTTAATATGAAAGTAAGATAAAGGCCATGACATGAGATATGCTGACAAAACATAGGCCCATGAATCAGATTTGGATGCATCCTTTTTTAAGATTAGTTTTATCACACTTTGTCCTAAGTGGCAATTAAAGTTAAAGGCAAGATATTAATATTTCTAATAAACAACCCCAATCCCATCTATTTAGTATTCTCCACTGGTAATACCACTGGACTCTGTAAATAATAATAATAATAATAATAATAATAATAATAATAATAATAATTTTTATTTATATTTCCTGCCTCTCCCTGCAGATCAGTGTACAACAGTGTACAACAATATACAAAATACAAAATTACAAAAATACATAGTACCATCAATAAAATATGAACATTATAAAAACTCAATAAAATAACCCAAACATCATCCATGCCCAAAAGCCAAGTAATCAAATTAAAATAATACTATTTAACTTGAAGGTCCATTAAGGGGATCATATGGATAGTTTGTACGGAAGTTTGTACAGACTCTGTACATAAGTAACAACATTAAATGGATTAGTAACAACAATAAATAGATTATTTCCAGTGGCAATCATCACACAGTCAAATGGTTTTAATTCTGGGAACACTGAAAGGAAAAAAATAAAAATAAAGTCTGGTCTGTCTCTTGATTGTAAGTTCTTTGTGCATACCTGGAGTGCTGACTCACATCCAAATAGCCCCTACACTTTGCCCATTTATCTTGCGCCACCATCAGCCAGTGAGTGTGCAACTTCTCCCTTGGAAAATGTGTCACACTGACCTTTAAGACAACCATAGTAAGGAAATTGCTTGCAGCTAATTTCATCTCATGACCGCAATTGAACAGTTTTTCCACAGCCCTCAGGCCAACATTAAGGAATTAAAAACCCTGTAGAGTTCATTGAAAAAATAATTAGTTCCTAAGATTTTTGAAATGATATATATATCACACACAATAGAACACATAGGCCACCCCTTTTGAGCTGGCACATTAAGAACTGACCAGGTATTCTGCACATTTGTGAGGTGAAACCATGGCTGTATCTGCACTGCAGAAATAATCCACTTTGAAACCACTTTAACTGTCAAGACAATGCTATAGAATCCTGGGATGTGTAGTTTGTTGTGGCATCAGAGCCCTCTAACAAAAAGGACATCTCTCACAAAACTACAAATCCCAGAATTTCATGGCATTGAGCCATGGCAGTTGAAGTGATGTCAACCTAGACTATTTCTGCAGTGCAGATGCAACCTATGAAGATTCTAACAGGCTTATTGCCTTATTCTAACAGGCTTATTGCCTTATTAAATATTGAAATAATTGGAAAAACAAATCACTGATGCCTTTTGAACATTGTAACCTCTTATTATCTCCCACACTTATTTTGCTTTTCAAAGTTAATGACCTTCCATACTACTTATTAGGCTTATCCTTTCTTTCCACTAAAAACAGAACCCAAAGCAGTTAGCCATAATAAAAGATGTTAAGGCATCCTGAGTCTTTTTTTTGTTGACTCCCAGAGTTAGACGCCTTTTCTCTCAAACATGTTATTTTTGTAATTACATATCACATTAGAATCATAGAATCATAGAGTTGGAAGAG
>CM034706.1:113439546-113452451 GCA_020142125.1 Phrynosoma platyrhinos
GACCGCTCCCAGACTTTGGAATGGCCTGCCGGAAGAGATCCGTCATATCACTACTCTTGCTGCTTTTAAGAAAGCAGAGAAGACGGATCTCTTCCAGCAGGCCCTCATGGAATAACTCTCCGGCTTTAGGAGACAACTTCATCACCCTTTCTCCTGCTGCTTATATTGTATTATTGTTTATTCTGTTTTTATTCCGGAGCATGTTGTTTTAATTTATAATTAGTTTAATACTGTTTTAAGGGGTGGGAGGGTTGGATGGGCAAGTGAATGTTTTAACTTGTGTATTTTTTAATTGTTGTAACCCGCCTCGATTGCTCCGCAGAGGGGCGGGCTATAAATAAAATTTATTATTATTATTATTATTATTGTCTGATCTTGGAAGCTAAGCAGGGGCAGCCCTAGTTAGTACTTGGATCAAGACCACTAACAAATGCCAGGTGCTATAGGTTATGTTTCAGAGGAAGGAACTGGTAAAACCACCTGTGAGGATTCCTTGCCTAAGAAAATCCTATGAAATTCATGGGGTTGCCATAAGGCAACAGAAGAATTGGGAGGAGCATGGTATGGTTGTCTGTTGAAAGTGTCAAATTATTTTCCTTTAACCTTCCCCTTTTCCTAATTGTTCTCTGCCCTTTTCATTAAAACCTCACAACTTTTATTTCCCACCTTTCCTACTTAAGGCAGGGCAATGGCTGCTTCCCCAGATTGTTAAGTCATAAATGTCAGAATATGGAAGGTTTGGCTTCCATGGAGACAGGAGTCTGGAAGCTGCTTCAGAGCCTAATGGGCTTGCTGCGGGTTGCAGAAGGTTGGATGCTGTTCATTTATTTCCTCTTGCAGGATTCAAATTTCTTCGGCCCAATTGACGTGGCACTCACTGAATGAATTTGCGACTTTAAGAGAGAATTGTGGCAAATGTGTTAAAAACAAACAAACCCCAAGCTCTTTGGTTCTGGTAGGATAACACCAGAAGGACTTGAAAGATCGAAGAAGATCAAGAGAAGGTAAGCTCTACCAGGAATAAAAAAAGATACTGATGTGAAAGAAAATTAAATTATTAAATTGGTTGATCGGGATGGATGAGCCAAGAGGGTGAGATCGTGGTAACTGACCGGCCCAAGTCCATGTGTCTGAATCAAGATGTGATCAGTTTGAAATTTGAGATAGTCAGATTTAAAACTGTGGGTTTTAAAATACTAAAGTGAAAAAAAAAAGTGCTATAAATTAATCAGAAATGAACAATTGCTCCTTTCTTGCCTCAGGAGCAGCACAAGATCAAGGCAAGTAATTCCAAATGATGGGAGGTATTTCCTTCATGTCTGCTATTTGGCTTTGTGACAACTGATGTCGATATATTATAAAGAGCCTAGATGCTTAAGTGTGAGTTTTGTATTGGACCTAACGCACAAATAAAATATAAATAAATATGCATTTCATCTTTTCTTCGGTAGCACAAAAAGTTGCAACTCAACCTGAAAATTATCATGGGAAGCAGGATAGTGCAAGCAGCACTAAATGGAAAGATTGTGTAATTGGATATGAATGTGCCAGAGCCAGCATGGTTTAGTAGCCTGAGCCTTGGACTGAGACCAGGATTCGAATCCCCGCTTGGCCACGGAAACCCACTTTGTGACCTTGGGCCAGTCATGCTCTCTCAGCCTCAGAGGAAGGCCATGGCAAACCCCCGCTGAACAAATCTTGCACCAACATAAGTTGGAAACAACTTGCAGGTACACAACAATGAATGTGCCAAAATGTTTCATGGAGAAGTAAATTACAGGAGAGGAATTAGAAGGCAGATATGCAAGATGATATCTTCAAGGTGTTGATTGAGTTAGGTCCAAAACATACTGCAGAAATAATCCAGTTTGAGACTCAATGCTAGGGAATCCTGGGAAGTGTAGTTTATTGTGGCACCAGAACTCTCTGATAGAGAAGGCTAAATGTCTCACAAAACTACAGTTCCCAGAATTCCCTAGCATTGAGCCAGGGCAGTTAAATCGGTCTCAAACTGAATTATTTCTGCAGTGTGTTTGGGACCTTAGTTCTGCAAAGGAGAAAGAGTAATAGAAGCGAAAGGCCTTTTGAGAGCTGTAAGAGGAAGTCAGGGAAATGCAGCCAGAAACAAACCCACACAGAAAACTAGCATGCAATTGAGAAGAAAAGGCTAGATAACTTCTAGCATTCTAGTTTTCCATAGGGAATATTTGGAGGAAGGGGAATTGTCTGGACAAGCATTAAACCATCTGAATCCTTTCCTGCTGTTTGAAACAATATCTAATCAGAACTAACATCTCCAACGGAGGGAATGGAAAAAATAAATTCATACCACTGTATGAATTACAGGAGTAGTGAGGAAGAAAAGATTGGGAAATGGATAAAGAAGGAGGGAAAGGTTGGATGATAATAATGATAATAATTTTTTATTTATAACCCGCCCCTCTGCTCGGATGTGTCTGTAGAAATTTGGCGAGAGAAACAGAGCTATTCAAAAAGCAGAGCTGTAAGGTGTTTCCACTTGCCTTCTTCTTCTGCTTCTCATGATAATTTTTAGATAGTATGCTCCTTGGGGCAGAAACCTGACTCCCATGTAAAGTGCCATATGTATTCATGGTGCCATATAAACAAACATATAAATGCATCATGTGAATTTCACTTACACGCCAAAGAGGTGCAACTTTGAGCATCTGCACTATACAAATAATAGTTTGACATCACTTCATCTACCATGGCTCCATCCTACAGAACCATGGGATTTCTAGTTTTGTGAAGCACCAGAACTTTGGCAGAGAAGGCTCAAGATCTTTTAAAGCTACAAATCCCGGGATTAAAAAGGATGGAGGTACAGCAGTTAAAGTCGTGTCAAATTGCCATATTTTTACAGTGTGGACACACCCTATGTCAGGGAAAACTAGACTATCAAATGGATTCAAACTCTTGAAATCCTAACTCACCTCATTTGTAATTTGACAAGTATTGTAGCTGGTCGTAACAAAGGCCTGTGCCATGTAATAAGGAAACAGCTTTGGAATACATATAGATATTCATGGGTATCTTTTAAGTGGTTGCACCCATCAATGTCCTCAGCTTGGAAAGGCTGGCAAAATTAAGTGAATTTGATTAAAATGTGCACATTTCTGTGGAGTTTTGCTCAAACTAGCCTTAGGTCTTCATAAAGCATATGTTTATTTTATAAATACATTTAAGCAAGTGGAGGGCAGTAAAAACATTAAAAATTGGATATAAAAAAATCTACATATTACAAACAACAACAAAACAAACACAACTTCTAGAACCCAACAACGCCTTTTGCTCTCATTTCTCTCTCTGGGTGTACATACATGCACATACACACAAACTGAAACCTGAAATAAAAAATAGTTTTACAGTAGAAATGGGACCAATTATCATTTTTCACAAAAGCACATGGTGCTTAATATGACCTGCTCTTAGGAAGATTAAAAAACAATGATGCAAAGATCTTGTGTAATTTACAATCATTCCTCAAAGATGCAAGAAAAGAAATAAAATCAGCAGATAAATTTCATAAAATTGTGAACAGTAAAAACTGTTTTTGTATACATATGTGTAGTAAAAGGCAGATTTTTTTTCTAAATACATAATGACCAGGCAGTGTATATATTCTGATTTTGTTTGTAAAATATAGATCATGGCTTTGATGGCAGAATTCACTATTGGAAGAATCTCAGCTTTCCTCTTTTAAATAAAAGGCAGGTTTCTATTGCTTATCCCTGAAATATGTGCTTGACAGGGCAAGGGAAATTTCAGAGGAGTAGCAGTTTAACCAGATTTCCAGTAGCTGGAGACCTGGCTTCAACATCCTGCACAACTCTTCTTTTCTTCCAATCGCAGGTGAAACAATATAAAACACAGACTTATGGAACTCTGCTTGAAACAAACAATTTATACAGACTGCTGGATTCTGGTTTTCTATATATAGAATTTGGAGCCTAAAGCCAATCCTGAAGATGACCAGCCAACTGCAAATCTCCCAACCATTCTTTGACTGCTGCAAGGAACTTATCAACATATCCTATTCAGTACTGCAGTTGAATGAATTATTATAATATTGACCTAGCTGATAAGATGACATTCTGGGTCAGTAGCAGGCAAGAGAGCCTGATCAAATTATGCGCTTGGAAGAAGCAACACAAATGGTGCTTCCCGGTGAGACTACAGTCCAGCATCTGCTTGCAGTGTTTTGTTAGGGTCTGGTGCAATATATTTTTAGTCTCTGGATTAGGGATATTAAGGTTATTTGCAAATGTTCTTATATGTGATGGGATAGATTGTCCTCTATCAAAATGGTCACCTTCTCTAAGATTTTTCACCCTTGTGCAAGAGTAAAAAGACCAGCATCCCTCCCCGTCCCCGCCGAGCAGCAGGGTTGTTTTAGGGAGCAAAACACAATGTACTCTGCACACACACACAAAATGCATTTTCCACCCACCAAAATCCTGCAAAAACAGTCCTGGAAATGCAGCAAAATTCTTGTAATCTCACTGAGCAGGGAGAACATCTTCGATACTTTTAGTCAGATTTACATCCCTACTCCAGACCAAATCACACAGACTATACAGTGGGACCACGTAATGATAAATCCTCCATTTTCCATTGTGTGTTATATGAAGAAGATCTCTTATTTCCAAAACAAATCAACACTTGTAAAGAAAAAAATTAAATATAACCTTTGCCTGCCACAGCCATGAATACAAACAAGGTCTCAATTCTTTTTGAGTACAGGGTTTTTTAAGCCCCAGCTTTCTCAATAGGTTAGCAGTGCAGTAAAGGCTATATAAACCAAACATGGTCAAAAGTGCAGCGCTCCAGATGCTGTTGAAGTAGTCCTAGCTAGCATAGACAATGGTGAGAAATGCACAAACTGTGGTCCAGTGAGATCTGGAAGGTTGCATTTTGCCCACTCTGATATAAATAAAAAATGAGAATCATTAAAACTTCCGACTGCTGTCTTAAAGAGTACCTGTTTGTACCAGTTTATATCAATTATATACCAACTCCACATCATGGTTTCCCCCAGAAGGATTCTGCAAATTGTCACTTGGTGATAGTGCTGAGAATTCTCTTTTGAGAGATTCCCAGTCCCCTTCCCCTTTTACAGAACTAGAACTCCTCCATTTTTCATTGTATGTTATATGAAGAAGATCTCTTATTTTCAAAACAAATCAACACTTGTAAAGAAAAAAATGAAATATAACCTTTGCCTGCCACAGCTATGAATACAAACAAGGTCTCAATTCTTTCTGAGTATAAGGTTTTCTAAGCCCCAGCTTTCTCAACAAATAGGTTAGGGGTGCAGTAAAGGATATATAAACCAAGTATGGTCAAGTTGTAAGGTCAAGTATGGAAAAGGCGTAACTATTAGTTTACAACATTGTGGTGTTACTATACTCAACAGGAACTGGTCACAAAAGATTATTTGTGTGAATATTCAACAATATCCAGCTTGTATACTGCCAAATTCTTTATCCATGAGCATACTTATACTGAGTACTTGTGGGAGTCATATAAATTATTTTACCCTTACAACAAATCTGTGAGGTAGATTAGCTGAGAGATGGCCTGATTTATATCCATCTAGAGGTTGCTACAGTTGGTTGGGATGCTTAGCTGAGCTTCTCACATTTCAAGCCCAACAAAACAGTCTTAACTATTTGGACACTGCACAGTTCTTTCTGATGCTGGACACTTCATTAGAAGTTAGTTTCACATTCTGGTAACTGGGATGTGATAGTGATGGTCATCTTCAGTAAGAAGAAAAACTTCATGCCAGTCCCTTTGATAGCCCTCCAAATACCTTTTTTGGAAAACTTCTGAACTGAATTTACAAAACCTATAGACTATTATTTTTACTTCAAGAGAATATCCAAGGAGAATCATTTCAACCTGTGGAAGAAAAAAGGGGAAAACATATACTTAGAATATTTTTAAAAAAGAAATAAACTGACAAACCACATAAATTGAGTTTGTTAGTATGAGAATGTGAAATTATTTCTGGCCGCTCCAGCCCTGGTTGGTTCCTGATCATCCTGGGACCACAGCGACTGGACAATGCAGTCCTCAATGGGCCGCTGGCAAGAAGTGGCTTTTTGCCTCTTCTTTTCCAGCCAGCCTTAGGTGGCCACAGAACAGCTTCCAGCCAATCTGGGGGTGTGAGTTGTCTGCACACCATGCCCCTAACAGTTGTGAAGCTGGCACTTTTTGCTCGTCTGTTTTAGGCTTAAATTGAACAAGTGGGGGATCCATGGAAAACAAGTGGAGGATCCATGGAAGAAATTAATAATGAACAATGTATTTTTTATTCTATCCCACTTGAGTTATAGAAGATTCTTCTGTTTCTAGTACTTCTGATAAAACGCATGAATTTATTTGACACAGCTCAAGTAATTTAAATCTTTTGCTTGATATGAGAAAGTTGTGTATCACGAGGAAATTGACTTTTCTAAACCACTGTGACGCTGAAAGTTAATGGGTAGTTATTCCACATAATGTTGTAAATCTTTAAGAGATGCAGCATCTCTTCCATTTGCATGGTAACCTTTCACCAGAATCGGCTGTTTCACATGTAACATTAGCAACAGTTTAAAGTTGCAAGAATTATGAGCTCTGATCCTCATATACTACTTCCACTGTCATCATGCTCTTTGTTTCTGCATTCACAGACACAGTAATTTGCCAGTTCTCCAATCTAGATGTAGTGATAATCATGAAAGAAGAATGCAAGAGGAACACTGGAGTAATTTGCATATTGTTAATTGTTTATTGGCATCACATCTGAACCAACTTAATCTCCTGCCTGTCATCAGGACAGCGCTATGGAGTGATATTTTCTGAGAACTGATTTTTTGCTTTTTTACTCTACCTAGCCCTAGCACTAACCTTTTTTTTCTTGCTCTAGTTCCAAAAGCATGTGTTAGTTTCATTAAAACATCCACATCTTACAACATTTTAAATCTTTCTCAAATGTCACAGTAGTACCTTTCAAGTTTTGTTGAATGTTTTGTTCAGCTGCATATTTACCTGATCAAGACCTTTTCCACTGCCTATGGAATTCAGATGATTCATCATGTAACTTAAAGGGTCCAAGGAGGTATCACAGGAAAACAAGCTGTAAAAAAACCTTGGCAAGCCTTTCTGTTTGTTGCTGAAGCACTCATAGGCCTCTATTACTTGGTAGAGCATCATGAACTTTATGGCTTCATATAATTTGTGTTCCATACTTTCATCAGTAAAAAGGGCATTGCACAGTTTCCATCTTTCATACTGGTCTTTAATACCACTGATTTCCATCCACTAAAACATGGAACAATAAAACATATGTTTTTGAAACCGTCAATCAAAATAAAAAAAAAGTTATTATTACACATAAATATTATTTTGGTCAATACATCTGTGACATCACCTATAAGAAAAGTGAATTCATTTTTGCCACCATTTAAGCACAGAAGGGGATCATCAGCACATGTGACATTTGGGTTAGGGAAGAGAAAATAAGGAGGAGGGAAAATGGAATAGAGTACCCTGGAAGAGGGTATAGCAGGCTGGCACCCTGAAATAGAACATTCTACACAGCAGCAGGTCCCGCTTATATACATGAACTGTAGTAGTATGCAGGTATAAAATGCCTCTTGTAAGCCTGTAAATTATGCCAGTTCACTGAACATTATAACTGCATTGAGTAGATGGCCAAAAAGGCAGTCTATAAGCAGCAGAACTTAAAATAAACCTACACAAATTGTGATACATAAACAGCTAAATGAGCCATGTATTGGCTTTAGTCATCCCCAAGCTGATAGCAAAACAGGAGGTTTATCAAGGAGTTAGTGAGAGCCCATATATTACTGATAGGCCATCTGACACTGCTGCAGGGTTCTTACTTGATTTTAGAGATCACAAGCTGTGCAGGCTTGAATTTTACCATGCATGTGTATAAATATGTGGGGATAAGCAATATTTCCCCTGAAAGTAGTCTGAGCATCTCTTCCTTTTTCAATATTACTTGTTGTAAGTGAGGATGCTATCTTCCTGAGTTAGTGATGGTCCATCCTTTATTCCCCTAGCCTCTAAGGAAAGCAAAGGCAATATCCCTCTGAACAAATCTTGTCAAGAAAACCCTGTGATAGGATTGCCATAAGTCATAAATGACTTGAAGACATACAACAACAAAACAGGAGGGCTGGGAATATCTTGCTAGGAGAAAAGATTTTGTTTCAAGAAGCAGGGGCACAGAAATTAATGGCTGACAACTTTGCAAAGCAGGAAATTACTGAGCAGCACAAGATTGGTCTAACTTCAGAGGTGATGGAAAATATCATAGGGGATTCAGCATAAATCCCTTTTTATCTTATTTCTGTCTGGTTTGTAAATCTTTTCCCTATCCCTCGATGCATGTAGAAAGATTCCTCTATACAATGTTTCAAAGACCATGAGAAGCAGTTGAGAAAGATTACCTTCACTGGATTAACAGTAATTTCCTGAACCCGTTACAGCACTCTGATTCCCCCAATGAAATGATGGCCCAGAGACCCCTTAAGAACATTCCTGCACTGTAAATGTAACTATCTCCATAAAAATATTAATGGACAGGACATGTAAGCCAGTCCTTTCTTCCAAGTATATCTGGAACGTTTAGTTCTTTGAGAAGGGAATATTTAATTGCTGGTAGTCTCATAAAACAATTCTCATCAGGGTACCTCCCCCCCTCCCTTGGGGAATGCCATGTTAAGAAAATGAATTCTAAAGCTCCATGATTATCATATAGCTGCATCTTATCTTTATAGTAGATCATGTACTACACATTATTAGCAGGAGGAAAGTGAAATACTGCATTCTTCGAAGTTGGATATCATTATCTACTATTATTATACAAAATGGCTTAACAAAAATACTACACAAGGCAATGTAAATGACTAAAGAGAAACTCAACATTTTCCCAAATACTGTCATTGAGTACCTTCCAAATACAAACATTACCAAGATTTAGAAATCTCAGTACAGTCGATCCTCTGCATCCATGAATCCTGAATCCATAGATTCAACCATCCATGGCTTGCAAATATATTTTTTACAATATCAAAAAACAACCCTTGATTTTGCCATGTTATACACCATTTTAATATGTCATTATATATAATGGGACTTGAGCATCCACTCATTTTGGTATCCATGGAGGGTCCTGGAACCAAACCCCAGAAGATACGAAGGGTGCAATATAGTAAAACAAAGCAAAGCAGCTTCATTTATATACCGCTTCATACCGCCACTCACCTGACTTTTTAATGCTTCAATACATTTACGTAATTTTCCTAATGTATTGGAACCTGTGTACTGTTCTGGTCCAAAACTATACTGCTGAATCCAATTACAGCCTTGTGAATACAGAAGTTTCTCCGGGAGCTGAAAAAGACAAGAGAACAACTGGAGCTTCTATGGAATAGATCAGTAGTAAATTAGGATTTTAAACTACTCAAAACCCAAGCCGAAAACAAATTTCTTTTTAATGAGACAAAAAGCATGAGAGAAACTGCAAATCACCATGCAACAATATCTCTTGATTTTTCCTTCAAATAACCAAAGTTGCTGTTGTTTTTAAGTAATTCTATATAGAGAATTTCTATATATGTGTGTGCTATAATTTCTAATGGCTACACTAAGGGGGGTTGCAGACTGCCAGAAAAAGTGCAAATTCAGTCCACTTTTAGTGTTAGGGTTAGAGCTAGGGAATCATGGGAATTGTTTTTTTTCTGAGACATTGAGCCTTCTCTGTCAGAGAGCTCTAGTGCCACAATAAACTACAGTTCCCATGATTCCCTAGCACTAACCCTAACCCTAAAAGTGGACTGAATTTGCACTTTTTCTGGCAGTCTGCAACCCCCCTAAGTGGAGAAACATTATTTTTTTAATGAAAGGAAACTCTTAGTACAGTTTCTGAGATTCGCACTGAGTGATCAAACATCATGTCTTTCTCATGAAAAAGTATCTTACTAAAGTGACTTCACCTCATAAAATGGACATATTTTTTCATGCAATGAAGAATTTATTTTAAGTCTACAACATATCAACATTGTTAGAAAATATAGACAAGTAGACTGTAGTAGCACAGTTGAGTCTGCCCTCAAGATCTCTTTTCACTTTTATTGTTTAGCCACCTAAAAATTAAAAACTATACTTTGAGAATATGTAATCGTAAGATTAAGACATAATTTCTTTCAAGGAATACCTTTAGGACATCTGTTGTCTTTGTCCAAGATGGAGGAGGAAAACCTTGGCTGAATATCTGGTATAACACAGCTCTCAGCACACAGTAGTTATCCTCTCTGACTTCGCATAGATATTTCACATGGTGTCTCCAAAGCAACTGTTCATAAGCCTTTAAGTGAAGATAACAATGACCAAGTTAGCAGGGACACTTTTTCCTGAATTCTGGATGGGAACAAATAATTGGTTGGAGCTGTTCAAGATCATTTGAAAGTGGGCCATCATATGTATCTCTTCTACCATGAAATAAGGTCCCCATCAAGTGGAACAGAATGGGAGGTAGCCAGTTGGCCATCAGAATACATCCCATGGGCAGTGGACTTTTCCTGAGTCTTTTTAAAATGAACTGAATGGGAGCTTTGCAAAAACATTTTTGTTTTCCCATATAGCACCTTTGTGTTTCACAGTGAAAGCTCTGTAGTATAGTTTCCTAGTGAATTGTGCATTACATTCATTAATAGAAGGACACTGAATTAAGTGATTCTGATTTTCTGCATCAGACATACAAACCTTTGGGGATGGTCCTTGGGGAATGATAACTCTATTTTATTTTTCAGTTTGTAGTGTAGAACTAAATTGGTTGATTTGCACATTACTGAGCAAATCAGTGTCAGATTTATGCATAAGAAAACACATGCATCTTAAGACCACAGATGATGAGGGATCTTGCAGTCTGAAAACTGCAAAAAGATTCCTAAATGTCAAGTTTCATATAATGCTATGGACCTCTTAAACTTGGCAAGAGTTAAAGTCTCAGCATGTTATAATCCAGCCCCAATAATAACACCACACTACCACTCTCTGAGTAGTAGGAGAGCAATAATTTTACCCACAGCTGTGCAGGAATCCAAACTACTGGCGGCTTTTGTTTGGGGGTGGTGGGAGGCGGAAAAAGGGCATGGAGGGGTGGAGAGGAAAAAGCAGGCAGTGGAGAGCCTACAGTCAAAGTGCAAGAAAGACAAGGGGAACCAGTGGCATTTAGGACCATAGTATGGATGAGGAGTTAGAGCACATGGCAGTGTGTGTGTGTGTGTGTGTAGCTGTGGCAAAAAGGAGCTTTCATATTTGGGACCCTGCTTAAGCTTTGTGAGCTTTGCTGGGATGTGGCTGGCAGGTTTGAGCTATGCTGCTGCTCCTGCTTTCTTTTGTCAGACAGGCCATGAGAAGAGGTAGCAGAAGAAACAACGTTTCTTGGGCGGGGGAGATTTGAAGCTGTGTGAGGAAAGTATGGCTCTGGGAAAGGTGGGAGGAGTCGTCTCTGGAGTCAATTCTTCACTTCTCTCAGATTGAGTCCTTCTTTACTGAGAATAGTAGGAAGCTGGCTGCGCTGCTCTCCACCCCAGCCAAGAAGGACTGAGAGCCCTGCCTCACTGGGGAAAGGCTTCTCCCTTTGCATTTGGTCATTCTGAGAGCAGCAACTGAGCAGCCAGCCAGCTTGCCCTCCTTTTGTTGTAAGACCAGCACAGGCAAGAGAGAGCAGCAGGCCTGGGATGCTGATAGTGCTGTATTTGCACATAAGAGGGTGAGGCAGAAGAGGAGGGAGTGGCAAGCTGGGCATGGCTAAGGTAGACGCCACTGGCTGCGTAGTTGCTGCACAAACAGTTGACCTGATCAAGAAATAGGTGTTAGTGTGTGTGTGTGCTAGGGTTGTCACCCAAGAGGAAAGAGGGCAGTAGCCCGAAAAAATTTGGAGACCACTCCTAGAGCTGAATATACCAAATTTCATTTTTTATCACAGAGCTATTGTATTACACTGTATTTTACATCTTTACTGGCCCCTTTGAAAGCAAGCCTATAGTGGGGAGAATTAAATGAAGTTTTGATGCTGACGCAGTGGCTTGGTTTAATGTTGAGGAACAAACTGTGATTCATCTTGGTCTCACACAATCTTCTCTGTAGGTTAGGGAAGTTACTGGAAGCTCCTTTGAACTAAAACACAGTTTTCAGTTACGATTGAGCTCAAGAAACTGTAGTTTGCTCTAACTGCGCTTTACTAATATATATAGATATCAAACCATCATCTGAGTTTGGTTACTTCAAACAAACCATATCTAGACAGGCTTTCCAATTTCAAACATGGAAAACAAAATCCAAAACTTGAAAAGTGGAAATTTTCAATCTCACCATCCCTTCATGTGAGAACTAGGGGAGGACATGAGCCTGCTCTTGTATAACTAAAGGCCTAAGCAGACTGCCAGAAATAGTGCACATTAAATTGAGACACTGCCCTGGCTCAGTGCTATGGAATCATGGGAATTGTATTATTTTCTGAGAGATTGAGCCTTCTCTGTCAGAGAGCTCTGGTGCCACAATAAATTACAGTTCCCATGATTCCCTAGCACTGAGCCAGGGCAGTGCCTCAATTTAATGTGCACTATTTCTGGCAGTCTGCTTAGCCCCTAAATCAAGTTCAGTATTGGATTTGAAATGAGCTATCGTATCAAAGTTTCATGATAATATTTTAGTCTACAAGTCGGCTATTGCATTTACACAATGCTTTGTATTTTACTTCCTGCTTTGAAAATGGTACAGAGGTCAAGTTACAATTTTATTTTGGAAGGTAGAATTGTGCTTTGAATGAGAATATCAAATTTCATTTTGGTGTTTAG
>CM034706.1:113452751-113489059 GCA_020142125.1 Phrynosoma platyrhinos
AATACTCAGAGGTGGTTTTGCAAGTTCCTTTCTCTGAAACAGCCTACAGTACCTGATATTTGGGCCTAAACAGACTGCCAGAAATAGTGCACATTAAATTGAGGCATTGCCCTGGCTCAGTGCTAAGAAATCATGGGAACTGTAATTTATTGTGGCACCAGAGCTCTCTGACAGAGAAGGAAGGCTCAATGTCTCGGAAAAAAATACAGTTCCCATGATTCCCTAGCACTGAGCCAGGGCAGTGCCTCAATTTAATGTGCACTATTTCTGGCAGTCTGCTTAGGCCTTTTGTTGGCAGTCTCCCATCCAAGTGCTAACTAGGGCTCATGATATTTAGATTTAAGATCAGACAGGATCTGATGCCTTTAGGGAATTTAGGTCTGCTATAAATATATACAGGGATGCAGTGGCTCAAGTGGTTAAGATGCTGACTCTGTTGATTGCAAGATTGGCAAGTTTGCAGCTCGAGGCTTGGGTGCTGCATGATGGGGTGAGCTCCTGTCACTAGTTCCAGCTTCTGCCAACCTAGCAGCTTGAAAGCATGCAAATGCAAGTAGATAAATAGGTACCACTTCGGAGGGAAGGTGAACAGCATCCTGTGCAATCATGCTGGCTACATGATCACAGAGTAGTCCAGGGGTAGGCAACCTTTCCCCTTTAAGGGCCGAGGGACTTCAGCTCCCAGAATCCCAGGAGCTATTGGCCAACATGGGATTATTGGCCAACATGGCTGAGGCTTCTGGGAGCTGAAGTCCCTCGGCCCTTAAAGGGGAAAGGTTGCCTACCCCTGGAGTAGTGTATGACAACACTGGTTCTTTGGCTTAGTAATGGAGATGAGTACTACCCCCTATGGTCGGAAATGACTTGACAATCTTGTCAAAAGGAAATACCTTTACCTTTATAAATATATACACATGAAAATAACAAAATTCCTAATAGGTAAATTAAACTTTGGGCTAAAGCACACAATGCTCTTATTTTTGTGCTCTTTAGATTTTCAAAGTGATTTTTATCCTTACCTTTTTCATCTTTTCAGCCTGCTCTGTTTCTCCTTTCCATTTTTTCGCACAGTAGCTAAGTAGATCAACTTCTCCCAAAACACTTTGGTTTTCTAAATCAAGTGCAAATATTAGTTAATAAGATAGATCTATTTGAGGTTATGGATTTTTAAAAGTCATACACAATAAATAATACTAAAAAATGTACTTGTGAATTTTTTTTGCAGGTATCTGCTCCACCTGAAACCAAGCAAACAAGAACAGCAGTTACAGTAAGGTTTAAACAATGCTTATTCAGTTGGAAGCTGGTTAGCAGTACAGCTGGTGATAACAGAAGAAAGTACTTTAAGAAAACACAAACTAATATACTTAAAGGAATCCTGCAGTACCTTTGAGTCTAACCGGAAAAAAGAAATTTCTAGCTAAGTTCTGCTAGACTCTATCTGATGGACTAAGGCCTACAAAAACTTAATGGTAGGTATTTTTCTCAGTTAGAAGTGCTGTAAATTCATGGTGCAAGAGACTAACATGGCTACATCTTGGAATATAAACAAATGCATTTCACTACTACAAGATGAAGTAAATAAGTATTTGTTCAGAGGGCATTTAAATAAAGAACTTCACAAATTTAAGGGCTTTATACCAAGTGGTAGCTTCAAGAGCTAAAATAAATCTCCTTAATAAAGCTAGCATAAATCCTTCTATTTCTGATGTCCAGGATGTGAGTGTCTTGCTTATGCAGACAAAATGGCAGATGCCTTATGAAATGTCAATGGGAAAGAGGGGGAGCTTGGTAAAATTTGCAGAAATACAAATATAAAATTCTGAGAGATAGAACCTGCACCCCCAAACACGGGGAACAAAGACTTAGCATTCTCAATGGCCACAGAATACTATCTGTGGAAATGGGAATGGAAAAATCAGTGGCATAATGGAATGGTATGAAACAAAATGGCTAGAATTCTGAACAGGGAGGACCCCACACTGCAATAATGCAGTTGCAGGGTCCATGTGTATCTCCCAATACCAAATGCTACAGCTAAACAGCATATAAATACTGTATATCTTCACACATTAACTGCAGGTTTCTAGAGCAGGTGCTGATGAAACAGTACAAAAGACCCTTACAAAGATTGAGCATGGGCACAAGAAACGAATCGGAGAGGGGGGGGGGTAGCAGAAATGTAAGGGGAATAGGGAATGGTTTGATCTAGCAAGGCAGTTATTATGTTCAAAGGCAAATTACCACAGACAGTTAAAACCTACCTTTTCAACAGATGAGCTATATATGTATACAGCTGCCTGCAGTACCAGAGGGCAGCAGCAAGAAGTGGCATGATTAATACAAAGTGTCCCCTCGTAGTCTGTAACCTTTAAAAGATAGAGTAGTTGACAGCTCTGCTCCAAGACTGTAATTCATTCTGTTATAAAAACAGGAGGGAGGGGAAGTATGATTAAATTTCAAAATATTTCCATCTTGACAAAATAAGCATTTAAAAAACAAAGACAGATGGTTTCACTGATTTCCTGATCACTCTGATCAAGTCTACAATAGAAGCTCCCACAATTATTAGAGTAGAGGTGGGTATGGAAAGTAATGCTCAACCAAGCATTCTCTTTACACCACCCCCTTCTTCAATTTGCTATTAAGACAAAGGGGATTTAGGAAGTACGAGTTGAGTATCCTTTATCTGAAATGCTTGGTACCAGAAGTGTTTTGCATTTCAGGTTTTGGAGTTTTTTTGTATTTTGGAATATCCGTATTTGCTTATAAGTACATAATGATGCATCTTGGAGATGTGACCCAAGTCTAAACATGACATTAATTTATGTTTCATATACACCTTATACACGTAACCTAAAGGTAATTTTACACAATCTTTTAAAATAATTTTGTGCAAAAAACAAAGTACACTGAACCATCAGTAAACAAAGAGGTCACAACTATCTTAGCCACCATGGCAAAAGTGTTGGTTTTCGGACTATTTCAAATTTTGGAATTCTGGACAAGGGAGATTCAACACTCATAAGGGTCTCCTGCATGCCTCTACTTTATATATACTCTCTCTCATCTTCTCCATTTGCTCAATAACCAGTTGAAATGCATGGTCATCAATGTGTCTGTATACCTAAGCAACAATATGTGACAATATCCAGATATGTGACAACATCCAGGTATTTCTGTGGCCACATACTCCTCCCTCTCTGCCTCTCTCTTCTTTCCCTTAAGAGGGTGACTGCTGAGCATCTCCTTTACTGGAAACTTTTCTTTTGTTGCCCAGGGCATAGCCAATCTATGTGTATATATTCTTAATGTTCATATCAATATAACTACTAGTTACAGTAGGTGAATTGCTTAACAAAAACTTTACTATAGTTAAGCAATTCATATACTGCTTGTTTGACTTATTTTGCTGAAACTAGTCTCAGAGAGACCCAAGAGATTCAGTGCTTTCACAGTCTGCTGAAGGAGATTGATTCTTAATTGAACTAGTCTTCCTTTGTCCTATAAATGGAGCTAATACCCCTAATCTTGCCCTAATCCAATAGTAGGCAACATGTAGTCCTATCCTTACATACCCCCCCACCCATATCTGTGGTTTCTGGAGTCATTCCCTACCCCAAGGGGGAAAAACACATTTTTATTACAACGTGGGGATAACCTCCCCCCCATATGCATTTCTCCTTTGAACCAAGGAGCACAGCCCCCTCCTCTGCATAACTTTATCTAAAATAAGTGAAAAACATTTTTTCAAACCAAATGTAGACTTCTGCTTACTTCTAGTTTTGAAAGAAAGGAGTGATAAGTCCACTGTGAGTCTGGGTGGTGTAGATGGTTGGTGCCTGATCTCTAAAGTTCCCTATTCCCATATTACAAAGTCTTCTCACAGATATCCCTGACCCTTACTTCTTCTGAGAGGGGAAAAAACAAAACAAAACCCAAGAACAGACCTTTATTATCAACACAGTGGCTTGGGCATGTGGGCAGAACCAGGTAAGCTCAAGCTGTATTTAGAGATCATGCTCCCACTTCACATTTTTGAATTGGGGGAAAAAATAGCCAAAAGGAAGCTTTTTAAATATATATGGCTAGCAATTCATGCCATTAACAAAGTTCTGCTGAATGGGACCAAAAACTGAATGTGATTATTAGTGTTCCTAGAGAGAAAAATACACATTGTATAATATCTCTTTGCAAAGGAGAGGATTCAGTTCATGCTCATCAGAAGATACCTATGGATGAAAAAGACTAAAAGGAATTGAGGAAGTAGTAAAAACAAAAGCAAAAAATCACCCTTGTGCAGAAAGACAGGATGAAGATACAACTTTATACTACATCACACAGAAGCCTGCAGCCACCACTGGGAACTGCAGAAATAGCAAGAAGGCAATTTCTCCAAAGAATGATCACTAGGAAAAGAAACAACTTAGAAAGAATCTGTATTTTACAATCCAAGCATAGCAAACCTAGTGCTAATTTTTGAAGTAAAGGAGATCTCTGAAAATCTCACATTTTTGTGATTTCATGGCCACGAGCTGCCACCCAAGGAACTAGCTTGAAGATACTTCTAGATGGATGATGCTGGGAGATGTGGGTAACTGCTTAAGTGGCCTCTCACTGTGTGTGGCATCAAGCAGATAACTTGTGGTGACGCTATGGATGACAGACTTCCATGAGTCCTGGTCACCAACAGCTTTGCTCAGGTTCTGCAAACTCAAGGCCATGGCTTCCTTGAGTCAATCTAGCAACAATGTGATTTTCCTCTTTTCTTACTGTTATTCACTTTACTGGAAATTATATTTTCCAATGAGTCATGTCATCTTGTTTTGTCCAAAATACAAAAGCATCATTGTGGTGGTTTTGGTTTTTAGCAAAAGTTCAGACTTTATTTGCTCTAGGACCCATTTATTTGTCTTTCTAGAAGTGCATAGTATCTGCAGAGCTCTCCTCCAGCATCAATTTCAAATTACAGTTGTCCCTCCCAATTCGCGGGGGATCCATTCCAGACCACCCCCTGTGAATCGGGAAAAAAATGCAAATATTCAAGCTCCTTTGGATATAATGGCCATGCGCCATGGGCACATGCCATTTTGTCCCTCCTGGCTTCCTGTCTGTGGAAATTCAAGTCCACAAATGGAAGTCCACAAACTAGGAGGGACTGTACTTGATTTTCCTCTTCAGCTTTCTTCAAGTCCAGCTTTCACAACCATACATGAAAATCAGAAATACTATGGCATTCAATGACATAACTCTGCACTTCAGAATCTTATCTAGTTTCTTCATAGTCACCCTTCCAAGCCTTAGTCTTCTGATATCTTGACTACAGTCTCCATTTTGATTTATGATTAAGCCAAAGTCTAGGAACTCTTAAATTATTTCAATGTCTTCCGCACCCATGTTAAAATTATGTAAATCATATGTAGTAATTTTTTTGTTTTAATATTCAGCTGCAATCTTTTTTTAAAACTCTTCATCAACAGCATTCTAAGGATCTCATCACATTACACTGTTATAACACAACTACACTGCATCAGTCCCATCTTTGTCCAGGGCTTATTGCATCATTCTATAGCTCTGTTGGTGCAGTACCACTATAGGGACATTTTCCCACTGAAAATAATCTGTTAATGGCCCCCTACCCTGTATGGTTTAGTAACCTTTTGGGCATGAATATCTCAGTTCACTTCACTGCAATACTGGGAGCACAATGGGGACAATGTGGATGTGGTTTCATTGCTCCCTCCTGGCCATTCCTCAGGGATATCCAGCAGGGAACCCTAGATTGTTTCCAATGGCTGGGTTTGGATGCCACCAGAATTCTCAAGATAATCTATGTATATTCCTTCTCTGACATTTTTAAAAACATTTTTTTTAAAAAAAAATAAGGGGAGTAGCACAATAGCACAATTCTGATGTAATCCTATTAATGCCCAGAGAAGCCATGGTGTTCACAAGAAGTTTAAAGAGTCAATAAAGAGTATACAAAAATTTAAAAAGTAATATACAAAAGCAGAACAGGCAAGTGCTAGTTCGTGGAGGAAGAAAGTAGAAAAATAATGATGGAAGTAGCATAGTGTGTGTTCATTTTCTGGGTATAGGCGGGGAACGGACATAGTTCCTTAATATATAGCATCATAATGTAATTTCACAATTGCAGGGGGCGAAGCAAACAGGGTAATGTCAATGATATTGTATTTCCAATGTGTGATAACAAACACAAGAACTAACATCACTGAAATGCAAATTCAGTGATGATGAAAAGGAGTGCACTGCCATTCCACTACCCTCCCAAGTAAAGAAAAAGCTGTTTCCAAAGAGAATCACCTGAAACAACTGCCTAGTGTGGTAAACACACAACATTTTGCTCTTTTCTGCTGGTAATGTGGTGCTGTCTGCATATTTCCCTGTTTTCATACCTCCTTCCTCTGAGTCTAATCCTACTTTCCATATGATATATTCCATATATAAATTAAGCAAATAGGGTGATAATACGCAGCCTTGTCCAACTCCCTCGCTAATGGGAAACCATTCTGTTTTTCCGTCTTCTGAGCATAAGTCACACATCAAAGGTAGATTTCTCCCCACTTCCAGTTTTGACAGGAGGGGGTGATAAGCCCATTGTGGGGCTGAGTGATGTAGAAGGTTGGTCCTTGACCTTTAAGGCTTCCCACTCTCATACTGTAATGTCCTCTTGCAGGCATCTCTGATACTTACTCCTACTGGTGGGTTGGGGAGAACAGACCTTTATTATCTCTTTGGCTTGGGTAACATATCCTCATGTGAGCAAATCCAAGTAAGCTCAGGAAGTATTTACAGATCATGCACCCATGGTGAAGTTATGAAAATCACCTGTGGTAATTATTTTTGTCTTCTAAATATTCAGCTGCAATCTTATTTAAAAACTTTTAAAATGTTTATCAGCAGCATTCCAACAACCTCATTACACGACTCTGTTACGACATATTTGCAACATAACCCCTGGTGCCTCATATTTTTCGGAACTCAGCTTGGACATCTAGCATTTCTCACTCTGTATAAGGTAACTATCTTTGTTGTAAGATCTTGAGCACCACTTTGCTTGCATGGGAGATTAGTGTACAGTCAGCCCTCCATATCCATAAATTCCTTATCCACAGATTCAACCACCCATGGTTTGAAAGTATTTTGTAAAAATATAAATTCAAAAAAACAAACCTTGATTTTGCCATTTTGTATAAGGGGCACCATTTTACTATGACACTGTATTTAATAAAACTTGAGCATCCATGGATTTTGGTATCCACAGGGGTTCCTGGAAAACCACAGCAGATACCAAGGGTCCACTGTAATAGTCTGATGGGACCTATTATCCCTGGTGTCCCTTTTCTTGGTGATTGGAATGTATATTGAGAGTTTCCAGGTTATGAGACACAGTTTTGTTTTCCATATTTGTTGATAAATTTTTGTGATAATTTGCATGGATTCTGTCTCTTGAAACAGGTCGTTAGGTATGGCATTTATTCCTGATGAATATATCTTTCTAGTGCTTCAAGAGTCTCATCCACTGGGTTCATTGTGACAACTTGAAAGAACTTGTCATCATTACATCTATCTGTTTGTCTGTATCTATAGTTCCTCAATATATTACTTTCATCATCTTTTGAGTTTCAGATTTTAATGCTGTTATTTGTTTGATGTTCGGGGAGGAGGGAATGTTTTGTTTAATTTGTTGGAATGTATTACTGTATTATCATTGTTTAATTTGTTGTAATGTATTAATGTATTTTGCTGTTCACCGCCTCGATTGGTTATCCAGAGGGGCGGTATATAAATAAATCGTGTTATTATTATTATTATTGATCTTATAATGTGTTCCTTTGTTGGTCATATAGCATCCCTTCTCTTGGTCTGAATGTCCCTTTAATTTCTCAGATCTTGTGGAAAAGGTCTCATGTCTTACATTTTTGTTGATCTCATCTATTTCTTTGAATTATTATAATAGTTATCTTTGACCCTATGCAGAAGTCAGTGAACACATGCATTTGGTATTTTGACGATGCTTCTGTCATCTTTTACTTTTGCTTCTCATCTGTCCTTAACCATTTTAAGAGTTTATCAGTCATTCAATTATGGTCATTTTCCTTTTTAGGTATAGATAGGGTCTTTTTTCAATCTTTCATGTTAATGAGGCTGTCTTGGGTCCAGAGTTCTTCTGATTCCTTGACAGGCTAAGTTGTACAAATCTGTTCTGTACACGATCTGTTAAAATGTACAGGGATGTTCTTCATATTGTATTTTGCCACTCTGACTGATATAATGACATTATTTAGCTTTACTCTAATTTTTGTAATTAGGAGTTCATACTGTGAGCCACAATGTGCTCCAGTCTTGTTTTTACAGACTGAATGGAGCTTCCCCATCTTCTGCTTCCAGTTATGTAGTCTATATAACCTCACCTTGACTAGGATACCTATCTGGAAAACAGACTGCTTTGAGTGTATATACCTAAGCCTGAAAACCAGGGATAGTATAGGGATTCTGTTAGTATACCATCCACCCCGTTGCTTAACAGACACTCTATCCGAGCTGACACAGCTGGTCTCAGAGTTGCTGTTGGAGTCACCCAGACTTTTAGTTTGGGTGACTTCAACATCTCACTCGAGACCTCACTCGAGACCAGTTTAACAGGTGCAGCTCGGCAGTTCATGGATTCCATGACAGACATGGGCCTATCCCAATTGGTTTCTGGGCCAACGCATTCTACGGGTCATACCCTCAATGCGGTCTTTAGTACGGAACAGGCATATTCGTGGGCGGAGGTAATAAATACCACTGCACTGTCATGGACGGATCAATTCTTGGTCAAGGTTGGACTAAGAGCCACAGTCCGCCCTCGGAGGCTAATGGAGGCTAATAGGTGGAGCACCTATTAGAATTGTCCACCCTTGGAGGCTAATCGAGCCAACTGGACTCCAGAAAGCCTTGGAGGGTTCCTTGGTTAGCAATGTTGACGATTCTGTTGAAGCCCTGGTTAATACCTAGAACATCAATCTTACAAGGGCTATTGACATGATCGCTCCCAAGCATCCTTTCCAACCTGCTCCAAATCATCAACCCTGGTTCATAGATGAAATTAGAAAGATGAAGCAGATCGAACAATGACTAGAGCGCACCTGACGGAAAACTTGACTCTTATCTGACAAGACTCGTCATAGGAAATTTCATCGTTCCTATCGAGAGGCAGTACGTGCAGTGCAGAAATCTTTCTTCTCTGCACGTATTGCGTCTGCGGAATCCCGTTCAACAGAACTTTTTAGGGTGGTAAGGGAGATGACAAAGGTTTCCCCTGTACAGAACCCTTTACTTAATCCAACTACAGCCTGTTGTGACGTTTTAACAACTATTTCTCAGATAAAATCTCTCAGATAAGAGCCAACTTGGATGCCGGGATTACAGCAGAATTGACTGATGAGGTGTCCAGTAAACCTGGTTTTGAGATTAAATTGGATCGATTCGAACCGGTGAGTACAGATGATGTGGACAAGATCCTTGGAAAACTGAAGAAGACGACATGCTCCCTCCATCCCTGCCCATCTTAGCTGGTCGTCCAGGAGAGCGATGCCTTTATGGCTTTTCTTAAAAAGGTCATCAATTTATCCCTTAGGGAAGGAATTGTTCCAACATGTTTAAAGGAAGCAGTTGTTAGACCACTCCCAAAGGAACCTTCCCTGGACCCCCTGGATCTGAAAAATTAAAGAATGGGTTTTCATCTACCATTTTTGAGCAAGGTGATTGAGTGAGCTGTCACCTTTCAACTTCAAGTGATCTTGGATGAGACCGATTTTCTAGATCCATTTCAAACCGGCTTCAGATTGGGATATGGGGTTGGAGACTGCCATGGTCGCTCTGGCAGAAGACCTGTGCCTAAGCATTGATGGTTGGTGCTTTTGGACCTCTCAGGAGCTTTTGATACAACAGACCTTGACATCCTCTTGGAGCACCTGAGAGAGTTAGGAATGGGAGGCACTGTACTTCAGTGGTTCCGTTCCTTCCTCTCGGGCAGATTCCAGAGGGTGTCGCTCGGGGACAGTTGCTCTTCAAAAACAGAGCTTAAATGTGGCATCCCACAGGGTGCTATCCTGTCCCTGGTGCTGTTTAATATCTATATGAAGCTGCTGGGGGAGATCATCCATAGACATGGGGCGAGGTGTTATCAATATGCTGATGACACCCAAATATATTTCTCCATGTCTCGGTCAGCAGCCATGACGACAGTTGGCAGTTCTTCCCTTAGTCAATGTCTCGAGGCGGTAATGGACTGGATGAGGAAAAAATGACTCAAGCTGAATCCAGATAAAACGGAGGTACTCACAGTAGGGGCCCCCAAACCAGCCATTGGATTACAATCTCCAGTCCTGAATGGGTTCACGCTTTCCGCCAAGGACTGTGTTCGCAGTCTGGGAGTGCTCCTAGACTTGTCGCTTCACATGACAGATCAGGTGAATGCGACAGTCAGGAGCGCCTGTTATCAGCTTCGGCTGATACGCCAGTTGCGCCCTTACCTGGAAGTAAGGGACCTAGAAACTGTAGTACATGCATTGGTAACCTCACGACTTGACTTCTGCAATGCACTCTACATGGGGCTACCCTTATACCTAGTCCGGAAACTACAATTAGTACAAAATATGGCAGCCAGAATCACCAGAAAATCGAAGAGTGATCATATTACACTTGTTCTGAAATCTCTCCACTGGCTTCCTATTGGTTTCCGAGCACAGTATAAGAAGTTGGTGATGACCTTTAAAGCCCTACATGGCTTGGGTCCAACCTATCTAAGGGATCACCTTCTTTTATATAATCTGCCCCGCGCCCTCAAGTCCTCTGGGAGGAATTTACTGCAACCGATAAAAATTAGATTAGCAGAAACCTCCCATAGGACATTTTCTGCCGCCGCTCCCAGACTGTGGAACACCTTGCCAGAGGAGATCCGTCAAATAACCAGCTTGGATGGCTTTAAAAAAGCCATCAAGATGGATCTCTTCTGGCAGGCCTTCCCTGAATAGATCACCTCACCTAACCTGGCCTCCCTTCTTGTTAGACATCCTCTCCACACTTTTACTGGTCCCAGAATGTTTTAATCCGATGCTTTTACTTTTGTATTTTTTGTATTTTTTATTTTATATATTTTTAAAATGGGGTTAAGTGTTATTTATTAGTATTGTTTAGTATTGTTTATTTTGGGCATGTTTTATTTAATTTTAATTTTATATGTTAGCCACCTTGATTGCCACGGCAAAAGGCGGGATATAAAAATAAAGTATTATTATTATTATATGATTTCATCCACTTATACAGTTATTCGTTGTCTGAAGAAAGTGTGACAAAATTCTGTATGTTGGCCTATTTCGTTCCTTGATTCTAGGTCAAATTATTAAACAATGATTGTTCCAACTTTGTTTCCTACTTTTGCATTTAAATCACCTATTATCAACATGTCCTGCTTTGGTGTGTGTGATGAATGTCCTCCTGGATGGCAGCATAGAGTCTTCCAATTTCTTGTCCTGCTACTGTGTTGGGAGCATAAATTTGGATCATGGTTATATTGATAGCCTTACTATTAATGCCACCTCTTATGGTCTTGTTAATTCTGAGCACAGTGGGCCCTTGTATCTGCTGCGGTTTGATTCCAGGACCCCCCATGGATACCAAAATCCATGGATACGCAAGTCTCATTAAATACAATGGCATAGTCAATTGGCATCTCTTATATAAAATGACAAAATCAAGGTTTGGTTACTGGAATTTTTTGGAATACTTTAAAGTCATGGATGTTTGAATGTTTAGCTGTGGATAAAAAAATCTGTGGATATAGAGGGCCGACTGTAACTTGAAACCTCACCATGATCTCCAGATGCTTCATTATGGCACTTTATCCTTCTCTTTCTTGAGAACAGTTCCCAGTCATTCATCTTCTAAGTGCATCACAGCTACATGACTAATTGGGTTATTTTGTAAGTTCTGGGCTAACAATTAAAAAAAAAATACAGAAAAGGCACATACAGAGACATAAGTTTAAAACACACAGTTATTGAAAGGCAATTAAATTATCCACACAATGAAAATCATTTAAACAAATCCATTAAAACAAAACAAAATGCAAAAGTCAACAAACAGCATATTATTATAAGCCCCTGAAATCAGTTCATAAAAGCCTGAACCCACATAGCATTCTCCATACTTGAAGAATGGCTTGACTGCAAAGGGCATCAAATGTGTAGGGCTGAAAGTCAGCTGAGACTGATTTTCTTTCCTTTTTTAATTTCCAAGTAATCGCATGGGGGACTGATTTGGATTAGGCTCAACATACCATGAATGGAAAGCTTAAAGCTCTCCTGCCATTTTTCCCACTCCAAAATTTACTCCTTCCTACTCACATGTGGGTTAGAAAACAAAAAACACTGTATGTGTGTAGGGGGGAAGGGAATAAAATGGGGGAAAAAGTACTAGGTGAAGGTACAAACCTTCTCTACTTGCACACAGTTCTAATCTGTACTGCAGAAATAATGCAGTTTGACACTGCTTTAAATGCCATGGCTCAATGCTATGGAATTCTGGGATTTATAGTTTGGTGGGGCCCCAATACACTTTGACAGATAAGCTAAGGGCCTGTATGGACTGCCAGACATAATCCAGCTTGAGACCACCTTAACTGTTTTTTCTGAGACATTGAGCCTTCTCTGTCAGAGAGCTCTGGTGCCACAATAAACTACAGTTCCCATGATTCCCTAGCATTGAGCCAGGGAAGTTAAAGTGGTCTCAAGATGGATTATTTCTGGCAGTCTGTATAGGCCCTAAATGTCTCACAAAACTACAGATTCCAGAATACCATAGCACTGAGCCATGGCAATTAAAGTGGTGTCAAGGTGCATTATTTCTGCAGTGCAGATTAGATCACAGTGGACTTAATCTGGATTGAAGGCTCCTGTATTTACTCATGAATGAAAAAACAAATGAGTTTTATCTGCAAGCTATACAGTTAACCCAATATGTAGTTTGACTTTGACAGGTGGTGGCTCGCCAAAGTTTGACAAAGATTTTCTCCAGCCTTCTCTGGAAATGCTGAGAACTGAACTGGAACCTTTTGTATTAAAAACATGAAGACTTCCACTGAATTATGATCCTTTCTCTGTCTTACTGGGTCAGCTGATAATGCAGATCAAAATGCATCAACTAATCTCAACTATATGCTTCTGAGGATGTATCCACACTGCAGACAGAAATAAAGCAGTTTTGACACCACTTTAACTGCCATGACCCTATGCTATGGAATCTTGGAATTTATAGTTTGGCGAAGCACTAGAGCTCTATGACAGACCAGGCTAAATACTTCACCAAATTACAAATCCCAGGATTCTACAAGATGGAGCCATGACAGCTAAAGTGTCAAACTGCTTTATTTCTGCAGTGTGGCAGGCCTGCAAGATGGAGGTTGATAAATTAGATTAAAATGAGTATTTTGCCTTTCAAACAATATTTGCAAGGGATAGGCTTTCAAATGAGGCTTTATCTTTCAGAAGGAAAAAGATACTGAGCTGAAACACCATTCAAACACAGATGGGCTTGAAAGCCACCCCACAATCTGGACTTTGGATTCTGGCATTTCAGAAAGGAGGAACAGAAACTGCAGAAGGCTAGTTTGTCCATGAGTGTTTGCATGCCACACCCCTGCTCTGAATGCATTTCTTTAGGGCCTCTATGTGGGTTGTGTTACCAAAAAAAAAAAAAAAAAAAAAATAAATAAAAAAAATAAAAAAAAATGAAAAAAGGGAGGAGGATTTTTCAAAACAACAACAGTACAGCTGTTTCACATTTGTGGTTTAATACCCAGAGGCTTACCCTAGAAGCTGCTCTTCTGCTCCGGCACAAAAAACTCAATTTGTATTTTTGTTATTTTGTTAGAGACTAGCACTTCTCTTTCTCAGTAGCGGATGACATGACTTCTGCTGAGTAACAATTTCCTCCATTTTATCAATACTATACACTTTATCTTTTAAGAAGGTTATTTGAAAAATTAAAAAATGTTTGAAGGTCCTGCATCACACATCACCAGCTTAAAGCAACACTGACAAAATGAAAGCAACACTGTACAGACCACCAAGCAATTAGAGGAGTTGAAGAATTTGTGCTTTGTATACAGAAAGGGTATACGGGTTTAGTCCTTTGCATCTCCAGGTAAAGAATCACAGTCTTCAGGAACAAAGCCCACCTTGGAAGGCCATAGTGTTTGCTGTCATAGCGGACAGCTATCACATAGATGGTGCTGGAACAATTCCTTATAACAGAACTGCGTCCATACAATCTCATAAATGTTATTTGTTTGAAAATGCAAAACGGTACCAGCCATCTACACCACAGTGTTACCAGCAGGCTTTAGGGAATTTCAGGACCGCAGAACTAAAAATGAACAAACAAAAACATGAAACAACCAACCCACCCAGAGCCAAGCTTGGGCATCGCTCCTCAAAGGAATCCAGAAAACAACACAATGAAGACCAACATGCTCAATGACCACAGAAATGCTGTCTGATTGTTGGGTAAAAGGAAAAAGGATCTCCTGGGTTAAACCGTGACTCGCTGAAGCACTGAAAAGGCAACATCACACTGCACACCTCCCTTTTTATGTTCTACATTAAGGTACGGATCATGTAGCCCTCCAGATGCCTTTGGACTGCAATTCCCAACAGCCCTAGCCAATCCAGCCCATGTTGATGAATACTAAGAGCTGCAATCCAACATCATCTGGAGGTCTGCATGTTTCCCATTCCTGTGTATTTCCCCTTGGCTGAAAAGTATGATGGCCAAGCTTGAGTATGAATTTTATTTCTTTTTCTTTGGGACACTCAAATGTAGGAACATCTTGCATACTAAAAGAAGGGTTAATGTAAGCAAAGCTACATCCTATCATCCCATCAAGGCAATGTTGGTGCATTTTGTTCTTTTCTGTTTAAACTGTGGGCTTTCCAATGCTGTGAGATCCCTTCTGAGGTACACATCCCCAAAATACCATTCTTTCACCACTGCAACTAAATATAGACATTTTTTCAACTTGTGCATCATATATATCATTTTTGTAATCTTCAAAATTTAGGGGTATTAGCCCTGATTGCTGATAAAGGTCTGATACCAGGAAGGAGTCCCTTCCCCAAAGTAAATTCATGGTAGAGGTGAGTTTTTAGCACAGTCATACATATGCAGTGGTCCCTCCAAATTTGCTGAGGTTAGGGGTGAAGGAACCCCGTAAATGTGGAAAAACTACAAATAAAAAAACAAAAACAAAACATTGTTCTTTTTACCTAAGAGAACACCTCTCTAGAAATCTCCAGGTCCTCCAGTGCAACTCTATGGTCAACATCTGCCAGAAGTCGATCACAGACTCATGCTGGGGGACCTACAAATGCCTAGAGAAGTGTTTTCTCTAGGAACGTCTAAGTCAGAGGTAGGCAACCTTTCCCCTTTAAGGGCCGAGGGACTTCAGATCCCAGAAGCCTCGGCCATGTTGGCCAATAGTCCCATGTTGGCCAATAGCTCCTGGGATTCTGGGAGATGAAGTCCCTCGGCCCTTAAAGGGGAAAGGTTGCCTATCCCTGGTCTAAGTTCTCTATGGTCAAATTCTGATAGAGTCATGCTGGAGAATCTAGATTGCTAGAGAGAACGAATTAATCAAAACTGCAAATAATCAAATCTGCAAAAGACAAAGCTGCAAATGTAGAGGGCCAACTGCAATCCTTATAGTTGCAATCCAACACACCTGGATGCCTCCTCCAGGTGTGTTGGATCACAACTTTATTCATCGCTCCACTAGCAGTGGCAAGAATCGTAACTGAACACTTCTTGAAGGCACCAGGTTGAGGATGGTTGTTATATTATTATTATTATTATTATTATTATTATTATTATTAAGTATTTATATCCGGCTCTTCAGCCAAAAGGCTATCAGATACAAAAGGTTAGTTAGACATTTCCCTGCCCTCAGGCTTACAATCTAAAAAGACAGGGAATGGTGGTGGGGAAGGGGACTAAAGGCCTTTGCAGACTGCCAGAAATAGTGCACATTAAATTGAGGCCCTGCCCTGGCTCAGTGCTAGGGAATCATGGGAACTGTAATTTATTGTGGCACCAGAGCTCTCTGACAGAGAAGGCTCAATGTCTCAGAAAAAAATACAATTCCCATGATTCCTTAGCACTGAGCCAGGACAGTGCCTCAATTTAATGTGCACTACTTCTGGCAGTCTGCAAAGGCCCTAAGTCCAGCAGATCTTCTCTTCCTCTGAAGTTTGGACCAAGGCAGAAGGACTGGAGGGAGGAGGGCCCTTCTTCTTACCTGTAGGCAGATATACCTATAGGCCAGGGATATGCAACCTTTCCCCTTTAAGGGCCGAAGGATTTCAGCTCCCAGAATCCCAGGAGCTATTGGCCAACATGGGACTATTGGCCAACATGGCTGAGGCTTCTGGGAGCTGAAGTCCCTCGGCCCTTAAAGGGGAAAGGTTGCCTACCCCTGCTATAGGCAGATTCTCCTTGGAGAATGAAGGGCTTCCCTATAAAGTTGAAGACCTTCACCACTCTCAATTTCAGATGGGTTTGAGTATGTGCACCAGAAGGGGAGAGAACAAAACATTGGAGACTCTCTTCCCATCCTTTAAAATTGCCCATGTGCAAAGGGTGTGTGTGTGGAAAAGATAACATGGCTCAGTTCATCCATCATCCTTAATTATCCTTTCCCAGGACACATCCTCCATCCCAGGAGGAATTCCAAAGCGTCCTCCATTTGGGGCATGACCAAGAAGCATGAATTTAATATTTACAGGAGGTTTCTTTTCGCGTTTAATTGATCGCGTCCTCTATTTTTCCCTCCAACGTCCTCCTTTGGGCGAGGAGGGCCCATCTGGTCACCCTGAAACTTCTTCCCTGCCTTCGGGTGTCTGCTCAGATGGGCGGCAACCCAAAGAGAGAGAGGGAGGGAGGGAGGCTCCCAGTCCCCGAGAGGAAACATGGCGGCCGAGCCCCTGCCCTCCCTCTCGCCAACTTTCGCCCCCACCCTCCCAGCCACCCGCCGCGTCCCCTCAGGGAGAGACCGGCGGCGCCTCCCCTTCCTTACCCGGCTTCCCTGAGGCGCCTCCTCAGATGGCGGTGGCCCTTGCCGCTCCCCAGCCCGCCTCAGAGGAGAAGGACGAGGCCCCGAGAGGCGACGCCGTCGGGAAACGCGGCCCAGGCAGGCGGCCCCTCCTGTGGGCTGAGGGAGCGCCTCGGCTGCCCCGCCTCAGGGAGGGAGGGCCAGGCCCCTCAGGGACGTTATTTGGGGAGGACGGCTGCAGGCCGCGCCGGGTGAGGAAGGTGACGCCGCCTCAGAATGGAGGGTGTTCCAGGGGGAAAATGGAGGACATGACCAAAGAAAAGCTTAAAAACACTCAGAAATATAATAAATTCGTGCTTCTGAGGGTGGCCAGAGGTCCTAACCGCATAGGAGGACAAGGCACTGCAAAATGGAGGATGTTCCAGGAGAAAATAGAGGGCATGACCAAAGAAAAGCTTAACAGTAATAGAAATATAATAAATTCATGCTTCTGAGGGTGGCTCACATGGCTCTCATGGCTTTCAAAAGACGAAAGACAACAGGCATAATGAAATCAAATAAATGTGAAGTCAAAAGCAACTTATCACACTTAGCAACCCAGAATCTCACTTCCATTCCCATCAGGCAAGACAATTAATGCCAAAAGGCTACAGGCAAAGATTTCTCTGTGACATGCTAACTTTCTACTCGTGTGTGTAGGGAAGAAGTTAAGGGGCTGTTACTGAATCACAGAACCTTCTATGTTCCATATGAAAGAAAAACGCTATCTCTTGATTCTGCTGAAAGTATAAATCAGCCGTCAGTGACACAATAAAAATGGTTTCCCAGCAGCAAAATGTTAATGTAACTCAACATAGCAAACACCTCACAAAGTATTATTACAACAATATAAAAAGCCCTGCCAACTCCCAGTATCAATATGGCTATCAACATTTTAATAATGGTTGTTAGAATGGCAATGTAAGAAAAACATACTCTTGTCAAACACTATGATGATGCCCAAAAGAGTAACAGATATTTCTTAAAAAGTGAAAATACTCTGGGATGACAATCAGTGGTCTTCATATCTGGAGAAAAACAAACAAACATACTCCAGTGATGACAAAACACTCATGTACAAAAGTTTCACTACACACTTGTACATAGAATCAAAAATAATATTCCTCTTTGCAGAGGTGTGCTCAAAGAATTATGAAGAATTCCAAATTTAAATATATTTATATTAAAACATATTCCAGTACTTAAAAAATACATCTTTCTCCCTTCTTTCCTTTCCTGTTTCAGCTTCAGAAACTCACCTCTTCTTTCAACTGAATTAACAATTTGGACCTTTTCAAATTTATCATCTCCTTGACCTTTAATTTTCCTGCTTATCCAGTTATCTTGTGAAACTTTATTGAGTTCTTTTGAGTTGGATTTTGTGCAAATAACTGTTTATTTCCCCTTGAGTTGTTTGTTGTAACAAAATGTCATTTTTTTCTGAAATGGATAATCTTTATAGACCAACCCAGCAAGGAGGCTAGGTTTCCTGTTAACATTTCCGATAAGCTTCTCAAAAAAGTTTCATAGCCTGTGAACACACTTCTCCAGATATAAACCACAAAAGCTTAGTTTAATGGCTAGGAAGAAAGCTGTGTTTTTCTAAATTGTGTGTGGGATAGCCCAATTTATGGGTGAAAAAGTTGCACTTTCATGAACAGCAACAAGCTTTGCTGTCAGGATGATTGAAAGAGTAACGCTGACATAGTAAACATACTGTGTTCACAAGAAATATTATATTAAATAAAACTCCTTCATTTTGAAAATATTCCTGCTCTGATATCATTGAAGACTTGTAATGTTAGAGAGGAGCAAGAATATATATGGGATGCACAGATGCTGCGCTTCTTTAAGAAATGCAAAAGAAAAAGAGCTCGCACAGTATGTCATTAGCTGTAGATATGGCATTCTGGATGGGGATTTCATCTGTGGTTTCACAAAACTGAATTTCTAGTCCTTATGTCTGGAAGAGCAATGGCTGCCTTGCTAAGATTTCACATTTTTATTAATTCATATCTTTGTAGTTGTTTAGTGCCCTATGCATCTCTTTGGACTTCTTCACAATGAGCAGCAGCAGAATAACTGATATAAATACTGCAGACAACAAGGATATGATACAAATATATTTGTAATTTATGTAGAAATGGTTAAGATTCCACTTTTGTTGTCAGAGTTGGGTTTTGGTTTAGCAGTTATCTTTATGACTATAAGGAGTGCAAAACTCTTAGTGAAATTAAAGTTTCAAAATGTTGAAAACTTTTCTGCACCCATTTGAATTTGACAGAAACAAAACTGTGATAATTTGAGAACTCTCTTTACTTCCAATTTGGGATCATTCATCAAAAGGGTGCATTTCATGCAAATATTAAATCCAGTCCTCGTTTTCAGTTTCTTATTCAACCTGAGTTAAATCACATTGCAGAAAAATGGAAATTTGGACCTGAATGAATTTTGGTGCATTTTGAATGATGGAAGTCAATGGTTCAGGATAGCCAAAAGATAATTTCAGGTGTAGGAAGACATACCTAATTCTTTATTCAGCCTGCTCCTTCAGCTTTGTCAAATAAGGGACTGGAAACTAGGAACCAATTTCAGCTTCTTGAATTTCATTCTCTCTCTCTCTTCAAGATTTTTTTTCAGCATATTTTCTTTCAACTCCAGCATCACTCCAAAAACTTTTGAATGATAAGCACCTTCCATTTGCTGTGAAACAGGTGATAAATCATCTTGAGTATTCATTCCCCAAATCCCATTTCCAATGAAGTCCTTCAGACATCAGAAAATTAAAAACTGAAGGACACAGACAATCCTATCTACTTTTTCCATCATCAATATATCTTCGTGACTAGCTATTCATTCAAAATGTGATGCTAGGCCCTTGCTACAATAGCAGTTTTTAGACATAGGCAGTTTATAGGAAGTCTTTTAATTCTGTCAGGCTGCATTCTCACTGTTTCAGTGTGTGTTAAATCTTCCTGCATAGTTCAATCCAGATAAATCAATTTTTGTTTATAACCGATGTCATAATATTAACGTACAACCATGTTATAATTTTGTTCTCAAAGAAACACATTATCATTGGATGGTCAACCTCTAAAGCAAGTGACACATGATTAAATTAGACTTGAATCCCACAGCCATTTGTTTGGCTTCATCATTCAAATCACTCTGAAAGAATGTAATATTCCACAGCCTCTGCCCTCTTTTCTATGCAACTTGAACATTCCTACAGTGATCTTAACACTCCTCTCTCTCTTCTGATCACACTTCTGAAACTCCTGTATCCTGCACTTGCTCAGTCTGCCTCCTTTGTCCTATTTCCACTTCTTTCCAGTTAGTTTTCAATTCTTTTGCTTGCCATACAAAGCTAGCCTTTCCATAGGGCCTGGTGGAGGTTTTAATTCCAGCCGGACTTGCAATTTATTTCTGCATAAAGTATATTTTGTCACTGATAGCTTTGATCCCTGAACAGTTGCAATATTCTACACCATTTTACCAGCTCAGCTAAGCTGTATTGGAGGCTTCATTGTCACCAATCCTTGCAGCTACCAGATGTATTCCTAAATTATGCACAGCATATTTATGTTGATCTGCCAATGAAAAGCAAATCTTGTTAAACCCATTCCTATTTAAAAGCACTGCATGAAGAGCAACCAGAACAGACCCGCAGGAACCAAGAATGGGACATACTGTACTGCTTACACAGATGTTATTATACATGTGTGTCACTCTGTTATGTGAACTGTTTAGAAATGGAGGGCAGTTCCCAGATTTTAAGAGTCCTAAATGACATTTAAAAGCCTGGAGTCAAAAATGAGAAAGCCATGTGGGAAGAACTAAACAGCAGCAAAGAAAGTACCAGGCAAACATCCCTGGGAAGTAACACAACTATAGGTTGAACTATAGAACAGAACGGACCACAGATCATGCACAATTGTATCAACCAATACTTAAATTCTATATAATTATTCTTCCTCAGGTCTTCTCGATAAACTGACAATATTTTTCAGCAACTATTGCCTCACAGTGCTATGTGTTAATGGCAAGCAGGTTATAATGGGCAATGTCTGAATGGGTGTTAGGACCTGCCTTCTTTATTTGGCAGACACATCTAATGAAGATGGAAAAGAATTTCATAAATTACCTCCTTTTGTTTTAGCATTGAACACAATTCTAATTATAATCTCCTAGAGTGAAATCAAAGAAGTAAACCAATTTGGAGCTCCTAGAGAAGCCTCCAATAAAAAAGATCAGGCACATCTGTTAAATATGTTTAATTTTTTTTTAAAATAACTAATGTCAAAATAAATTATTTACATCACATCATACTGTGTAAACACACAACATCACTGTACAAAGAAATATACATGCAAAATAAAGCAAAATTTCCAACTAAAATAAGAAATGAAATAATTCACAAGCAAAAGAAAAGAAAAAGTTATGGTTGGTATGAATACACATCCATCCAGTTTTGATTTTAATTCTTGTTTAAAAAGTTTCTGTACAACTTTACAAAAAACAAACACAAAGGAGAAATAAATAGATTACAACAGAAGCTGCAAATAATAAAATTAATACCCAAGCCAGATCATGGTTTAAGACAGACTGCCATGTCTACTTTGTATGGGCTTGGTTTCTTTCAACAGGCATTACACATGAAGATAAGCATGGATGACTAAACATCCATGTCAGCTTGCCAATGCACAGAAAACCATTTAATATTCCACATGTTTTTAAAAGTTTTATAAACTGTTTTTTAAAAAACAAGAGACAATTACTGTATGTCAAATTCTGGTCTTCTTTGTGACCATTACTGCTTGACAGTATTTTCTTCAAAGAGCACAAAATTCATTCATTTATTATACAGAAAGCAACAGACAAATTTGAAAATTCTAAAAAGTAGAGATTGATTTTGGGGGGAAAAAATAATACTTTGGCATTTTTAATAACAACAACAACAACACCCAAAACAAACACACTTCTTGAAAAAACCTCACTCTATTTTTTAAATCCAGTTTGCATTTCAGGAGATGAAAATAATTTTACAATCTTAAAACCAGCTCGACTTTTGAATTAAATCCCAAGCTAAGGCTCAAATTCAACTAGTTTAATGACACAGTAATAAACCCACCCTCTCTCCTACCCACCCCTGGAAATTCCAAACACAAATGAAGTCATAAAGCTCACCATACTATGAATGTGCTTTTTTCTATATATTTATTACAGTTACAACAGAGGTCTTCATAAATAGTTGCATAAAATGTTAAAGCCACGACATTGCACATGATATGAAATCAAACAAAAATAAAACAAAATCCCAAAGTGAGTGCATTTACAGTATTTTTTTCTGCTGTATACTGCCTGACAATAAAGGTTGGCCTACTGGATACCAAACCCAGGAGTTCTTTTCTGATAGGTCAAACCAAAGCTGACCTGAACTAAAGACCCGCACAGTGGAACACCACCATTTAGGAGGAAGGAAAAGGAAGAAGAGAGTAGGGGGGAAATTAAAGATACACAGACTGAAGGCAGGTAACCGTCTATTTACAAGTAAGGCCTACATTTTATCAGAGCAAAATGGTTCATTCTATTTGTATGCAAAAATTTTGAGGTTGGATGCACTTATAAGCAGAGTCCGATCTCAGTGCACTGCTATGCAAGATACACACAGGCGAGGCAACTGGAAAGCTCTATGTCCAAGTCCAATAAAATAAAATAAAATAAAAATAAGATGGTCCAAAATGGACACCATCTCCATGGGCAGCCATTTTGTTCCATTATCTTTACATGTCAGTGTCTGTATCTTGTCTCTTAATACCAGTGCTTTGAACATAGGCATATTTCCTTTGTCTAAAATCTTGAAAATGCTAGTTAAGATCATTTGCAAAATTTCATTTCTGGTTTGACATTTTTTAAAAAAGATTTTTTTTTGCAGAAACCTGAATAAAATACTGTTGTAAGTGTAAAGTTCTTCACTATGCAGAGTACAATGTTGTAGTCCTCCACCCCAACATAGTTTTGCACTGCTAGTCCCAAGTACAACCGTGTGTAGATTTACTTGGAATGCATTTTCACACGATGAACATGCTAGCAGCTGATTGGCTTTTGTTTGTTTTTTCTTCACCCCAAATTCAAGTCAACAGCTGATTGGCAGGAGAGCTTCATCCTCAGTTTAACTGACAGGTGAAAGAGAATGAGAGAGAACATCAAAGATAAGTTAAACTTTTGGCAAGAGCCTGCTCTGTAAGAAGTTTTTAATGCTACGAATGGGTCGAACATCGTTCTGGTGTTTTCGCCGCTCAATGAATGAAGTCAGTCTGGCTATGTCAATGCTGTCAGCACTTTTGGCACTGCCTGGCTGCAGCCATTGCTCCTGGAGGGCCAGTGCAGCAGAAGGACGCTTGGCTGGGTCATCCTGCAATAGGAAACATACAAAATCTTTGGCCTTCTGGCTTACTCCTTTGAAGTAGTCATCTGGGAAGCTAAAGTCTAAGCGACAAATATTCAGGCAGGTTTCCTCTACACTTTCATCCAGGAAAGGAGACACGCCACTAAGGAGGACATATGTGAGCACTCCAATGCTCCACACATCTGAGGTCAGGGAGACGGGATTTCCAAGGATAATTTCAGGAGCTGCAAACTCTGGGTTCCCAAGTAACTGGTGGATGTAGTAGGTGGTGTTGAGCTGGACAGCATCTCCAAAGTCAGCCAGTCTGATTGTCGCTTTGGCCAAGCTCTTATCCACCAGAATGTTTTCAGGCTGGAAACAGAGAAGGGAGAATTTCACAGTCATCATCCAGCAGGCACCAAACAGAGGAAAACCAGCACTTGTATATCTTGCCAGCTAAAGAATTCTAAAAAATCTTAACACACAGCACAACAGAACAGTTTTCAAAGGGAAACAGTTTTAAATTGTCTCTGTAATTCTGCAGCACCTGCAATTCTTAACAAATTAACAAATATTAGATTAACAAATATGTCATAGGGTGAACTTTCAGGGGTAATGATCCATTTCTCAGAACCATGAAGTGTAATGTTCTAGAAATGAGACAAATGCATCCTTAATAAAGAGATAAATGAGTGCATCTCCCATCATCTTTTTCTTTTGTTAATCAGCTGTATGTCTCTCTGTATTTGGAATGGGGCCTCAGCACTGGACAAAGGGAAGTCCAGTTCTGTGCCGCTGTGGCATGGATCAGATCAAACCTGCTCCCCTGGAAGCTATTAAATGTTAAGGAAAAAATTACAGGGAAAATATGGTAGATTGTATTCTCATCTCTTTTACAGCTAATAGCATTTTTTGGTGGGTGAGGTGGATTTGCCCTGTGAATTTGACACAGGGATCAAGGAAAGGGTGGGCAAAATGCATCCTTCTAGGTGTTGTTGGATTGCAACTCCCATCATTCCTCATTGGATATGCTTGCTAAGGTTGCAGTCCAGCAATATTTGAAAGGTCACATGTTGCTTGTCTTTACCTTCCATGCCCCTAATCTAAACTGCTCCACTGGCTGCTAATTGGACAAGAAAAAGCTATTGGGACTTAGAATCACACAACTTTTATGTTCATATCACATTTCCTCTGAATATCCAGATTTTTGTGAACCAGTGTTGTCCACTAGGGAACTTTTAGACTGGATCGCTTTTTGAAAAAAAAATATCACTGCATAGGAAAATGAAGTGCCTTAATAATTTTATCTATTTTAAACATCAAGATATGGAATATAGAAAGAGAAGCAAATGTATCAGTATGCATAAAAAGAGCCTAAAATTTGTGTGCCTGCAAACAAGATTGTAGTTTGATCTTTCATCTGGATATATGGTTGTGTACCTCAGCTGTCCTTCAGAAATATGCTCTGTTCACACAGCCTTCCACAGCAAATGCAATCTCAATACAGTAAAGGGATGGGACAGAGCTAACATACTTCTAATTTCCAAGCATAAAACAAGATATCTGCCAGTTGGAATTTCTTTAATACTCTAATGCTTGTGCTAGCATCAGGTATTAGGACTGACTGCATCTGGGGAAGAAGAAATGGTTACTCAATTCACCTTTAGGTCCAAGTGCACTATTCTGCAATTATGAAGATATTGCACAGCTTCCAGAATCTCGCCCAGGTACAGCTTGATCTTTCCTTCAGTGAGATTTCCCCACTGCACGATGTAGTCCAGAAGTCGACCTTGGTTAGCCCTAATGATAAGAGAAGTATCAGGTTAAGCACAAACCCAACTGTCCATATTTTAGAGGGAAAAGAAGAACACACTCCAGTATTGGAGGGTGGGCAATCAACATCCCTCTAATGTAGCTGTTAATAAAGCAGCTTTATGAAGAGTACCTGTTACTTAACTTAACACTTTAAAAACATCAACCAACCAACTAACCACCCAAAACATACAAATCTCAGTATAAATGGAAAGTCCTGTTGTAACTGTTCTAAGATTACAGAAAGCAGGAGTACAAAGACAGAACTTGATTTTCAACCAAAGGACAACACTCAGGCGTCACACACAGACTGCTCTTTTAAACAACTAATCACAGAGTAGATGAAGGGACTTATTTTAAGATTTTCCTATCTTTTTTTTTAAAGCTAAACAACAGGAAACCCATCTTAGATTTCTGTATTTGAGCATTTTGGCCTCACACAGAACCATCCTAAGGATATGGCTTATTTATTTTATGTGAAATTCACCATTATATTACACAACAAAGAACAAACCAGGTATTGTCCCAGTTCAGATAATCAGGGCCTGGCTTAATATGCCAGGCTATCTATATGCTTTAGGCACCATCCTTTTTGCTCCTGCACTGCTCCTTCCTTCAGAAGAGTGGAGGAACAAGACTGGAATGTGAAAGTTCATTACTGTTCCCAGTTACACTCCATAAGCATTCCAAATAAAATACAAGCCATACGTAACATTACCTAATTTTTTAAAAAAGTGACTACATACATACAAGTTATATGATATCATATCTCACTGGATTCAGGCCTGAAATACATGGGCCAAACGATGCAGATTCTGGCTGCATTTAGGGCAGGGGTGGGCAACCTTTCCCTTTTAAGGGCTGAGGGACTTCAGCTCCCAGAAACCTCAGCAATGTTGGCCAATAGTTCCTGGGATTCTGGGAGCTGAAGTTCCTCGGCCCTTAAAGGGGAAAGGTTGCCTACCCCTGATTTAGGGCATAGAGTTCACATGACGCATACCCTGAATGCAGCCAGAATTCGCGCTGATACCCTGCCATCCAGGAAGAACTAGGCCAAGAAAGAGCACATAAGATCTGCTCTTTCTAGTGGCACAATTCAGGACTGTGGTGGTGGCCTGGATTGAGGCCAGATGAAGGCAACTGCCATGGCCTTGATGTGATCGGAGCCAGCACAGCCGCACACCACTCTTTCAGGCATGTCTGTTTCAGGACTCAGTTTATCCAAATCTGTGCACCTAATGGCCTAAATCTAATAGTTCCAACTAGAGTAGGCCTACTGAATGAATGAAAATTAGATAACTGCTGATTTACTAAGTTCCCACTGACCAACTTTAGTTGGACTAACAATCACATTTATTTATTTAATTTACATCCCGCCTTTCTCCCATCATGGGATTCAGGGCGGCTGATGTCATGTAAAATCTCTTCTAGTACCACTGTTATTCAGGTCAATACCATCTTGTTCTAAATAGGATCTGCCTCTAAACTATCACAATGACAGAAATATAGGCAAGGTCCCCCTCCCCTTTTTTTTAAAGATGACAATAAAAGCTAGAACTGAATGAGCACAAACCAGAGCTTCACACTGTTGGCTTTGGAAGCATTCGTGTTTGTAATTTTTTTACCTTACAGGGGCCATACTGACAATGCTACCTGTACCTTTTCTCTGGCTCATAGTGAACATATGAATTACAAGTGCAACTATATACACTTTATACTTTCTTGTGCTATGTAAGGAATACTAACAATTGTGAATTCATTCACCCTTTGCTTAAAATCAGAAATGCCAGATTTCTTAAGCCAACTGGGAAATATGTTTTATTAGAGTAATGCTTTATTATTTTATTTTAATTATTAGAGTAATGCTTTATTAGAGTAATATCTATTTATTAAAGTCAGGCCATTGCTCACGTACATCTCTAACACCAAGATGTAACTGGTGGAAGTCTCAAAGGTATCAAGAAGGCCGACAAGCTGAGGGTGTTGGAGATTCTGCATAATTCCGAGTTCATGGGTGACTTGATCTCGTTTCATCAGTTTCTTATTTACAAACTTAGCAGCCACTTCTCGCTTGGTCCCCTTTTGATCACATCTCTTAATGACAGAAAACCTGCCCCTGGAAAACAAGATTTGAAAAGGAAAGAGTCAGCTTTGCAAGACAAGCATACCTGAGAGAGATTAGGGAGCTAACAGTTCACTCCTACAGACATATATTCAGACCTAATCTTGAAATCTTTACCCTTGGAAATGGAACCATTCCATTTTGAATGTTCCATTTCTGAGGTATATACTAATGTAAACACCCCAGAAGTGAAACATTCAAATTGGAGTGGTTCCATTTCCAAGGTTAAAGATTTCAAGATTAAGAGATAATGTTAACAGATAATTACATAATGTTAGCATAACAACTGGCTTGAATATTACTTAGCCTGGGGTCACTTTTTTACTTTCTGCGCTGTCATCTAAAATGTCAGGTGTGTAACTCACACCCTTCATCTAATTTCTCAATATCTGCCTTAATGAATGTTGTAATAGTACTGTTGTATGGATTTTAACAGACACACCACTTCTCTCTAAAATTCAGAACTGGTTATGTTGACTGGGAAATTCTAGGACTTGGAGTTCACAAAGATAACCTTTCCATGTTCTGCCTGATATTTAGCGATACATGTGGGCTGAATCATACCTGCCAAGCTCAGCCACTTCACTGTACAGGGAATCAAAGTTATCTTTCCAGGTTACAATGATCCCATCACTTCCGGGACCTGAAACAAGGTAAAAAATAATTTGACACCAAGCATTTAAATAGAAAAAAGTTATTGCTATATTTTATCTTTTCTCTCCTTACCTAAAACTCGCAAACTGGCTGAAGATGAAACTGAACCCATGTCATTTGCAGCTATACAAGTATAGATACCATCATCATCTGTGGTCACACCAATGATTTTCAGAGATGCTTCTCCTAAATCACTGTAAAATACAATAAACTTTAGGCATATGAGACATATTAGATCTTATTCTCTGCCCTTCCAACTGTCTTTCATCAGACTTTGCTGTGTTACTGCTCTATCTCTTTCATTACATACGAAAAGACCAAAATCGACTCTTTTGTGCAAGAAAAGCTATGCTATCATCATTACAGTATACCAGGGGAGGGCATAGTTGATCTGTGGGCAGCATGCAGCCCCTGTACGCTACTTTTCTGAGCCTGAAGCCCCCTACCAATACCCCAAAGCTTCTCAACCCCAACACTTTTTTTAAAATGATGTGGTTTTGGGCAATTCACCCCTAAACCATGTGGAAAGCCCCCCCCAGTAGAAAATATGCAAAAATACTTTCACCCCAATCCTGTACTATTCCCTGAATACCCCATTTTCCTCTGCAGCCCCTTTCAAGATGGCAACAGGAAGGGATGCAATGACACTTTTTGCCATTATTTTGAGAGGGACTGTTCAGAAAAAAAAATAAGTATTTGGGTTTTGTTCTGTGTGTGTATGAGGGAGGAGGAGGAGATGCAGCTCACAGGAGGATAGGAGTGGGAAACTGACTCCTGGCCCCCACAGTTGCCCACCCCTGCAATACACATACTTTTAGGTTATTCAATATTCAAGTATTTCTTATTCTCATTTATTAACTATGTTGGCATCCATGCCATTATATATCTTAGACAACATTTTCTCCAAAACCAATTGTCTTCAACTGAACTTGTCTCAACAGGTTTTTTTTTTAAACAAATCTAAAATGCTTAGAATCCTTTCCTTTCTTCCCGAACTGGGAGAAACAAACTTGGAATTTATATGGTATGCAAGAGTGTGAATGTACCCATATGTACATGTCTGTATATCAATGGTGGAAAATGTCTTATTCCTCAAGAGTACTTTTTATGCTTGCTTGCCAACTTCCTCACTGACAATATCCTTCCTCTCCTACCCAGGTATAAAGCATGCAACATCAAGAAGGCACAGTACCTGTATGAGATGCTGTAGTGACTGTCATTGCTCAGTGTGTTATGATCAGGACCTTTCCAAGTTATGGAAGCTTTGGGACGACCACAGACCTTACACTTGAGAATGACAGTCTCTCCTATCTCACATGTCATCCCACTTAATGGTATTATAAATTCTGGGGGAACTAGAAGAGAAGAAAGGAACTGCTATTAAAGGCTTAAAATTATACTTTGTGTTCGTTACCCCAAATGCATGCAATTAACAGACAATTTTTATGATAGCTCTATACTATATCTGCCCCTTCCCTTGTGGCTAAATTTTGCCCTCCTAGTAGCAGAGCTGAAGTCTTGTAAAAATGGAGGAGAGCACATGCCTTTTGTGTGTATTCCCCCATTCCCCAGAATTCTTTCCAGAGAGAAATTAGGAGTGGGCCTGGGGCTCACATAAGCTTCTACACTTACTCTCCTGCTCTTCTCACACTGACAGAAGGCAGAACAAGTTGTGGGAAAACACGTTGTCCTAAAAGTGTGTAACTTTCCCAGCCCTGGGAGATTAAACTTGCTTTGAAAAGTTTGGTCACTTCACCCCACAGTGAGGAGAAGTAAGGTGAGAGTTCATAAGCCTGAGTTTGCTCCCAGTATCCCTGTGGGAGAATCCTTAGCAGGACAGTAAAATCTGAAGAGGCCACAAGACAGAGCAGAACACTGAGTATGTAACTCCTTTTTTAAAAGGAGAAATAACGGACTGGATTTATGTACATAGGAAGACTAAAATGTTAAAATCTTGAGGTGTTAGAATGGAATGTAACAGTTGGGCTGCAAGCGGGAGACAACAGTGTGCCCATCTTTAAAGAGCTCTAGCAAGCAGAAAACCAGCACACAAAGATAACAGAATAGTGCTAAACCTAGGTTAACAGACAACTGATGTAAAATATATAATTAATATGTAAACTCATGAAGTGAATCTATACAACTAAGCACTGCAGATGACAAGGCTAGACCATAACATCTGCTAGGCTAGTTTTCCACGGAGTGTTCTTTTATGTTAGAAAAAAAATAAGAACTGCATTTCTCACCTACTTTTGAAAGGACACACTCCACGTTAGCACCTCAATTTTACTCATGTGATTCATTACAGAGCAGGTTTAATTCAAAGATATAGCCATGTTAGTCTGTAGAATCAGTATGTAGAGAGATCTTGTAGCACGTTTGAGACTAACTGAAAGAAATGTTTTCAGCATGAGCTTTCCTGGCCCTTCAGATGTTTCAGACCTCAGCACCTTTACATTGACCATTTTGGCTGGAGCTTCTGGAAATTGAAATCCAAAATACCTGAAGGGCCAAATGTTCCTCACCCGGAATCAGACATGGTAGGATACTCTGCCATGAGTTACTATAGTTGTACTTGTAAACTGCCAAGAACTTTCAATGATACACATGCTATTATCTGATGGCTGAATAAGATCAGATGCATTTCAATGTATTTATACATGGATTCTTCCTTTACCTTTGTAAAACTGTATGAAAAATGTCATTTTTCATAGTACTACAATTTGAGCTTACCATCATAAATGTAGTTGGGGTTGAGAAGCTGAAAATGAGAAGTTGAAAAGAATTAGAATTTTGAAAAGTTTCCTAGAGTTTTCATAGGGAGAAGACAATTAAAAAAATAATTATCATCAGAAACATCTTTCAACCCTAAAATAGTGTCTCTTGACCAGCTAATTTCTCATAGATCCACTAAGTTAACATAACAGTATCATTCTCATCCCATAATTCATCCCATCCCACACTTCAGATGGTATGGAAAATGCTGACCCTTTCATTTGGCACTGAAATAGTGAAGTATTCACAATGCCCGTGAATAATGTGCCCAGTCTTGAAAATCTTCTATGACAGCATTATATAAAAGACATCTGTTTAGGAAATACACAGAATTTTCATACCAGAGGATTCAAAACTGCCCTCTCCACTTAGGTCCAAAACACACTGCAGAAATAATCCAGTTTGAGACCGCTTTAACTGCCTTGGCTCAATGCTAGGGAATTCTGGGAACTGTAGTTTTTTGAGACATTTAGCTTTCTCTGTCAGAAGCTCTGGGGCCAAAATAAACCACAATTCCCAGGATTCCCTAGTACTGAGCCAAGGCAGTTAAAGCGGTCTCAAACTGGATTATTTCTGCAGTGTGTTTTGGACCCTACTTACAACAAATATAAAACATATAGCTATTATACTGTTAAAACTGCATGTAAGTGTTATTTCTATATTCATACCCATGATAATCTGATTTAAAACCAGAAATGTCTAGTCTTGCTTGGTGATGGGCTGAGAGGAAGGCGGCTATTTCTGTTATACATATGAGGTCTATTGCAGATTGCACCAAAATCCTGCTTCCGAAAAAGATGCACTAGCTCTTCCTAGATAAACTACTGTCCTTTCAGGAGTGGTAACAGTACTGTTTAAAAAACAAAGAATCATTAATAGATGTTAATCCTTTTAGGATTAATTAGGACTATTAGGAAAATTGCTTCTCTGATATCCTGAATTATGGTGTAATTTAAAGATGGCTTGGCCAACTTGGAGCATATACATTTTGACCTAAAACTGTAATAACTAGTCTATTTGCTAACCATGATCCTCTTAGCAGTGATTGCTACTGCTTCCTGCGAGCTCACCATGCATAATTTTAATTTGTATTGTGAAAACTGACTCCTATCCTCTAAGCCAGGGGTAGGCAACCTAAGGCCCGGATGCGGCCCCCCGAGGCCTTTGGACCGGCCCCAGACCGGTCCTGCTGCTGCTGCCGCCGCCCCCTACTGCCCGCCATGATGATATTATTGTTGTTATTACTTGTTCTTGGGGTTTTCTTGGCAAAATCTCCACAGGGGTTTTGCCATGGCTTTTCTGGGGCTGAGAGTGTGCATGCATATTTTTTTAATTTTTAATATTTTTTTAAAAAAATAATTTTTCAAATTTTATTTATTTATTTATTTATTTATTTTTGGTGCTTTGGCCCCCCAATTGTCTGAGGGAGAGCAACCCGGCCGCCAGCTCAAAAAGGTTGCCTACCCCTGCTCTAAGCCAAGATATCAGCTTGTTCCAGGAACATGGAAAAGTGATTATAATATTATTTACAAACCTATGAATAAAAGTGAACACACTGCATCATCTGAGAAACTGGTTTCTGCATTTGCTCTTCTATCAGAAATGCATCCTATTGATGTCCCCCTATTCTTTTCTGATACAAAATCCTTAAGCAGAGTAGAAAAGGAGCTCTGCTGAAGTGCCATTTGGCTCTTAGTATTTACTTGAGTACACCTAAAAGGGTGAATGGCCCTCCCTTTCCCCTTGTTCCTGTCTCAAAATGTTCTCAACTGACTTTGTGTGAGATGTAAAAGCAATAATCCATTTAAATGCTATATAAAATTCTGATATACCCCAAATAAAATCCACCATCTTTCTACAAAAAATTCTACTAACATGGTGTGTTGCAAGGAGGAGGAAAAAGCCTCCCAGATCTACCAAACTCACTTCTACGTGTTGTAAAGTATAACAATCTGTAGTTACAGTTTTGAATGACACATTCCTTTGGATGAAGAACCTACAAATTTAGAAAGTGAAATGAAAGCTGATCTCAACATACTTGGGAGAAATAAAGTAACAACAGGTGGCATGCCAATAGTTGTTTCAAGCTGTTTCAAGACAGAATTCATCTATATTCTAACAAAATCTGCCAAAAAATATGGAAAATAACAAAATGGTCCACAGATTAGAGGCAGAATTGTTTCCATCTGGCAAGGGGATCAGACAAACCTGTATTTTGTCATCCTATCTAACTTATTCACAGAACATATACTGAAAGCAGGATCAGACCCAGAGGAAATAGATGTGAAAATTGGGGGAGAAACATTAACAATTTAAAACAACATACTACCAGCAGAAAAGAGAAAAATCTTGCAATGGTGCTGCTGCTGCAAGTGAAGAAAGAAAGTACAAAAGCAGGGCTATATCTGAATATTAAGAAGAAGAAAAATGATGACTACAGATGATTTACATAACTTAAAATTGGTGAGGAAGACATCCAAATAGTTAAAGGCTTTCTATACCTTGGCTCAGTCTTAAAATGGAAAATGTAGTAAAAAATTAGAAAAAGAGTAAGACAGGAAAGGCAGCTATGAAGGAAACTGGTCAGATCTTCAAGTGTAAAGATATCATTAACTATCAATGGCAGAATCACCCATGCCATAGTAGTCCAAATTTCCTTGTAAACCTGTGAAAGCTGGATTGTGAAGACAGATGACAGGAAGAAAATCAACACATTGCAACTGTGGTGCTGGAGCACAGTTCTATGGATACCATGGATAGCTCCCACTCCCCAAAGAGCAAATTACTGTATACAGTCAGGTATAAGTAAAAAGAAATTGGTAAATTTTGAGAAATTTGACTCAAAAAACCCCTGGGTTGACTTTGGATGTAGCCACATAACTCTATCCTACAGAATTCTGGGATCTGTGGTTTGGTAAGGCACCAGAGCTATGACAGACCAGGCTGAAAATCTCACCAAGCTACAAATCCCAGGATTCTGTAGCATAGAGTCAAGGCAGTTAAAGTGTTGTCAAACTGCTTTAATTGTGCAGTGTAGCTACACCCTTATACATGGGTCAATGTGTTACGTCTGTCCACTGTAGTGTCACTTCTGGCCTTTTGTAATGCCTGCTTGAAATACAGTGGTGGCAGAGGCCTTTTGGTGCTTCCTTACTTTGGCAGAGAGAACAGAGGGGGCTGGTGCTTCTTTTAGGCTCTCATCAGATGGACTATGCCCTCACCATAGTCTGTTCCAGCAGAAACTAAAAAAGTACCGACCTCCTCCCCACTCCCCACTGCAGCAGCAACTCTTTCTGAAAAATGAACACCAAAACCATTTTCTGTTGCCACATCTAGTCTTTTTGAACGTGGGAGTGAGCTTGGCTGATTTTGCTGGCATGAATGAGACGATGTCTTGGAGAAAGGGAAGGGGGATGAAGGGGACAGGGAATGGAGCCTCCCAGCACCATAGCTGGTGGCTTCAGTCACTCCTGCTAACAATATGCTATTAAAAAAATGGGACTGGTTGGGCTTCACTCAAAGGTTGTCCAATGTGCAGAGGGAACTGACCATCAAAGCAGCAGAGGAATGATATAAAACTTGAGGATTCCAAAGGATGGCGGCAGCTCTTTGGTGCCTCCCCTTAAAAGAGCGCCAAGAAGCGAGGAGAGCAGCAGGGACGCAGAGGTGGCTGACTTGTTCATGGGTCATATCAAAATCCATAATTTTGGCCCCAAAACCTGCCCTTGACTTATACATGTGGTTGACTTATAGGCAAGTATATGGTAAGCCTGAACTCTTACTAGAAGAAAAAACAATTTAACTGAGGCTGCTGTATTGTGGACATACCATGAAATGATGTAACTCTGTGGAAAAGATGAGAATGCTCAGTAAGTTGGAAGGAACAGAGTAAAAACAGATGGATTGACCCAATCAAGGAAGCCAAGACTTGAAGGGACATTGAGGACTGTGACTCTCATTCACTGTAAGTTGAAATTGACTTCATGGCACATAACAAACAGCAACAAAAGTTTGAATTTTATAAAAATGTCCTAAAAACTGTTCAAAATAGGATTTCACTATTTGATCTAAAATAGCAGCAGGTAGTAAGGAATACTGGTGCAAGTACATGCCAAGTACAGCAACCTTTGTATTAAAATACACTGCACATTTTGTCCCATGACAGGATGATTCTTAAAAATACAATGCCAGGAAGACATACCTTCACGGAAACCTTATTGGCAAGTCCGTCTCGAGATTTACGGTAACCATTTTCTAACTTGCCTTCCCTTTTGCCGTCTTTATCTTTTTTCTCAGATTTCTTCCTTAGACGGAGTGCTGTGTGCCAAGATGACGACTTCCTGAAGGCAGAACCGAACAGCAATTAGTTGGAACTTCCTGTGGATGATTTATGCCTTGGAAAAATATTTTACATTAACATGTACAAGGAGGAACTTTTAAAGAACACAATGAACAGTCCATTTCAAACAAGAAGGGGTTTACTAATGAATCACATAAATTACTTTCAAGACTGCATACTTTTCCTGGCAGGTTTTATAAGGAGAATATTAGTTCTATTACCATTCTGCTGAAACAGATATTTTGCACCTAGCCCTCTGTGTAGTGTAAAACTGAGTCTATACCATTTAAGACAACACTTCTGACACATGTTCCTACATCCAAAATGTTTTTTGCATAGAAATGTGATGTGAGAAAGGAGAAATCTACCCCAACATTGTCCTTGGAATCTATACTTCTATTTTGAGGGATTTATCTGTGGGGGTGTGGGGTGGGGCATTCAATAATATAAGCTCCTGTCTTTGGTCTTGAGTGATATAGAATAGATGTAGTATCTCAGGCCTGGAACAGACAGGCCAAATGAAGCAGCTTTGGGCCGCACTGGAGCCGTGGCATTCAAATGTCACATGTCTCCAATGTGGCCCGAAGTGCTCCAGAGCAAAAAGAAGCCAGGATAATCCAGCTCCTGGTGGCATGACTTGAGTCCCGTGCCTGCGACCAGCTTTTGGAGCAGGCTGTGTGATCAGCGCAGACCCAATCTCTTTGTGGGTGGAGCAGACATAGACCGCTTTTTCTTGTCCATCTGCTCCAGCCCTGAGTTACAATTAGGCTTCAGATTTTATGTTCTTCAGGACCAACATAAAAAAACAAAAACAAAACCTAGTATCACACAAAGAGGCTTTACTGTAGCTACTATGTGTTTGCAAGAACAACTGACAGCCACTGGATGAACAGATAAATTTGGAATGAGTTTGAATTCTCAAGTAATTGTCTCAAATTTTAATGACTAAATAATTCTTCACCAAGTTGGGTGAAAAACTGGCTACTTACCACTTAGGCAGAGGGAAACTTGGTTATAAATACCGTATTTTCTGGCGTATAAGACGGATTTTTAACCTGGAAAAGCT
>CM034706.1:113496504-113508518 GCA_020142125.1 Phrynosoma platyrhinos
ACTGACACAGGTTCCGCCTGTGCAGAACCCATTACTTAACCCGACAACGGCCTGCTGTGACACGTTAACAACTTATTTGCAGATGGTGCACACAAGAGCTGACCTGGATGCCGGGGATGTAGCAGACTCGATTGTCACGATGTCCAGCAACTCCATTGATGAGATTATACTGGATCCGTTTGAATCTGTGAGTACCGATGATGTAGACAAGCTCCTTGATAGTGAGGAAAAGAACTTGCCCTCTTGATCCTTGCCCTTCGTGGCTGGCTGTCCAGGGGGGTGATGCCTTGAGGATGTTCCTGAGGGACATCATCAATGCATCCCTTACGGATGGTCATGCTTGAAGGAAGCGGCGGTTAGGCTGCTTCTGAAGAGATCTTCCCTGGACCCCCTGAACATGAACAGCTATAGGACAGTTTTTTTACTACCTTTTTTGAGCAAAGTGATCGAGAGGGCTGTTGCTCTTCAACTCCTCTTCAACTCCTCCTTGTCTTGGAGGAAACCGATTATCTAGATCCATTTCAAACTGGCTTTAGGACAGAATATGGAGTTCAGACTACCATGGTCGCCTTAGCTGATGACCTTCGTCTGGGCATCGACAGTGGTAGTGTGATCCTGTTGGTGCTATTGGACTTCTCAGTGGCTTTTGATATAATAGATCATGACATCCTTACAGAGGGAATCATGGGAATTGTTTTTTTTCTGAGACATTGAGCCTTCTCTGTCAGAGAGCTCTGGTGCCACAATAAAATACAGTTCCCATGATTCCCTAACCCTAACCCTTAAAGTGGACTCAATTTGCACTATTTCTAGCAGTCTGCAAAGGCCAATAGTCGTGCTAGTCTGTAGAATCAGTATGTAGAGATCTTGTAGTACCTTTGAGACTAACTGAAAGAAAGAATCATAGAATCATAGAATCATAGAGTTGAAAGAGACCACAAGGGCCATCCAGTCCAACCCCCTGCCATGCAGGAACTCCCAATCAAAGCATCCCTGACAGATGGCCATCCAGCCTCTGCTTAAAGACCTCCAGGGAAGGAGACTCCACTACTCTCCGGGGGAGTGTGTTCCACTGTCGAACCGCCCTTACTGTCAGGAAGTTCCTCCTAATGTTGAGGTGGAATCTCTTTTCTTGCAGCTTGCATCCATTGTTTCGGGTCCTAGTCTCTGGAGCAGCAGAAAACAAGCTTGTTCCCTCCTCGATATGACATCCCTTCAAATATTTGGCAGCAATGTGCTACAAAATCTCTCCACATACTTAGGGTAAAAAGGCACTCAGAAAAGAAACGAAGTGCTTTCTGGAACTGGATCATGGTAATCAGTTTATATAGTTGAGCTCTCTTCCATGTGTTCAATACACTGTATGGGGTCTTCTTGGTAGTAAATGCTCTTGTATACCTCCAGATATCTTGGTGTGCAGAGTTCATAGTTGTACACAGAGCTTAGTATACAAGGCAGGAGCATTGTAGATGTGTCAATGGATGTGTGTACAACAGAAGGGTCAAAACCTCTCCCTGTCCCCCACCTGACATAATTAACCCACAAGACCTAAATTGTCTGTCACACAGGCAAAAGATGCATAGGGAGAAAAAGTAAAGTACTTCATGGGCTAGAAGTGGTTCTTGGACAGCCACAAGCAAAAGGAACAGTTTCTTTGAGCCACTATTGGCAGGAATTATGGAAAACAACACAAATCTAGGAGAAGTTTCCTGGAAGGAAAATCTTAGAGCAGCCAGCTGAGAGGAGATCAATTAAGCTTCCCACTCCATGATTGTTGGTGTTAGTTTCATACACCTTTAAGAACCTTCTCATAATGATTTCTCCTGACTCAGGAAAGGAATCCTAGAGGATATTTCTAAATCCCCTTTAAAAGAACTCTTGGACTTAACTAATCTTTCCCAATGTGGTCCTCTACACATGTTGGATTACAGCTCCTAACAGGGTCAGTCATCATGGTTAATGGTCAAGAATGATAAGCGCTGTAGTCCAAAACATGTGGAAGGTGTCACACTAGGGAAATCTACACTAGACATTAGGATGAAAATGGAGTTAAAACCTTACACCTAAATGCATTCTTTTTAAAACAACAACAACAACAACCACCATATACTTACCTTTATACTATTTTTAAATAAGAATCCTGGTGTTGAGAAGCCTTTCTTTTTATCTAGTGGTTCACTGAATATGACAATTTGCTCAAACAGGAAGACCCGCCTTTCTTTCAAACGTGGCAAGAGTCCTGTATCCTGGTCTGTAACCATGAATGTGTCTTGCAGCAGCAGCTTTCCCTGGGCAACAATTTTACCCTTAAAACACAAACCAGAATGAGTTCAGTTAAGTCTTCTAGCCCACTAAATGACACAAGTAATTATATTGCTAAAGAAAATCATGGCTAATAAAATACTGACATTTCAGGATTTTTTTTTTGCTTTGTTTTACAAAGTTATTATGCTCTTTGTAGTTCAACATTTTTATATCCTTCTTTTTTACTACTACTACTACTACTACTACTACTACTACTACTATTACTACTAACTATTATTATTTATTTTATTCCTGCAGCACTATAGTTTTGAGGAAAATGGAGAATAATATAATATATACAATCAGCAATTTCATATTCTAACAAATCAGCACTAGACAAATTGACATGTCAACATGTACAATAAAAATAGAGGTTTATTTTTTTCAATGACCAACAGGATGGTATCAGCTAAACAATAAGAGATACAGAACATACTATCTTCACCAAGAACTTTAATAATAAGGGCATAATTAACTGTCTCCTAATAGCATGAAAAATCAGTCTGTTGATACATGCATGATGGTCTCTAAAACCCTTTCGGCATCAAGTCAATAAATAGCCTGATCCTAAATTTTCAAATTGTGAGGACTGGCTGAGTTTTAGAAACAGAGCCCTTTATTTACACTCAGCATTCATGGATTTGGAATTTTAGCATATCACTAATGCCAATTTAGGGCCTTTACAGACTGCCAGAAATAATGCAGCTTGAAGCCACTTTAACTGTCCTGGCTCAGTGCAAGGGAATAATGGTAATTGTATTTTTTTCTGGGACATTTAGCCTTCTCTGTCAGAGAGCTCTGTTGCCACAATAAACTACAGTTTCCATGATGTTGTAGCACTGAGCCAGGATAGTTAAAGTGGCCTCAAGCTGCATTATTTCTGGCAGTCTGTAAAGGCCCTTAATCTAGAGGTGAATTCTTTACAGGATGCCTTTAACTTGTAAAAAGAGGAAGACATTTTAGACTTCCATAAGAATTCTGAAGCTGAGACAAAGACAAGGACATTAAAAAAGGTGTTGTGTGTGTGATTTGAAAGGATACAATTGTGAAGAAAACCTGTTGTTCAAAAAGAATGAAGGAAGAACACAAACTCAAGGAAGAACTTACATCAAATCCTTGTAAACGACCAACATTCATCATGTCGTTGCATCGTTTGGGGACTATGCACATTACTTCTACAGCCCTCTGTTAAATCAAAGGAGAAAAATATTAGAACAGCCTGCTGTGCTCAAAGGTAGGTTATATAACAAGATAGGTTATATAACTCTCATGTTAGTAGCAGACTAAGTAACAAAAACAGGTTGGAAGCTGCTAGTAGGAGACCATGCCTTCTTTTGAAGACTTCTTTATGATTTCTTTCAAAACAGCAAACATCCTGTTAAACATTAATTCCAGAATGAATAAACCTTTGAAAATAAAAACAAAAGAAGTACTAGGAAGAGGCAGAACACAAGCTTTGTAGCCCTCCTGTACTCCCTCCTTACAATCCTTAAAAAATTTATCTTGGATGACTGGACCCAAGAAAAAAACTAGAAAAGGCAACATGTTGAAATTCAATATACAATGATGAGAAAGACACTATGCTTGAAGAACACTTCAGGATGAACCAAATGAGGTCAAGACAAACAAAAAGCCTTCACCCTCCTCAGTAAAGGCCATACCATTTTCCAAGATGGGTAGGCTGGAATGGCACCTGAGAAAATCTGAAGACAATTCACAAATTAATACACAGTTCACTATTCCTGATTGTCTCAGATATCATTTCAGAAAAGAAGTACCAAAGATGCACACTGCGTGTGGGTGAGATGGACCATACAGAAGGCAGAACTGAATTAAGGTTCCAGGATACCCTGCAAATGAAATAAATTACTATAGCCCTGAACAGCATCTAAATACATTGGAGGGAGGCAAAGGGTTGTCTTGTGTAATGCCTCATCAAAAAATAATATCCAAGAGGTTGCTTTGATCAAGAGTCTGAGGATCAATAACACATAATGTGGTGAAATTACAAAAAGGAATCCTGGTTTTAGAGTCTCCAGAGGTTTACTATACTGCCTTCCACTTACTGTCATGTGAGCATTATTTTCAACCCATTTTAGGAGCAGCACCTGAAGGAGTTTGAATAAACATCACTTTTCAATGTAGGAAACTGAGTAATGAAAAACAACAACCCAGCATCATATTTATTGCATCATATTTATTTAAGAATTACCATAAGGAAAGACAGCATTAATTTTGTAGTAATACTAAAAGAGTGCAGAGTTCTATTACAGCTACAACAGTTACCTTAATTCTGGTAAAAACATTTTTAAAAAGCAGTAGTTCTAAATACCTCTAATTCTGTTGTGTCAAGATTAGCTTTTTTGGAGTATTTGAGGAAGTCCTACAAAGAAAAGGAGAGAAGTATAAATTGAGATTGATGTTTTATTTATGATTAAGAGCAAAAGCAAACAAAGTGAAGCAACCCCACACCTAAATGGGAAATTCTTGTTTTTCAGAAGTACCTGAAGATAATAAAATGCACAGTTATCTAACATTTCACAACAGGATTTCTAGATTCAGAAATTCTGTTTAGCTGGAGCTAATCCAGTCTAGCTGAACAGATTCTAAGCAGATGAAATAGTGTCTGTATCCTGACTGTTCTTTGATTTGTTTTACTGCTTTTATTTAAACTTTCCCTTTTTGGATTTTGTAGGTGTATGCGCATAATCCCTCCTAAGAACAGATGGTCTCCATTTTCTCAGAAAAGGTGTACCTACAAGGCAATATTAACATTTTCAGATCAGACTTAACCTCAGTTATTTACAATCCCTCTTTACATATAGTGTAAACTACCTTAGCAGAAATACAATGTGAAGCAAAATCAACAGGATAGATGCTTTCAGTATTGCTTGAATGGATTCTCCTTATATACCAATTTCACCACAACCCTAATTAGATATTCATGGGTTTTGAAGACCAGCACAAAGGACTGGCCTGGAGATGGAGTTGGGGCGGGGCAGCCACACGCCGACCACCCCGACTCCACTCTGATGCCATCCTGACGCCATGCACCCGTTTGCACAGCGTCAGGACGCCCTCTTGACACAACGTGCACACACGCTGTGCCAAAACATGGAAAAAAGCTGCCGCTGCAGCTGAAAAGACAGCCTTTTGCCGCCTCCAAAAGGAGTGGCAAAAAGGAGGATCAGGGCCGCAGCATGTAGCTACTGTGGCCCCAATCCGCTGCTCCCGGGGCGGCTCTGTGCCACCCCTTTCGGGCCATCTGTATCGGCCCTCAGTTCTATTCCATGCTGACCACTGTAAAGGTTTGCTTACTGGTCTCATCTGTCATCATAAAACTATTAGGCTGGATCCAGATGATGTTTCTCATGTTTAATCCCAGTAAAATTAATAGATCTTTATTTATATCCTGTCTATCTGAATGGGACTAAAGTATGACTAACAAGTCCTCTTCCAATTTTCTTCTATCTGTTCAATAAATACACAAGGAGGGGGACCCTGCTAGTTCCACTTTCCATCTGTTTTTGGTTTGATTATCCTTTACATGTGGGAGAGGATGAACTAAAGAGGAGAGCTTCCTGTATCCACAGAGAGACTCCAAGAGGTCTGGAACCAAAAGATGTGGCTCCTCCAATGATCTTCTGTTCAGACAACTATCAGAAAACACACTTCTATTCAAACTTTTTTTTTTTTTACCGAGTACGGATAAAGAACTCCTCAAGAGGGCTTAAGTCTATGAAACCCATTATCTCTGTTCTCAACACCTCTGCTTGTTCAGTGTTCCTTTGCACTTCAGCCACATTATAATTCTGTGAATTTCTTTTCAATAGCTTTCTCAATTAAATTTAAACATCACCCTTTAATTTCATCATGGTTTTGTACCTACATATTTGCCTTTATCATTTTCTTTCTATTGTCCTTCATATCACCATTCCAGCACTAACCTTACTAAATCTTTGCTTCCTTATTCTATTTTTCACATCCAGGTACTCTCTCTTTTTCACACACAGTGCTCCCCATGTGTGTGAAACTCTTTCCCTTTAGATTGGGGTGTGGAAGGTGTGGCCCTTTCTGAGATACTAGGGCTTGCCAAAACCTAAGATTTGGAGGACCTTTACCTCCTGTTGGAAAAGAATGCCACTCCACTTGAAATGGTTCAGCTCCCACACAACACATGGCAAAATTGGCAGCAGGTGCCAAAAATACTGTTTTATTTTTTGAGGAGGGCAATACAACCCCCAGCCCCTCAAAACTGCCCATCCCTGTTTTAGATGTTAAATAATTTCCTCTTTGCCTCAGTTTAATTATTAAAGATTCAGTTTTTTCTTCTTATACTTGTGTCTTGATATTTTTTGAAAGTTATTCCATTCTTTCCCTACTCGTATATTAGTTATTGCAAAACTTTTACAATACTCTGCTTTGCTCTGTTTTAGTTTCAGGAAACTAATCCCACCATGCCATTTCTTTTTCTTTCTATCTTTTCTAGAGTCTAATGCCGTGGGTAGAGATTTGATTATTTATTTCTCTACGGATTTAAAAACAGTAGATGCTGAGGCTAAGAGGCAAGCAATGAAAAAATATATTGATATAATACATGGTTGTTGGTTTTTTTTCAAGTGCTCCAAATGCTATACATTGCAACTGATAGCATCCCAAATGCCTTACCTTTAGTAACAATTGATATTTCATAATTCTTTGCACTGGTTTTATCAGCAAATCTGTAAGTTGAAGTCTATGGCCCAAACGCTGCTTCAGGTCCTAGTATAATATAAAATAAAGTTTACAGCAAAGGAAATAGCTTCAAAGAGGCTAGCCTGTTCTGGGCCCAAATTCACCTTCAGATTTCCCTATTGCTTCTCTTACACTTAGAAATGCTCACATTTAGGGAGTACAGTGCGCCTCTATATGCCCATATGTTCAAGCTGACAGAAACAGCACTATGTGTAGAGTTTTACCTAACCACTGTGTCTGTGTGTTCATGCCTTCAAGCTGCTATGGATGACCCCATGAATTTCACAGGATTTTCTTAGTACAGCAGAATAAATATAACTTTATTGCTTGTTAGTATTATGGCTTTGTTCATTCCTCCCCAGCCCTTAGTTGAACTTCTTTAGTCCGATGTGTAAAAGCAGCTGGAGGCCTGAGTCCAGGTTACTATGACAACACTGTAATATACTCTTAGATGAATCAATGTCATCTGGCCTTCCAATGTCTCACACGTAATATATGGTGAAATTACAAAAAAAGTGGTTCTAGGCTGCAAGTAATCCATCTATTAATCAGGGTTCGGTACAGAGTGTTATTGAACTGCAGAGCTGGGGAGAGAGGGAAAGGACTCATTTGTTTGGTAACAATAGACTAACTTCACTCTTATCCTGAGATCCCAAGAGTGGGGGGGATGTATCAGAGACAATAACAAGCACATTTGGAAACTTTCCTATGAAACTTTCCTTCTACCCAGAGACTGACAAACACATACATACATGTCTCCTGACCTTCCCCACAACTTTGGCACTTACCTCAAAAAATGTATCAATGTATTCTGAGACAATATGCTCAGACTTTGGTTTGTTTTGGCAGTAAACCATGTACATGTGCAATCTTCTCTCCTGGAAGAGGGGGAAACCAAGAAAAAGACTGTATTGAATATAAATATAAAGAAAGCTGAGACAGACTGAAACAATGACAAATCATTAGAGACTACAGTACTTGTAAGAGCTAGTCTGAACACCATATATATCCTCACCATATAGTGTGTGTGTGTGTGTGTGTGTGTGTGTGTGTAAAACCATCTATATACATGTGTGTGAGGTCTCTTCCCTATAATCAAGAAATGCTGGAATGTTTTGAAGTCCCACTTGAAGCAAAGGAGGAGCCCATGGAGACTCTGTTGTCATCTTCAGTTGTACACTATGCCTTCTGAGAAAGGAGGAGAAGGAGGAAAAGGAGAGGAAGAAGACCCAGCCTCCTTGTCTGCAAATGTGACTTCAAGCCCCTCTAGCTTTTCCTCCCTGTAGGGAGCAAGCATCCAACCTTCAAGCATTCTGACCAGGCCAGAAGTTTGATACTGGGAATAGGCAATATGTACTCCAGTTATAAGCCACAACTGTTCCATTTCCTTCTCATTGTGTGGCACTGAGGAAATCTGGTCGCTTCCTTGACAGCTGAGGAAAACAATTTACTAAACGGCTAAGCAAGTATAACAAACTGTACTTGGTGGTTAAGCGAACAGTTGTACAAACTGGGGAAGAGACGTTGAGAAAAGTGGTCCTCAGTAAAGAAAGTACAACTACTGTAGGAATGTAAGAGCAGTCAATAGATATCCCAGCCACCAAAAGATAGCCCAACCTGCTTGTCCCCAATTCTGTTGCAGTTATTGTCTACTGGTGTCATTATTTAAATGTGTTTTAATTGCTAATTGTTTAATAGTATTTTAAGGGGTGGGTGGGATTGTGGGATATAAAATGCATATTTTAATGTTGTAAGCTGCCCCAGTTGCATTACGCAGAGAGGCGGGATATTAATATTAGTAATAATAATAATAATAATAATAATGGCAGGGTGGGTAGATCTCCATGTTTTGACACCCCCTACAGATTAAGGCCAGAAGCAACGTGATTTGAGAAGAGATCAAACTATACTTTGACCAATTACAAGAATAAGTGAGGAATGCTGTTGGAATGTCACTGAGTTAAAAGCCACCAGACTGCATAGTAATTCCACTTGATAGCAGGGAAAATAAGCAACAAAGGTAGGAAGCCTAGAGTTCATAGGCGTTATTCTAAGTCTGTGACTTAACCTGTGAAAATGTAACAATCACATTGAGACAAATTGTATGGATACAATTTACACCACTTTGTATGGGTAGCAGTCTCTTGCCTTGTTTAGTGTTCAGAATATCTCTTTGCTCTATAACAGACAAAAGGATAGCTGGATCAGCACTGGATCACAGCAAAGAGAGAGAAAGAGAGGCATGTGATTGAAATAAAGTTCTCTGCCATCTAAAGGGAGATTTTTTTTTAAAAAAAGATTTGTTTAAAACCCATTTTAGTATCCAGCTAATAGGTACAAAGGAAGCAAATGTTTCAGTAACTGATCTTTGGTGTTCTCTACCTTTGTGATTTCACAAAGTAGGGAGACATGCTGGATTCCAAGGAAACATCTTCTTTGAATTGCAAATGGATATTAAATTTCCTTGACTTTGAAAATCTCCCAGTGACCACATGGCCAAAGGGGGAGGTGCCAGCCTGCAGATAGCCAGATCTCCCTACCATCTGAACTAAGACCAGAAATAGAAAATGCAGGCCCATGACCAACATCTTCAATTTCTTTCTCCTGTTTGCCTAATGAAGAAGTCAGTGTGTTTTCGAAAGCTTGCAACATGTAACTGTGCATTTTGGTTGTCCGAATAAATGTATCATTGTTTGGATGTTATTGGATGACCTTAGAAAGGTTACTTTTTTGGACTAGAATTCCTAGAATTAAAAACTCCCAGTGGCTATTCTGTCTGAGGGATTTTGAATGTTGTATCGAAAAATAAACAAAACAAAACAAAAAGAAAAAAACTTTTCCAAGGTCTCTTCTGTTGTGATCCACATCTCACTGGACTTCCTTTCAAGATATGTGCAATTGTTCTTAGTATTCAAAAAGACTTATAATCTGTTTAAAATGACATTTAGTTGATTTGCTGGATATGTGCTGTGGAACTGTTTGGAAATAGATTTATACTGATTTATTTTTTTAAAGAACAGTGTTTGTGTACTTACTATTAATAGTGTTATTGTTTACTGCATTGTACTGGTATATTTTTGTTAGTCATATCGGATGGGCATGGTCAAAAAGGCAGTTCATAAGTATGCGAAGCCAAGAAATGCATTTTGAAGTTTCTCTCCATAAATATGAGAGGAATAGGAACTTTAATTCTTTTTCAAATAAAAGCTCTGATTCATAGGATTCTGAGCATAATAACTATAATCAATTCTTGTGGCCATTTCCGATTTCTTCACCCACCCACAACCCCTGCTTGTGGACAGCTCAGAAACTGCCACATTATACTAAGCTAGGTTGCAACATATTTAGTTGTGAAGAATTCCTACTGCTTTAATTGCTCCTAACAGATTGCTTATGGCTCCAAAAGGTGCATAAACACTGCCATGGCTGTCAATGATGAAGAGAATAGGTTGTAACTATCTTATTTCTTCTGCCCTTTTTCCTTGGCTACTATTTCTTGGTACTCTAACCCTAGATTCTTGAAAGCAAGCAACTGAAGAGAAGTACATTACCATATTTTCCGGCGTATAAGACGACCCGGCATATAAGATGCCCCCCCCCCATTTTCCCAGTCAAAATATAGAGTTTTAGCACCGCTATACCCGGTGTATAAGACGACCCCCCCACTTTAACCACAGATTTTGTAGGTTAAAAAGTAGTCTTATACTCAGGAAAATAAGGTAATACAATAAAAATATTTTGAAAACCAAACTATTTCAAATCACAGAACAGGAAGCATTTGGGTGAATGTTTGCAAGAGCTATCTGAATGCTGTAAATATCCAGATCCATAATCAAAATAGCTTTTTTGCACACACCGGAGAAGATGCTCACACTTACATGTTTAACAAAAAGCGATCCCAATTTTTCTGGATCCTCAAGGCATTTCTCTAATTCTCCTAAAAAGAAACTGTGCAGAACAAAAACAAAAAAATCAATTTATTTTTTCTGGTTTCATTGTATCAACAGATGACACATTCACAACAGTCTGGTTGCATTTGTTCTGTGGGAGGAGACCCTTTGTTCAAAACCAGTTGCAAAAACATTTGTAGAGGATGAATGGGTGAACACCCGGGCAGGACTGGCTGAAGTCACTTTGTGATCCCTAAACAGCCATAGCACTTTGTCCAGAGTTGTGTACCACCTTTTACTTTCCATAATGCTACAAGAAATCCTGGGGCACACCTTTTCACCTTGCAAACTGCTTCAGTAGTTTCCTTTTTAAATACTACTGCCTCCATCAACCACTTGGTTTCTGTGTGAGCTGGATCAGTCCTGACCTTATAAAGGGAACATATAGAACAGGGGTAGGCAACCTTTCCCCTTTAAGGGCCGAGGGACTTCAGCTCCCAGAAGCCTCAGCCATGTTGGCCAATAGTCCCATGTTGGGCAATAGCTCCTGGGATTCTGGGAGCTGAAGTCCCTCGGCCCTTAAAGGGGAAAGGTTGCCTACCCCTGATATAGAACAAGGAGCAACAGCACTTGTATCTGCAGAAGAAATCTCTTTTCAAGCACAAGACATGGACAGGGGATTCCTCTGAAGCACAGAACAACTAGTATGTATGCCATATCCTCCCCATTAGATTAAATAACCAGTGCTGAATATGCAGAACAAGTCCAGACACTCTTATTCATTATTTCCAAATCTGGACAAATGCAAACTGAAGAATTATCCCCAAGAAGCACAACTAGGGAAAAGGGAAATTCCAACTTAAATGAATCATGTTACAAGACACTGAAAGTTAAGAAACTGGATTAAAGCCAAAGACTGTCTATTAAAAGTAACCACCATTCATCCACAGAGATGTTAAAGTAAGGAAGAAGATGGCCATTCGGGGCCCTAATGGTAATTGGAATGTAGTTCTTCCAGCCAAAGATTCTACAGAGATGGCTGAATCCCTTCTGAAGTGCCTTAGATTCTGTGAATAGACCACCAGA
>CM034706.1:113517617-113536178 GCA_020142125.1 Phrynosoma platyrhinos
AAAAAAAAAAAAAGAGAGAGAGAGAGAGAGAGAGAAACAGAAAGAAAGAGAAAGAGATTAGATAAATCCTTGAAAGAGATGTCTATTGGTCATATTTGATCAAACATCTGGATATCAAATACTAGGTAACCCAGAAGGCCTGTTTCCCTTCTATTATTTTTTTAAACTTCCCAGCTAGCCACTGGATTGGAAAAACAATCCAGGATTAGACTAATTTTTTTTTATCTGACCCAGAATAGCAATCCTGTTCTAGTCAATATGCTTGAAGAGGATAATGTGGATAGTGCTTGGAACTTTCTAAGGGAAACAAGCACACGCACACACACACAGCACACACATGCTCACCATTTTGCTCTTCACAAGTTCTTCTATTGCACTGACAAGTTCTGCTGCACTGGGAGTTTCTGAGCTAGTAGGACGCACCAACAACCGAGAAGATGTCTGCACAATGGGATGAAAAAGAGTAGGGAGAGACATCCATAACATCAAGTTGAGTTTATACACACAGGAGACAAAATTTTGCTTGCAAATATCTTTCTAATAAATGAAACACCCTTCCTTCCGCTTCTATTCAAAAATCCTTTCATCTAATGGATACACAATAAAATATGTTAAATAAATTCTTGTACTGAAACATGTCGAGCTGTTTGCCTGTTTCATACATCAGAGGCTGAGTGTCCCTTATCTGAAATTCCAAACTCTGAAATACTCCAAAATCCAAAACTTTAGGTATATGCAAATACAGGTATTCCAAAATCTGAAAAAATCCAAAACGCAGATCGCTTTTGGTCTCAAGCATTTTGAATAAGGGAGACTCAACCCACAGCAATACTGGAACGTCATCTCCATAAGCAACTGGGTGACTGGGAAACATTCTTGGCCCACCTTCATCTTGTTATTGCTATTTAGGATCTTTTCTCCACCCCTCCCAAGTCCACAAACAATTATGATGCAACAAGGAAAAGAACCACAGAAAAGTAAACCAGGGGACAGGCTAATACTACCAAACTAACAGCCAATTGATAATTCTAAAAGGGAGCAGGGTCGTTTTGCTCACCATTCCTTGTGCCATCCATTTTCCCCATAGGTAAGTGCAGAGTCTAGCAGATCTCTGGCTTCAAAAGCTACAAGAGGCCAATTTATGGCTGCAACTGAGGATAAAAGGAGTTCACAGCAAAGGATTTTGGGAGGGGGTGCGGCCACTGAATTTGGTTTTCCGTAATTAGCAAACAGGCAAGACTGTTTGCAGATTACATGTATCATTAAATAACTGGAAGCTAAACAAGGCACAATAATATGAACCTCACTTCATATTACAAGGACAGCACAGATGTACATCATGCAAAACACAGGCTAAGTTGTTCTTCACCACCGGACGAACATATTAAATCAACAGGTATGATGCTTCAGAATATAGAACTCTGTTCAGCCTTATGTGTGGGAAGCAGAAGATTGCTCCCCTATAATTTAAATGATAATATGCAGATTTTAGTGTGCTGTAATTGGCTTCATTGGGACGGAACACTGGGAATGGGGGAAGCGCGAAGAACACACAAGAAACTCTAAATGGAGAGGTAGGGAAACTGAGCCAAAGCAGAAACAGAACATAAATCAACATAATGCTAAAGAAGGAGGTTTTAAAAAAAGAGAAACAAAGAAAAAAGAACACAATTAGTTATGCAGTAATATAATACCTGTCTTAGCAATTGTAATGAAAAAGGCAGAAAACTTAGAAGCTACAGTTTAAACACAACTCATGAAGTATGCAATGATGCTACCAAACAGCAGAACCGTGGAGACTGCAAGTGAGTTTCAGTGGTGACAACCAAGTGATTATTTAGAGACATATAAATTAACATGGCCTATTAAAGCTCACAGCTGGGGACAGGGATGCCAACTGAACAGGTCCATGAGGAGTGGGAAATTCAGGCAGCATCAAGGTCACTCTCTTTCCTATAAAAACCTTTTAACTAGATAAGCCAGGAAGTTTACAAAATCTTGGCTATATAGTAGTAGCACTATAACTCTCTCAGAGATTTTGACTTCAATATGCATCGACAAAATCTTGTTAGCTACTCTGAAAGAGGAAGTGCACCAAGTTCACACTTCTCCCAAAAGTTCCTGTGCATAGAGATAACAGAGAGAAGTAACATCTTTCCAAAAGCTGATAAAAGATTTCAGGTGCTTAACCTTTGGTATGAATCCAAGTTAATATCTCAACCAAAACCAGCATGACCTCAAACCTGTTGAAAATCTGTTGGTATCAAGGGTCTTCCATGACAGTATGCACAGAACATTCTCCAACTCATTGAAAAGAAAATGAAAACTCTGGAGTAGGTAGCCCTCTATCTATGCACTGGAGCTCCTGTAACATCTGGAGCTAGCCTAAAATGTTTTATTGGCAAAATAAGCAAATTAAAACAAAGACAGGAAAAATTCTAAGCATTGCCTCGAGGGGTGGGTTGGGGGGCAGGGAGGCTTTTTGTTCATCTGTTGCAATATTTCACGGCAGGTTCTACTGCTGTTCTATCCACTGTGGGGGTCAATTTTACAGAGAAGCAGGAAATCCCCACTGCTATCCAGGATGTGGTTACCTTAACAATGATTAAGATCCTCAGGAGAGAACCACAAGAGTGCTGAAGAAAGAAACCAAAGCTGCTGAAAACATCTGCTTTACTGAGAAAGGTGGCCTGTTGCCAAGAAATGTACTAGTCAGGGGCTCACATTAAAAATTTACCCCCAAGTCCCACACCACTAAATATGTTATGCAGAACAGTAAATGCATAACATTAGAAGCAAGGTTTGTTGTTTTTTTAAGTGAGATTTTCTTTTCTTTGCAAATAAATATTTGTTGCAGAACTTAAGGCATACAGGAGTGTGAGGATTTGTCATGGGGAAACTGAGAGAGAGAAGATAGACAAATAGGCAGACATGGCAGAGATGGGGGGGGGGGAGAAAATTAAATCCTCTACTTTTTACAAAAACAGAATCTAATTAACTAATCCAAATACAATTGTAAATGCTATATATGCCCTAAATAGCTTGAGGCTTGGCTGTCTGAAAGATGGCATCTTCCTATATGAGTCTGCCCAAACCTGAAGAGCTTTAGGAAGGACCTTTCTCAGTCGCACCACTTCTTTATGGGAGCATGGAGATAGCCTTCTCCATGGCTGCTTCCAGGTTTTGCAATCCCTCCAAAGGATTTTCTTTCTTGCTATCCTTTAATTGGCAAGTGATTTTTTTTCCTGTTCCAACAGACTTTTAAGAAATGATTGTAAGGGCATTTAATAATGCCCTGTTTTATCAGCCTTTTTATTTATTTGCTTACACAGTTTAATTTTAAGCATAGTTTAACTGCATTTTAAAAACAAGGCACATGCCTTTACTTATGTCTTTGGATATGTTTTTACCGGTATTTATTTATATATATATTTTAAGTTGCCTTGAGTCTTAGTTTTGGGTAACAGTTTTTGGCACAGGTACAGATTATGGATGCTTCCCATAATTCATAATAATGAGCCCTAAAGAAGTAGAGCACTATGTGAAATTCAACATATGAATAGCTTAGTCAGGCCTTCTCAAAGAAGAAACTCTGCATGTGTTTCCATTTTTTTGACCATTTTTTTTAAAGATGGAAATGACTTTACCATGTCACAGACATTTATGACAGATACAGGAAAGAGAATAGATATGTATGGTGATATTGCTGAAGTCCAGAAAGACATAAGTGGTCATCTTTCCCTATCCTTCGAAGAATATTCATTTGGATAAGCCCATATTTCTCTGCCATGTGCTGGGGTCTGACGTTGCTGCTTTGAACACTAGTCACACAATATGCTGCCATGGGTAGAGGCCTTCTTTTTCACTGCATTTACCTTGTCATCCTGTGAGTCTGGCTGGAGTAGACTATGCTGTTGAATTGCCATTGGAGGTGGAAGAGGCACAGCATCAGCCCCTTCTTCACCTTCTTCCTCTCCGCAGCTCTGCATGCCTGACGAGGATGACTTGGAGAGTGTACCACTGCTCAAGCCTTCATTTCGTCCTCTCTGCAAATGTAATGGTAATAATGCTTATGATATATACAGTGCTCTACACAATGTTGAATGTGTCTCATAGAGACTACTTCAGCAACATTTACAACAGGCCTATATAGTAGGGTAGTATACTATTTACACTTTAAAATGCTCAGGCCTGAGAGCTCTCTGTAGCGCCTTCCATTCTCCTAGTATTTATTTGACAAAATCAGCTCATTTCAGCTTCCAGGTGAATCAAACAAGACGTCTACTTCGATCATGGAAGAAGCACATTAATTGGTGGCCAAACCAACAAAGACAGATGAGGCCCCCCAATATAGTGCCCCCATGGTTTACTGGTCAATCCTTGATGATCGACCATATCTGGTAAGATTCGAGTTTACACTTGTTATCAATATGATCAAGTTTATTTAGTAGAACTATGGTACTGTCATGTGCAATGTCCTCAATATGGCAAGACAAAGCTCATGCCTCCATGTCAAAATCATTAATAATAAGAAAAGAATAGCAATTCTAAAACATATGTGGTAAACTTTAATCCTAGATCTTTTGCCGCTATTACTACCCCTCATCAATCTTTGTTGGCTGAAGTTAGTTATTTTTACTGACCTTCTGCTTCAGTTCTGTAGTCCCAATATCAATATTAAATATTACTGATGAGGGTAGCAATGACAAAGTGCAAATGTTCTCCAACAGTTAAGTTGTTCCACATTATTCTCTCTATTTACCATGAAACAGAGTGAAGAGAAATGAAACACATTTTGGGGAATGAAAAGAGCCAGATGTGGTTGTTTATGGAATAGTTCTGTAGAAGATTTAACAAACAAATTGCTTGCTAAGGGTTTTGGCAGCAATTGAAAACAAAACAAAAAATGTCTTTGCCTGCTTATAGAAAAAGTGACTCAAACACTGATGTCTCCTTCAATTTGGTTAATAATTCTGAGAACAAAGAAAAGCACCATGATGCTGTAGGGAAAGTGCAGGTAATGGTGCCCTTGGATGCTTTATACATTTTCCACAATCCCTTTCCATTGGTCAAGCTGACTGGCAATCCCTCACCCTATAGGATACAAGCTGAGTCTTCGCTGAAGAAAAAATAATAATAATCAGATAAGGAGCTGTAACAACTCATCTCAATTGTCTATACCTAGCCAGTATTCCAGTTAAAAAACCCAGGCCACCATCAACATCAGCTTAAAACATTACTACTCTGTGAACACACACACACACACACACCTCTTCTATGGTTTCATCTTGTGGTGTAGCAGCACTGTCATCAGAGTCCTTTTGAGAACCAGTGTCAGCACTTTTCCGGACTTCTCGACTCTTCTTATGTTTGTGGGCCAGTTTTTTCACATGACCATCTGCTTTTCCACTGCTAAGTCGCCTTACTGGGCTAGTGAGCCATTTCCGCAGGGTGTTGCCAGGGCGCTTTGGACCCGGGGAACTCTGTGCCCCAATCATATGGGGCTGGAGTGATGTCACTGAGGCAGGAGGGCTGGCATCATTACTGGAAACTGAAAGTGAATCTGAAAAGACAAGCAGAGAAACATTTTAAGTGGAAGTGAAAAAATGAAGAAAAAAGATCACTTATCAGCAACTGAAAGACATCTAGAGTGAAAACATGGGCAACAGTGACACTGAGACTGAGTTAGTGGACATTGCCCATGAACTTCCCAATGTAAGTACTCAACTATTAATTCAGACTGTGGCCACTATACCATCCTATATTGTTATCTGCTACTGTATAGCTTCAGATAGAGGACTAGTTTATGTTCAACTTTGTGATCTGTTTATTACTTCCATTGTGCAGTGGCTTCCTTCATTGCAACATCAAACAGCAACCTTGTGGGTCCTAGGAAATGTACCTATGCTGAAACTAATGAGTCCCAAGCAGATCTGATGTTTGAATTTTGTACACTATCATTTCAACCTATATGGCCAAAGATACTAGGGTATGAATCTCATCCATGCTCACCTAGTAACCATGTGAGAACTCACAGAGGCTGATTTTGATTAGTAAAGTAATTGCTGTGCCTACATCACCTGGACTACAAGCTGTATATAATTCAACAACACATAGGGCTTGAACAGACTGGCAGAAATAATCCAGCTTGAGACCACTTTAACTGCCCTGGCTCAGTGCTAGAGAATCATGGGAATTATAGTTTATTGTGGCACCAGAGCTCTCTGATAGAGAAGGCTTAATGTCTCAGAAAAAACAACAACTACAATTCCCATGATTCCCTAGCACTAACCCTGGACAGTTAAAGTGGTCTCAAACTGGATTATTTCTGGCAGTCTATTCATGCTATTTCTTAATTCACCTGTTACTACACACCAGAAGATGTATGACATAGAGTGTGTTATTCGTACAATCACACTGCAAGTGGCACACCATTAATGCACACAGTACCATGCTGCTTAGCAACTGAACAGTACAACAGTAAGGGAAAGAGACCTTATATTTATTGAGGCTGCCAATGATTCTCAGTATTATGCCACTTTAAATTTGAGATGGGCACTCAAATGACGGAGCCACTCTCTTCATTAACACCACCCTTGTTTCCTGGACATAGAACCACAACATGAGAGAGGAGGGGTTTAGCTAAACGTTGACACATGGCACATAGTCAAAGCTATGTATTCTATGTTCAACTGCAGGGCTAGGCAACCTTTCCCCTTTAAAGGCCGAGGGACTTCAGCTCCCAGAAGCCTCAGCTATGTTGGCCAATAGTTCCATGTTGGCCAATAGCTCCTGGGATTCTGGGAGCTGAAGTCCCTCGACCCTTAAAGGGGAAAGGTTGCCTACCCCTGCTCAACTGTGACAAATTTGCTCTCCAAATTCTGTTCCCTGTATAATTTAGGCAATCCCAGCATACTGGCCTAATCGCTCCTACATAATTTATTATTCATTTTAAAAATTATTTTGTACAATTTATTTATGATTTACGCGTGACAGAGATGGGTATGAGGCTATAAAGGGTAGTGAATCTCTCCCTAGCTCACTAGAAATCTCAGTCATCCTCCCTACTGTCTTCTGAGATTGCAACAAGCACTGTAATCCCTCAACTTCCTACTGTAATCCTCATATGCATAAAAGCAAGAAACTCAGTGGTTTTCTTAAAAGATTAATCGATATTTTACAAAACTGAATTATATGTCCAAAGTAATGCCCTCAACATCACTGTTTGAGACAATTCTCTTTTGGGGGTGGGAAAGAGTGAGAAAGAAGAGTGACAATGCATTGCATTCTGAAAATATGATCTCCAGCATTTATACAAAGCCTGATAAGCAAACTGATTACATAGTTATTACTGCACCAGATCTATTTTAAGGTCCCATGAATTTTCATGAAGATGCCCAGCTATTCTCTTATTTCCCGCTCAGAAGATAATCAGCATCTTCCTCTCTCTTCAAATGGAACTCATATCCATCTAAGCTTAGCCAAAGATATTGTCCAAGTTCATAAAACTAGTCATAAATACAGACACCAGATGAGCCTTTGGGACTCTCTTACCCTTTTATCAGATTACTCAAGGGTTCACTTTTGTTTAGACTATCCATAAACCCTCCAAGGGATAATTTACTGCTCTTTTCTTAAGCCTGAAGTACAGCTCCATATGTGCCTCTGCTAATGGAGGTCAAAGTTCATATAAAGTCCACAGATTTTTTAAAAAAAAATATGAAAAAGTATAATAGATAAGCTGCGACTAAAATGGCAACAAAATATTTCTAGCCAAGCAACTGGCACTATTAACACACTCAACCTAAAACTAAGAAACCATGTTTTGACCGTCTGTAAACAGAGTTTTGTTTTAAAATTAACCACACTCTGTCTCATGAAAAACGAAACATTATCTACTTCAGATTGCCTTGTTTTCAGCTTCAGACAACTTAATTTTTAAGGTAACACTAGAGGCTATCAAGAAAACCTATTTGTTCCCATGGAAATATCAGCAAATTAATCAGATTTAATAACTTTTTCACAAATAAATGTTCCCCCAGCCAAACACACCACACATATGCACTCCTTCAATTAACCAAGAAAAAAAAATACAGTTCATATAGGTTAAGATTGTCATTCATGCAATTGCAGCATAATTATCTGCTGTTGCAAATACATTTAATACTAAAATGGGAGAGGCAATCTGCCACTCAAAGACAAAAAACAAACAAACTACTATTCAAATCTCCTGATGCCAATAGTCACTTAGGTCAACCCGCCTCCCCTCTGATAACTCTGATACAAAAGCATTCTACAGAACAGCGTAACACATACAAGATATTACCGTACCTGCCTGTTAGAAGTAATACTTAAGATTACCTCACTATGCCGTCTTGTAAAAGTCATGAATATAAGCCAACATCCTCTACAAATAAGGTAAAAATGAAAACTTATTGACACTGTGAAGATTTCTTTCAGCTTTAAATATGGTTTGGGAATTATATAAAGCCTTCCACAATTACTTTATCTCTTAGGGGGAATTTTTATGTTCCAATAAAGCACATCCATAAAATGTTTTGTATGGAATAATGTAATGCATTAACATGACAAACATGTTTACAAATACATGTTATCATATACTTGTCAGGGAAAAGAATTGGTTTCAAGCCAATTTTCTTGTACTTCTCTATTTCCTGCTAAGAAAATACAACAGCTGGCACTTTCAGCTAGAGGCACATGGATGTCACGTTGTTCAAATTTAAACAAAATTAAGACTAAAGCTGTGCTTGCCTATATTTGCACAACTGTAAGCCAGCTTTCTTTAAACTAGATACTCTCTAGATAGTTTGGACTATAATTCCCATTCACCTAATGCTCTTTCTAGTTGGGATGATGGAAAGTATATTTCAAAGCCTAGAAAGCAGGAAGCTGAAGAAGTCTGCCTTAATCATTGTAATTTTAGAAGTCAAAATGTTAATATCATTGTACATGCAAAAATGTCCCTTCTTTTTTCTTCTGCCAAGGTAGTGAATTTACATTCTTGAGTGATACATACATACGTGTGTGTGTGTGTATGTTTTTCCTTTTTTAAGTTAAAGCAGGATACAGCTTCAAGTTATTTTCTAAGAAAAATGGAAGTACATCTGTTCCTCCACATTTGTGGCTTTGACTTTTGCCGCTTTGATTGTTCGCTGATTTTATTAATACGTTCTCTCTAAGAATATTTAGGTCTTCCAACGTAACTCTATGGTCAAATTTAACCAAAAGTCACGCTGAAGGACCTAGAGATTCCTAGAGAGAACACTCCACTAACACATCATTCTGTTCCAAGAGATCAGTGATATTATCCATTCTGTCCTTTTGTGACAAGGAGAAGGAATTCTTTATCATACTGCACTCTCAGGAAGTCCTTTCATTTTCACTGTTGACATACAAGCATAATTTGTCATGTTTTACGACCAATGGACTTGCAATGAAGACAAACAAGTAGGGGGCTTATGCCATTTCCCTTTCCTTTGTTGTCTCACTGGTATAGTGTAATGAAGAGCAAGCAGGGCTTAAACAAAGAGAACATGTGCTCAATCCCCTTGTGAGCTATGAAGTATACTTGGGGTGGAGATGTTCTTATGTGAGTATTTGCATCTAAACACAATGGTTGTGCTGAACAATTAAAGTGCTGTGCTAATCTCCTTGGTGAGATGCAAATATCAAAAAAACCTAACTGGGTAACTCAGTTCCACAGTATGTTCCACAGATGATTTACAAGAGCATTGTATGTTCAATGTCATATTGTAATGTGATACAGCCAGTGATTCAAAGGGAGACCATAAGATCAGGTTCCACACAGCTGGCAAGAGACTCTACTGGACACAGTATGCACTGCCGGGAGGGGCTACAATTCAGGAGAGGTTACCTAAGGCCATGTCCCACTCACCCGGTGAAGGACTGCACTACTATACCTCATCTGTAGAGGTGGACAAGCCAAAGTTCACACATCGAAACACACCTGTTACACTTCACCCCTTAATTTTTGTGACACATCATGGCTAAGACTTCAAAACCAACAGTTGTTTAATAATAATAATAATAATAATAATAATAATAATAATAATAATATTTATTTATATCCCGCCCAATGGTACACCAATCCGGGCGGCTTACAAGTTTAAAAGTACAGTCCAATAAAACATATAATACAAAAGACACCCCCCACCCCCCCTTAAATGCTAAGTGCTAATAGTGGTTTAATACAGGGGGAAAAAGGTTTTCACATAAGCACCACTGGGAAGAACTTCTCACACAACCATTTCCTCCATACACTTCATGTCAGTTCAAGAAAAGCATGTGGAGGCCATGATGTATTCTGATATGTTGCCTAATTCATACCATGTCTACATAGGGATCTGTAATTATCCAGGCCTTCCAGGGTCTACACATTTGGCAGCAACATCATGTAGCAGCTAAGAGTACAAATGAGGGAATCAGGCAATTTCCAGTCTTGTGTGGAGCAGGAGCTCACCAAGTGAGCACAGATAAACCATTAACACTCAACCCAGCTTAGCATTCCATCTTCAGTATGAAAATACACTGGTAGCAAATATTACATGGCTATAGCAAAAGTTGCACAGAACATATGAGAAGTGCCTTAAAAATCTAATCTGAGAAAATAAATGCTAAGTGCTATTCTACTGGCCATATATGCAATGAAATAAGAAATGGCTGTTTGTCATACCTGACGATATACAATGTAGACCTTCACGTGTAACAAGTAGCTATTACATGTTCTGTTGCAAATTTCCTGGCAAGATTTATTGGGAAGATGTTTACTGTTGTCTTCCTCTAAGGATGAGAGAGTGTGATTTGCCCAAGGCCACCCAGTGGGTTTCCATGGCCGAGTGGGGATTCAAACTCTGATCTCCTGGAGTCCTAGTCCAAACTTAAACCACTATATCATGTTAGTTCTCAAACTGCTACAAACCACTACACCATGCGGTTTCACATACAGGAAGTGTAACCAGAGCAAGAAAGGACACACTTTGAGGTGAGGGAGGGGAAGAGAAGTCAAATGCCCAGTGAGTAAAGGTAAAGGGTAATGGCTTTGATAGCAAGGAACATAATGGCTTCGTGGTTTTATGGGAGGCAGTGGTTTATGTCTGAAATGTTCAGTGACATGCTTTTTTAAAAACATGGAAGGGTGTAGAGGGCTGTATGTAGCTGACATTTTGCCCACTCCAGTCTACATACAAATTTCCCATATAAAATTGAAACTGATGTAGGAAATGGTCCCCTTAGAAGTCTCTTACAGCTGAACTGTATAAAGCACTTAGACACAAAAGTGTTGGACAGAACCCAACCTGAAGTAATTTCCTTTTTTTGTTGACATGGGAAACAAGCCATTTTCCAACTCATAAGAAACAGTCTTTTCTGTCCAGTTGAAATAATATTAAATTAATTGCAGGTTTAACTTGAACTGAAGCAGTGTTCACTTATCTAGGCTATGACTACAGTTTCTCTTCTTCAGATAGTGTCTGCTATCTTGACAATCACACTGTAAGACTTGGCTTGATGTCCTCCAGACAGAGCTGAGCTAATACAACATAGTGCAAAAGCAGAGAATGTGTGGCCCTGAAGATAATGATGCATTGTAGCTCCCAATAGCCCTGACCAGCAGCTAATGGTGAATGATGATGGAGGTTGCATTCCAACAACACCTGGAGTGCCATACATCCCTCCTGCCTGGTGTAACAGATAGTATGCTGGAAAAGGCAAAATGAACCAGGTTCAAATGCCTACTTTGTGTTTACTGGGTGGTACTGGCTCCATCTCTTTTTCTTCCTATAGCATACCTCACTATTAAGAATAAATGTGTGGGTGGTGTATGTATACAATTACAGTTGCCACTCCGTTTTTGTGGGGGATCTGTTCTGGACCCCTCCTGTGAAAATGGGAAACTGCAAATATTCAAGCCCAATAGACTTGAATGGGGGCGTGCAACATAAATTTCTCAAGTTATAGTCAAGTATATACGGTAATAATCTTCATGTCCTTTTAATGTGCTTTTCAGATGTATTAATAGACACAAAAAATATTCTGAACTAGACCTCGTCTCTAATCTCCAGCAATGTAAAACTTACGTTCAACAGAAGCACAAGGGTAGGAATGCCCTCATGGCCTTTAAGGCCCCTTAGTTTTGACCTATCATAGACAGACAATCAGACACACATCACACATGGAGCAAGTGAGCACACAAGCAAATGGTGAAGTGCTCAAGTCCACCATGTAATACATTCTAAAAGCCAGATGCTACATATAGACTGTTATGGGGGTTCTGAGCTGAGTAGCCCCTGGAGGCATGCATTACACCCAACAGATCAAGCCATCTGACATCATGAAATGGCTGCATTACTCTACTTAGGGGCACTGTGTCACCCCCTCCCCCTGAGGCTCGAGTGACAGATGGAGCTAGTCAATGAAGAGAGAAAGCAAAGAAGGGCTATTTGATACATAATCAAGGCGACCTCCACTTTGTCATGGCCAAATCTTTTAAATCACCTAATACAGCTAGGAGATACAGGTTTGGCATATTTTAGGTGAACACAAAAAATATCTCCATATATTCTACTGGTGGAAATATCAGTGCCCATGGCTCCTTTTCATTTCCACCAGTTCCCCTCTGTTCACTGTATTTACCAGCTACTAGTTATTTAGCAGCCTGCTTTTGTATAGTGATCTAAGTCCATGCAGAAACAGAGACTTGTGTTGCTGGCTCCTGACTAGTCTTAATGCAAGAACTAGGAGGAATTTACATGTACTGCTTCTACCCTATCCTCACCAGTATTAAAGGCAGGCAAGAGTACAGAAGAACTGGGTTAGAGAGAGAGAAAGAATGTACACATGTTAACATACTGCAAAGCAACTGCTGCATCTCTCTCTCTCTCCCCCCCCCCAATATCCCAGATGTACTTTTATGAGCTCCTAACCTTCTCAGTGTAATAATTCCACTCTAAAGAGGAAATGGAACTCCAACTCTTTCCCCAAAAGAGGATGCTTGCCAAAGTACAGGAGAAAAAAAAGGGAAGGAAAGAAACAATCACTCATGTTGCTAGTATTGAAGAACAAAGGGTCTCCTCATTACAGAATCAGGCATCACTTTATATGATATTGTTAATATATCCAAGATAGTTCTTGTTCCAGACTGGAAACAGAGCTTCGAGATTTTACAGATATGACTTAAGGTTTTCGTCTGGCAAAATATCTCTTTACTACAGGACCTGTTTAGCATGACTGTGCCAAAAATGCCATTTTAAACATATGTTATTTTTGGTATCCCTGCATTCTGTACTCTTAGATCATGATGTTTTCTGATCAACTGTGATGTTAGAGGGAGATGAAGAAAGAAAGAAAGAAAGAAAGAAAGAAGATGAAACCCACTGTAGGTTTTTTCACTGAACTACTTCCTAGCCCCCACTTTCTGATAGCATTTTAAAAACCTGTCAAATGAAGTTGCTGCTGCAGTGTATACGGGTATAACCTTTGTTGAAATAGTATCAACACCCTCCCCCCAATAAGGATAAATATAAATCAAAAAGGACATCACTGTTTTTAACAGAATTGTTGTTAGTTTTTCAACTTTTGTAAAACAAGATTTTAGTTGATTTTTCTTTTAAATTATTGGAGGCTGCTTTGGGTCTTATGCTGGGAGAAATCTGCAGTAAACAAGTAAATAAGTTGTGAATCAAAAAAATATCCAGTACGTTTAATCATAATAGATTCATCTCTTTCCGTATCCATAAATGCATTTATATAATACATAAAATGGACAGTATTTTAAAGGATAAAAATAGAAATCATGTACTGGTAAGTTATTATGCTTCATTTTGAAGCATTACTATCTATTCCTTGGGGCTCTACCAGAAACTTTTATCCATGTTTTGTGATTCTGTTCTCCCCTCTTGAAACACACAAAAGAAAAAAAGATCCACTTCTAAACCAGTGGGATATATTGAGTGGCAACAAACCCACAAACACACTTATTCTGCAATAGTCATGATGAAGTCACTGGGACTAATCTGGAGGAAGTGGTTTCAAGGCAATGGCCAATGTACAGCTGAAAGGATGAGGCAGGCTAATGACTACATTCAAATGCTTGATGGAATGACTCCTTTTTGGGGGAGAACTTCCAAGAATGTTAGCTTTCTTGATATGATCAATCATGGAGGAAAAAAACTTATCTTCTAAGGTCTTCTTCTCCATATCAAATGTCTGGCATGAGAGTGGCTGCAGACTTCCTTCCCAGGCTGAAGAATTAATGCACAAAGACCTGGGTCTTGTGGGCAGAGCTAGTGTTGTCCTAACGACAACAATGTCAAAAGTGTGGGCCCATTAAAAACAAAGTTGTTAACAGCCAGGCAGACTAGTATTGGGAAACACTTCTGTGGGAGAGAGGTTTTCTTCTCCGACCTATGTCTTTTCCCCAGTGTGGATCGCACCAAATCTCAAGTTGGTTTTAGCTCAGTGGGGAGAACTAGAATTTCTCAGTGCCACAACTTTAAAGAAAGACGCTTCAAACTGTTTTGCATATCTGTAACCATCACTGATGATTTGGAGCAAATATGTTAAATTGACTCCACACAAAAGCATTGTAAGGTGAAAGAATGTGAACTTCAGATTTCTTCAATATAATGATGCTGTCTGATTAGTAAGAGCTCATTCACATGGGAGCTATCATTTCTTATCACTGACATCAAGTTATATAGGCATGCTTGCATGTATTAGCCCTGAAGTGTGCTGGGAATAAATGATATTTAAAAGAAATAAGAGTGAGGTGAGAAGATTACAGTGTGTGTGTGTGTGGGGGGGGTCTGTTATCATAGTCTAACCAGACCTTGTTAAAAAATGTTTTTGGAACACAAATCTTAGAATCTCCCAGTCAGCATCACCACTGGCCGTGTTGGTTGGGGGATTCTGTTAACATCCAAAAATAATGTTTACAAGCTCTGACTGTAACTCAGACTACATCAGTTTATCAAGGTGGGCCCACCTGTCTTTTAAAACTCTGAAAATAATGTAAACATCATCAAACAATTTCAATAGTAACTGAACTTTATTTCCTACACTGAAAACCACATATCCTTTCAGCTATTTATTTGGACACTCTTTCTAATGTAGACACATAAAAATAGGGATTTTGCTTTAAAACCTAAGGCTCCTAAAGTGAGATTTCAATGATAGCTTCCCATTTATGAACTAGGCCACTGAGAGGTAGGAAAGAAAATGGGGCCTGCATTACATTAACCGCCAGCCATGCCTCTCTACAGCACCCAGATGTGGTCTGTTCCAGGAGAGGTTTTGCAGCCCATTGTTCTGGCCGACTCTGGTGTGGGTCTAAAGCAACACATTTAACAACTTCCATCTGTGCCACAAAGGCCAGGGCTACATGCTTCTTTCAGAATTGGCTCACATCCAAGAGTTACACCACTCTGTCAGCTCCATGGGTTAGTTTGCTGCATTCCAGCATTCACCCTCTTTTCCTGAGCGCCCTTTCCCAGCAATCATTCCATGGTAATACAATCCTCAAGAAGGAAGGGAGAGGATACATTACAAACATGCACAATTGTCAGAATGGATATGAATGTTGAGTAGTAAGTGGGGGGAAAATGTTCTTTTAAATCCATAAGGTGTCCCAAAGCACAATCAGAATCAACTACTCCAAATAAAATACAGAGCACATTACTACCATGGGAGCTTGATGTGAATCAAACCTATCTTTCTCTCTCTCTCCCTCTGCTCATCAGAGCTACCAGCTCCCTCTGTTCAGCAGTTACCAGCTCTTCCACCTTGGTGAAATGACATACGCAACCAAAAGCATTGTAGCATAGTGGCCTGGGACTTGGGAGAGCCAGGTTCAAGTTCCAGATGAGCTGTTGAATTTGGGCTGATCATTTACTTTCAGAGTTACTATGAGTAAAAGTGGAGAGGAAAGACAGAGGATAAATGTAATGACTTAATGATCCTTAAGATACAAGCATGTCTCAGACTATGTTGGGGACTAAAGGAGGATTTGTTGCTGAGTACCATCAAGTTAATTTCTGACTTATGGTGAACCTAAGGTGACCCTATCACAAGGTTTTCTTGGTAAGATTTATTCAGAGGGGGTTTGTCTTTGCCTTCCTCTGAGGCTGAGAGAGTATTACTTGCCCAAGATCACCCAGTGAGTTTCCATGACTGAGTGGGGATTCGAACACTGGTCTCCAGGATCTTAGTTCAACATCCAAACCACTACACCACATTGGCTCTCAAAGTAGGATACTGGAATACATTTTGACCATAGGGACCAAATGTACTGAATTAGAGGTGCAGCTCCTTGAAATAATAGCATGCCCTCCAAATTTCCCAATTTTGCAAGGATAGTCCAGATTAATCCTCTGTGGTGCCACTTATTCAGCTCCTTTTAAAACATCTCTGTTTCATTCTTTCCCTCCCACTTTCTTCCTTTGTCCTCAGCTTACATTAATTGCTACACACAGAGTTCAAAGTGCAAAACCAGTTTGCACTCAGTTAACTCAGTGGGGGGAGAGACAGAATCTTGCCCTTCCTAGTAGACTCAGACAAAGGAAAACTCCCACAGCTTTCCCCAGTTTGTGTTGTTCTTCCTCATCAATAACTTTTGCAACCTTGACTATGCTCTGATGTTGCTTGTCCAAAGTCAAAGCTTTCATCTGTAAAATGTTGGAGGTTATTAATAGTCACATGGATAGGTACTTCAGTGTTTCAGAATGTGTGTAGCCTTCATATGTGTATCCCCATAGCTAGAATGAAACATTCCCAACACTGGAAAGAAGAAGGTAGCTATAGCTTACTTGCATCAACCTCTATGAATGTACATTCAAGTAGGATTAAATTACTATATACAGGGAAATCTGAAATCTCCTCCTATAATTTCACCAAATGGTGCCCTCAAAATATTATTGGACTAGAAAACAATATATCACTTTGACTCGTTTCTTGGATTTTCAGCTATACTATTTCTTGCCTTTATAGTTCATCAAATAAATGGATTCATATGATTTGTTAAGGAAGTAAAAAGAATGCCTATGATGGCACTGAGGGATACGCTTATGATTATTTTAAAATACCCAACATAGTTTTAACATTTTACTGAAGAGATTACACAAGCAAAGTAGCAATTCTGCACACCAGTGCTCCTTCAAGGTAAACTATGTTTTTTTCTAACTAGGAAGCTACTCTTTTGGGGATGATTACCACTCTGAAATAATGTATTTGGTTATCTTCCAACAATATTTCATGCATTTACTTGTAGCTGCTTACATTTGGGGCTAGAGTTTCTCTTTTCTGTATTTCCCTCCCCATCCAATTTCCCTTCTCCAGATACTGCAACAGTTTGTTTGTCCTTTTATTTTAAAATCACTATGGTGTAAATAACAAAACCATAAAGATTTTTAATCTACATTTTAAAACTGGCTTCAATTTTAGTACTCTAAGAAGCATTTTAATGAAAAAACATGCTTGTTTCCCAGCTATTTCCACACATTTCAACATTGCAAAGAGTGATTGAGTTGCTACAGATGTCTGGGGGAAAGTCAAATTGAAAGGTTCTGTCTGTTTTAAATGAAAGTTCCATGGATCACATGGAGGTCGTATCTTCCTAATTTCAATATGCATGAAATATATAAAAAAGTATTCAATCAGGTTTTAGTTGATAATCTCATAAACATTCCTGTTTGCTTGCCACCAGAGCATCTTTCAGAAGTGTTAAAATGCACAAAGTTCTTAACAGACCAAAAAGAGACAAGGCAAAACACAGAAGCTTCCTATCAGGGGACTCAGCAGCCCTAGTTTATTACTAGAATAAGAAATATTTGCTAACCATAATTTCAGGTATAAACAGGGAAACCAGAGGTTGGCTTTTTATGTGTTTCCATCAATATTTGCAGTAATTAAACATTAATATTTGCAGTAATTAGTACTGAAATTTGGAGGTTTTGAAACCTCCTAGCCCTAGTAACAAGTATTAAAGAATGAAGTAAATATCAGTGCATCACAGTTGTCTTTGCACTGTCACTATTATAATTACATCTGTAGCACATAACACATGGTTCATTGGTCAAAAGAAAAAGATTTAAGATACTGATTGGTGCATTAAAGTTCTCTCTTATAATTTGTTTTCTAAATTTGTATTTCCCACCTTAGCCTCCTCAAAAATCCAGTATGACTTAAACCTCTATCATATAACAAGGTGCATATGTGTACTCTTGCTCATGATCAGCGTGTGCATGCTACAAGCCTAAGTTAGCAAATATAGCAAGCAACCAAATGTGCTCATCTACCTAGTTTAGCACCTGTCCCAGTGGCACTGCAGGCTGTAACATCTGAGAAACATTTCTGCTAAGTAGTGCAACTAGGGAGAGGTCAGACGTTCCTCGGGAAAGACTATCTTCAGAGCTGCAATTCATTATGAACAGTACTGTGACAACCACACAATTTTCAACAAATATAAGCAGAACACTTGTACTGTATATAACAGGGGTAGGCAACCTAAGGCCCGGGGGCCGGATGCGG
>CM034706.1:113546836-113562105 GCA_020142125.1 Phrynosoma platyrhinos
AAATGTAATTGCTTTTAACTGACTCTGATTTAATAGTTTTTTAAGGGGAGAGGAAGGAATTATATTGTTTTAGACTGTATGTATTTTATTGTGTTCACCGCCTGGACTGGTTCGCCATAGGGCGGTATACAAATAATAATAATAATAATAATAATAATAATAATAATAAAAAGAATCATGAGTTTCCTCTTTGGAACTGCTGATGGAGATCCCCAGAGCTACGTAAGATTCATATACGGTGTAAGTGTTCAGTGAGACTCCAGAACTGTCTCTCCTAAAAAAACTGCAACAGTAGATGGAGTTGGGACTGTGTTTCCCATCCAATGCTATAGCACAAGCTGATTTTAAAGGTTCCTCAACACTAAGCAGTGGTCCATAAAAGCTTGCGCCAAATAAAACTTGTCAGACTTTAAAGATGACACAGAACTCTTTGAGGGGTTGTAATGTGGAACCACTGCCACGGGATGCTTGCACAATATTCAAAACATCCATTATCACATCTTGCCTTTGTGCATAGCCACATACATAGTCTCGCATGGCCAAAAATAAGCATACTAAATTACTCAGCAAACTGTGTATACATTGTTTGAAATAGTTTAACTTTGAGAAACAAGAAGATGCCAATGTGGGCAAGTGCATAAAGTTCAGGGTAGCTCAACACATTAACTGGTGTTGCTATGTAGCAATTGATATTCCCTGTTCCATCTATGATCATTATTTTTACACTGTATTGACTTGTTTTGTATTAGCCACACTAAACTCCTAGTGCAAACAAGCTAAGTATAAATTTGACAATAAGCCAACTGATCAATTTATTACTGCTCTTTTCATGCTAACACAGACCATTGATAAACCCAGTCTGGAACCTTTCAGATGTCCTTGGCAATAACCTCCACAATCTGTAGCCAATATATGGACAGCAGCAAGATGTAGAAGGATGACATAATTAAGTCCTCCCAAACCATGTAGGTGTTTAGTTATCATGGATGAATACGTCCACACTGAATTTTCAGTTACTAGCTTCCAGATTTACTCACTCTAGCAGCAATAACTTCCACTGTTGCATGGGACCATGGCACAGTAGTACAACACATGCTACATAGTAAGAAGATCCCAGTGTAATATTTGGTTACTAAAGATAGGATCCTAGCAGAAAACTTGGTGAGATGTTTCCAGTCAGTGCCCACAGTACTAGACTAGATGGACCAATGGTCTGATCCTGTTCCTGTGATTTCTTTTAACATTCCTCACTGCTCTTGAAATGACAAGCAAAAGTAAAAGGTGGCCCTTGCATCACATTCACAATCTCATTTGATCAACAAATCCAGTTGCATGTTACCAGTATCAAAACATCACCATCTCCAACATCAACACCATCGTCACTGTTGCCATTATTGTAACTGCCAATTATGGCAACCCCCTCCCCCCTTTACGACACTTTCAACTACCAGGACTGGGCAGAAGGCAGACTGGGATCTATTGCCTTAATTTGTAACAGACAGGCAAGGATTTCTGGTTCCTGATTTTTCTAATAAGCTATAGCTAAAAAGTTTTTCCTACCTCCAAATATCAAATGTTATCATGTTTTAGTTCTCTCTACATTTTAAGGGTATTTAAGAATTAAATATTTGGTCACATAATCCATTTACTTTACTGGGTCCACTCAGAAATGAGTTTTTTCGAAGTTCATGTAGGAGATCAATGTGCCCCCCCCCTTTGAAGGCTACATTTTCTCTCTAAGGCAAACTGTTATGAAAGGTCTGACAAATACATGAAACAGAACCCAGAGTCTGTTCTGAGTACACGGATGTCCTATACCAATTAAGTGTGTAACAAATGGCTCAGAGTTTAACAGGCAGTTTGTGCTGTGTAAGTCTGTTTTACAAGTATATATACATATATTTTTTGGCTGCTCCAAACAATATCTCTGAGAAAAATGTGTAGCTCCCATGGGCTGTCAAGTACTGTTGCAAATAGGGTCCACAAGCACTGGCCTGACTGAATAGCCAGCTGCTACTCATGGTTGCCACTTGCATGGCTCTATCAAGTCTTTTTGTATATAGGAGGGGGAAGATATTGATAGGATAGGAATTGCAGGGCCAAAAATCCCCTTCTGAAATGCAAACAATTTTCACAACACACACTTGAGTATTTTTAAAAGCATAGGAAAAACAACAACAAAGAACAGCACACTACTTGAAACCCCATTTGTTCTACCTTTGTGATTAAAGATGCCTTCCATTTCCATACTGCTTCTAGAGTGGGCAATGCAGAGAGATCCACAGGGTACCAGCCCTTCTGCAGCCGGAGACCTGTCAGTGGTTCGTACTAGGCACCAGTCAGGTTTGTCATGTGGCCGCTCCAGAACCTCCACTGTCTGGCCACGGCGGATTGTCAGTTCATTGCTGTTGCATGCCGTGAAATCATGAATGACCACTGTCAACTCACAGCCACCAGACAACTGTAGAGAAAGCCAACAAAAATGAGGGGGAAATCAGCACTGTATGTTTAATGTTTCTGGAGATATATATCACTTATCTCAGACAAATTTCTAACTTGATGGTGGCAACAAATAGAGTACACTAAACAACAAGTTTAATTCTCACATTACATTCCAATGTTTCATCTTCTATTGCTAACTTTGTATGTGAATTGTATGGCCTCAGATGGTAAGGAATAATTTCATTAGAAAAGTTTATCCCCCCCCCCAAAAAAAAACATTACAAATTCAGACTATACAAAGGCACATACAAAATAAATCAGTATCACAAAATGGGTTCCCAATTAAGTTAAACTGATAAGGGACAATACAGGAAACCATCTTGTGATTCACATAAATGACTTGGCTGGATTTCCCTATATTTTACTGAACTTTATGGCCAAAAGTGCTACTGTCAGCAAAGAAGAGGAGCCTCTCCTTTTTATTGTAAGCCGCATGGATTGTCTGTCAATAAGCGGGATACAAATAAATATGATGATGATGATGATGAAGGGGATGCTTCATTCAGTGATACCCTTCCCTAACAATGGAGGCAGTATGGTATCTTATACCCTGGAAAGTCACAAATGTAAAGCACAATTATAATGCCATCATGGCTAATTTAGCTGCTGACATCTATCAATGAATTACATTGTTTGTTATGATCTAGCTCCTTCAGCTTTTCCTGAATTTCAACACAACAGGATTCTGTGTTGTCATATAAAGTTAAATACAATTATTTTTATTGATCACTATTAAAACTTACACATATCAAATATGGCACAAAAATTAATACAGAAGAGTAAAACTATAAACATAAAATAGATCTCAAACACTACAAGGGTGAGTTAGATTAAATTTTAGCTGATGTCTGCATTGTTCTCAATAAAAATCTGGCTACAGTTCCTGTGACATAGTCTTTTGTGCTAGACCTAAAGGAGAAGCATAATTTTGAAAGTCTTAAAAGTTATAGAAAGGAGAGAAGAGAAAAACATAAATGTTCAGTTTCTTCTGAAACACAATGACATTATGTTAGACAACAGCGTCCCTAAAAATATTCCATGGAAGAGAGATGAAGGTTAAACATCAAAACATGCAAGACCAAATGCCCTTCTGTACTTTTTGAGATTCATTAATTTCTGCTTGAAACCGAAAAGAAATTGGATGTCAAGTGATAAAGAAATCCATATGAAAGTCCATCTCTTACAGAAAATTCTGTGTCTTTGGATAGCCAGGACAATAATGTGTCTGGTTGCGTAAGAGTAAAGGAGAAACATCTGGCAGGTAATCATGTAAACATAATGTACAGGTTAATCTCTCTTTTCCTTCTAACATGTCATCTGATACAAATTTGGTAAGGCTGTCTGGAGAACTTTCCCATGACCACTGCCTACTAGTGTGTCTTTCTAATCCTAGTTTTGCAAAATCAGGGATGGGGTGAGGGGAGAGGGGGAGGTAAAAAAGAAGCCTTATGTTTCTTATAATGAAGTAAAATAAATCAGCATGGACCCAGCAAGACACAAGTAGGAATTAATCATGTTGCTCCTACTTAGTCTCTCAGGACAACCTCCATTCAAGTTATGAGGTGCATGCTTTCAGAAACATCCTACCTTCCCACTAGTTAAATGTATCTGGGGGACCCTTCCCTAACCCCCACCTCACTTCTCTCTTGGTTATATTAGCTCTCGGTCCATTCAAAATTATGCCAAGGGGAGGTTGGGGAGGGGGCAACGAAAAGGTCTTGAGGGTTTTTTCTTTCTTTCTTTTTTTGGCACTGATTTATTTTTATGGTTCTCTGTAGACTGGAGTCAGAAACAATTGAAAACATCTGTATGCCTGAAGCAGTCTGAGAAAATGGCCTTTTTAATTTACAGTATGAACACTGTGTCAGAATGTTAGACTTTTTATTTTTATTTTACATTTCTTACAAAATGTAGGGGGGGGGGAAGTCTTGTGAATGGATTACTGAAACCTGGGGCTCTACCAACCTTGTCATGTAGGATGGATGACCAATAATGCTCAATTTCTTGAACATGCCCATGCCCACATGGGATCTTTTGGGACTTGTTTTGGTGTGTTAGTAAGAAAACAAAAGTGCAGGAAGAAATGTGATATAAAGAAATGAAAACATAAAGCAAAGTTGGGAAGAAAGGAGCCACAGCTCAGTGATAGGGTGGGTAATTTACATTGGAAATTTTCTATTATCTCTCGTTAAGAGAATTTCAGCCAGCAAAAATGGTGAAGACTTTTGCTTGAAAAGTACCATTTCTCACACAGTACTAATAAAAGTGTTTTCAATGCTTCCCCTAAAACCACCTTAAAAAGAAAACAAATTCTTTGGACTCTGTGAAAGCCACTAGACTCTATGGGGGCACTAATGTTCCAGATTCTGATTTCCTATTGTTTCTGATTTCCGTTGTAGCTATTTTAAATTATTTGTTATTTGTAATTTTTAAATATGCTTTTATACTTTGTTTATTTAATTGTATTTTAGGGGGTGTGTGCTACTGGGGGAAGGGATTTTTTGTTTTAGCTTGTAAACCACCTCGGTTGTAATTTACAGAGAGCCGGGATATAAATAAATAAATAAATATTATTAACATAACTATAGTGGTAGTACTGCTTCACACCATAGTTGCAACTATGAGGCAACTTATACTCTATAATTATCCAAATATATTGCATAAGCCAAAATCATTACACATACGTTAGGGTGTAAAAAGACAGAACTATATGCTTCCTTGACCTTAATATTTGCTCATTTACGGCTTCCTAAGGGAAGCAGCTAATTGGCCAAGTTGAAATTCTGAAGAAACCAACTATTAATACTGGGGAGGGAGGGGAGAGTGAGTTAAGAAGTAGGGTTTTTTAAATCCATCATCTGAGCAAAACTAAATCAAACACACATTTCTACTCTGTTAGACTTCAGTGGAAGCTGCAATACAAGATATTGGGAAGACAAAATCGCCAGGAAAAGGTGATATCTGTATTGAATTACTATAGTCCACACAGACAGAATTGACTAGTGATAACTAAAATATGCCAACAAATATGTAAAACAAAATGGTGTCCTGGAACTGGAAACGATCAATATACATCTCCATCCACAAAAAAGGAGACACAAAAGACTGCAGCAACTATAGGACCATAGCACTAATCACCCATGCAAACAAAATTATGCTCATAAATTTGCAACACAGACTCCAACCATACATGGAAAGAGAAATCCTTGAGGTCCAAATGGGGTTTGGGAAAGGAAGAGGCACTAGGAACCATACTGTAAACATGATAGTTAATGAAACAAACCAAAGAATTCCAGAAGAAAATCAGCATCTGCTTCATAGACTACAGCAAAGCCTTTGACTGCACAGATCATGAAAAGCTATAGAATGCTCTTAAAGACATGGGAATGCCACTGTATTTCATAGTTGCTGTTGTGTGCCTTCAAGTCATTTCTGACTCATGGCAGCCCTAAGATGGGTTTTTCTTGGCAAGTTTCTTCAGAGGGGGGTCGCCACTGCCATCTTTGGAGGCTGAGAGAATGTGACTTGCCCAAGGTCACCCTGTGGGGTTTACGTGGCTGAGCTGGGATTTGAACCTTGGTTTTCAGAATCACAGTCCAATACGCAAACCACTATAATAGTCTTGATGAGAAACCTGTACTTAGGACAAGAGGTTTCACAGTTAGATCAGAATATGGAGAAACAGAATGGTTCCCAATTGGAAAAGGAGTCAGGCAAAGCTGTATCCTATCACCCTACCTGTTCAATTTGTATTCAGAAAATATAATTCAAAGAGCAGGTCTGAACTCCAAAGAAGGAGAAGTGAAGATAGGAAGAGGGAACATCAACAATCTAAGATATGCAGATGACACCGTATTACTAGCGGAAACCATCCCAGACTTGGAAAATCTATTAAGGAAGGTTGAAAAAGAAAGTGCAAAGATAGGCTTATTGCTGAACATAAAGAAAACAAAAATAATGACCATGAAGGATCTACATAAATCCAACCTAGAAAATGAGGAAACAATTAGTAAAATAGTTCCCACAACTTGGATTAACCACTGATAAGAAAAAAAACTACAGTTATGAAATCAGAAGAAGACTAGAAATGGGAAGGGCAGCCATGAAAGAACTAGATGAGATCCTAAAGTGTAAAGACAGACAACTGAGCACAAAAGTTAGAATCGTACATGTCATTATATTCCCTATCACGATGTACTAATGTGAGAGATGGACAGTGAAGAAATCCATAGTAAGAAAATCAACTCGTTTGGGATTTGGTGCTGGAGAAGAATGCTAAGGATACCATGAACAGCCAAAAAAGACCAACAAATGGGTCCCAGAACAGATCAAGCCTGAAATCTCCCTGGAAGCCAGGATGATCAAACTGAGGCTGTCATACTTTGGTCACAGCATGAGAAGGCAAGACTCATTAGAAGACAATAATGCTAGGACAGGTAGAGGGCAGCAGAAATAGAGGAAGACCACATCCAGATGGGTAGACTCAATCAGGATGGTCATAAGATTGAAATTATAGGACCTAAGCAGAGCAGTAGAGGACAGGGGTAGACGTCTCATCTACAGGGTCATCATGAGTCAGGTATGACTCAAGGGCAATTAACAACAAATTTACTATGGTAAGAACAACTAGGCCTTGGCCAGAGAGCCCCATTGTGTTATTCTGGCCCTTAAAAAATCTTTTGGGAGAAATGTTAGTACCTGCTAATAGACTTTAATAAGATTAATTTTCCAAATACACAAATACACATACACTCTTTCTCCAAAAGGTGACTTCTCTTTTCTTTTTCTTGTTAACATATAATGGCTGGTACTCAGTTTGGGACATTTGCCACATATGTGTTTCTTATGTGTGTGGACGTATTTTTCAGGCGCTGTGGGGGGTTGGTAGTCTTGTCCTCTCTGTGCAGGACTTCAAGGACTTCCTGACCTACTTTAAAGTCCTGAAGCCACTTCATACAGGCATTCCATGCTTCAATGTCAACACGCACAATTGGAGAAGTGTTTGGATCCACCCTAAGCCAGATGCACAATGATCTCAGAAGTGCTGAGACCTCTGGAGAACCCTCACCGATCTCAGCACTGATATCATTGTCATGTGTCTGGCTATGGGGACTGGAGGTTAGCAGCATGCTCACGATGAAGCATGGAATGCCTGTGTAAGGTAACTTCTGAGCTTTAAGATAAGCCAAGGGTGGTGGTGTATGGATCAGCACATTGTACAATCTGCATACAGATCTTTGAACTATATTCAGATGTTGAACTGAGACCACCTCTTGTTGAACTGAAGTCATTTTTGGGGATTTCCGTGCCCCCCCCCAGCTAATAATATGACTAGCTAATCTAGTTCTAATCTAGTTTTACTGGTAATGCTGGTTCCCCCACCAGATCAAAGAACCACAGAGTTGGAAGGGGTCACCAGAGCCATCTAGATCAACTCCCATGCAGGAATAAATAAGTAAAAGAAGAGTGCTCATTGGCTGTACCTCTTCTGTTGCACCTCAGTCCCTCTGCTCCAGCTCCTAACATGAGTTGCTGAGAAAGGTCTGAGGTAAAAGACTCCATGGGTAGGCTGCCTTTACAATTCAGAACTTTCATCATGACCTGCAGCTGAATACAAGTTTTGTTCCACATGTGGTCATTCTGTCAAGGAAAACCACTACCATGATTGTTTCTTTCTAATCAATGTGTGCGTGCGTGCGTGTGTGCGTGCGTGCATCCGTGCATACCTCAAAAGAGCTTCTACTGTGCCACAAAGAGGTGCAACTTATCCAAATATCTTGCATACACATTAGTACATACACACCCTTTACGTGCTCGCTATTCCAGGTATGCTCTTCAGTCACTTAGGGCAGGCAGAAATAATGGTGTTTACCTGAACTGACACTAAAGTCTAAGCCACTTTTTCTTGCTTTGTCTCTCAAATTATCAGAGTCATTTATTAGTTCCTCACTTGTACAAAACAGTCACACAACTACTTTAAAGGACTTACAAGGGTATGCATAAAACAGTTGAGAAAAAGCATACAGCATATATATAGCATATATAGCATAGTGCCCTGCTATTTTAAAAAAATTAGGAAGCTTTCTGGGGACAAAGCTGTATTCATCATTCTTAAACACATACAGAACACCTGTATGTTTCTCTATAAAATGCCAAGTTTTTCCTGAAGGTCCTCAATTTTTCTTTTCACAGCACCCTCTACTGGACCCATCATCAGTGAAAAAAAGTACTAGCTACACAGTGCTGAAATTTATCATCTCACATCAGTGATTTCAGAAAAATCTCACCATCTCTGTTTCACTGTGATGATGCCAGATCAGGCAACTATGAGGTAACTGTTATACTGTGAAGTGCAGATGACAGATTTGCTGCTGTGAATTCCCTGCAGCAACATTTTTCTCTGAAAAACCTCAGGAATTTTGGCATAGAGTCCTATCAGTGACACAATCATGGAAAGTAGCTGGGCCTGGAGCCACTTATGTGTGTTGGGTATTGGGCCCCAAAGGACACAGTTAGGGTTCTTTGGAAGAATAGGGAGGGGTATCATAACCCTGCATTCACTGCTGAAGCACAACAAGAGGGAATGACAGTGCCAGCATATTTTTCCTTATACATGTGTGAGTAAAATGACTTGAGATTTGTCTGCTTTTAAAAGAAAGAACAAAATTCAGGCAAAAAGCCTTTAATATTTCTGACAACATCGTTGAGAATGTCTTAGGGTTTTGATTACATATACCTTTAAGCCCTAAGAAGGCAAGACATCCTACTCCATCCTCTCTATCATTTTTCAGAAGCTGAAAGTGTGAGTAAGTGTGGTATTTTATAGACAGATACAGGACCACAGGAAATTCTCTTGGCAAATTAAATTCCTTTCTGAAGTTTTTCAAGCTTGGGGTGTGAATGGAAGACAGAAGAGGGTGACGCAATCAGTGTAGATTCAAGACAACTTGGTTGATCTATTCCACAATAAATGTGCTCTATGACATAAGTGCTAATCACTTTTTAAGTTAATGACACCTGTTTCTGGCTCACTTCCATTATTTGGGTGATATTTTATGGGACTGACAGGCAAGGGATCTTGCCCTTTTAGGACTCTTTACAAATCTATATACCATTGACTCTAAAAGATGACATTACAACTATCTTTTTCAATTGTATCAGACAAATTAATGGTTTTATAGCTAATTACTACTTCATTGATAGATATTTTAAGAAGAAAAGGCAAATTTCAAGTAACAGACACTGTCAGTAATGCCTCTGTGAAAGCTTCACATGTGAGCATGGTTACAGACACACTGAAGGAAATAAAATAAAATATATGGTTTTGTTGGAATATGGATGGGATATACAGTCAAAGTAGAAATGTAGAGATGTGTGTGTGAAATATTTCTTATGGGAACAGTGTCTAAGGCAGGGACAGGCAACCTTTTTGAGACCTGGGCCGGTCTCCCGTAGCCCAGGTCTCGGCTGGGCCAAGGGGGGGGGAATGGTGGCACGCGCGTGTGCGACCCCCCCCCCGTGCACGCTGCCACCGTGGCCAGTACTGCAGCCGCTGCCATAGCGTGCGCGGCCACAGCTGCCACCGTGCATGTCGCAGCCGCCATTTTGGTAGTCCAAATCACGGTCAGGACACGTTTGCGCATGTGCAAGAGTACTGCGCATGCGCAAATGCATTGCGGCCGCCATTTTGATTTCCAAAATGGTGTCTGCAGCGATCACGGCTGAAAACGTGCCCCGGCGGCGGTGCACAGCGGGGGCGGTGGCACACGGTGGCGGTGACGCCGGCAACCTTCGGCCTGGGCCAGTAAGTCCGGGGCCCAGGGCCTTAACCGGCCCCCGGGCCGTAGTTTGCTGGTCCCTGGTCTAAGGTAAACAAAGGGGATTCAGTCAGCAGGTGGTTCAAAGCCAAAACAAGTTCACACAGTACAGAATAACAAAAATATTTTGGTCCTGAGAACAGGATATTAACAGATAAGCATTTGAGCTCATTCAGGTCACATGGGGAGTGACACAGAGTTAGAGGCCGGTCTAGAAGTTGGGTTACAACAGATCATCCAGTCATCATAAAGGTTAACATCCAGAAGGTGGAGTATGGGATGGGCCAAGAGCTCCTTTGTTCACCTTTGTTGTATACTTGCTATATGTCTTTTGAACTGGAACTATAACTGTCCTAATGCTAATACTGTAATACTACAACAACATCTGATCCTATGGTCTTTTACCATCGGCAAGATGGATTGTATATATTTATTTTATGTTTTCTTTATGCAACAATAAAGCTTTGATTTGGATTTACAAATGTGTCTTCATAGAGACAGCATTTCCAGGATGCCAGGTGAAGGAAGCTGGTTCCTGAACTCTGCTGCATTTTCAATCACATCACACCAAATTTCACAGGTTTTACTGCTGAACATAAGGGGGCCTGTCCATGATTAGGATTAAAGACTATCTTGGAACCATAGGTATGCTTTCTGCATTCCTTAAAAGAAAAGAAGGATATGAAAACAAATAAAAGGAAACACAAGATTCAATTTTTATATCAAGGAAATTCAGATTTAGCCTCTGTATGTGTTGAGATCACTAATATAACATTTTGACCCTAGGTAGAAAAATAAACATGATTCTCATATATGAAGAGGTAACGGAGACCAAAGCACCTGCTTGCCCAATAATTCTTAACGAGCAACTTTTCACCAAAAAGCAAATTTCTCTTTTGTCTTACCTTATCACTGTCCAGTGTATTCTGTGAGGTTCGAGATGCAATTGAGATAGTATCAGGCTGACTACTGCCATCTCCTTGACTATCCAGGTCTTCTCCATCTCTGAAATTATAAGAAATTAGGAGTCAGCAGCTGGAAAAGTGCTTAATTTAAGAGGATGTTAATACTCATTTTTATGGAAGAAACAAACAAATATAATAACCTGCTATACATAACCTAAAAGAAAGAAATCAGACTTCCCTATTGTAATTATACTGTTTTGTTTTCTGGTTTTTGGTTTGATGATGATTAGCATAAACTGGTGATAATACAAATATATAGACCAGGGGTTGGCAACCTATGGCTTGCGGGCCGCATCTGGCCCATGGACCCCCGCTGACCTGCCTCTGCCGACCCCTGCTGCCACCACTGCCCGCCAATGTTATTGCCACTGCGCGGCTGTGTGCAGCGTGGCCACCATTTTGTTTGCCAAAATGGCAGCCGCGAGTCATGTGCGCATGTGCAGGAGTACTGCACATGCACAAACTATTTGTGGCCGCCATTTTGGCAAACAAAATGGTGACGGCAGTGGCAGCGGTGCGTGCGGCAGCGGGGGTCGCACACGCCACCCCCCCCCCACAGCCCACTGGAAAGGAACGTTGCCAGCGACCGGCCCCAGGTAAAGGAAGGTTGCTGACCCAATATCGACCATGCATAAATAGTAAGAACTGTGGAAGCTCGCTTGGAAATAGTGAAAATGCGCACAAACAATCAGCAAAAAGTTAGATATTTCATTACATTGTCCATTTGGCAAAATTCCATATTGATCATGCTTATGGACAAATAATCTGGGAATTCTGTACATTTCCCATATCACTTACAATGCCTCTCAGTATAAGGTATATTTTAATCTTGTTAAATCTGTGCTCTCAGAAATTTCAACACCAGTCCACCAGTCAAGTGGCATGCAACCAAGTAAAACATCTGCTTAAGATTTGCTTTGTGTAATTATACCTAAACTTGAAGATGTTACAGTCCACACTGTGATCTAAACTAGCAGCATCCAAATTTCACTGCAGCACCTTGTTTTCCAAAGTAAATACAACCAAACAGTTAAGAAGGACCTCATGAGTGACTGGCTGGAAATTTGTATCTTTCCATTCTTTGTACTTGACTAGGACTCCACTAACCTTCTTCCCTTCTGTTTTGTCGTTGATGCAGTTTTGGGAATGTGAATTGGCTCTTTTAAAGCTCCTTTGAGATGAATTGTTCTTTCCTGTATCACCTCTCTGATGTGCTTGATCCAATCTTGTTTGTTCTCAATACTAGAAGCCTTTAAGATAAAATAATGACAGTAAAGTCCACTGGTCAACTCCACTCATGAAGCCAATCTGATTGTTCTCATTCATAAGATTGTATTTGTGGTTTACATTTGCCAAGCACATTTATTTCTGCTATACATTATGGTTAAAAAAATGAAAGAGAGATTCTACTTCATGTACTGCTGTGTAATTTGCATGACACAGAAATGTCCTGACACCCTGAGAGCAAATCAGGAACCTATAGACCTACCGTGAATATGTTAGAAAACATGGGTTATATTAGATGGCCATGGAAAAACTATATTTCAACCACGATGAAGAGATAATTCCAGTTTTTAAACATTTCCAATATTAAAGAAGTTGTCGGAAGGCACAGCAATACCTGTCTTCTCTAACATCATCACTGTCCATGAGAACTGTTAGCTGTACAACTCTGCCACAGTTAAAGAACCATAGTCACTCATAAATGCATTCAGCTACCATTTTGCACAAATCATCTAATATCAATGAATAGCCAGAGAAGCCTAGTCATAGAAAACATCCATATACTAGCCACTGTAAAGTGATTTGAATTCAATTACTGTAGTGTAGTATTGGTAATACATTAATGTAGTGGAGTTTTTCTGTGGCTCATAGAGGGAAAGGAGAGAGTCATGCACCTTGAAATGTGTTACAAGTAATGATGCCACTCATGAGTTATTAGGGAGAGGGGTGAATGTAATGGCTGCTAAAATCATTACTCCTTTTAGAAGAATGTAATGCTCACTTGAAACATGGATGAGGGAGTGTTTCTGCTAATTAAAATATATGAGTTGGTGTTTTTTTTTTTTAAAAAAAAAGTGTCCCAAGCTAATCAGAGTAGCCCAGGATGCTGTCCACTATCAGCAGTACTTACTGACGTGGACAGTACATCATGTCAGAATCTAGTCTACTCTGATACACTTGTTCTGGCCTTGACACAGACGTATTTAGCCATATGTCTATCCAAACAGTCAACTCACCTCCAACCATTGAGGTAAGTGAAACCTACTGTACATACTTAACTATAAGTCAACCTCATGTATAAGTTAAGGGCAGATTTTGGAGCCAAAATTATGGATTTTGATATGAACCATGGTTAAATCAAGGGTAAAATTTAGGGGCATGTAACAAAGGATGTAAAGGATAAAGTAAAGGAAAACAATGCCAAAGAACTTACAAAATTTCAGTAGGCATAACTGTTTGTGCTGACCCTAAAGGCTGAAGGGATGAGGAGGGAACTACGGTAAATATGGTTGTGTGATGTATGGAAGAGGCAACAAGGCACAAATGGGGCTAAAAAAATGTGCACATATCAAAAAGGATGAAAAGACAAAGCAAAGCAAATGGGGACTACATTAGCAGTGATTACAATCTTTGACTTTAATGTAATAACTTTGCCTAATTTTAACTCAGGAAAAGCTGACAAGCACAGACAGATTTGTTCAAACCCTTCAAAGCCTGATTCCCCTTGGTGCTTCTTTGAGGGGAAGCGCCAAAGCACTGCCACAGCTACCGTTTTCCCACCCAGGCATTCAAAAAGATCAGAAGTGATGCCGTGGTGGTGAGAGTAGAGGGGGTGGTGGTACTTCTTTTAGGTGCTCCTGGGAAAAACTAAACTCTCACCTTTCACCATTCTATACTTGGCCTTCCACATTTGCAGGAGTTAGGGGCACAAGATCCCCGTGAATGTGAAAAATAGTGAATAACTCCCCCTCGCATAGAAGCCAGTTAAAGGGAGGGGTGGGTGGGGGAAGAGGAGCAGGCATGTACATTCCTATTCTTCCCCTGCCCTCTCATCTCTGGCTCCCCGTCCCTTTCCTGGGCAGATGGCTGCCTACCTTGCCCAGGCACACTTTCCCGGGCGGATGGCTGCACCCCTTTGCCCGGCAAAAGGGCTTGAAGGAGATCCATCTTACCTCCTAGCCCTTTTCCCGGGCAGATAAGTGCATGGACAAGACAGACAGCCATTCCCTCCCCTTTCCCTTTCCTGGGAGGTTTGGTGCCTGGGCAAGGCAGCAATCTGACCAGGAAAGAGGTGGGGCTGATGCATGCAACTTCTAGACTTCTCTCTCCTGGGCTCCCTCCCCAGGGAAAAGCTCAGAAGTAAAGAGGATGAGGAGTGCACACACACAGTGGCCTTGACGTTGTGAATAATCAAAATCGTGAATGTTAAGTCTGCGAATGCGGAGGGAGAAGTGTATCGTACTTACATTGACCCATGGGTAAATTGATCCATTTTTTTTTACTAAATTTTTTAGACTAATACATGAGCTTATACAGTAAACTTTATTGGGGAACTTAGTAGTTTAAAAAGATTTTTAAAAATTGAAAGATGAGTAGCAGGATTAGGTAAAAAGGAAATGTATGGACAAGGTCTTTCTGATAGCAGAAGACAGTTAATACACTATGGGCAATAGACCACAATAGAAATGCCATTGGGGCACAACTTTATTGTCTTATGCAGCCACCAGTGCCATGGCTCTGCACTGCTCTTTTTTTAAAGTTAAAAATAGAAGGAGAAAAAAAAAAACACCTCACATAGGTATAGTGTTATGCAGTCGTTTAACATAGTTGCCATATGAGGAGGAGGAGGAGGACTGGGGGAGAACGAGAAGGAAGCCAGGAGAGAGGAGGAGGACTAGGGGAACAAAGGGAGAAAGAGAAGAGAGCCAGGAGAGAGGAGGAGGAGGAAGAGGACGAAGAGAGAAAGAGAAGAGAGCCAGGA
>CM034706.1:113568470-113589233 GCA_020142125.1 Phrynosoma platyrhinos
CATTGAAAAATCCCTTTTCATAGTAGTTTTGGAATTGGTGAGGGGTGGGGTCAGAGATGATCAGGAAAATGGACATTCATAAGCCTGGTTTAAACACAGCTTTGCTAATTTGTCAGAATTAAGACCACAGAGAATAGTATTCTTACCTTCCAGCATGCTGAGATGCATGGCATCATTGGCTCGCTTTGGCACACTAAGCATCACTTCTAAGCCATCTTTAATTTCACCTTTACCTTCTTCACAGCAAGTGAGCAACTCCTACAAAGACATCAAAATCATAATGAGATCATGTATCATTATTAGTCCTTTTTCACAAAGACAGTTTCTTCTAGCAGTGGCTCTCTAGGATCTCAGGCAGAATTTTTTCTCAGCAAACGTCACCAGTAATCTTTTCACTTATGGGTGGCAAAATGCTGCCCTGCTCCAGGCTGCATGTGCTCCCCTCCCACCATTTAAAAAGAATAGAATGAAAATGGCTCTCCAGCCCATGACCTCAGTAACTATGATTAGATATTTCAGGGGTAGGCAACCTAAGCCCTGGGGGCCGGATGCGGCCTCCCGAGGCCTTTGGACCGGCCCCAGGCCGATCCTGCCCCCGCCGCCCCCCGCCACGATGATATTGATTATTATTGTTATTACTTGTTCTTGGGGTTTTCTTGGCAAAATCTCCATGGGGTTTTGCCATGGCTTTTCTGGGGCTGAGAGAGTACGCATGCATATTTTTTTATTTTTTAAAAAATATTTATTTATTTATGGTGCATCGGCCCCCCAATTGTCTGAGGGACAGCAACCCAGCCCCCGGCTCAAAAAGCTTGCCTACCCCTGAGCTATTTAAACAAGATTTTGGCTCTCTGGCCCTGTTTAAAGTCCTAAACAACCTTTTAAAAACACCAGAATTGATCTTTTTAAAAAAGGCTGTTTCAGGACTAAGAAAGACTAGGGGCAGGGTGGAGTGGAGAACAACCTGTAGATAGTTGATCATACCTTCCTCAGGCTTCTCGAAGTGCACTAAGCTATTTTAACATGGGGAAGAATGGCATATGAGGCGCAATGGCATGTGGGTGTGACCCACTGAGATTTGAGGGAGGGCAAAAAGGGCCTCCACACTCAGTAAACCTGGCCACCCATTTAGCTAGACATGCCCCTGTTCAAACTTGGGACCTTATAAACGCAAAGCATGTATCCTGTAACTAAATTAGGGTACATCTATATTGGCTACAAGAAGAAGCCCTGAAAATATTTTGACTAACTTGTTCTCTCCTCTACTGACTTGTCTTCCCCTATATTGCTCACAAAGAAGTAGACAGTAAACAATATTCACATTTCATAACTTTCACCTTTGGAGGCATGAACAACTGTTATCTACCCTCATCTATATGGATCTGTGGATCTGATCACTCGCAGGTCACTATAATTATTCAATGGTGGTGCATATACATGGATGCACTCACATGGAGGCATGCACACAGCCACCCACTCAATAATATGGGTCACAGCCATCTGTGTTTTCCCCCATCCATGGGGAGAACCCAGAACTGAACCCCATGGATGGGATGGGTCCACTGTACCTGTATATGGATCCTATTCCCCAGCCATCTGTGGAACCAGTTTGAGATAGCCAAGATTATTTTTCTCAACATCTACCAGATGTTTGGTGAATAATCTGGCCTCTGATTTGGATATGAAGCAAATCAACCCTGTACTGCAGAGTCCAACATGGCTGATGTCAGGCTAATGTGAGCCTGGGATCCTATAGTTTCCAGCATTGTTGCAGTTGTAAACTCTGAGGTGCCAGCTCTTATCATGACTGATCCTACACACCATACCTCCCAGGACAGTCCAAAAATACAGACATTGTCTTCATCCAAGCCAGTACTGGCAGTTAGTATCTCCATGAGTAGCAGATCTTTTCTTAAGAGATAGTGAAATCTAATTTGTTCATTCAAGACCAAACTGTCCTTACCCCCAAATACTTTGCATTACAATTGGGATAGCTTAAAATGATATATTGCTGCTTGGAAAAATCAATTTTTTCCTCCCTCTACTGCACATAAACTCAGAACGAACAGAGAACCCTGAGTGGGGTGGAAAATGACATAATCATCCCAACACATCAACCCTGTGTATCTTGGCACAACTATATCACCAATTCACAGCATGATGAAGAGAGTCCTACCAGTGTTGGGTCATTCAGCCATTTTTATTACTCTCCGCAGCATTCAAAGTTAGAAAAACTGGAGGTGATAATGGTTTGCTCTGAACCATAGCAGAAATGTACTGAAATGAATCTAATCACAAGTAGTGATCAACTTCAGATAAGTTTGAATTCAACTTTACTTGAATCAAGTAGGAGGAGACCAATGATATAAGAATTCAACGTTTTAAAAGCTACATTTAAATTTCTGCTCCACTGCTTAATTATAAGCAAGTCCCACTGCTTCTGCTTCTTTTCATATGAAACCTGTGTATAAGTGGAAGAAGTACACTGCTGAAATGCTTTGTTTTAAAGATATCAATTTCTCAAAGGGCTTTTAATGTACTCTCATAAAAACTACAACAACTCAACTCCAAATGCTGAAGATTTTTTTTTTTGTTTTGTTTTTTTACTGGAATATTTTGCAAAAGGAAGCAGAAGAGATGAATTAAGTGCATCTAGCACAATACACGGAAGCTGCCTGGACATAATAATTATCATTTGCTGGATAGTCTCATTCTTGTGTAGGCTCTCAAGTCTTCCTAGTTACTCATATACACTTTCTGCCATCTGCCAAGCTTCCTTGAATTGCTTTTGATAGACTTTTTGGTCCTTTGGTACTCTGTTGAGCAGGTGCACAGAAACCTTGCTCTGTGAAGCATATAATCAAGATGTGCTGCTTAGCTGCTGACTACAGAAAGGAAGAAAATGGTGTGGAAGAAGACTGGCTGTATTTTTAATTAAAACCAATATATAATGCCAGGGTTAAGATGGCAAGCTAATAGCAAGTTAATGCATGAATAATAGAATCACATATGAATGCCAGATAACACTGATTTCATAAAACCTAATTCTTACTTTATATTTTTATGCTGCCTTTTTCAACCATAACAGTTCTTTAAATGTCTTTCCTTGCTACCAGTCTGACTTTTAAGTGAGAAAAGTGTGTGTCCTTCACAAAATACAGAAGAGCTTTGAAAAGTATCTGAATGTAACATGTGGCCTTTTGCAGAACTGGCTTAAGCAAAGAATACTGACATTTACCTTCAGAAGAAGCTGGTATTTTGTTATCCTCTGAACAGGTTTGATAAGGTAAGAGGAGATTGAGTTGGCTAGTCCATGCCGCTGTTGTATCTCCTGTATCAGAAATAAAAATATTTGAGAACAAAATGTATACAGAAAAATGTTAGACAGTCTAGAATATTTGCAGCTCAATTCTCCATCTTAACAATGGGACCAGGTCTCTTTGAAGACACTTCTATATTATGAGATCTAGTATCAGTCTGCATATTTTTCAGCCTGGATCTACACTCATTTACTCAAAAGTCCCAATGAGGGTTCATCTAAGTCAGGGGTAGGCAACCTTTTTGAACCAGGGGCCGGGTTTCTGTCCCTCAGACAATTGGGGGGCCGAAGCACCATAAATAAATAAATAAATAAATAAATAAATAAAAATTAATTTTTTAAAAACAAATTTAAAAAATATGCATGCACACTCTCTCAGCCCCAGAAAAGCCATGGCAAAACCCCTGTGGATTTGCCAAGAAAACCCCAAGAACAAGTAATAACAACAAGAATCAATATCATCATGGCAGGGGGCGGCGGCAGCGGCAGGACTGGCCTGAGGCCGGTCCAAAGGCCTCAGGGGGCCGCATCCAGCCCCTGGGCCTTAGGTTGCCTACCCCTGATCTAAGTGTTCACAGGAGTGCTTGCACCTCTATGCTTCTTACTCAACATACTATAGCTCATGAACATGTCCCATATTGTAAAGAGTGAATAACTGGAATCCATAATGCATGGTGTGTAAATACAGACGCAACTGCAAAAAATGAAATCCACTGAAAAGATTATCTGAGCAATTTCTTATCAGTGTGACATCATACTAGGTGGGCAGCATTATGATAGCAGCTGTGACCTCACTTGTTTTTCAATAGCATATCCCACTAATGTTCTGCTTCAATTATAATAGGAATCTTATTCAAGATTTTAGGCCAGTGGTGGCAAACTTATGGTACATGTGCCAGAGATGGCACTCCGAGCCCTCTCTGTGGGCATGTGCGCTGTCGCCCTAGCACAGAGTTTACCAGTGTTCATTACAAGAAAGCCAGAGAGACACAGCACTTACAATAAATAAGTGGGTATTGGGTTGCAGTTTGGGCTCTAGGTCTCTAAAAAGGTTTGCCATTCCTGTTTTAGCCTCCCCCCCAATTTTTTTTCTTCACCTTCCTCTTGATTCCCTACACTGTCTGGTTTTAGGTGTAAACTCCTCAGGCATGGATCTCCCTACTCCCATTTTGCTTGTCCTATGGTCCTTAAAATATGATATATAATGAGGCTGCTGTGTAAACTCTAACAGAAATAATTCCAGTCCTACTTGCAAAGGTAATAAACATGAGCAGTGTAGCTGCTTTTCCATTCTCTGGAAATTTTGCTAGGAAAATACATGCTAATTGCTGTTTTGGCCTTCTCTGAATTCACAGGATGGAAGTGCCATCAGCTAACTTACTATAAATACTTGAGTATAAGTCAAGCATAATTTGAGGTCAGGTTTTGGGGCCAAAATTATGGATTCTGACATAACCTGTGTGTAAGTCGAGAGTAAGACAGCTGGGCTGAAAAAGAGGCTTGTGAGGAGGCTTGAGGAGCGAGTGTCTGCCCCACCTTCTCCTCCTCAGCCTGGCTGTCCCCGTATTGACCCATGTGTAAGTCGACCCAGGTTTTTTTGGTCCAATTTTTGGGCACAAATGTCTTGACTTATAGTCAAGTATATATGATAGGCCAGAGTTTGGAGTTTACTTTTCTTGGGTTGACAACTCCCAGAATTATCCCAATAGAGAAATGATTCTGGGAGTGATCATCCAAAAAGATAACTTTTTTGAGCTCTTTTTTAAATTTCCCCTACTGGACCAGAAATTATTTTTTTAATGTCTCAGAAGCTGGGAGAGGGAGCTAAAAGTTTAATTAATTATGCACCGATTTTGCAGCTGGGTTCCTACCCTGAAATGTATCTACAAGACATCTAACAAAATGGAATAATAAGAGAGTTGATCACGTCTCTTCAGATTTAAAAATGACAAAATTAGGGCTTAATCAGTGGTATTAATTTATTATAGTCTCAGAGGACCATACAGAAGAAAAACAAGAGAACCAAGAGAATAGCCTATCACTCCCTTCCAAGAATACTCTGTGTTGACTATAGGTATACAGCAAAGTAGAAAGTTTTTAATAAAATATTTAAACTAGGATACTGAGCTGAGAAGTACTGTAGTGAATATGAATCCTTTTTCAGGCTTCTTTTCACAAGGAGAGTGACTGAACAAAGTACATTCAATTATTAGCTGAATGTTTATGAAATGATGAAGATGGGGTCCAACATCCATCATCCCTGTACACTGATTATACTATCTAGGGCTAATAGGAATATCAGTCCAACTTCATCTTTGCCCAGCCCTGACTTAGAAGAGTACACAAAGCTGTTATTTAGACTTCCTACTTTAGTAAGTTGCCATCAGTATTTTTGTTGTGTGCGTGCACATGCACAGGAATGTGTGTAGAAGGGGAGACAGAGAGAGAGATGTCCAACAGCTAGCCTGAGCAATTGTAAAATGGAGTGGCAAGTTGTGTGACAAAGCAAACCTTTGGGACTGGATCATTATGGGGCTGGCTCATAAGAATACAGACGTGGATCAACTATTGTTAGCATTAACAGCCCTCTACAAATTACAGCTCACAGCATCACTTAAATGCCACATAAAACTACTTGTCCAGGAGATGTGTGTAGAAGGGGAGACAGAGAGAGAGATGGCCAACAACTACTCTGAGCAATTGCAAAAAGCAGTGGCAAGTTGTGTGACAAAGCATTTGCACATATTTCTTATTAGTTTCACCAGGTATCCTTGCCAAAAAAGTTTTGTAGGTTAAAATACCCAACAAAACTAGATCTGCTCAAGTGGATTCTTCCTGTAATCTATGACAATTGTTGCCAATCCTGCTATCACAAAGCAACATAAATTAAGGCAGGATGAACTCAGTCAGTGGTTCCCAAACTGGTCCTCTGGATGTTTTGGACTTCATCTTCCAGAACTCCTGACAGTTGGCCTAGCTGATTGGGGCTCTTGGGAACTGGAGTCCAAAACACCTAGAAGACTAAAGTCTGGGAAACACGGAACTAGATCAAGGAACCTTGCAAATAACATCTTTGTCCTGTGACACAGTTTATGGCTAAGTAGTGTGCTGCAGATGCCTTAAATCAGGGGTAGGCAACCTTTCCCCTTTAAGGGCTGGGGGACTTCAGCTCCCAGAATCCCAGGAGCTATTGGCCAACATGGGACTACTCGCCAATATGACTGAGGCTTCTGGGAGCTGAAGTCCCTCGGCCCTTAAAGGGGAAAGGTTGCCTATCCCTGCCTTAAATTCTACAAGTTAAATTCTACAACTCTGCTCTTTGCGTACCATACAAGGTAAGGGCTTTATTCAATAAAAAGAGCAAGTTATACAATTCTAAGCATAATATTATTTTCAACACCTGTACATTTTCTCTCACATAGCTGGTGCCACCAGAAGTAGGTTTGTTCTTCCAAGTAAGTCTGGCAGAATTTACTTAAGAGTAAGGAAGTTCACCACAAATCTTGTCCAACTTAACACCCACAAATATGCCTTCTCATTGCCTCTCACAAATATCCATCTCGACAGTGTGGAGCTAGGCAACTGCCTATCACTTTGCCAAGATCTAAAGCTTATCCTCTTTGTGACGTCAGGCATGACATCAGAATATAATGCTTATCTTTGACCTCAGCTACCTTCATATCAATAGCAGTGGTCATTAAACTGCTGCAACTATTGGTGACAGCCAGCAGCCTAACTATCTAGCAGGTTTGTTGGATATTTTTTTGATGTGTTTGAAGTAGAGTTCAGTGTAAACTGAAAGTCAGCTTTTAGTAATACAAGACAATAACAAAACACCATGATCCCCTGGAAGGTGTAATCTTACTTGCTATGTGTGTTCAAATATTAATTCAAACTTAGAAAAAGGATAAAGCAGTGTGGAATTACTTGTATATAGGATAAATCCTTGACCTAATATCCTGATCTAAAGAAGCTTCTTTACCTTGCCCAGTTATTCTTTATTGAGGCAACAGGGAGGAATCTTGTGGGGGATGGATAGGATTATGTCTGATGAAGTTTCCAAGCCACAGAGTGATTTAAGTATGATTTATTCATTGCTGTGGGCAGGTTATTATACTCTACTTCCATGACTTGCCAGTGCCTATGTAACCCAAGAAAATATACAAAAGTGTTTAACTGTTATTATTACCTAGAGTTGGCCCCGTGACTCGAGAGAAGTTTGCTAAGTCAACACTAATGTAAATTTCACTAATTTAATGGGTCTACCCTAACTGTACCAAACAAACTGATTTAAGCTAGAATGTATCCCAATTTAAACAGGGATTTTCAAGCTGTGTCCATTTTTTGAAAAAGCTATTTCTATGTTAACTGTTAAAATGATGCAATTGACGATTTCTTAACACCACATATGGCCTTCAATCCCACAGGAAGCTGGTGAGAAATTTTGATTTTTTTAGAAGTCAAGCCCAGAATGTACACAGGCCAGTTTTTAATTCCTCTGGTAGAGATTTTGTGTGGCTTAATCAGAGGCTTATTCACACTCCACAATTATGGTGTGATTATTCCACTTTAACTGGTACGGTTCCCTCCCATGGAATCCTGGGACTGTCCATTAACACAGAAGACAGAGAGAGAGATGGCCAACAGTTACTTTGAGCAACTTGTGAAACAAAACACTGGTTCCCTTCCATGGAATCCTGGGACTGGAAGTTTACAAAGAAGACACAGAGAAAATTCTCAGCCAGAGCATGCCAGTACAAAGCTCAAGTTTTCACAGAATGAAATCATGAACTAAGTAAGAAGTTAAAGAATGGTAACTTTTCAACAAATATCAGCGTATTCCAAGTGCTGCCTCTAAGTTGAATATAAACTGAATATGAACGTTAGATGAGCTAAATATGAATTCCCAACTCATATGAAAATATATTTGTGCATGTGTATAGATATTCACACCATGCCCATGAAAATCAAAGGTCAAAATCAAAAGATTTACTCTAATCACAGAAATCCTGTACTCACATCAAAGTAAGCACCAGCATGTTCCAGTATCAATTGGGTGGAATCTGGTTTGTTCTTGCAATAAGTCACATACATTTGGAACTTGTCTGCCTGCAACACACACACACACAAAAAGCAAGTGTCTTTTTACAAAATGTTACATCTACTTAAAAGGATTACCTTGCTGAAGACCATATCCTTATTCTAATTAGCTGGAAAGAGGAAGAAATATACAATAAAGAAAAAAAAGCAATAAAAGAGGAAGAAAGAAAACAACAGCTATATGTAAAACTAAAGTGAATTAGGCCACCTGAGATGTATACATTCAGAGGCTACCAGTTTCAGTAGACATGACCTTGTCTAACAGACATAGCTAGTAATCATTATGTAGTTCTGCAACAATAAATTCTGAGAATCAATTATGAGGTGACCAAACCTCATACTAATGAGACAATTAGTATTTTCTGATTCACTATTTACATGAGGTTCTTTCCTAAACTGAGGAGGCCTTCAGCCTCTCCTTATGCAAAAATAATTTCTCTGAACTAATTTCCATCCTGCTTTTCAGAGAAGAATGGGCACAACTGTACAGAGTATTCACACATTCACAATGGATTATCTGACATAGAAAAATATACTCTTACCCAAGTAACAAAACAGTGACCAACATCTTCAGGTAGCTGCTCATATTTTTCTAACTCTTTCAAGAATATACTGTAAAACAGAAAGAAATAACAAAATCAAACAATCACACAAATACACTTTCATTAGGGTACCTCATGGCTTACAGCTGCATTATTATTTCTTTCCTCATTGGTTTGATCAGAATTAATATTCACTACTACTGGCACTTAAGGGAAAAAAGGCTTCCAATGATATCAATGGGATTCCTTCCCCCCCCCCCCCCCCATGTTCTAGCTGTACAACAGTGTGGTGTGGGATTTTGGTTTTAACACACTGACACTGGAAGAGCTATGTCTTCCCACTCCATCTGTTCTCATTAAAATTCATGCCCCCCGTGTCTATAAATAATAAAAAATAAAATACTGACTTCAACTAGAAAATTGAAATCAGGTTTAGCACAGTCCAATGTAACTTTGGCTAAATTATATAGACATAATACATTTTAAAAAGGGATGTTTCCTCCCAATACTCATGGTTTGGTACATCTACTGAGTACAACATTGCATTTAAATGCTGAAGTTAGATCCATTAAGTGTTAATATTGTGATTCATCCAGTGGTGGCCTTGAAAATACCGTCGGCCCTCCGTATTCACAGATTCTGCATCCACAGATTCAATTATCAATGACTAGATGATATATTTTAAAAATCCCAAAAGCAAACCTTGAGATACTGGGTATTTAAGATATAGAAAGATTTTGTAGCACGCTTGAGACTAACTGAAAAACAAAGTTTGTAGCATTAGCTTTCACAGAGTTTAGTCTACTTCAAGAATAAGAATTTAAGAATAAGGTAAGGAAAATTTGTAAGATATTGGGGGGAGGCAAATATATCTGAGGATGGAAGTAAAACTGAGAAAGGGGCTTGAAGATTATTCTTCTTATTGGGGTTTTCAGACACTCAAAAAGTCTCTTCCTCATTTTTTCCTTGAGTGTTCAAACATTCTTCCCATGCTGACTCTATGTGTATCTCTACTGTATGAAAATTAAATTATGTATTAGTTTACAGAATATAATCAGCTACTCTTCATTAGTATCCTCTACATGGCTGATACTGTTACTCACTTATTATGGAATTCATAGATCTCCTGCATGTTTCCAAAGATGATATGCTCCTTGTTGACAATACCAGGAGGGATTTCTTCAACACCACTTGTCATTTCCCACAGATATGTCTGGTCAAAAGGAAAAAAATAGTGAGCTGTGAATTTACTTAGGAATCCAACAAATGGACCACTTTAGTTTTTTTTTTTAAATAAATCTGAAAAGCTTCTGATCTTGTAAATATAAAATCCTGACAACAGACACAACAGGGTAAAAGAGAAAGTTACAATTTAAATTCCAACAGCTACAGCACAAGACTTCCCTGTAGTTTTAATAATGACTGAGAATTTCTGTTTAAAGAGAATGAACAGGTTCTCGAATGTGCAACACACAATGGAAGAATTAACAGCAGATCATCCCCTTTGACAAAACACTAAAGCCTAAACAAAAGAAGCAGTCAGTTTACAATGCTCCAAAATGAGGCCTTCTCTGGTCAACACAGATTTTTTTACAGCAGCAAAACAAGATGTGGATCAACTCAGCACTGTGGTAGTTATCTCATCAATAGGCCTGCTCAAGGTAAGAGACAGCACCATTTGATCAAAAGCATAACATTTGATAATGCAAAAATTCCACAAGAAAGCCCTCCATCCCAACACACATGCACATCAATTAGGTCTTAGACAAACACTTACATCCATACACTCTCGGAGGTCTCTTACATAAGCCTTTTCTGTCTGAATAAGCTCAGCCATAATGAACCTTTGAAACAATAAAAAATATGATATTAGTCTGCTAGACTTATTATCACACATCAGCATCGCTCATTAAAAATATGATTTCCTTTCCTGCAGTGAAAACCTTGTTGATTTTCTAACACTAACCAGATATATAACAAACAGATTACAAACAAACTTATAGGAGATGCTTGACTGAAGTAAAATATTTTTTGAGGTAAAAATATTTAAGTTTTCCCCATAATTTCAAGAGAAGTGAAAAGTCAGAATAAAGTAAGAAAGTTTAGAAAACAAAAGAAAAACATGAATGGTGTTCTTATATCAGCAAGAACATAAATTTTAATAGAGTTACTATTAGCCTCTGCTAGAAAGTGTAGTGCAGTGTGAAGTTGAAGGCTTTCATGGCTGGTATCCATAGTTTTCTGTGGATTGTTTGAGCTGTGTGGCTGTGTTCTGGAAGAATTTATTCCTGACATTTTGCCTGCAATTTTGGCTGGCTGGTATCTGCCAGCCACAGTTGCAGGTGAAATGTCAGGAATAAATTCTTCCAGAACATGGCCACACAGCCCGAAAAACCCACAGAAAACTGTAATGCAGTGCCTAGCGCATTCTACTATGACTCTGGGCCTGCCGAGCCACGGAAATCCATTGGAAACCCACACACTTTCAGTTCCAGAATCAGGGTGGAAATTGCGTGCCCTGCCCCAATATTATTGACTCACAGTTTTCACCATTCTTAATCACTGGCCTTGCCACTCAAATATCACTTGGAGGGCTGAACTTTACCTGCCTCTGTCTTATAGTATAAAACAAATAATGCTTTACATTGATTTGTACACTTATATATTTACCATATAATTTTATATGGTGAATACAGAAAGAGACTCATAAAGATCCTCTACAAAAAATACTAGATCATAAAAAAGTGCACCTTTCTTCTCCCCTGATTTGTTCATGATTTATTGTTGTTGGGTGCCTTCAAGTTTACTCCAACTTATGGCAAACATACCATGGGATTTTCTTGGTAAGATCTGTTCAGAGGTGGTTTGCTACTGCCTTCCTTTGAGGCTGAGAGAGTGTGACTTGCCTAAGACCACCCAGTGGGTTTCCATGGCTCAGCGTGGATTTGAACCCTGGCTTCCACGATTCCTAGTCCAATGTTCCAACCAGTATATCACAATGGTTCTCTTGCTCATGATCTATAGGAATATTTGATGGTATTTTTGAAAGGCAGCAGATATGGTAGTTTTAAAAAGGACTGAAGAGAGAATAACTTGCCTAAGAATCACCAGTCAAATTGCAGTGTGCCCCTAATATTCAAGATGGAAAAATTCCCTGAATAAAAAGCATATAAACTCAGAATATACAGTAAGTCATATTGGGATGGACTATTTAAATACATATTAAAGAGGGGGAAAAGCATGAGGGGGGAAAGTAATCTAGCAACACCTTTAAGACAAACTGATTCATTCCTTTTCACCTCCTATTCTTTCCTTTGTAATAGACTAAGAACAGATTTCTTTTAATATACCTTTCCAGTGTTAATGCAAATTATTTACAATATGGTAGTGATGAAAAGAAAACTTACAAAAATACTTTCACACATTTAAAAAAAACAATAAAAAAGCAAGGAACGTGTGTCGAGAACAGCACATCTTCAGGATTTGCAGATGTCAGTGTGTTGTTACTTGTCAGATTTTTTTAAAGTGTACTTTTGCATCCCTGTCTTTTTTCTTCTCTTCTGGGCATCATTATTGGTCACTGACTTTCGGTTTCTATACAGTCACCCCTCCGTTTTCACGGGGGAATCCATTCCAGACCCCTCCGTGAAAATGGAAAATTGCCAATATTCAAGCCCCATTGGTTTGAATGGCAGTGTGTGCCAATGGGCACCCACAGGCATCCACAGGCATATGCCCCATTTTGTCCCTGTTTGCCACCTGCGAATGTGCAAGGGATGCAGACTCCAAGTCCGTGAAAATGGAGAGGTGAATATTTGGGACTGTACTAAATTTTACCACTTATGTAGGTGCACACCTATAACTTAATCTGCTTTAAAAATAGCCCATGTGTCTGAGAGAGCTTGCCTTTTTGACATTTAGGGCCATTTCCTAGAAGTGGAAAAACATAAATGAAAAACAAACCACAGGAGGCTAACGATGCACAAAGAGGTCTACTGGAAGAAAAATGGCCTTACTCTTTCCTACGGGCAGATTTCCTCTTTTCTTCATTGAGCTCATGAGCAGCATCTCGCAGTTTCACCTCTGACCCAGGAACGCTAGCTGGGATTATATCCAGCTGCAGGCTTTTACTCTAAATTAAAGAAAGTGGGGAGGGGGTGGGAGAGACAACAGAATAAGTGGAGAGGTGGTAAAGAGAAAAAAGGCAGCTGTCTCATAAGGAGCTTAAGCAGCCATGTTCAGCTAGCCTTCATTTCTACAAGCAGAGAGAAGGGGGCAGAAACCCCCACAGCACTCACCGATTTATTGGAATCTGAAGAGATCCCCAGGGCTTTCTCTAAAGAGGTCCTATATTTTTCCATACGCAAAGAGAAGTCCCTGTATCTCTTGTCCACCGCGGTAACACATTTTTTAATCTCTGCTGCATGGGCATGGCCCTTTTCACAAAAGCCATCCGCTAACTGGATCAACAGCTTCACTCTCTCTTTGGTTTGCTGTAGGGAACACAAAAGAGAGGAAGGTAGCAAGAAGAGCAGATATTTACACTAACAGTAAATTAACAAAAATCCTCTCTGGCTGTTAATCAGAGAGAGGACCATTTTTCTCATTTGGTGCTCACAGCTTTTTATTTTCAAATGCATCAATAAAAACAACCCAGATGTATTATGTGAATTTTTATTCTCAACTTGAGAAAGGGGGACTTGGAATTTTTCATCTTCCAGCACAGAGGTTGCTGCCAGGGAAGAATATGAGGACCAGAATTTTTCTAGGAAATCTGCTTCCTCCTTAAATAATAGACTTAAGTTTCTAGTCCTCAAGATAGCAAAGAGAAGTTAGTTAAAATATAAGTAAACTTGCAATGTAGCAGAAGTGAGAGAGGATTCTTCACAGTTAACATTCTATACCCTTCTACAGCTGTCTAGAGTTCTGCACAATCCCCAACGAAAGTCTAACCTCCTGTTCACATCAATCCCTTATTTCTTTTATTCCCATCCCACATACCCTAGACTTCAAGAATTAGAACAAAAATAAAAAAGGATACAAATAATGAGAAGTTGCTTTTGCTTTTACAAAAATGATTTAAAAATAGCATCATAGATCTGATGTATAGCAGTTTCACTAGTCACCACAGAAACAGAATTGACTGCTAGCCATGGGGAAGAGACCCTGCACACAAGTTCCTCCATGAAAATTCATATGGTGGTGAGATGAAACAGGGAAAATTAGTGACTCTCACGTGTTCTGGCTTCATAACTACAGGTGATGTGCACCCACCCCATTTACTAAACATTAAGCAACACTACTTAGCACTCCAAAAGGTGGTAATCATTGTCAGAAGTGGAAAAATGAATTTCCTTGTCAAGTATAGTCTCCTGTTTGGACTCTGCATTTCCTCAAGCAAACCAGTCATGGATACTTTACTCAAGCTGTTCTAAGAGCATTCCCTTCATAATGATGTCACTTATAGCCCTAATACATATCCATTTTTGGATACCTCAACTACGTTTACCATGGTAATGTGAACTTTTCAGGCACAAAAACCTTGGAGTGCACTATTTATGAAGTCTTTGTTTAGTTTTACATAAGTAGGATGCAGCTTAGATGTCAAATGCCAACTTGACTATTACATGGTTAGTTGACCAAATCTTCCTGTTTTTTAAAAAAGGCAGAGTAAAAGTGACCAGCACTGTGTTCTTCTTTGCTTTCTCTTTAACAAGATTCTAGAAAAAGCAGGCCAATGTCTATTCTGTTCTTACAAAGTATGATATTCCATTCAATTACTTGCCAAGTGTGGGAGAGATTATTCTTAACTGTCCTGCACCTGGGCAAAACAACCCCACGTGAAACATACAAGCACAGATGTTAAAAAAATAAATAAATCAGAAGATACCCAATTTATTTTTTCCAACTGAGTTTTGTTTTCTCTAAGCCTCTTACTCCCTGTGTGTTTTAGGCATTCTGATTTCTCTCATTTTATTTCTGTCAATTTGCTAGTCTTTTTTTAAAGTCACTTATTTCCTGTTTCAATAGTGCATGGACTGCCAATTGCAATAAAATGTGTAATAACATGCATACAGGATTTTTGTATATGCGATAGGGTTCAGTGACTCAGTCATCCCAGCTGTATGCTTCTCGGCACTTATAATTGTGCCCCTCTTTTTGTGTGACTGATCTTGCATCAATCTGACAGTTTCTGAAGTCTGTCAATACAGTGCACTTACATCAACCAGAAAAAAAAAAAAAAAAAAAAACAGGCACAACACACAAAGAACCAAGAGTAAGGAATTTAAGATGTAATTCAATTACTTTTGCTGTAATCTGGAATTCTTCATGCTCCTTCAACAGCTCTTGGGTATGCTGGATACTGGAGCCTGTGGAAGTGTGCGTAGATAGATAAAATTCTCCATTGTCATGGATCCACTCAAGAGCCTAAGGAGGCAACCCACAAAGAAGAATTAAACAGAATATTTCAGTAAAGTAAATGAAGCATTTCTCAGGTATTAAAATTTCTGAGTATTTCAGTATAGACAACACAGCTATTTCCCAGGTATACATTCCTATTCAGAATTCTAGTAAAGTGTTCTTGTCTCTAGGTTTCTCAAGCAAAAATTTAGGTCACAATCTCAGATGAATTCAATTCTCAGTAAATTCCACCTAACAAGATGAGCCTTACTTCTGAGTAAACATGTTTGGGACTGGAGTGATAATCATAGCTGATATGGTGCATAGTTCAAGATTGATAAAGCAGTTATAGCATTTACAAATACTAATAACAGAGCCAATTGCAAAGAAAAAACATTGATATATGATGGGCAAAAACCAAAAAAAGTAAGGGGGGAGGATCTGAATTTAACATTTTTGAGAACTCTATAGAAACTGTAGGTTTTATAAGGCTTTTAGCAGCCTGAATCAAGCTGCATATAGCCACTGGAGATTATACACTACAATGTCTATCAACTAAACTGGGCTTTAAAAATAATAATTTTTGACAGCTGCAATGTTCAAACACATAATTTTACAAAAATGAAACAGCAGGCATGTACTGAGAATAGATCAACAGCTTTTGGACTGATCTGTCTCAGCAGCTCAATAAAGTATGGCTTATTATCCAAAAGATCAGACAGATGAGAAGATCCACAAAGATCTGACCTCATTTAAAGTAAGGGGGGGGGGGGTCTGAAAACATTCTTCAAATGTTATTGCCTGGAAAAGACTGATCTCCCATTATTTCCCCCAAAAGCTCTCTGTTCCCTATTTACACATTTTGCTGTTTTGTTCCTCTAATGTTTTAATGAATACGTCCTACCTTTGTGGAAATAGAATGAGTTCTTGAAGTTGTATTAAAGCTATCACATTCATGCATTCATATACTGCCTTTCTCCTGTCAAAGGACCCAAGATGGCTTACTTAAAACTAAAAGTTTACCAACCGTAAAAATATACTATACAAACATTAAAAAACCATTAAACATCTGTTCTATTTAAAGCAGTACTAAAATATCCTTAGAACATAATTAAAAACATACAAAATTAAAAAACAACAACAACAGAGCATGCCATCTTACACAGTATTCTTCCATATGATTAAAATCAATGAAATGCCTGCCTAAACAAAAAGGGTTTTACCTGCTGGTGAAAAGAGAGCAGGGGTGGGGCTAAATTGACCTCTCATATGAAGGAATTCGAGTCTAGGAGCAGCCACTTGTGTCTCTCTTGTGTCCTAACCAAAACCACCACCAATTACAAATATAGCTACAGTATTAGATTTTAGGAAAAGTTAATAAGTATCCATTGGGAAATATATTATAATATATTTACTATTTGTACTACATATTCAAACAGCATTTCAAAACATATTTATAGCAATAGCTTCCAAACATGGGACCCTCCTAGTGATCTCTATCGAAGAATCTTCATGACCTCTCTAATTCTACAGTTTTAGGAATCTTTTGGAAACATTATTAGAATTATGAAGTCAAAGACTTTCATGGCCAGCAACCATAGTTTTTGTGGATTATGGGGGCTATGTTCTGGAAGAATTTATCCCTCACGTTTCTGTGGCTGGCATCTTCAGAAGAAACATCAGAGATAAATTCTTCCAGAACATGGTTATACAGCCCGAAACCCCCACAAAAACTATTATTAGAATCAATCTATTTTTAAAGTGGGCTATGGTAATGGTACATAAGCTTTGAACAACTGTAAGGTACTCAGGGTGGGATAAGGACTTTGTTATTTCAGCTGCAATTTGTACCTATGCAAACATACCACAAAGGAATACCAAGATGCAGCAACGTTCCAATCTTGATAAAACCAGCAGGTTCTAGAAGACCTTAACCAATGTACTCACTGATAAATTCTCAGACACACAACACTTTTCCCCCTAGCTACCTTATTAGCAGGTTGCCTCTCCCTTAATCTCAATGATTGTTCTTCTTCGCTATGACTCTCCTCCTTTCTTCTCTCCCTATTGTATCTGCTTCATTGTAGCCTCACAGAATCCTGCAATTTGGTTGGCTGAATTATCAAGGCATACAAAACTGGTGTGACTGGCAAGTCAATCCAGCCAATCAAGCTATATTCATCTTCAGAGCAGCCTCCAGCCCTGGAGTCTTAACCAGCATTATTTAGAACCCTAGCGTTCTGGGAGAAGTTGTAAGGAGTCCAAGGGAGACTGCTCAAATTATTAGTGCAACTTAATCAACAAAAAAGTGAATTGCCAGCTTTGTCTGAAACCGTTGATTTTTCCAAGAATTGTGTTTGTAGAAAGACTTTCCATTTACTTTCTTCTTCCTACTGAACTCTGAAAGATCTCCTTCTACCCTACAGTGCCCAGTATTTTGTATTAGGCTGGGATTTTAAAAAAAAGCAATACCTCAACACATACAGAGCTCTGGGGCCAAGAACCCATATTAGAGAAGGACTGTGGCCCTTCAGATGTTGATGAGGTACTGCTCCCATCACCCCACACTTCAGACCATGTTGGCAAGAGCTGATGGGAACTGGAATCCAACAACACCTGAAGGGTCACAGGTTCCCCAGCTCTGGTCTAGAATGCTTTCACAGATATATGGAGGTAAACAAGGTCCAACAACATTGCACTCCTACTGTAGTTTCTTGTGCTACATAAGATGCTGGATGCTTTCCACCGCCCTGCAACACACATGTCTAGCTAGTCACAAAATATCAGGGACTCAACTGGAAAGAGGGGACCTGAAAGTTTTCAGTTGACAATGTGGGATGTACCTGGCTATTTAAATCCCAAACGTGTGTTTTGATCTTTATGTACTGTTATTCAGTCAACTTCATTTTAACAGCAAGCTGTGTAAATGTGTACATTTATTAATCAATATTTCACACAACATGATCCTGCAAGCAACATTATGCTGACTGAAACTGCTTAGGGCAGCAAAGGAATAAAGGTTAAACACATAAAGATGAATTGAGTGTTACCATAATGGAGAAGAGGGACAAAGTGTTGTTGTTTTTTAAAGCACAGCCTGTAAGAATAAATAAGATGTCCTGTTGATTGCTTTACTGGTTGCCTGTTGGGAAAAGACATGTAAGCAGATATGTGTATTTCACTCCAAAAATATGAGAGGGAAGAGACTGTTTAAAATACAGGCTCTGACCTGTTTGGCACTTCTTTCAAAGACCACGTACTGCTGACATTGGTCAAGGCGTCTTTTTCTCATTGTCCAGTAGTGTAACACACGGTTTTCCCTCTGAAAGAGTTCATTGAGAATATCTGCCAGATCATAAAAAGAACACATTGGATAACTTGGCTGAGATAAGGGCAAAATTTCTCTTGCATCCTAAAACGTAAAACATGCTAGTCTAGTCTCTCTGCCATTTCTCTCACACTCCAAATGTGGAGGGTGATTATCTGAAGAGGAGAGCCCTCTCTAAGTGTCAAGTTATTTAATAACTTTTAAGGGGGGGAGGGAATTAGATTTTGTATGTTTTATGTATCGTTTTATTGTTGTTAGCTGCCTTGATTGACCTCAAAGGGGCGGGATATAAATAAATTTTATCATCATCATCATCATCATCATCATCATCAAGTCTCTCTAAATAATCAGGACCACTGATCTTCCTGTCTTCCCAGGAGACTCCATGCATTGAGGAGACTCTCCTCTTCAAAAAGTCACCATTCACCTATAAAGAGTAACGGAGAGAGAGGGCCTATATTCTCTCCACTCACACATTAATTTATTAAGGATTATGAAACCTACATCTCTGGCAAGCTATTCAGGTAAACAAATAAAGGAAATGCAAAGAAATATCAGCAATAGTTACAAATGAGTAGCAGTAATGAATACATAATCTGACATAAAACATATTACACATGCAAGCTTCATTAGATCTTTCATACTGTTCTAACCATACAAATTCTTAATAATGTGTATGTAAAAGTTTTTAATGCCTTTTGTCCAAAGCAATGCATGAAACACATTTTGTACCTGCCTGTTGCTTTCTAAATATAAGCTGTAATCATTCTAGGCTGTCACAATTTATGGATTTAATGTATGCATTACTTTAATTCTACTGTGTGTTGTACTCATTCACTGAATATGTCAGAGAGCTTATAGATCAGCAGCCCAGCCATAAAAAATACAGAACTACACAGTGCATCCCCAGTTACAGATAATACATACATTGAAGACTTGTGATTTTCAGTTCCTTATGTAATTTTGCATGTTTAATGTACTTACTTTGTTGTTTGTGGTTAACTGCCTTCAAGTCAACCTCGACTCATGGTGAGCCTATGAATGAGTCACAGTCCCCCTATCCTCTACCTCTGCTCAGGTCCTGTAGACTCAGGCCCATGATCCCTCTTATTGAGTCTATCCATCTGGCATGAGGTCCTCCTCTCTTTCTACTGCCCTGTACCTTCCTCAGCAGCACTGGCTTTTCTAATGAGTCATGCCTTCTCATGGCGAAATACAACAGCCTCAGTTTAGTCATCTTGGCTCGCAGGGAGAGTTAAGGCTTGATTTGTTCTAGGACCCATTTGTTTGTCTTTTTGGTTGTCCACGGTATCCTCAGTATTCTTTTCAAGCACCACATCACAAATGGATTAATTTTCTTCTTATCTGTTTTCTTCACTGTCCAGCTCTCACATCTGCACATGATAATGGGGAATACAATGGCTTGGGCGATTCTAACTTTATTATTCAGCTGTGTATTTTTACACTTTAGGATTTTGTCTAGTTTTTTCACAGCTGTCCCTTCCCATTCCTAATCTTCCTCTGATTTCTGGACTGGAGACTCCTTTCTGATCAATGTTTGGTCCAAGGTATGGAAATTCTTTAACTATTTCAATTTCTTCATTACCCAGATTGAATTTATGTAAATCCTCCATGGTCATTATTTTTGTTTTTTGTTTAACATTAGGCTTGCCTTTGCACTTTGTTCTTTGAATTTCTTTAGTGATGTTCCAAGTCTGTGATGCTTTCTGCCAGTAGTAAGGTGTTGTCTGCCTCTCTTAGATTGTTGGTGCTCTTTCTACCTTCACTCCTCCTTCTTCCATGTTTAAACCTGCTCTACATATGATATTTTCTGCATACAAGCTGAACAGATAGAATAATAAAATACAGCCTTACATTTTGTCAAATGGGAACCATTAGGTTTCTCCGTATTCTGTTCTTACAGCAGCTTCTTGTCCTAAGTTCAGATTTCTCATCAGGACTACCAAATGTAGTGGCACTCCTATTTCTTTAAGAGCATCCCATAGCTTTTTGTGATCCATAGCCTTGCTATAGTCTATAAAGCACATGCTGATTTTTTTCTGGAATTCTTT